>JAJEKV010000019.1:18308141-18980292 GCA_021234155.1 Isoetes taiwanensis
ATGTCGGCCTCTAGAAACCGCGACTGCTTTGTCGTCGTTACGGGGGATGCTCCTAATGGCAATAGACTCCCAAATCGTCCTAATGGCTAAATTACCCTAGGAGCAAAGTTACACTGGCTGTTTTATAAAGAAGGAAACACTCACGCCCCTCCACGACAAGATCCCCGCGATGCACATCCTAGGCCAATTGACTACGAAAGCGTGATGGAAGTGAGCTACTTTGGCGCTTGGAGTTCGGTGGTCTTCTGGCCACGGAACTTGGTCCCCGTGGCAATGTCGACGCTCGAGTCCATTGGCAGAGTCGATCGCGATTCCGAGAGCGGAGGTCGCCTCCCGCCCCTCGTGGCCTTGGGAGAGGAAATTTGGGGCAAGCAGTGCTCCGAGGGATTTTAGGGTCCGCCCCAAGGCCAACACCCCAACCCCACTTCAAGACACTTCAAGGTCCCCGCCGACCCGACAAGGTGAGGGCTCCTCAAACGCAAACCCCGTGGGTTGCCGTGCCTCTAGAAGGGTTTACGCTTTGGGGCCGAAGTCCCTGGTCTCGCCACGGAACTTGATCCCCGTGGCAATGTCGGGTATTCCGAGTCCATTGGCAGAGCCAAATCAGGGTTCCTGGAGGGAGGTTGCCCGCCCTTCCCTGTGGCTTGGGAGAGGAAATTCGGGCAAAAATAAATCGCCGCTGGAGCCCCGGAGGGGATTTTAGTGTCCGCCTCCTCAAGGCCAACACCCCAACTTCACTTCAAGACATGGCGCAAAGTCCCTACCGACCGGACAAGGAGAGGGCCTCGAAACGAAACCCCCGGGCGCTACAATCTAGAAGGGTTTACGCTTTGGGGCCGAGTCCCCGTCTTCAACGAACTTGATCCCCGTGGCAATGTCGGCATTCTCTGAGTCCATTGGCAGAGCCAAATCATGGGTTCCAAAGAGGGGAGGTTGCCCGCCCTTCCCAGTGGCCTTGGGGAGAGGAAATTTGGGGGCAAAGCAGCTTCCGGGGATTTTAGTGTCCGCCCTCGGGCCAACACCCCAACTCCACTTCAAGACATGGCGAAAGTCCCGGCCGACCGGACAAGGAGAGGGCCCCAAACGTAAAACCCCGTGGGCTGCCCCTGCTCTAGAAGGGTTTACGCTTTGGGGGCCGAACCCGGTCCCTTTTGGCCACCAACTTGGTTTCCAGCAATGTCAACGCTCGAGTCCATTGGCGCAGCCAAATCGCGGTTCCCAGAGGGGAGGCTGCCCGCTCTTCCCCGTGGGCCTTAGGGAGAGGAAATTTGGGGAAAGCAGCCTCCCGAGGGGATTTTAGGGTCCGCAAGGCCCGGCCAACACCCCAACTCCACTTCAAGACACGCCGCTAGGGTCCCTACCGAATCCGACAAGGAGAGGGGTTCAAACGAAACCCCGCGAGCTGCCGTGCTCTAGAAGGGTTTACGCTTTTGGGGCCGAGTCCTAGTCTGCTGGTCGTACGGTCGAAGCCGCGCCGGTAACGATAGCAAGGGGAACCGACGGAACGGAGTTTGACCGCCCCTCCTCCCGATGTGGCAATTAGAAGTCGGGGCTTTTGCTGGCAACACACGATTAAATTCATAATTAATGCATTGCACGAAAAAAAATTCTGATTTTTGCCACCGATCCCTAATTCATCTCCAAAGACACGCCCAATTTTCGAATTTTGGAGAAGGTCTAGGTCAAAGGGTTAGCATTAGAACTGTTTGGGCAGCCCGCTATGGTGGCAACCGAAATGATTTGGAAGATTTGAAGATGCAGCTTGACTTCAAGCCACAAAGAAACATAAATTTAGTGGTCTGCTTCTATCACCAAAGTTGGAGAAAAATCCAAGCCGACCGGGCCCATCACAAACTTCTAAGAATGTGCATTTGAAAGATTTAGAACATGGAAGTGTCCCATTTGTAAGAGCTACGAGAGTCCAAACCACAAATAATCTCTCGGTCGGGTTCTACCAAATTAAGTCGAAATGTCGCGAGAAAACCTCAGTTCAAATGGCAAATCGAATCAAGAAGGCGATATCCAAATGTAAGAATGCAAAATATCTTCAAGAATCCTTCGATCATGTTCATGCATATGTATCAATGCTAGATTGTACCCAAGAGAAAATATAACAATGTACAAAACATAGGTTTATTGAACAAAAGATCACTTGAACAATTCAAAGATACCCTCCCGAGCTTGGCTTATGGTTTCATCGTGAAGTCCTCCACTTGTCCATCCCCTTTGAACCATAGCTCCATGTCAGTATGTCCCATCACCATGCATATGTCGACGCTAGTATCATGTTAATGCCGCTTTTTCCTGTGGTGCTTCCAAACCCCGACCATCTTTTCAAGAAGCACCCCTCATCATGCTAGGCAGCTCACCGTTCCTAGTAATTTGGTCGCTGCTTTCTCACCAATCACATACTTTTTTAACACTTTCATCCGATGGATCGTTGTTTCATAGTCCTCATCTTCGAAAGTGGAGGAGGGGGTTCACCTGAGGATTCCCTTCCTTCTCATGCCCCGACGGGCCCTACACCAAGCTATAGATTAGAAAATAGATAAAATACAATAAAGTGTATAAACTACAGAGTGTAGCCTTACTTGTGAAGACAGGTTCCATATCTCTCTCGCTTGAATCCTCATCTCCTCCCCGAATCGTTCAAGCGTCAAGCATACCTTCCATGGCCATGTATCCCAAAAGCAATAAAGAAAAAACTCACAATAACCGCAATGAAAAACTAGGATCCGAGGATCGCTCGCAATACTCAAATCATAAAAAGAAATGGGAAAATGAAAGCCGCCGATGACTTTTAAAGAACAGAGACGCCGCTTTAAGACGATAAACGCCGCTCAACGACGCTTAAAGGTCGCTTAACGACGCCTATAACGACGTTTCGGCTATAACGACGCCGATTTAAATTTGTTTTTGTTTTCGAGGCCGAGATGCCATATATTGCCCTATTAGTCCTCCCAGCCTTTCCGCTTTCGCGCCTCGCCTCAAGCCCCAAGCCCAGCCTCCTCCTCCTCCTTCGCTGAGTTCTCACCTACATCCGCCATGGCCGCTTTCCCGATGCATGCCCGCTTGATGCCGCACTGCAGGCCGCAGGCGCCGCCGAGCACCCGAATCGCCCCCACCTCGAAAGTGGCTAGAGACGAACCCAACCCAAGAAAGGCCGGAGTTCAAGCAAGCCATGACAAAGTCGCATGATAGGGGGTAAGAAAGACCTCGCCAGACATCGGGAGGTCGAACCTTCCTCAATACAGGTGCTCGAAAAGCCCAAGAAATGCATGGTGAACTCAAGTGTGCTTGGCCCGTATGCTAGAGGATAGGGCCTTTGGGAAGGGAAACATTTGGTCAAGCCCTACTTTCAAAAGTTGCACCAGCACCAACCGTGGCATGCGGAAGTGCTCAGACATGAATTCCTTTGGGGAAATGTACACCACGCCGAGGGCTTGATTCCATGCTTCGAGGCTTGTTCTGACGGGGTGGAGGAAATCACCGCCGAAAGCACCTTCGAGCTCGCGAAGTGGATCACACTGGATGCTGATATATACCACTAGATGTGCACTGGCATCCACTTTGTTTTGTGTATTTGAATTGTGTATGGGTTTTTTATATGAATTTTGTATTTTGAAGGGAATACATATATGATTTTTGTATATGAATCTTGCATTTTGAAGGGAATCTTCACATTTTATGATTAATTAAACATAAAGCGTGTACTCAATCAGATGTAGAACTGCCTCGACGGCGGCATTTTGCAAGCCATAGGTCTATACTAGGATGCCAATTAACTTGGCATAAATGTCTATGATAACTTCGAAGTTGCAATACTAATGTTGCCTAATATGGTTTGTAGTATACACAAATTCGCATGCCAAAGTATTTTCTTATTCATATGTGGGAAGAAAATATAATAATCATAATAAAGTAATGAAGGTTCAATCGATGGTAGTCTTCTATCATGACAATAGTCTCGCCCCAACCCCCAACCTCCCTATTCGACCGCCATCTCTTCTTCACCTTCAAATATGCGGCGGGAGCGAGCCTTACATGGAACTACGAACCACCACTGATCTTGCAAAGGATCTGGAACGAAGGTGACCTACAAAACCTCTATTACATTAGTTCCTTTGTTAATGACATATATAAATTTTATTGCATCCAAGTAAACATACTTGTTCACATTGCTCAACCCTCACGAGTGTGTCTTGACCACTTATACCGACGAGTTGAATCTAGTGAATACAGCCACTCGATCTTTTATGCATCGTGGCATGAGCACCAAGACACACAAGATCAAACCATTCGCATCAAACAACATTGTTTTGAATGCACTACCGACATCAACCTCCATGATAGTCTTTATAGTACCAATCCATTCCAACATTGCCTCGATTGGGTTTGGGTCCAAGACTACCACCGCAAACCGTATTCAAACTTTGCTGATATACCACAATCATAAGTGCTTTGCCATGATCCACACTTTGTCGCCGAAAAGTGAGCACCGTAAGACCATATTGATGCATATGAATTATACTACAAAGTAAAGGAACAAATGTTCAAAATAACGAATCTAAACTCGTGAATTATATGCTATTAAGTTGCACTTACAAATAGTGACACGCCTTTAGCATATGCAAATTCTTCGCTAGAAACATGTTCGCCACGTTGCCTTGCCATCTCTAGTTGTTCGAGCAGCCATTTATTGTTTATCTCACTTGGGTGTGACCCCTAGATGATCCGGAAGTGGTTGTTTACATTCTTTTGTCGATAGCGCCTTCTCTCCTCATCTCTTTTATTTTTTCTTCCTCGTATTTTTTATCCATTTCTCCATGGGAGTGGAGTTGTAGATGAGAAACTTATTGACTTTGCCTGTTCTTCTAGTGTGAACAATTTCTTCTCGTGGTCTTCCTTCGGGAACTTCTCCAACTATAGTTGGAGTGTCTTCATCGGTCCATAATCGTGGAGCATTGGGGTGTAGATCGCCAAGAACTCTGACATAGAATAATGACTCTCGTGGCAAACCAACCCTCGGCCATGCAACCCTCCTCGCCTTGCCTTTCCTCGACGCACGGGTCCTTGAGGACCTTCGTAAAGCGCCTTTCTATAAAAACATCCATCTAGGATTTGTTGTGCCTCGCAAGCTCTACTTCCCACTAAATGCACTAGTAAGTGAGTTTGTATGTCCGTAAAACTTGTTGGGAATTCTTTCTCTAGCATACAACATGCCTCAACGACCTTAGTTCGCATGTCCGCAATTTCATTTGTCGGTATCTCCTTCCTTGTAATCCATCTAAATATGATTTAAGAAAGAAAAAAGTTAAGGAGAGTTCAGCATCGAAAGTTTTTTCTAAACCGCATTTAACCCGAAAAACTCGATAGGAGACATATTGCATGTAGTGGACCGTCATGGCGAGACGACCCCTCGTAACAATAGGGCATAACAAACCGCAACATCTTATGCCAATCATGAGATTTCAACCCAGCTTAACTCCCTTCGTTGGAGAAACAATTACGCAACGAATGCATATATCCCGCCGGAGTCTTTATTGCCTTGATCGCTAACGGGGGTTTCATACATTTTCTAGGCACGATCCAATCCACTTGTGGCCTTATTCCTTCTTCGACATTTAACCATGCTTTAGATTTTGATCCAAATTTTCTTGTAGATCTTCTCGTGTCCGCATCTGTGTCCTTACGTCCGGTGACATGCTTCCAAATAGACGCCAAACGCTTTTAAAGATGTGCATGGGATCAAGAAGATGATGAATCTTCAATTGGTCCAATAGGGTAGAAGGAAGAAGGATGCTTTCCACTTCATTCCCTTTAACCTTATTTCCTTCAAACCGCATCCCACATGTTACCCCAATCTCTCATTGTCAACCTTTTGGAGGCTCTTCAAAGGCAATGTTTTTCTCTTGACCTACGTGATCGGTCGATTTTCCATTGGCGATATCTCTTGAAGTTTGCATAGACATTTTTGTGCAATGCCGCTGACCGGGCGAGAGTTCAACTGCTCAAACCCACACAAGTGACATGCCGCATATCCGCACACTTGGAGTCCGTGAGAGTTCATACAAACCAGGCCAATCGCCGTTGTCCACATTAAGATTGTTTCAAGGTAAATCTTCGCTCAAAGAAAGTTCTCTTGAGACATCGTGAAACTTCAATACCTTCACTCCACAATGTCAAAAGCTCATCAATAACTATTTTCGATATGGATCTAGACTTTCCGCTTCTTCTTCGGTCCCCGAACTAATAGTACTACCATTAAATGGCTAGTCTTCATGAGTAACCACTTGGTGGTAAATTATAGTTGATCAACACTACCGCCAAGTTGACCACGCCGGGTTGATTGACGCCCATAAGGATTAACACCATCCGCTGCCAACCCTAATCCGAGATTTCGTGGCTCTCTTCCAAATTCGCCATGTTTCATCAATATGCTTCCATTGCTTGCAAATACTAACCACGCTGGAGTACATTGTCACCGACGATTAGCTGCACACCAACCCATGAGCGGCTAGAGATTCACATCGAAACAATAGCCTTATGCGAGGGATCAATGGAAAGTAGCGAACCACCTTCATCGGACGGCCTTTCCCTTGGCATCCGTGATTGTACCTAGAGGCACCACATTTAGGGCATGTTTCGTGTTCTTGTAGATGTCATCCGGATAATATACCATGCAATCATTTGGACAAGCGTGAATCTTATGGTAGCCTAAACCAAGAGTCGCCAATATATTTTTATTTCAAAAAGGCGACTTTTGGGCATAGTGTTCCCTTGTGGGAGTATTTTCTCTTGCAATAACTCAGATAAAATGTATCCTTTACGTATACATTCAACTACAAATTCAATAAGTCAAGTGATTGCAATTGTACTTTTTGCTCTAACAAAGCCGTAACACCGGCATTGCTCCATTTGAATTTGGCTTGAAGGTTTAATATCAATAAAGATGTCGCCAATCTAGATATGCTTGCACCGGATATAATGCTTTATGCGCCTCCTCCAATAAAACGTGATCTTCATGACCATCGTTAGGAGTATTTATATAGTCATCTAGGTCGTTGTCGAAGATTGGGCCAAATGCATCTAACATGTCGACTATGGGTTCTTCAACTTCCATGAAGTCGCCCATAGGGCATTGTCATCATCTTCATCATCGTATTCCCGCTCATCTTCATCATTGTACTCTTCATTATGCGTTGTGCCCATGTTTGTACCATACTGCTTCAATGTATTCTAATTCTGCTATCCGCAATGACTTTTGATGTCGCCAATTCAGTACGCTTGGATGTGGTCTTATATCCACTTGCCTACCCTGCACGTCAGATTAAACGAAATATATGCGTGATTGATACATACATTGAGAGCCCGTGTTTGTTAAATTTTAAGCATTTAATAACGAACGAAATATAAAATTTTATGTCATAATCAAAGCATATATTGAAGATATAATACACATTTATCTTCAATATGTGCAATCTCATTCCAAGAGAAGAAGAAGAAGAATTCGAAGAAGAAGAAGAAAAATGGTGCATTCCGACAAAAATTATATGAGTAATTTGAGTACATCATCAAAGGACCTCCCATTGGTCTACCGTGATTCATATTCAATGAACAATTCATCACCAATACACAAAGTTTTTATAGCATAAACCATGATATATCTCCCACAATTTTACGGCTAAAAAATCTTCTTGGTCTTTGTTTGCCTCGACAAATTCACAATTGGTAGTTTGTGATTCTCGATAGAGCTATTAATAAAAGCAGCAAGGTTTCCATGCAACTGAGGACGACCATCAATATATGTGAAGCTTGCGTAGTCACTGGGCTTGGATATTGTTCGTGCATTTGAATTTAGGCCATAGATGAGCATGCGCCACTGATGCTTACTCAATTTATGCCAAGTGTCCGAGTTATATTCAGACCTACATATGGCATTAAAGGAACAGTCATCTATCTTTGACTTTCACACTAGTCATAATATATAATCCCAGGCCAGCACCGGGACCCGACTATTTTAATCATGTACCGCCTACCCCAATATGTAAATTGCTCCCCATAAATAATTGGTTTGCCTTCTAGGCCATGCATTGAATTTCTTACGATCTTTATCCGTAGAAAGGGCCGGACCAAATGGACTAGTGAAGGTGGAAGATTATTTTCTTCGACATGATCTAGTACATTCCAATTTTGATGAACATTGTCATTCCTCCAATCTTGGCAACGCCATTGCACGACGAAGTTCTATCACGTAATGGGATACTTTTGAGGAAGTTGATGGCTTTCTTTTGTAGGGTTTTCTATGAACGCATTCATAGTATCAACATCATCTACTTCCAATGACAACATAACCCCAAAATCTATATAACGCTTCGAGCTCACTTCATTCTCAATTTCTTCCTAACAAAATACAAGCAAACTAAGTTAAGACATCGATTCAAGTACATGAAAGTAGTTGATTATCGCTCATAAGATTCGTGTATTATACCTCGTTGGAATACCCCACATGTGCGCCCCGAGACCTTTGATTTGTCGGGCATTCACCATATTTCTCAACATGGTCGAGGGCGTCTTTTCTCATCCGCTTTATTTGTCCTTTGCACATCGAACAATTGCAATATAACCGCCTCTGTCAAGTACAATAACCGCAAAAAAATAACATCAAGATATAAAGTTAACTAATCATTCAAACATGTTTATGGTACATACATCACGGGCATTCATTTCATGCACACCACCCCACCTCTAGGAAGACTAGGTCCACCGGGTCTAATTGGACTATTTGTGGCAATTGTTGGGGTAACATTCTTGCGCAAGTCGCCATGTAACTTTCTCAAAGCTTTGTCTCACTTTACGCTCAAATTCCTTCCTCGACGCTCGTCCATGTTGTTTTTCTAGTAAACAATAAAAATATTAATAAAAACCATGTAATAATATAATAATTATAAATATCCATGTTTTTTTCATGATTTTATCAAATGTTTATTCTTAAGATTCGATTCATACAACGCTTATGATATTTAAAAGCATTTGATTGAAGGGTGCCCTTTGGGGATACATCTAGTCCTCTCCATTTGAAATGGAGTCGACCCGATACCTTATATTCACGCAACCTTTCAAATCTTTTGTAATCTATGAAGATTGAAACTTCGCTTACGAGGTGCATAAACCCGATACATTTAGTCTTCTCCATTCGGGATGGAACCGACCAAGCACCTTGATCATGCATCCCTCAAGTTTTTAACATACTTTTCTAATCTATTAGCATTTGCGGTGTTTAACTCTAACACAAAGATTAAAGCGTAGATCTTACCTTATGAAGACCCACGAGCAAAAAATCCCAAAAAACAAAAGTGAAAATAACAAGTAAATAACCCGAAGGTAGGGTTCCCGCCATATGTGACGTCGTTTATCGACGTCGTAGACGCCGTTTAACGACGCCAAGCTGACGCCGATCGACACCTAGGCATGCCACATCGCCTGCGCCGCCCCGATGCCCCTCATATGGCACGCCGATGATCATGACGCCGCTTAACGACGCCAAATGATCATAACGCCGTTAAACGACCAACCGTGATTGTTTAACATAACTTAAACAACATACAATACAAATAACACAAATAAATAAAAATACCCATTGTTCCCATTCATAAAATAAGCTTATACAACGACAACACAAATAGATAAAAAACTTATTGTTTCCATTCATAAAAAAAAGCTTATACATTACTTATGTCCATCCTGAGGACGTGACAGTTTGATGCAACCATTTGCATCATTATCTGCACCATTAATGTCGTTTTCTCTTTGTTTGGCTCGGTGAGCCATTCTACCGCCGTTCCAGCATGGAACGCCGGATGTTAGTGCAATCGAAGCTCCTTTTCACTCATCTTTGCCACGATGGTGAAGGGAGGGTTCTCACGGAGAAGAAGCGGGGGTTGGCCGGAGTTGTCTTCCCTTGGAGGAGGAGGATTACCGCTAGAAGGAACATATCGCTAGCGAAGGTGGTCTTCAACCGCCGGACCATTATAGCAAGATAGGGAAGAACACTCAAAAATAAGAATAACAAGACATCGATGGATCCACTTATAACGTGGATGTAGGGTTAGGTTAGGGTTAGGGTTTTATTTGGCAAAAAAAAAAAAATTCCTCTGGCGACGCGTTAAACGACGCTTAAGTCGACGCGTCTTGACACGCCAGTGGTGCCGCCTTGGCACCAAAGACCATGCCACGCAGTGTAGCGGGCGCGGACACGCCGGCGTTATTACTAACGCCGTTCAACGGCGGCCTGTTGCCGGGCGCTGCCTTTGACACGCGAGGTCGCCGGCTTTTGGCAATCGCCGACATTTCCAATGCGATGACGCCGGGCCGCCGCCGCGGAAACGCCGTTGAACGACGTGGACGCCGACGTTTTGATTGACGCAGTTCGCCAGCGCGCCAGCATCTATGCCACGCAGTAAAAATCCGTTAACGCCAGCCCCGCGACCGTCGTTGAACGACCTCGAAACGACGTCGTCGTCGTTGAACGACGATGTCATCGATCAACGACGACAGTCCGTCGTTCATCGACGACGCGACGTCGTTGGACGTCGACGATCCCTTGTAGTGACATCTTGTCCCTCCCTGGTAAGTGAATGAGGGAAGCCTTGGCTGACGGGATGATGAAACTAGTAGCACCCTAGTTTTGGCCAAGTTAACTTGCATGCCAGTGAATCGGCAAAAAGTGTCAAGAGCATCCAGGTGACGTTGCATGTCCTCTGGAGTATAGGCCAGGAGATTGACATCGTCAGCATATATGCATTGCCGGATTGTGTGATGCATGAGATGGGCGCCCGCATCTCCATGCTCAGAGAGCCAATCTTCTAGCTGGTCAATGTATAGGCCAAAGAGAGTGGGGGAAAGGGGGCAACCCTGACGCACTCCAATACTACTGATTACCGGCTGTCCTGACGATGTGATACGGCCTGAGCATGCCTCGTATAGCCTATATATCTTGCATTCCTCGCAAGTCAAAGGGGTCCCCACCGCCGCAGATGCGTCCCATAACCCGTCCCGGCACTTTGGTCAAAAGCTTTTGCGAAATCCACGAAACATCAGTACAGGTTTTGTCGGTGATTCCTGCTATCCTCAATCAATGTGTGCAGAGTGAAGATATGATTAATGGTGGAATGCCTGGGCCGAAAGCCTGCCTGTGTGAGAGCTCGCACATCTGCCTCCTCTGTCCATATTGTCAGCCGCTACTCAAGGATGCCAGCCAACAGTTTTGCAAAGAGAGAGCTGACCATAATAGTACGATAGTTGGCCGGGCATTGAGGGTCCCCTGCCTTGTATATGGGCACAACTCTACTAGTGGTTCACTGCGGAGGGAAGCCTTCTTGCAATGCTTTATTGAATAATGCCGTGAGGATAGGCACTAGTGGAGGCCCAGCCCATTTCAAAAGTTCCGCCTGCATGCCATCTAAATCTGCTGCCTTCCCATTAGCTAGACGTTGTAGGCCCATGATGACATCCCCCTCTGTGATGACCAGAGCCATGCCTATCTATGGAGTGATCAGTGTCCGCCCCCGAGCCCGGTCGTAAAGTCAAAGTTGGCAAATCTTGTATCCATTGCTCCGAGGTGATGTTCCTTGTGGGCTGTGCAGGCTTGCTCAAGACCCTTCTCCAGAATGTCTTGGGGTGTCGATCCAGGAGACCAAACATCTGCTGTCGATGCTCTCGAGAGGTCCGGCTTTCTTGTTCTTGAGGAAGGAGCGGTATTGACTGATGGCCTGTGGGCGGGAGGTGGGATCAGTGACTTGCCGGAGTGTGCGTTTGAGCTCCCGACACTCATCATTGAACCATAGACTGTTGCGGGGGAAGGTGGTAGCGCCCGAGGTTCGCTGTGAGCAGCCTCTCCCAAAGCATCTCTCAGCAGCTATCAGAAGCTGGTGAGTCAACTGAGCAAATTGTTGTTGAAGTGTGGGGAGTTGTAGCAGTCCTGCCAGGTCATGCTCAAGCAGCTGGGCATAGGTCCCCGCGACGGTCAGAAGTCCAGCGCAGCTTGGGGCACCCGGGTGTTGAGGATAGATGCACGGGAGCTTGCCAATGGAGATGCACGAGCAGGGGGCTGATGGTCCGAGTCCACTTCCTCGTCCCCGAAAGTGTATGCGTTCCAATGGAAAAATGGGTAACCAGGTGCAGATCATGTTCCTCAACCAGCAGATAATCCACCACACTGGAGCCGCCCCCTTGGTTCTCCTGTCTACAAGTGCAGCAGCTGGAAGATGGCCATTGTGCCAACCCATTACAAATAACCAGGTCAAAGATACTACCCAGCAACAACAACTGCCTGCCATAGCGCGAAATATGGTTGTCGTCTGATATCCTTGACCAAGCCACCTCTGTGGGGTTCAACTGCAAGACGTCCTCTGCCACGGGCTCAAATTTTGGGACCTGCTCAGCACCTGTGCGTGCATTAAAGTCGCTACGCAACATAACCTTGCCCAACTGTTTGTGCTGCTGTATGTCATCATATAGATCGACATAGGGCTGCAATCTATCCACATCCGAATGAGTGTTATAAAAGTTGCTCTCGGCATGTGGAAAGTAGCATGCTGCTATGAAGAGAATGCTGCCACTGTCATGCTGCACGTGCACCCACAAGTAGCGATTGTACCTGTCTGTTTTGTGCAGCGTGATTGAGTGCCCCAAGGTTGCACGATAATAACAGGCAACCCCGCCATGCCCTCGCTTGCCTGTGCACTCATTGAACACCGAGAAATGCAGATAGCCTGGGAGGTTCGGCAGTCTGTGCCCTGCATGTTCCCATGTTTCCATGAGAAAAATGAGATCCATATCTGGTGCAATAGAGTTGAGATTCTTCCCTTTCTGCCAAGGGAAGCCCCGACAGTTCCAAGATACCATCCGGAGGCACAGTTCCTATTTGTTAGCATTTGATGTAGACGCTCGATGATCTGTTCCGGTTGCAGGGGGAGCAGTGTGTGGCGCCTGAGCAGCAGTTGCAGGAGCAGTTGGAGCAGCGGGAGCAGGAGGTGCAGTAGGGGTACTGGTGGCAGTAGCAGGAGTGGCAGCAGCTTGACGCATTGCATCGGTGACCTCAGCAGGCGCCGGCCTAAAAATGCGAAGCTTGCCTCTGACCGCACTGCGGCACCCCTCGATGACCGGACGTTTGACTTGAGCCACCGCCACGGCGACTCTGCTGCATCGGAGTAAGATCCTGGTCGACATACAGAGTAGTCCCCTTCAATTGCCTACTCTGACGCAGAATTGCCTCGCGCACTCGCATGTCTGCCATCGTGAAGGTGATAACGCGCGGGCGATCTGTGCGTTGAGCCCCAAGGCGGCTTGCTCGAACAATGTGCACTGTAGTCTGAAATGCCATGCGAGATAGGATCTGATCCTGGATGCGCTTGGTGAGATCCTCTCCTGCCTCCTCCGAGAGTCCACGTACCACCACATTATGACGTCGGCGGCCCTGCTTCTACTGCTCACTGAGTCGCATGGCAACATCAGCTGTCCCAGCAGGTGATGCCTGTTGTCTGGAGTGTGTGGGTTGTTCACAGCAAGAGCGGTGTGATATAACAATTGCATGTCCAACATAGAGCACATTTTCTTGGATTAGATTATTAACCACGCAAATGCTTCCTTGAGATAAAACATAGAGTCCATTTCCTTGGATTGGAATATTAACCATGCAAATGCGTGTACTCATTTCTATAAACTGAATCTAGGTAGTATGCTATACTTATGCTTTTTCTTGCATCTTTATGGTTTTCTTGGGTTCTATCTTTAGTATTTTATGGACACCATCACATTATTTCTATTGCCATGTACAAAAAGTTAGGGCCGTGGCCCCTATCACGTGTACAATTCTTTTCTTGAATGTTGTCCAAAGATTTTTGAAAGCCACATTTGATATTTCGCCTCACATTCTTTAATTTCGCCCGCAATTGTTATCACCAGCACCCGTGAGTTCACATTGTACGAATGCCCGTGCACCTTTTATTTTGGTGAGTCAGGCAGGCTTCTGCCCTATTTGCTCGTCGGCCAGCCTTTCTCGCCGGAATTGAAGGCGCATTGGCATTCTTGTATACAAAAAGGAATAAACTAAACCATCATCAGCTAGAAGAATTATGTAAGTATTAAAGAAACTATTGCTGACAATTGCCTCCTATGTAATCTCTTAAACCTTAAGGTAGGCCGTAGTTCCATATTCATGCAACTACATAGGACAATTAAAGCCTCCATTCTGATAGCACAAGTCCAGAACAAGATTATCACAAGAAGACAAGGAAGCGACAAAGCCACATGAAGCTAGATAAAGCCAGATGCTATGCTATATTGCAAAGCATTCGAGAACTCTCAAGTCTGGCTGTGCCATGTAGGCAAAGCCCTACGATCATCTTTATGTCTAGGTTTGCACGAAGCACACAGAAAGCTGCAATATCGGGCTAGCTAATGGGATCTTCTTAAAAGACGTGAGCCAATTGGGAATTCATATTGAAATTTCACAATTCACCCAAAGTAAAAAATACAGTAGATTTATGTACGTAGCCATGAGGAATATCCGTTTTGCGATAGCTCAAGCACTGGCTTCTTCATCACGGTTAGTAAAGCTTTTACAGACTTTAGAAATGCAGACTAAAGCCCAAGATATCTCCAAATCCGGCATACGTGTAGATAAGACTATAGGTACAGAGCAAGAGCAGGGATTTATGCATTGAATGAGACTGAAAACCATGAAATGGATGTGGATGCAACCACTCAATAAACGTATCGGGAACTCTTAGGAAGAACCGGAAATGGTTGGTGGACTGGACATGAAAAATCTGGGCTCATAGCAAAGCCATACTAACATAAGGATTTCTAGTTCATAAATTGCATAAAACGTGTAAACCTTAACCTAAAGTATTCAACCATTTGAGAAAAATCCAATGTTAAATCAAACCTATGCAGAAAATATTATTTCTCTGACCTATGCATCTATACTTCGACTCATCAAAGGGCTTTTTAGTTAACAGCAGTAATGGAGCAGAAATAACGAGCAAATATTATGTTTCCAGAGGAAGCTTTAGCAACATCCGATGTAACTCGATAATGATGGCATAACTGCAAACACATAAGATCGATTTCTGAACAATATGTCGACCAAAACAGGGTCAGAATATATGTTCGCAAATCACAAAGGATGGGAACTAAAGAGGAAAAAAATTTATTTCCAGAAGAAACTTTCAAAACACCTTTGTAGATGGGATCAAAAACTCCTTACGACCAAAGAAAGTGGCAATGGCAACTTCATGGCTCCTAATCCTTGAAGGCTATAGAAACTTGACGAAAGTAGCTCCCGTGCATTTCTAAAACGAGCAATGTTGAAAAGATTTGCACGATGGCGATGCAGGTTAGCCGATTTGCACAGTGGCCATCCAGCAACATTGGCGAGCGCCAGTTTACAGCCAACAACAAGTTTGGAGCAATTTCTGAATATTCTAGGCATATTCCACGTATACCTATAATATGCTGAAAACCCACATGAGCGAGGGTTTGCCCCCCTAGAGGCAACCCAAAAATACGGTTGATTTACGTACGTAGTCATGAGGAATGTCCGTTTAGCCGACAAAATTGTTCGGCACACGTGATTCTAAAGAGCTAAAAAACACCTGATTCCGAGGTCGGTAGCTCAAGCTATGAACACCAGTCAAGCAAAGAAACTCTAGGGCGCTCCATCTCCCTCTGATCTTTGTCTGAGACTGTTGAAGCTTTTCTTGCCATGTCATCAAAGCTTTGAATGCATTTTTGCAGCCATTCCCATTGTCTCCATTTTGATAGCACAAGTCAAGAACAAGATTAGCACAAGAAGACAAGGAAGCCACAAAGCCACATGAAGTTAGATAAAGCCAGATGCTATGCTATATTGCAAAGCGTCCGAGAACTCTCAAGTCTGGCCATGCCATGTAGGCAAAGCCCTACGTTCATCTTTATGTCTAGGTTTGCACGAAGCACACAGAAAGTTGCAATATCGGGCTAGCTAATGGGATCCCCTTAACAAATGTGAGCCACTTGGGAATTCATATTGAAATTCCACAATTCACCCAAAGTAAAAAATACGGCAGATTTATGTACGTACGTAGCCGTGAGGAATATCCGTTTAGCCGACAAAATTGTCCGGCACACGCTTGAGACCGAAAAAGGTTGGACCTTTGGCCAATGCTTCAGATATAAAGGTTGGACCTTTGGCAATGGGGGACCTTTGGCAATAGGGAGGAAGAGGGTCTGCTCAGATAGAAAGGTTGGACCTCTGGTGATGGGGTGGAAGAGGAGTCAAAAGGCTTGCATTGAAGGAGCATTTGATATAGGATGGAAAAGAATGAAAAAAATGCCCACAGGATCCGGCAGAAAGAAGGAAATCAGAGATCCCTTACCTTCCTTTTGATGTTCAATTCAGAATCTTGGCATGCCTGGAGATTCAGGATCTTTTCACATCATGCTTGCTTGTGTGCAAGCAGTGGAAAGATGCGATTTTGTTCTCAGAGTGTTTTGCCAGGTTCCAATACAGGCACACTCTGTGGGGCATACTGTTTAGTCCATCTGTAGAAGACAAGAAGCTAGTTTTTGAGAACAGTTCCTACAAAATTCTGAATGTGAAGCGTGCAAAATATGAAGTGATAGCATGTTCTGATCATGGCATTGTCTGCGTAGCTCACTCCTACAAGCAGCCGCCTGAAATACCTATCAGGGTTGGGAATCCAATAAAAAGTGAGCGGCAAGAAATTTCCGCTCCAAGCTCTACTAATATATACTGTATGAGTGTAGATACCTCAACATCACCTGCTTCTTTTAAGATATTTGCTAGTTCATCTAAGGGCAAGGATTGGCGAAAGCCATCTATGTTGCATTTTGAAATATTTGATTCAAAAATGGGTACTTGGAGCAAGATGAACACCATTTTCTTAAATGGTCCTTTTCAAGGTAAAGTTGAAGGTTCTCTAGTCACCACTTATTGCATCCACCAGAAGAAAATGGTACCTTTTGCCAGAAAAAAATGCAAAGGAGCAAGTTATTCTTTGCAAGGGAGAGCCAATACTAAAATTTTCTTTGTGGCCCTGGGTCATGCTTTGGAAGGAGCGTTCCTGTCACAAAGGCACCATCAGGTGGGGTTTAATGGCCAAGCTTGACATCAAGGCATTTTTTACACAACATAACCTCAAGGTTGAGGTTGAACAGGATGGACTACAACGGGAAAAAACAACGTTTTCATTGTACTGCGCATGTTATCACCATCATGGTAAAATCGTCTCGGGCGATGGCAGCTTTGCTTCATTACGACATGAGAAAGGGTTGCTGGAAGCTTGAAGGATCAATGGAATGCACAAGCGCGATTCTCATGATGTTCAGTCCCAGTTTGATTTCAATCAAATGAAGCTATGTTGGCAAGTTCGGTTCTAAAAATTAAGTTAATAATTTATCAAATCAGACTACGAACTATCGTTTTGAGCAGCAATGTTGCCAGTTTGGTTGTTAATAGTTTAGTCGATAGTATATGAAGACAAACTTTGGATTTTTGGTTAATTTATTTGAGTTGGAAATACTTGGTTTGTACCATTCAGGGATAGCTTCGATACGCTGTGCGTTTTATATGGAATACGTATGAATTGTATGATACGACACATATTTGCCGTATAAAACGTAAAAAATATGGCAAAAAAAATTTCCGGCGGCAAAAGATTTTTGCGTACGCGAAAACATCTAATTCGCGTACGCGAACGCTCAAGACCGCACATGAACATAAATATTTTTCGCATACGCGAAAACATCTAATTCGCGTACGCTAACTTTTTTTCGCGTACGCGATTCAGCCTTTTTCGCGTACATGAAACATTTTAAAGTTCGTGTACGCTTTTATTAGAGTTCGCGTACGCGAAAAAAATTCGCGTACGTGAGTTAGAGCTTTTCGCGTATGCGAAAACCTTCGAGATGGTTTTTTACATTTACAAAGCAAAAAAATGTTTGCGCCCCTGTTTGGTCTGTTTTGTGGCACTGTAATAGTATATATAAGAAAAATGTGATTAGCCCTAGAATTCACCTCAAACGTTGACTGCCAGGTTGAGTCAAAATACTCCTTGGGAAACGGTCTGCCTTTGAGGTGTCGTTTTTGTGTTGCGGGCCTGACGTTGGATACTGGAAGGTGAGATTACTCCGTCCCAGTATTTTCCAGCCTTGGGTTCGCATCTGCTTCCTTAGAATATCCTATAGGCTCCCGTCCAACCCCCCTTGATTCTCGTACGAAACGTCGACGTAACATATGCATTGTGAGCTTGCTCCTTTGCATATATACGTCTTTCTTTAGTTCGTGTAATCAAGGAGTCTGATCAACAGACATTGTCAGCCAAGCTAGCAGCAATGGCGACTGGTCATGCATCTACCTCAGGAGGTGCAGGCAGCGGTCATGCATCCACCTCTAGAGGTGCGAGGACTGCGCGCACACGTGGCAGGGCGACGGGGACTGCACCAGGTGCACATGGTCGCGTTACTGGGGTTGCCGATCGGAAAAGAGGCCCAGAATGAGATTTTGTGAAAGAGTTTGGCGTAAATGAGTGGGAATGTGTGTTTTGTGGATACTTATCGGTAAATAGTTCTGCAACAAGAATTCGAGTTCACATCTTACGTGGTGAAAGAGACGTTGATGTCGCGACTTGTACTGCATCTGCTGACTTGTGAAAGGATGCCATTGAAAAGTTGTCTCGACTGGATTTGATACGCAAAATGAAGAATAATATGAAAAAAAGACGCGTTACGGATACTCAAGAGCAGTGTCGAGCAGGAGCAGACGAAAATAACTTTACCACCCCCCCCTATTGGGGCAGCATACCAATCAGAGGGTGGACTAGGGTCAATAGGTATAAGTACGAGAGAGCAGAGAATGATAGAGACAATTGAAATAGTGGAAAAACAGACGAAGCAACAGAGGGTCGATCATTGCTTAACATCAGAGCAACTGAAGAAGACGCAATTGAAGGTTGTAGAGGTGTTTTTATATGCTGGGTTGTCTCCACATATTTTGGAGCACAAAGCAATGAAAGAAGCCTTCCAGTTTGCCTTTATACAAGCATGCCAATAATAAAATGGTTGATGAAATACATTGAGAAATGGTCGAGAGGGTGGAGATGTTGTGTCGTGTTACTGAAGCCAGGCCGGCTTCACTAGTGACTCATGGTTGGAGCAATGTAAACAAGGACCATCTTATAAACTTCATGATCGTGTATCCAGGGGGCGAAGTATTTCTGAAAACTGTAGAAACCAAAACTGACCAAGTAACAGGAGATTGGATTTTTCAGTAAACAAAGGTTGTGATAGAGAGTTTTGGACCGAAGAGAATATTTCAGGTTGTAATGGATAACGCGTCTAATTGCAAGTTAGCGGGTGAATTATTGGAGTCTGAATTTCCAGGGTTCCTGAACCTATTGCTCAAGGATTGGTTCTCATAGCACACGTGGTTCAAAGAAGCCGGCAATTTATGCCATTTACAAGTCATTGCGTCAGAAGGCCCTAGCACTCATGAATTCTGGGCAAACGTGATTTGGTTCCAATTACATCTATCTTGAAAGAGTGCTTAAGTGTCATGATTAGATTATCTCGACCTTCAATCATACAGAGTTTTTTGAATGGGAAAGGATGCAGAAAGGGAAAAATGCTTCCAAACACTGACAACAACCATTGCCCTTCGAGAAATACTTGGGGGGGAGATGTTTTGGAAAGGCGTAAAGAATGTTGTGAGGTGCATGCAACCTGTTTGTCATGCCATCAAAACCCTTGATTCTTTGAAGGCAGCACTGCTCAGAGACTTCAATGAACGATGGAAGAAGTCGTACAATGATATTCATGGCGCCGCACATGCCTTAGACCCACACAACCATGATATGGACCAGCATACAGATAAAGAAGTGATGGGTTCGTTGAAGAAGATTGCAAAAATGTACTATCCTAACAGCTCGGACTACAAGCTTTTCATTGCCGAGTTAACCGAATACCAGAACTTGAGTGGAAGGTGGGCAGATGAAGAGCTTCACGACGCACTGGAGAGTCATAACAAGGAACCAAATATGGAATCTTATGCATGGTGGCAAGCCCACGGGCAAGTTACTGATACCTTGCAGGCAATTGCAATGACTATCCTCTCCTTGGTATCCTCTAATAGTGCAACTGAGAGGAATTGGAGTGCCTATAAGTACATACACAGTGTCACCCCCAATCGCTTGCTACATAAGAAGGCTGACAAACTTGTATACAACTTCTCAAACTGGCGGCTATTGAATCGCAACAGTGGTACATTCGCAATCGATAAGCTACAGTTTCCTTTCATAGATGCAGATTCCGAAATGGAAGAGGACAACTTCGAAGACAGTGAAGACAAGCTACTTGCAGTAAATGCTGCAAACCATGTGGACGAAGACATTCAGCATACCCACTTCATTGACGACCAAGATGATATAGGCCAAGTCATATTCTCAGACGAGTCAGCCGACAGCGAGGATACCGAGGAGTCCGATACAGAAAGGCCAGGTCCGAGCAATGCAGTTGAGGACTTGACTGGCCTATGTGATCCATTGGACTCTCCAATGCCAATTACCTTGATAAACGGAGAACGTGCTAGAAGAAACATGCCTCGAGGACGATGCACTAAGGGAAAAGATCATAGGAGGTTGAACCTAGGTCAGCAGGCAGAAGAGGATGGAACTCTGAACGATGAAACTGATGAAGATGGTGTTGTCTAGAAAGATGATGTGATGAGTATCTTCAGTCTATTGTAACCGTGCATGAGGATTTTCAAAATATTGTAACCGTTCTGGCACTATTAATAAAAAGTAAAGTTTTTTGTTATAAGTTTTTGTCTTCTATATATTTTGTTACCGTGTTCTATGTGTCACCGTGTTCCATCACCTCCGTCGACCGTAGTGTCTTGAGAACCCTCCCCGGATCAGATTCGTCTCGACTTCCGTTGCTGCTTGCCTCTCTGCATGCCACAGAATCTTGCTGATGAGAAGTAATCTATGTATGCCAAGGGGCCAAACAGCCACAGACCAGTTGAGACGAATCTGATCCTGAAGAGGGTTCATCAGGACCTATAATCTGTACTCTATTCCTTTGGGTGGCACATGCTCTGAATACGTAATGGATTTACATGGCAGGTGCCGCCCAAAGGAATGGAGGTACAGATTATAGGTCCCGATGGCATTCAAATGCCAATTTGGCATACCGGAGTTATGCCTTATCTATCTAGTGGATGGGACGATGTTAAGATCATTTTGGCATATAATTAATGGACCTTTGGAGAATGGAAATATCTAAAGATCTGAATGCCTTGAGAACATATCTCATCCCGACCATCACCACCCTCAGTCGACCTGAGTGCCTTGAGAGACTTCACCCCTCAGCAAAACCGGCTTGACTTCTGTTGCTGATTGCCCCTTCGCATGCCACAGAATCTTGCTGATGAGAAGTAATCTACTCAACTTCCTGTTGCTCCATGCCACATTCCACGTGATGGCTTTTTCTTTCAGCTCTAGCCTCAAGCGATGACTATTCAAATTTGCAACTTTCGTGATCATATTCCTGGTAGTGCAGCTAATATTACCCACTATCCATGTATCTTGCTCACTCTTTTCAGGCTCTAGAGCTATCATTCGAGGCTTAAAAGCCTTCTTGGCATCTTTTACAAGCCCTGCATGGTAGTCTAGCCATCATTCCTCGCTGTTGGTAATCAATTCCAAATCCTGAGCTGAGGCATTGCACAGCCGATTACACAACCAATTCATGAATTCTGGTCTCAAAGAAGACCATGCTTGTTGTGGTCTACTTCTTTTTCTACGCGGCGGTGCTGCGGAAGATGACTCAGGTTGCAGCTCTGTAGCCTTTGTTTGAGACACCAATGCCTCTACTGATTGCGGCTCTATCTGAGACATTAATGCCATAGCTGGTTGCGAGTTAACTTCTGCTCTCTCTCTTCTGAAGTCATACTGCTTGTTTAAGGGATTGTCTAGCTAGCTAGCAAAATGCAACTCCACGACAATACGCAAATGACAACAGCAACACCCACAAGTCAAGCAAAGATAAAACCTTCAATTTAGTGCTTAACAAGAGCGTCAATCAACTCACTTTAACCAAAACAATATGCTAATTTTAAGCCACTACGCTAAGACCCTAACATTCTATCCTACTACTGCTTATAAATTTGAATTGGTTGATATCTAGAACGTATGTGCAAGGCCAAGGATGGGGAAACACATGAAACGACCAAAACACGATTTATGATCTATAGCCCAGCTACTGCCAAAATGCTCCCACTTGGAGGCTAGCAAGTTTAAAATGTGTTGCACTTGACCCAGATCGCATTTTTTCAAAAGACAAGACCAATCGAATACTTACTAAAACATACGCCAATCCCTATATTGGTGTCGGACTTTCATCAACAACACCATCAGGAACTAGGGTATGAATTAGTAAAACATTCTCGAACCTTCAATAAGAGTACAACGCACACCTTTCGACACCGCGTGGCCAAACAGCGGCATCCTTCTCAAAGAATGAAAGACCCTAGTTGCCTTAAACTTCAGCAATGCCACCCACCCTTGGCATGTCGCAGCCTACGCTCTTGGCAACACGAAATCCTAGGGCACTACACTTAATTGGCACTACAGTTGTCCTTTCAAAAGGGAGGGCAACAAAAATTTTCTTTTTTGTTTTTTTTTTTTAATTCTTAATTTTATTTTATCTTTATTTATTTTTTTGGTCTTAACTTATTGTTTGTCTTTTTTTTTTTTTTTTTTTTTTTTTTAAAAAGAGAAAGTAACAGGATCTTTTGCTCATTGTTATGTATTCTTTAAAAAGTGGAAGCTGGATAAAGATCAAAAATTCATATTGGAAGATTGGAAATAAAGCGGAAAATACAGTCGTGGAGCTACAATGAATTATGTTGTTTACATTGGTTTGATTTTCATAGTATTCAACAGTGGAAAGTTTGATAGTAATTAGATGTACATGTAACTATTTTGCTTTGGAAATGTCATATGGAAAGGAAAATTTTACACTGCTGAATACTTGTTTAACACTTGGCATTGGACATATGGATTAGTCTTTTTTAGCTCATTAAGGAAGAACAAAGTAACATAGTCTGGGCCTAAGTTTAGTACACCTGACTAAACTTAGGGCTGCTTATTGTATCGAGTTGGTTCCTTGCAAAGGTCTAACAAGGTAAAAGTCTGCAGACAGATTTAAAAGGTTTTTTTTTTAATTCTTAATTTTATTTTATCTTTATTTATTTTTTTGGTGTTAACTTATTGTTTGTCTTTTTTTTTTTTTTTTTTTTTCTAAAATAGGTCAAGCTCAGCCCACAGAACAAGGCGCTCACCATCGTCACGCCCCTTAGACAGGGGGTCCACAAGCGAGGGTCTAACTGAGGACCTTACCTGGCCTACCTATCAAAAAACAACCAAAAAAGCTTAAAAACTAAGAAAAACAAAAAAAAAAATGGTTTTTGAGGGGCAGGTTAGAAAACCTTCTTTGCGGCGCAAAAACTAAAAAACGCGTCGTGTATATATAAAAAATTACGCCAGACGCTGTTTCTTTCTTGATTTCGCAGATACGCGAAAACTTTTTCAGATAATCATAAAACATCATAATTCGCGACGCTGAACGCCGGGGGGGTTTCGTCTGACGCTGAAACCAAGAAACCGCGATATCGCGAACACAGATTTGAACTTTGCGCAGCAAAATCCAACATTTTGCATACGCGAAAATGTTTTTGTGTACGCGATTCTGAAGCTTTTGCATACGCGAATTTTTTTTTCCGGCCGGATACCGTAAAATACGTTAAATACGTATTTTTTTAAAAAATATATATTTTTTAACTTTATACGTCAGGAATTTAGATTTCGATGTATAGAACCTATCCCTGGTACCATTATGGCACTCAGCCGTGGGTTGGACTGCTAAGAAGTAGTTGGGAAGTGATCTTATCTGAAACCCTTGATATTGATGTAATTTAATACTTATCGCGACTATAAGTGTGTTCTGTCCTGTTTCAGCATCTGAGAAACGTACTCCAAATTCCAAATTTTCATCAAAATTGTCTTTACCGGGTCAGCCAAATCTCTTTATTGATTTCAATGGGTGTTTTCTGTTCTATTTTAAGTTAGCAGACAACATATTCCATCATTCGAGATTGGTAATTTTGCCAACTTTCAAAGTGTGTTTTGTCGACATATTTCCTTTATCCTCTGTAACAAGAGGCAGGTTTTGATCTTTACATTAACATGTTTTTTAATATTCAGTTGATAAGAATCCTGATCCAGCATTTGCAACATAGGCCTTGCATGAAAGGCCATGGCAGCAGGTGAGAGATATTGAGCGTACAAGTAAAAACTATAATGCAGATATGTCACACTATCAAGAAGAGCAATTCGTAATGGGATATCGATGTTATGAATCCGATATTGTTCTTACCTATAGGCAACTTTTGAGACATCTGCCTGAATTGAAGCCGAGTGATAGTGGAGCAATTCCTTCAGCGTTTTGTTTCATGTAGGCAATTGTTCACCATAAGGGAAACATATGGTATAATTCAGTGCACAAAGTGAGTGCACGGAAGTTAGCAGAGTGGATGAAATACATGCTGAAAACAGTTGGTGTTGATGGGAAGTTTTTGGGAAAGTCTGATCGGACTATTGCTATATCAAGAATGGCAAGGGCTGGGGTACCTCAGAACGTACACATGCACATTACAATGCAAAGAACACACGAGGCATATAGCAGGTAATCAAATTTTCTGTTTGTTTCTTATTTATAACTTTATTAAATTTCTAACATTTATTTTTATTGTTTTAGGTATGACAAAACTAAAGAGATATAGGCAAAGTGTGCCATGTTAGTTGTTGCCAATCCATTTGATGAGAATGGACAGCGGAGGATGTATGAGATTGTGTATGCTGAACAATTGCAGAGGTTAGACGAACAAGAACATATTGGTAGTTCTTTGAAGGATCAGGTTGTATTACCTTCTCCAATTCAGCAAATTAACGACGACATTGTGAAGAAGGTAGATTCATCGAGCAAAGGTACCATTAGTTCTGATGTTGCTAGTTTGTTAGACAGTCTGCATGTTAATTCTGCTGGTGAGCTAGTTTCTGCCATTCCTTCTTTGAGGTAGTTTATGTTGTTCCTTCTGCAATGGAATCTGCTGATATCCAGCTAAACAATGATCTTGATCTTCTATCGGAGACAAATCTGGTTGTTAGAAAAGCTATGGGTATGGAGGTTAATGTTGGTATCACAGGTAGATCTTTCCAGAACTGTGATATTCTGATGCCATGTGTTTCTCGGGACGATTTGCATGAAAGCATGGTCAATATGATGAGGAATAGAAAGAATTTGTGAATGCATTCTGGAGTTGACATGGCAATGAACTGAATAATGTCTTCTGGAATATTTTGAATGTTTTTGAATCTATACAGGAGTTTTCTTACTTCCACATCTTGTAATGGATCTTTCTACAAATGTAAACATGTAATTATGACAATATTTGTATTCGATTTTGTGAATATCTTTCCAGAAAATCTGTTTTGATTGTGTTCTGAATCGTTTTTAATCTTTTGAATGTTTTAGTCTTCATTTTAGAATGTTACTAACAATGTTACTAGCAAATAAAAAATGTAAGTAGAAAAAAATGATTGAAGTAGAAAAGTAGAATACAAGTAGTAATTAAGAATGCAACTAAGTCAACAATTCTGCAAAAGAATGCTGGACACATGGCGCTATAGGGTTGGATAAATTGGCAGAACTGAAAGTACCCAGACTTTACGTCTTTCAACTTTGAGCTTCTAATCTTTAATTTGCCCTCAGTTTGGTTTCGTGCTAAGGCTAGAATTCGTTTTACTACCCCCCTCCCCCCTCCCCTCCCGACATGGATGCTGAGTCGTTGAATGGCCTATAGCAGGAACGAAATGACGACGGCTGCATTTATGAATAAGACAAAAGTAAAAACAACATTTAACGATTTAACCGCAAAAAAAACAGGAAAATATGGCCGATGAACTACTGATGTTGTAGATGACGAACTGCTCCCTCCAGAAATGACTATTGGGTTAGACGATCACTTGCCTCCGCTCCCCTGCCCCATTGTGAATCTATTATAAATGGCTGTGTACCTTAATTGCATATTGACGTTTTTTGTTTGGGCCTACATTTTTTTTTTTCACCATGGAATTCAGCAATTCAGATATCGATGTATTCAACATCAAAGATTTGATTGGAAAAACCAGTACTAGCAAGGATACAATTAGCTTTTGGAATGAAATTGGGATGTTGCCAAAAAGAAGAGAGTGTGAAAATGTGGAAAGAGTATGAAATTAAGAGGGGATGCTAAAGGAACTAAAGATGGAGTGAAATGGAAATGTAGAGGGAAAAGATGCAACTATAGTTGCTCACTCCATAGAGGCACTTGCTTTTATGGAAGCCATCTTACCTTGACTCAGATGTTGATGGTAATATATTATTAGTCTATGAAGTAGTCTGGAGAAAGTGCAAAAATTGAATGTGGTATTCAAACAAATGAGACGCTTATGGACTGGTATAATTTTTGTAGGGACATCTGTAGTATCTCCATTCAAAGACACAGTGAAATCATAGGCAGTTTAGGTAAATTGTGGAGAACGATGAATCCAAGTTTGGAAAGAGGAAGTATCATAGAGGAAGAAGAGTGGAGGGGCAATGGGTCTTTGGTGGAGTCAAGCGTGATTCTGACTGAATGTTCATGGTACCTGTTCCCGATAGAACTAAAGAAACATTGATAGATTTGAATTATAAATATGTAGCTCCAGGTAGATATAATATATAGTGATTACTGTGTTGCATATGATTCCGAGTAGTTGTCACAGTTGATATGAATCAGTCTTTGTACTTCAAAGATCCAGACATTGGAGTGCATACTAATAGAATTGAATCACATGTTGTGCAATTGACCTTCATTAAACCACAAGTGCCCATCAATAGACCATGCATTTAGCTCAATTTTTAATAGTTCTTAAGGTGGGCTATTAAAGGGCAAAAATAAGCTATCAAAGGGTAAAAAGTGGGCTAGTCTAAGATTCAAGCAGGTCAATTATGGATATTTGGTTCGATTTCCTCATCAACCATTACATATTATATCCAACTCAAAATTTGGTTTGATTGTACTTTTACGGACTCGAGTGGCTTTCAGTTCCTAGAATGTAAGAAAAGTACAGCCAAACAGAACATTTAATACTTAAGAGAAGAGAGAGAGAGAGACAAACTTGAGGGAATGCTTAAGAGAGAAACAAACTATAAATTTCCCGCAGTTCAGGAATATTTACAAAATTCCAAGCTGTTTTATTTCCCATATATGTACATTAGGGAACAAGAATGCATTTTCTATCTTGCTTTTTCTTGTCTTCGAAATTTCCCCGAATGATGGGTCTCCGAATTTGTGTAACAAACACAAAACATTTTCACCTTGCTGCCTACATGGTAGAATGTAATTTTGTCTTGCATTCCTTTTTGACCAATTAAGCTGGGGCTTCTCAAAGATTACTTACTCCTTCAAACTATTTTCACATATTTCCAAAACAAGGTGCACGAGGAAGGTGGAGAATTCCTCGTGCAGAATTTCAAAAAGAGGTGCATCTTGTTTTGGAAACATCTAATCCTGGTTTTTTCTCAACGTGGCTTGTACTTTCCGATCCATTGGCAACCTTATGCAAAATTAGCTGCTGCAGAAGGCCAGTAAGGCAATAGACAACAACTAATTGCAAGTTATACCATATACTCTCCTTCCCTGTGAAATCTCCAAAAAGACTGTTTCTTCATATATAAACACCAAGATGAACATGTTCAGAAGTAAGAAGAAATATCCTGGATAACTTCCAACTGAGCCAACATCCTGCCCGCTCTTTTCTTTGCAGCATGACTTCCATGCGTTGCCTGATCCACAAGGGAAATCCTAGCTTTGGGCCCGTATTTCTCTTTTATTTCAGGCAATATAAATAATACCTCTAGAAGCTCCAGAGCCTTCTCCTTAGTGGTAGTAGCATGGGGTCCTACCAGAAGATTTATTAAAGGATCCATAACTTTCATCTCCTCGAGAAACTTAGAACCCTTGTCCCTAATATCCAACTGTTCTACCAGTGTCTTCAGTGCCCCAATTGCAGCTTCTGCAGCTTCCCCATCATTTTCATCTAGCAAAGCAATCAGGCCTGGTACTGCTCCCCCTTCAACTATGCAAAATGTAGTCTTGATAGTACATTTCCCACAATGAACTCTGCATGTCTTTGGGATGGAAAATCGAAAACAAAGACAACCAGGTTTCACTGGTGGCATTATGCTCAATTTAGCTGATTGATCAGATAAATTTTTCAGAGCAGAAGCCGACCTCATTTTTGCAGGCAATGATCCAGAACTAAGTGTAGTGACAAGAAACTCTAAAATACCTTGATCAGCCAGCAACTGATGGAGCTCCAATTCCGGTGTTGTAAAGCAAATGAGTGCACTAATTGTATTCTCTACAACCTTAGGATTAGGATTCCCACTAAGGGCCAACTCTGTTATTGCCTTCACCACTCCAGTGGAAACCAGAGATATCTTCGAGCTCCGTTGTAAAGGCAAATTCCCAATCAACCCTGCTGCAGCTGCTTGCACATCTGCAGCATGTGGCTCACTAAGAATCCTTACCAAACACTCAAGAGTAGATCTCCTATTCATCATACTATCTGATATTTCTGCTCCTGCCTCAACCGATAATTGGTACAGAAGTTGGACTGCACAATTCCGAACTTCTCTTTCTTGGTTTTCTAATAAAGGTATCAGTAAATCAACTCCATTCTGGGACCTTATCTGTGACTTTACTTCTGGGTGCATTGACATGCCTACAAGAGCTTGCAAGATATGTTTCCGTATCTGGGAAGAAAATGTAGTGTTTTCTTGAACTAACAGTAAGCTTGCTATGATCTTCTGTATGTCCATTTGCTCTCCACTTGCATCAAGTAGAAGCATTAGAACATCATCGCCGTCATCTATAGTAAGATTCTTTATAATTTCTGCGGCACATTCTCTCACATTGGGTGGGATGTGAGTTTTTAAGGGATCTAATAGGTCCATGAAAGCAGGGAATCCTCCAGAAACATGCTTCTTGTTTTGAGAAAGAGATGAAAGGTTTCGTAAAGCCTCAAGTGATGCAGCCTTGCTTTCAAGATTTCCAAAGACAGCCATTTCCACAAGAGAATGGATGGTCTCTCCCAGCAACTGCTTGCTTTGATCTGTTAAATTCATTCCGCCAAGCGCCCTGGCCATTGCTAACTTTGCATCTTGGGGGCCTGCAAAGACATGCACTTCAATCATATGTGTTCTATGGTTATTCTTAATAGATTAATCTAACCTTCACAAAGCCGTCGAATGAGTGGTGTAACCCAGTTTGATTCTGCCATCAAAATAATATTTTTATCTTTGTCGCAAAGGTTTTCTAATATAGATTTTGCAATTTCCACGACCTCTGCATCCTCAAAGGTCAGAAGAGTAACAAGCAGCAGGATTGCATTCTTATGCTCAATCTTGTCATAAATTTGGTTTGCTGAATCACCCTGCATTAATTCCTTCAATAAGGAAGCTGCTGCCTTTGCAACATCCACGCGGGACGACAGGTACCGAATCACTTGCTCCACACCACCCACTTTTGCAAATTGATCCTATTGTGGCAAGAGCAAACCAAAAGCACTGCAGTTGACGGACCTGTTTTAAGACACATTGCTACAAGAGAAACGAAATGTTACCTTGTTTAGTGCATTGTCCTTCAGAACATGGTGCAGAGTTTGAAGGCACAAGACCATAAGTGGCTTGCTTCTTGACTTTAGGACTTCAACCATGTCAACGATGAGATCCTCAGCCGCAATCCACTCTCTGTTCACAGGGCTTTGTTGACACAGCAGAATAGCATCCTCCAAAGCAAGCCTCACATCTTGCTCTTCATTACTTTGTATTCTCTTCTTGCATCTTAGAACTCTACTGCAATAATTACGCTCAGTCCACTCTTGAATAGCTTTCTTGATTGGTATGTTTGGTTTCAACATAAATTCTGCAAGTTCTATTTTAGTGATGGGATCTGTGTGGTTGCCATCCCTGAACCACTTCTCAATTTCCTCCCTTTCATATGTGCTGCCGTTGGAAAGGGTTACAGGATCTTTCATGACCTTATTTGTGAGGGGACATCGGAACGATTGAAGTGGATTTTCGTCAACCATAGTCAATTTTTTTATTTTGTCCTTGTACTTCTGTCTCAATAACTCAGAAGTGTATGCTGAATCTGCTTGTGAAAGAAGCGAAATAATTTGCACCATAAAATTCTCCTCTTCTCGCTGCTTATTTTCTGCTAGGTGTTCTATCTCTCTCTTGAAACTAGCAAGTTCTCTGTTGATCTCAGAGGGCTCCACAGGAACCCCCACAGCTCTGGCAATCTCAACAATTATGTCGTTGGCAAAACCCTGGTCTGTCCTATGCTGCTTTACTCCCTGCTCTAGTTTGTCCACAATTTGCAACCTAAATTGTGAGGCCTGATACTCTATGCCCATCATTTGATCCTTAAGATGATTCACATTATCCCTAATATCCATAGAAATTTCCGTAGTTGCAAGAGAGAGGAGCTCCAGAGATTTACCGATATCTCTAGTAAGTTGCTGAGCATCACTTACAATTTTCCGACAATTTATAAGAAGGTAGAATCGTGATTTACGCGTGCAATCCTCCACCAGCGTCTTTGCTTTATTAAGCTCTGTTTGCAAAGATTCTAAAGACTCCCTAACAGCGGTAGAATCTTTTAAATCTCGACCCCTTAGCTCCTGTAAAACAGGCTCCAGATCTTGCAAACATTTACTAAGCTTTTTAAAGCTTTCCTTTTCTATCAAAACATCCTGAGCAGCTATGGCAGTTTGCAAAACCTGGGTTGTGACGATTGTAAGCACAGCTCCGATAGGTAAGGTTTCGATCACCATTTTGCATCTCCAGCAAATGGGTTACTTCAACTTGAATCAAATTGCTCAATCTCGTTCTCAGGTTCAACTTGAAACTGCACAAAGACGCGAAGCAGAAAAAAACGCGTAGAATCAAAGAGTGTGAAGCACAGAGGCAACTACGCGCCCCTGACTATAGAGAAACCACGGCACTGTCCCAAAGCTATTCTGCCGTAGAATTGCAGCCTGATGACCTAGTCAACAAAGTAGCCATTTGTACTGTCTTCTACAATTGCTGTGCATTACATTCTCTTTAGTAAAAAAATCGTCCTAACATATATTCCCGAGGCCCAATTTCTAGTGCCTGTCCAAAATGGAAACTGGGTGGACTAATATCCCTGGCGTGCATTGTTATGCCGCCACGTGGCAACAGCCTACAACACGGAATGGAAGTTGGGTCGTTCCATTCCGCATCACCGGCTGAGCAGGTTTGCGTTAGGGTTTCGTTAGGTTTTTGTTAGGGTTTTTTCAGCCGCCGCCAGTTCGAGCATCATACAGTAGGCACAGAACACACAGTTCGAGTACAGCATACAGTAAGCACACATCACACATTCAGCTCAGATTCTTGTAGAACACAGGTTCCAGTAGCACACAGCACAGATTCGGCTCAAATTCTTGTAGAAGTTCGGCAGATTCGGCTCAGAACAGGACAGTTAGGCTCAGATTGGGCTCAGATTCTTGTAAAAGTTCTTGCAGGCCATTTCAGCTCAGATCCTTGTAGAAGTTCGTCTTTCTCTTCGCCAAAACTGGCTTTGCAGCGGCTTTCATCGGATCTGTTCAACTGACATCTATTCAAATGATCCTAATCTGTTCAAATAATCTATTCAAATGATCTCTATTCTAAGCGGCTAGATTAAAAAAAAGCTCCTAATCTGTCTCCCCAGTTTCCATTTTGTAGGGGAAGGGAAGCAGGGGCTCCCCTCCCGCAAAAATCGGCAGACCCGCTCCCGGCTGCCGCCGGTCGTGGGGCCCCTGTCGATTTTGCGGAAGGGGAGCCCCTGCTTCCCTTCCCCTATACTTCCTTTCCTTTCCTTGAAGACTACAATATCATGCCTTCAATATAGTTAGGGGTAATGTGCCCCTGCAGGCCCTTACGTGGGGTAAGGGCCTGGCGAGCCCATCAGGGCGAGCCAGTGTCTGAGCCCCACGTAAGGGCCTGCAGGGACACATTACCCCTAACGTAAAGTTGGGGGGGAGGTGATTTCCTTGCCACATGGCGCCATCACGACTACAGAAGTCCAAAAATCTCATTATTAGCCCTGTCGAAACAGATCAGAGGCAACGCCGGAAGAGAGGAAGCAAGGGGCAGGACATTACCTGTTTTAATCTAGGCTTGAAATAGGGGGAAATCACCTCCCCCAAACCTTACACCTCGTTAATACCTTCCATGCACTTGTATGAGTATGTATATTGATATACAAGTCCCTTATTATTTAAGGATTGTATGAGACCGATTGTGGATTACATCAATAAAGCTTTGTTAGATTTATATTCGTTGAGATGTAAAGAGTATGATGACAAAAAACAACAATAGAGAAGTAATAATTCAATGGCAAGCAATCATATTATACTTCAACAAGTTGCATACATCATGGCTGGAACTTTAGTAAACTTTCATGTATATTCTACTATATCTAAGTCAAACTCAATTAATGAATTTGACGAAGATTCACAAATTCTCCTAAAATTTTAGCGATGCCAATTGAGAGCATATTGGGAAGCTTCGCATCAATGTTCTTCTGTGAAGGACGACCCATTATTCATGGTTATAACTTAATGCATGAGTTACTACATTGGCTTTTTATTTCCTTTGCTTTACTGTTGAACTCTCGATCTTATATCCCATAAGGCATAAACCCTAGTTTATAATCCTAGACCACTTAACCCTAGACACTATACAAAAAAGGCCAAGCACACAGTGAAAGACATATGTAAGGACTATATGAACTTGAATGCAAAAATCAACTCCAAAAGTCCAATGGAACTCTAAAAATAAAAGTGAAAATAAAATACTGTATGGACCTACCCATCAAAATCAATTTCAAAATGTCAAAGTTGCATGTAAAAAATGCATGTGTCAGGCAGCCCATGAAAACCAACTTTAAATGTGAAAATCAAACCAAGATAGTCCTATCAAAGCCAATCCATTGAGGTGAAGTCAATATGTAGCATCAGGGATAAGAAGTCAGAGTCAAATTACATATGAAGATTTTATTTCGTGATTCCCTAGGATTCCATGAATAATTGTATATTGGTTCATTGAACAAACGGTTCATGCAAGCACAATGTTTTTTAAGGTATACGGAAGATCTATCAGACGTTATCTACAATGACTGTGGGTCAGAAATTATATCAAAAGAACCCTAAACTTCAAGTCCTAAACCTTACAACTTGAAATTGAAAAAAAAAAACCTAGCAAATCCTAACCACTAAACCTATAGATTTTAAACCATAATCAATATTTGGCATTCCCTAAAGCCTATGTGCCCAAGGATGTCGAACATTTCTACAAAGTAGAGCTACATATGAGGGATGTACATATGAGGGATGTACATTTCATGTTCGATAATAATTAGTGCATTGCTTATGATAATAATTGGCAATTCGCTTGGGATTTAATGTCTACACGTTTATAAACATACTACATAATCTTAATCCCATGAAGCAAAAACCCTAATTGATAATCCTAAATAACTTAAGCCTAGACCCATGGAAGGTGCTTGGTTGTCTGTTACTTCTATCATATAATGGTTCAGGTATTTCTAAATGGTAGGGTACAAATTTTTGAACCTGCTATAATTTATGTGCATCTCTATTCTATTCTATTCTATTCTATTCTTAATCTTAGTTCTTTACATAGAATCCTAGCAATGGAAGCTGGGTCTCCCCCTTTTTTTTCCAAGAAGATAAGGGAAAGGTAGTCTTCTTTCTGTTACTTACTTCAAAATCGGCATGTTGCATTAACATGTAGCAATAATTGGGTGGACTTTTGCTCTTCAAACTTATATGCACATCATGCACTACACACCAATTCCTACATGCCTCCTTGTCATATACACTAATTTCTTTAGTTTCCAATATACACTAATTTCTTTACTTTCCAACATTCGGTGATCTCTAGTGGGTGTATGATTAAATGTTCACATAAGAACATCATAGAATATAGAGTATGATATTCACCAAATAAAAGTTATTATGTTGTTATAGAACATTAGAAGTTATACTTTACAGACATAGGCTGGAGCGCCGTATATATCGGACGATGTCATGTTACAGCCACTGGCATATCCGTAGTATATCCGTGTCTTTAACATGTTATAGCCACGCCCAAAAAAAATTACATGGCATTTTTGTAGACTTGGCGGATTTTTTGCCATCTACGGCTGGCTATAACATGCCCACATCCGACATTTACCGCGATGGGCATAGGCAACCCTAGATGTGTTATAATGGCCCAAGGTCAAATACATACAACAATTTAAATACTAAATGCTAAATAAATGTGAAGGTTTGTAGTCCAAACTTAGATGTTAAAATAACGGATATGAGAAGACTATTTAGAACCTTCCATTCTCACTCAACTTTAAGCTTGAGCACTGATGTCAGCAACAGACAATAGTTCAAGTTCCTTATGCATCACCTTCTTTAGAGATAAGGACAAATGCAGCTGCATCCTTGTATTTGCGAAATGGGAGCCTATGAAAGAAATAGCAACAATGAATAGGACATAATATATTTATTGCAACAGAATCATTGCAATAGAACATTACCTCCATAAAACTCGAGTATCACAGTGCCAACACCATTGTTAATAGAACTATCTCAGTTTCACAGGTCGTTGTATAAATGCCTTATTAGGATCCTCTGTCTTCATATTTGGAGGATGCAGTTCCCCTTTCTTTCTCTCGATTAAAAGCAAGTTAAAATATTGTAACTTGAATACACGAGAAAATTAGCAAAAATAAACTTTAATCTCCATGGTAACAAGCAAGCAATATTCAAAAGAAGTAATTCTAAGAGTTGTACCTGAAATTGATGTACACAAAAGTTAAATACCAAGTTTATGCATGTGCGCATCTGCAAGAATGAAAACTTGTTCGGCAAGTGTTTTTATTTGGATGTCGATTTCTGCAATAACTGTTAGAGCATCAACCTAAGTGCTTGAGTTTGATGTTTCTGCATTAAAATCGTGCTTTTAGAGAGAATCAATTTTTGCATTTATGTTCCACAAATTTCTGTGCATTTCGAGCAATTTTCAATGCCCGCCCTCTACTTATGTGCAGCAACGCCAAGCACACATTTACTTAGAGTGGTAATCTCACATGAGAAGGCCAGATGAACACATGCCCTGGATTAGATTATTGCAATGTGGGTTCCTAACGGTTGATCAACAAAAAAACTTTTTGGACATACAGATTTGGATTGCATCATACGTTTCCCTTTTGTCTTCATGAGTATTCGAATAGACTTGTTATTGAAGTTGCTTGGACATTCACTTTGGTCTCATCTACTAAAAATGTCTACTAAGTGAGAGAGGTCTCTGGTAGACTTGTCATTGAAGTTGCTTGGACATTCAGTTAGATCTCGTCTACCAAGAATGTCTATTGGGTACCATTTAAGAGAGGGGTGAGGGGTCTCGTTTCTGTTTCCACTCTACTTATGTACATTTGTTCATATTGTAAGTACATGGCAATTTTCCTCAAGCATATCATGGTGTACATGGCAATTTTCCTCAATCATATCATGGTGTAAGGATAACTCTGTGATCATTCCAGCTGTAAGAGTTAGGGACCACTCTATCTAAGGAAAGGTGATGGGAAGATAAAAGGGAACTCCAGCTTAAGAATTCATCGCCATTCAAATTTCTGAAGTTGATATTCTTCATGTAGCTATGATTGACCATATTAAAGTCGCCAGCTATAATACAATCATCATAAGGAATGTTTTCTAAACTACTATTAATAATATTCCATAGATGAGCTCTATCAGAGGGTTGATGGTAAGCATAAACATTGGTAAGGGCAAGCCTGATATTCCCAAGCTGGCCATGAATAATCTGTCACCTTATGCTATTGTCATGAACCATCTGAATATCTTCAAAGTTTAATCTCTTATGCCAAGCAATAGTAATACCAGCAGTATTATTAGCTTTGAGGGACCAATGCTGAAAATTGGCAGGCAGAACCTCTCTAATAATGTTATGAATATTTTCATCATGAATTTTATGCTCCTGAAAGAAAATGAAATCAAGGTTCATAGAGCTAAGACAAGCCTTTAATCTACCTCTTTTGTAGTTCGAGTTGATCCCTTAGATATTCCAAGTAATACCTTTAAGATCTATATCCATTGGTAGGAGGTAGGATCTTTCTTGGGGATCTTCTTGGAGGTCCCAAGAGATTACTTTTCACCATTTTCTTTCCTTTCTTCTTTCTATTATTGGCTGTAGACCAATCCACCTCCTCAAAGGGCTCAGGCCTATAGTTGACCTGAGAGTCAAAGTCGTCCTCAGAGTCTTCCTGTCTGGATTCTTCATACAGACCAATATTATCGTTCAAAATACCAAGATCCAAAGTGGAAATGCTCATATTGATGGGGTTGACGTTGATAACAACTTTAGAATAGAATAGAATAGAATAGTTTTTTTATCGTCCACTGAGACCAATCGGCCTATGGGACCCAGAAGGAGCGCAACAAACTTATTACTGTCCGGGTTAAAAAACCCCCGCCCCGAAGGGTTTTCGAGGGAAAAACCGTGGCAGTAATAAGAATGCTGTCAAACTGTACAAGTATACATCATCATGAAATAAATGTGTATGTACATGTCAAGTGCGTGCCCGAGGACATAGCTGATCTCGCATGTCCATGACCTCCTCGGGTATGATCCTAGCATCCGGATCTTGATGCCGTGCTCAATGTCACATGTAGTCGCTGGCCAGCGGGCCGACCAACTCAAAGATAGCGCGTCCGGATTTGATCATATGCCGGGCAACTTTGAAGGGTATGAGATTCATCCTCAATGACTCCCATTTGGCAAAGATTGACAGAGCCTCCGCCCCGACGTGGCTCACCAATCCATCTGCCTGCCTCAATTCAAGATGATGTGCCCCCGTATGCGAATGGAGGCAATGAGTCTCAAGGCTTCTTTTCATGGGCAAGTGGGTGCGCAGTAGCATTGTGGGCCTCGCTCCAATGTGGGATTTATGTGGCGCCGGGTAGTGTCTTTGCCTTGACTGCTCAAGGGTGTCGGGCATCCCAAAGCTTGCCGATGAAGCAAGCGTCAAGATATTGCCTCAAGCTATGGCGACCGCCTGCTTGCACATGTATGCACCTGTGTTCTCGCACATTCCATCTAGCCATCCATTGAGCTCTCTTTTCCCTCCAAAGAGCCTTGAGGCGCTGTGGCCCCATTGCCATGATATAAGCTAGTTTTGGGAGACGAGCATCGTCCATGTTGACCACCTTCTGAAAATAGACAATGTGGCGATCAAGGGCCGCCCTCTGAAGAGGCAAGAATCCTGTTTCCTGCAGTAGAATTTGATATGGGACTGTGGACTTCACCCCTAGTGCTCGTACCAAGAAGGCTTTCTGCACCTGCTCCAAGTCATTCCAAGTAGCGAGAAATACTACTGGGCCCCATACTTCAACCCCGTTTGGAAGATAATACCTTCATCTGAGGCAGACCTTTTAGGAAAAGTGATGACCGAATCGTTGTGCTGCACATAGCAACATTCTTATGACTTTCTTCCAAATGCTTGACCTTGGGTCTCCAGACTTGTTTGCTTTGCTGCTGTTTTGTATCCCTGTGAACAGATTTCTCTTTACTACTTATGTTATCCTTAGGAGGAGCCGAAGGGGCCTTAGCCAAGGGATACTTAGAGTAAGAAATATTAAGCTCGAAAATGCCCCGATTGGGGATTTTGCAAAGGATCTTGTCTTCCCAGGTGGAGAAAATTTTCTTCTAAATACAAACAGAGGGGAAGTTGGTTTGGGGGATGGAAATTTGAATAATTTCATCCAAACTGCTAGCAATAGCCCTGAGATGGGAAACAGTCCAGCATCCCATTGGAAGATTGGAGCTGGAGATCCAGGTGGTAGTACAGACGGACGAGAAATCACCCGGGATATATGAGGGATCCCATTTCATGATGTAAACAGGGTGCCCCGAGATAAATGAAATTTTCTTCGTTAAAATAAGAGAGACACTCCTTTCTTCTCTACAAATGATTTGAAAGGTCTTATTATCCAGCTTAAGGATGGAAAGAATAGGGACCTGCTGCGTTTTGGTAATCCAATGCTTTACCACACTTAACGGGGGGGCATTTTTGAGGGAAATGGATGAGGATACCGTGGTCAGTGTTTCTAAGAATAGCAGAATTATCAATAATAGCACTGAGGTCCAAAATATCCATTTTATCCTCATTATTATTTTCAGAGGTAACAGAATTAGAATGAATGAATGAATGAATGAATGATTTTTTTATCGTCCACTGAGGCCAATCGGCCTATGGGACCCATAAGAAGCGCAACAAACTTATTACTGGTTAAAAATCCCCCGCCCCGAAGGGTTTTCGAGGGAAAAACCGTGGCAGTAATAAGAATGCTGTCAAACTATACAAGTATACATCAATGTATATATACATGTCAAGTGTGTGCCCGAGGACATAGCTGATCTCGCATGTCCATAACCTCCTGAAGGTATGATCCCAGCACCCGTACGGATGTTGTGCTCAATGTCACATGTAACGGCCGCCGGGCCCCACCAACTCAACATAGCGCCGTCCAATTTGATCATATCTTTGGAAACTTTGAAGGGTATGAGATTCATCCTCAATGACTCCCATTTGGCGATTGATAGAGCCCTGCCCGGGCGTGGCTCACCAATCCATCCGCCTGCCTCAATTCGAAGATGATGTGCCCCGTATGCGAATGGAGGCAATGAGTCCGACTTTTCATGGGCAAGTGGGTGCGGGTAGCATTGCGGGCCTCGCTCCAATGTGGGATTTATATGGCACCGGTAGTGTCTTTGCCTTGACATGTTCAAGGGCATTGGCATCCCAAAGCTTGCCGAGGAAGCAAGCGTCAAGATATTGCCTCAAGCTATGGCGATCGCCTCTGTTTGCACATGTATGCACCGTGTTCTCGCACATTCCATCTAGCCAACCATTGAGCTCTCTTTTCCCTCCAAAGAAGCCTTGAGGGCGCCATGCCCCATTGCCATGATATAAGCTAGTTTAGGGAGACGAGCATCGTCCCATATTGACCACCTTCTGAAAATAGACAATGTGGCGATCAAGGGCCAGCCTCCTCAAGAGGAGGCAAAAATCCTGCCTCCCTGCAGTAGAATTTGATATGGGACTGTGGACTTCACCCCTAGTGCTCGTATTTCTAAGAAGGCTTTTCGGACCTGCTCCAAGTCATTCCAAGTAGCAAGTGATACTACTGGGCCCCATACTTCCACCCCGTATAAAAGGACAGGCTCTACTAAGACCTTGAACAGGTGTGACTGATGGGCCCAATCATACAACTCTGCTCTATGACTATTGTTTTGCATTGCATATAGTGCCTTCCCTTTCCCGTCACTGTCGTGGCCGATGGATGTGTCCCGATGCATAGTAGAAGGAAACTCCACTCCCAAATACTTATATGTGGATGCAACTTCCACATTCCGCCTTGGTAATCAAGGAGAGGACCCTCGGTGACGTGAAGATGATATGAAAACCACCTTAGTCTTGGCCAGGTTGACGCATATCGATATCTTGGCGGCCATGTAATGTGTCCGTGGCAATCGGTGATGTCGTTGGATGTCCGCTGGTGTGTAAGCTAGAGGTCCACATCATCGATATATTAACCGTCGATGATCCGATAGAGAAGGTGAGCTCCATCGCCCCCATTATCGCAAAGACAGCCTCCAATTGATCAATGTAAAGCCCAAACAATGTTGGGGAGAGAGGGCATCCCTGACGAACCCCGATACTACTATCAAATGGTTGGCTTGTCTGCTGCAACCAACCCGAGCATCTTTCATATAGCTCGTATTAATCGCATTCTGCAAATCTACAGAAACCCCCAACCAAGTTGCCTTTGCCCATAGTTTTTCCCGAGGCACGATGTCAAACGCCGCCAAAAATCCACAAAGCAACAATATAGATCCTGACGGCGGTTCCTGTTGTCTTCAATCAGAGTTCGCAACGTGAAGATGTGGTTAATGGTTGAGTGTCAGGGTTTGAATCCTGCCTGGGTGAGGGCCCACACCTCTGCTGCCTCGCCACCCGCCAACCTGCCGCCGAGAATCCCGCCAGCGGTTTTGCAAACACCGAACTGACCATGATTGTTCGGTAATTGGCGGGGCAGTGTGGTAGTTGGGAACAACTCTGCTATTGGTCCACTGCAGCGGGAAGCCTTCCTGTAATGCCTTGTTGAAAAAGGCAGTCAGCACTGGTATTATGGACGGCCCTGCCCACTTAAGCAATTCTGCCTGCATACCATCCAAGTCTGGGGCTTTCCCATTGGCAAGACGTTGTAAGCCTTGTTCCACGTCCGAATCTGTGATTTCCAGCACTGGGCCTTCTTGCAAGGGTAATGCTGCATGTGCACCCTGAGGGTCGTATAATTGTTGCAAGTATTGCCTCCACTGCTCGGGAGTGATATTCCCTGTGGGTTGTACTGGCTTTCTAAGAACCCTTCGCCAGAAGGTCCTGGGGTGACGTTCCAGGACGTAAAACATTTCCATTTGATGCGCTGCAATGTACCTGGCTTTCTTAGCTTTAAGGAAGATGCGGTACTGTCTGACTGCATGTGGGCGTAAAGCAGGGTCTGTGACTTGGCGGAGCCAGCGTTTGTGTTCCTTGCACTCTGCATCAAACCATTGATTACGTGGGAAGGTTGTGTTCCCGGGAGGTCTGTCGCGGGCGGCTTATCCTAAAGCACCTCTCTGCCGCAGTCCTAAGCACATCAGTCAGCCAGCCTGTCTGTTGCTCTAGTGTAGGATATTGCAAAATTTCTGCCAGTTCATCTATAAGCATCTGGGTATAAGCCCCTGCATGTTCATAATCCAATCGCAGCTGAGGCATGTGAGGAGTTGTTGCACCGGGGGTTCGCACAACCTGCCAAGCCAACTTCAAGTAAAGTGGTAAGTGGTCTGAGTCGATCTCTTCATCCCTATTAGTTGTTCCCACCTGAAAGTGCTTGATGACATGCATATCCTGCTCAGGCACCAACACATAGTCCACCACACTAGATCCGCCCCTCTGGTTTTCCTGCATACAAGTGCTCTTGCGGGTGGAAGGCCACCTGTGCCGATCCATTGCGCATTACGGTCAAAGATACCGCAGAGCAAAAGCAACCGTCGACCATAGCGCTGCGGACCTGATTGTCATCTGATGTCCGTGGCCAAGCTCCTTCTGCAAGACGCAACTGCAATATATCATCAGTCAAGGGATCAAATCTCATGGGTTGTTCTACCCTGATGCGCGCATTGAAGTCTCCAAGGAGTATGACACTGCCCAACCAAGAGGCTTTGGCCAGATGTCATCATATAGATCGACATAGGGGTCCAGCCTATCCACATCCGAAAGTGGGTGTGATAGAAGTTGCTTTCTCGCAGTGGAAAGTAGCGGTCGCCACAAAGAGAGGTCACTCTTTCGCGGTTTTGCACACGCACCCACAGTGCACCGTTGTGCTTGTCCGCCTTGAACAAGGAGATTCACTGCGCCAAGGTTGTTCGGTAGTAGCGTGCAACCCCCATGCCCCCGCTTTCCTCGTGCAATCATTGAAGATTGAGTAGTGCCGTATCCCCGCAAGTCGGGTATCCCGTGGTCCCGCATGCTCCCATGTTTCCATGAGGAAGATGAGATCCATGTCCGTGGGTAACCGAAGTTGAGACTATCTCCCCTTCGCCATGGGAAGCCCCGACACCTGTGAGACCATTCCTATTTGTTGGCAGGGGCAGCGGTGGGGATTCAAAGTGCAATGCCAGAAAGGGAGGGTGGCGTGGCGTGGGAAGTGGACCGAGATGTGCGAGCAACGTAAGTCGAGGCAACTTGAGCAGCCCGAGATGTCTGAGCAAATGTAAGGTGAGGCAACTTGAGCAGGGCGCGACGGCTGTAGCAGCGGCAGCGGCCCGGCCGTAGGCTGCCGGAGGGTTAGCAAGATTCGTAAAGATTCGGTGGCCCGAAAATTTGCATCTTGCCCTCCGAATCGCCTTTGCAGCTCCTCCCCTCATGCAATGCTTTTAACTTTGGGCAACTTCGGCCTGCGGTCTTCTTGTTGGGCCGGGTCAGGTCTCGGTCAACATACAGGGTAGTTCCCTTTAGCTGCCTACCCTGGCGCAGGATGGCTGCTTTCACTTGCGCATCTCGTACTGTGAACGTGACCACCCGTGGGCGGTCTGGGTGCTAGACGCCATGACGTCTCGCCCTAATAATGTTCACCGGCATGGGGAATGTCATTCGAGCAAGAATCAACATTTGGAGCCAGTTAATGAGGTCCTCCCCTGCCTCTTCGTAGGTGCCACGCACCACCACATTGTGGCTTCTCCGCCTCAAAATTTCGGAGCTCTCTGACCGTTGGGTCAATCCTGCCCGGCACAACAGGAGTTGTTTGCTGTCGGCGGGGCATAGGCTGTGGCTTATGTTGGGGCGGAGGTGGCATGGAGCGGCTTGGGGGTGCAGTAGTAGATGGCCCTGGCTGACGCCTTGCAGACTCTTGGGCAGGTGGGACTGCCGTGGCAGGTATAGTGGTCTCTCCTTCCTGAAGCCGGGAGCTTAGCTCCTGCTGAAATTGTTGATGCCTTGTCAATTCACGCATGCACCATTGCAATTGCTCATGAGCGTCTGCATTGAGGCCCTTGCCTTGTTCAAAGAATGGCTGCCCTCGGCTCCTCGTGATCTTCCGATCTTTGGGCTGCGGAGCTATGCTCCAGTTTCTGCAAGCGAGAGTCCAGCATAGGGTTCATTGCAGATGAGGCCACTTCTTGTGTCTCGACCCTACTTTGAAGGGCTCTCAATTGTGACTGGCTCTCATCTCCTGCTCAACACGTTGCTTGTCCTGTGTCATGGTTTCCATGGCGGTGTACAAGAAATCTATGCGAGCCTGCATGTCAGCAAGACTCTTCTTATTCCGTGTCTTTGTATGTGGGTCTCCATCTTTGGAAACACTGTTTTTTTGGTGAGCCACCGCCTCTTGAGCAATTTGGGTGAGGCCTCACGCATTTCCTCCTCCGCAAGCAAGCAATTCGAGCTCTGTTGCCCTCTGCCATTGCTTGAACCTGTTTCCAGTGCTCCTCAACTACCTGGTTTGGTGGTGGTGAAGCACGGATACGGCTTGCCGCTAGGCTAGAGTATCTGTCATATGCCTGCCGAGCTATGCTTGTTGCACGAGACTTTGCCCGCGAATATTATTAGAGCACAAAGAATTGAGCAAGGCATTTTTATAAGAATTAATATTGATCTTGTCGTGCTTGCCCATGATTGGAACAGAAGATTTGAGCACTTGTTTAGAGACTTTCGTTTTGTTTTTGTCCATGTTTTTCTCTTTAATGCTGATGCAGTTCTGGCAGTCGCAATTCCCGCAATCAGTTGGGTGAAAGTAACCTTGCTGACAGCAATTTTGCATTTGGTAGAAGTTTCAAGTGGGAGCTGATATGTCTTGTAATCCATCTCCACTTCTTTGAGGGTCTCAATAGCAAAAGGGGGAAGCCTGCTTTTGAAACCTTTCCGAATGTTTTCGATAACATGATCATCTGCCTCCTTCCAAATCCTGACTAGCCAAAAGGGCGCCTTTGATTTCCATCCGAGGTCTTCAAGCTCCTCCGCTAGAATCTTGGCTGCTTGCAGCATGTCCATCATAGACCTTCTGAAAATTTGATTTTTAAGACTGCAGCAATCTTCCTTTGAGTGCCCTGTTTTCACTCTGATTAGTTGATAAAGGAGGATGTCCATTTCCTGGATTTTCTGAAGCATTTGCCAAACCAAATCCCTGTCACTGGCTTTCCCCTCCTTGTACTGATTCTCGAGTCTTTGCATTTCCAATTTACAGACCAAAATTTGACCTTCCTTCTGCACCCCCATATAGTTCGCAGCAGCCTCTTGTTGCTCTCTGATAATATCAAAAGCGCCCTTCAACTTTTTCATCTTGATCCAAGTTGGGTCTTTTTTATCATCCAGAACAAAAATTTGATCCCAACTTTGGATGACAAGGAGAGGATCAATGTCTTTGTATTCATAAGGTTCTCTTCTTGAAGAAGAAGAGGAGCCTCCAACTACGGATTTACTGGTAGTCCCCTTGGATTTCATGTTCAAGGAAAGGAACACAGACGCAAAGAGAGAGGACGAGAAGACGTACCGGAGAGTCAAAGAACCAGAAATAAAGAAAGGCGACAAAGGAGCCGGACTTTCTTTAAAAAAGGGGGAAAAGAGAAAATAGGAAAAGAAAACTGGAAGGGGAAAAAAGAGGGAAAGCTGCCATCCTATACTAGACTGACATACCGTACCCCACCGCAGACTGGAGAGATCTAGCAAAGGCTACGGAGTCCAATCAAGCACGAGATAGGAAGCATAAAATAGTTAATCTGGAAAAAAGAGGGACAGGGAGGACATGAACCTAATTTGCCAACCCAAACCTCCAAATGACAATCTCGAGATCCGAAAAGACTTCTGCTGGCTAAAGATCGAAGAATGTAGCCCAGTGGTAGATGGGTTCCACCCCAAAATCTGTAGGGACTTCAGGAGGAAAAGATTCCTTTCAAATCTGTTGCCTACGGCAAAAAATGGTTGGGAATTGTGCGCTGTCACCATGAGGGAGCCGATTCTGTTGAAGCAAAGCATGCTAAGAAAGTACCTGTTAAAAAATTCAAGATCTAACCTGCAAAAACCTATTCTAGAACAATTTTCAACAGCCAAAACTACAAGATTTCCAATAGCTTGAATGGTTCTCTCATGCGCTTGGGGGGAACCACGAAACCCAGCCCTTGGAGAATAGCTTCGAGTAAAGCCTCATCCATTAGGGCCGGGTGGTGCACAAATCCCAAGGCGCAGGAGAGAGGCGCTCATTTTTTTTCGTGTAGTTGTCTTAATCTTCAAGATAATTGATGCTTCATGGAGGATTATCATCGAAGATGACTCTGTGCCATTCTATTTTAGATCTTGATACAAAATCGTGGGTGTTCTTGCTGCTTGCCTTGCAGTTGAAATGTAAGCCTTTATAAAATATTTCAACATGATAGTGTGGCAAAACCATTTCTGGGCTCCGCGCCCGCCTAAACTTGCCACAAATTTATTAGGCTATGCCGTAGTGTGATTCTAACCATAGGACCAAATCACACTATGCCTAAATCCAAATAAATACGTTGGGAGTTTGGGCACAGATAAAGATAAGAATAGCACGTCCCAAACATATGCGATCACATATGGGCCCAAAAATAGTTGACACATTAGCCCAAAATTAGTTCAAGGATAAATGGCGCTAAAATCACCATGACGTGGTCATATTCCCAATAGAGGACCCGTCCATGGGGTGCTCTTCTTGTCCATTTATCAAAATGTGGTACGTTTATTTTGGGTCTGTCCATAATGTGATTTGAGTCTTATTTTGCCTCGTAATTAAACTCATTGGTCGTAGCACTTTTTGGAACACGTACAATGAACTAAGAACTAAGGGTGGAATCACACCACCAACCAGAGAAGACTTTCATTTTTGGCTTTTGGGCAGGGGATTCTAGCGGCACTGCCACACTAGTGGCCGCCCAAGAATTGCTACATCATTCTTTCCAATATAACGTCAGGATCTGCCATGTCTTTATGTTTGCGTCTCTTTGTAGGTTTTGCCAAATTGAAACCTAGACCGTCGCAGTAAACCTAGGTTGCAAGTAACAACTTCATTAACCTGTAATTTGGGGAGGAGAATAGCTCTACAAAACACCATTGCACCAGGATGAACATCGACAACCCTACTGACATGGAGTACATGCAGGGGAGGCACCATGGTGGCCAAATAGTAATGGTACGACAAAGCTATAGATCCTACGCATATGTTCTTCTTATTTATTTTCATCCCTCCTATAGTGTAATATCTCAAAAGAAGGTAGAGATGTTGAAGCAGTTAGGTGAAGCAATCAATACCATAACACTCTTCTAATAACAAGTACTGTCAAGAGAGGATGAATTGACATGGGACATTGATAGACTCGACATGACAATATCAAATAGAGTCAGCATCATCATCAAGTCTTTTACTGTCTAGAAGGAAAACTCAACATGATTTTTTTTTTAATGACTTCACCTTCAAATCCATTTGAGAATGGATATACAAGACATAAAACCATCAATTACATCATCAAAACCATTAGCAATGGAGGTTCTGAATGAAGAGAGTCTACCTCATCGAAGGAGGAGCGGTTCTATTAAAAAGATGATTGAGAAGAAGAACAAGGCATATGTGAAGATTATACAATAACAACTCCAATACTAACTTCACAAACAACTTGGAAGAACGTCCCTCCATTGCTTTCAACAAATAGTGGAAAGACGAGCTTGTAGCAAGATCATGGAGCTAGAGGCATATGGTCGAATCAATATAAGTATAATAACTATATTCACAATCTCATCAAGACCTTAAAAACTTATATGGACACATTAAGTGCCTGCGACTCCAATACCAACTTCACAAACAACTTGGAAGAACGTCCCTCCATTGCTTTCAACAAATAGTGGATAGACGAGCTCATAGTAAGATCATGGCGCTAGAGACATATGGTCCAATCAATATAAGAATAATAACTACTAGTAAATTGCCCACCTTCAGTGAGCTTTACGTGTGAATGTTCACCTTTTGTGAGCATTCCATGTGATTGTTCACAAACAATGGGGTAGTAATGTGTTACCAGTAGTTTGAGGATCCCCGTAAATATCGGATGCCATCACTTTTAGGGTATATCCAATTCTTTAACATGTTAAAATCACATCTCACACAAAAAAAAGGGCGTTTTTTGGACATAAGTTTGTTGGTGATAAGTTGTAAATGGCATAAGTTTAGCGGGCATAAGTTGTGAACTGGGAATAATAATAGGTTATTTTCATCCCATTTTCGATTCCAGTTAATAGTAGGTTTGTAATTATGGAATGATGTTCAGTAATATTGGAAATTGCTGGGTTGTATAACATGTTTTTCATGTCGTGCAAGGCTAAGGCAAGTTCTCCCCGTACCTGTATAATAAAATATAATGCTTGAGCGTACCTGTATAAGTTTACGTTGCTATGCTCAATAGTGCAATTACTAAATTCAAAAAATACATGCATTAGAGATTGCTAAGCAACTTTAGCAATAAACTTTTCAAGGGGTAGGATATGTCACAAATGTGTAGTGGATAGATGTTATGCATTGGTGCAAAATAAGCAATAAATACCATCAAATAATAAGAATGCACAATTTTCAAATCTCCTACAAATTATTGTCTAGACATTGGTTATGAAGTCGATTGTATAAGGTTTCAACGAGTAATTTAAGTTACTTTTTTATGCATGTTGCAGTAATAAGCCTTGTGGTGTAATTGTGTTATTTTCATGTGGATAATCTAATTGTATAATTTGTTTGTTGTGCATGTATCTTTAAAGATGTTTAAAGGATCTTCTAGAGTAATTACTTCGTAGCATTCTATATTTTTCCACTCTCGTACAGGAAATCACGTTAAAAATTCATCACCTGAATTTCTTGTGTCTTGAAGTATTTTGTTGCTTGTGTCTTTAAGTTTGGTTTGTTTTACCTTTTCAATTATCGCAATTGTTAAACACAAAATGGAGTCATAAATTAAGTCTATTGCATAACAATCATTCAATAACCATCATGGAACATGAATTAAGATGTTGCATCATAGATTTCACTCCTGATGGCCTCATCTACGTCTAATGGAGTCGACCAATATGCGGTGACACTGTCTAGATTCTAGGATTACTTCAATCTCAACTCTTTGGCCTTTTCAATTATCTTATAGTCCTTGTACACATGCGTTTACACCTCTCCTTCCTGGCCTTCCTGGCCTGCTTGCAACAAGATTATTTATGCCTTTCGGTGCCATCAGCAAATTTCTGTAGTCTTCTAGAATCTTTTCTAAAAAGAGTGTCTAAGTTAAGTGTGTGTATTCCATTCTTTGCGTTGATAAACATGAAAAAGGTCTCCTACGTTGTTAAACATTCCACGCAAATGTGTTACTTCATAAAACAATTTATTGAGCAAATAGCACCTTTCTCCATCTCCATTTCTTACCATTTGCAATTCTCATAATCACATTAGTGCCAAGTTTAGAAAATTTAGATTTCATATCCACAACTATATTGGCAACACTATCTTCCACGATGAACTGCATGATGCAAATGTTTTCTCGAGCTATATGAAATATCTACTGGCAAGTAGTGGTAGGCAAGTCATGACTTTCATTGTCACTTGCAATATTCACACCACGAACTTCAGCATGAATATCTAGCATAATAACAGGGGGTTACTTTTGTATTTTTGTACGCTTTTCACTAAGGTTTTGCTATGATTTTGTGGTGTATTTCAATTGATGTACTAATGCGTACATCTAGAGCACGCATACAAATAGTGATTTTCATGTTTTTCTTTCAATGGTGGGCACCCATGTTTTTTTTTTGGGTAACTGTTGGTATATTAGTGGTCTACATGGCATGCAGGCCTCGAAGGTTTTAGGGTTAGAAATTTCTTTATCAAACTCTAGATATGGCTTCAATAAAAAATTTGAGCAAACATGGTAGAAAAATAAGGGTATGGGCAGGAAGGCCGCCGAACTTGTTTGAATGGGACGATGAGTCTGGGATGCATCCAACAAGAAGTCATTTGGTGCTGTCAACAAGGAAACGTTAGCCTTTTCCTGTGCCTGTTCTTCGAGATATGGTATTCACAAGCTTTCCCTAATACTTTCGATTTTTGCACTACCACATTTTTCTGTCCCTATTTGCTCGATTCAGAACCTATTCATTCCGACTCCATGCATTGTCCTTTCAAAACTTATAGTTCATATCGTTTCTGCCAGCTATAGCATTCCGGACTTGCATGCTTATATCAAAAGATTTCAGATGTTTATACTAGGCCGAAAATAGGCTGGTCGAGTTTGCCAGATTTGCTAGTTGAACCGCATTTGTGCCTTGTTCCTAAATATTACTCTGTTACAAAAGCCGCTTACATGAACAAGGTTCTAGCTTGGACAAAATGCTGAAGAACAAGGCTCTAGCTTGGACGAAAACATGAAGATTAAGGCATGTTTGTATCATTCGAAAATATGAAAATATAGATAGGGTCTGGACGTGCTCCTATGTTTCATTATGTTAAAAAAATGGAGACGTGCATAACCTAGGCAGGTGTTGTCAACAAGGAAAAATCTAGTCTTCTCCTGCACTTGTTCTTCGAGATACGGTATTCATAAGCTTTCCTAATACTTTCTATTTTTGCATTACCACATTTTCTATCCCTATTTGGTCGATTCAGAACCTGTTCATTACGACTCCGTGCATTGTCCTTTCAAATCTTATAGTTCATGTCTTTCATTATGTTAAAAAAATGGAGACATGCATAACCTAATGGATATGCTCAGACATGGTATGAAACTGCTACTTGGAGAAGCCATCTGGTAGATGGTTCAGTTTATAGAGGGCATCTTGTTTTGCTTGGTAGTGCTGGGCTTTGTGAATTTGCAGCTTCTTTAGTAAAGAAGGAAGGAAGGAAGGAAGGAAGGAAGGAAGGAAGTATATTTTAACGTCCACGGAGGCCAACTGGCCTATGAGACGGTGATACAATGTAGTGGAAAATTTCCAAAACACAAAAGAAAACAACAGAAACCCTGTACAATGTGTCTCTACCACTGGGATGAAAAAAACCCCCATGTGGGAGGAAAAACCCGTGTAGTAGGCGTTGAGAGGCCCTATCTGGGCGCTCAAATTCCCTATATTGTGAGGGACTCCCTGACGGTGGAGACTTGCAGAATGTAGGACGCGAGACGTGCCACCATTGGCGAAGCCAGCAGTTGATGAATTGCTATCTCAGAGCATCTGAGATCGACATGAGCTGCTCGGATGTGTGCATATGCTGGGCATTCCTGTAGAGCATGGTGTTCATCCTCTACTATCTGCATGTGACAACACTGGCATAATCTCTCATGCCGGGGGATTCCCTGCCCTCCATCTCAATTCTGAGATGGTGGGACCCTGTCCTTATTGCAGCTATAGCTCTCCGTTTCTTGGTAGAGATGTGTGCCTTCAGATACTGGTGGGGGCTGTGTTCAAGCGACGGATTGACTTGCGTGTGGTAGTGCTCTGTTTTGGGCTTTGCAAGAGTGGGCGCATCCCACAGAGAGGCAGCAAAGCGCTCATTCAAATGCAGCTCCTGCTCCGCGATATCTGACATATCCATAATGTGTTGATAGTCTATGGACCATCTTGCGAACCATCCCCTACAATGCTCCTGCCACACTCTCTTCAGACGTTGTGGCCCTTGTGCCAATAACAGAGCCCGGGGAGGCAGATGTTGTGCATCCATTCTGTCAACCTTATGGAAATACGCAAGGTGCCTGCGCATAGAAGAATGCTGCAGGGGCCAAAAGCCAGTCTCATACAGCAAAATCAGATAAGGCATCGTGTCCTTGACGCCTAGGTTGTATGTCAGGAAAGCCTTCTGTACCCTCTCTAGCTTATCCCAAGTACCCTTGCTAACCGCTGGCCCCCAGACCTCTACCCCATACAACAATACTGGTTCCACGAGTGCTCGGAACAGATGTGCTTTGCGTGCCCAATCGCAGAGATCTATTCTGTAACAGCTATTCTGCATTGCATACAGGGCTTTCCATCCCGCGCTGACCCTTCTTTCTACACAGTCATCCCATAGCATGTTAGCAGAGAAATCGATTCCCAGATACTTAAAGGTCCTTACAACTTCCATCCTTTGTCCTCTGTAATAGAAGTCTGGGATATCATGCTGCGCAGACAGGATTGGCAACAGCTTGGTTTTCTGCTGGTTGACTGTCATTCCTGCTATGTCACAGAATTGACTAAGAGCATCCAAATGTTCCTGCATACTCCTAGCTGTATGGGATAATAAGCCCAGATCGTCTGCATAGAGCAACTGTTTTATTGTATATGCCTCTGGCAACTGCGGGCCACCACCTCCACGTTCTTGCATCCAGGTCTCCAACTTGTCAATATAGAGACCAAAAAGCATTGGAGATAACAGGCATCCCTGTTTAACACCTATGGTGTTGTTCACCCGGTGGTCTGACGCAGGCAAAGTGGCATATATTCTGTCATAGAGCCAGTAGATGGCATTCTGCAAATCCTGCGGGACATGCAGCTCCTGCAAGCGTTGCCACAACAGTACCCGAGGGACCGTATCATATGCCGTCTTAAAATCCACGAAACAGCAATACCAGTCACGTCGTGCATTGCGGCTAGCTTCCATAAGGATTCTGAGAGTAAAAATATGATCACTTGTGGAGTGGGCAGGGCGAAAACCTGTATCAATGTGGCAATGATAGGAGTGTATGCTGGAAAGAAATGAAGAAGACTTGAGGGCAGGAATGGATTCTATGGAGGATCTTGCACGTCTAATATGCTTGAAAACATTTGTTCAAAGGGGAAATTTTGCAGTTTGACAAAAATCATAGAATCTTTTTTACTGTACAGAGAATCAAACAGGCCTTGCAAAGCCACATATTTACGTAGGGAGATCTGGATTCTACCTGGTATGCAACACCTATTTTTCTTCTTTATAATAATTAATTTGAGGCTTTCACGTGATATGCAATAACTGGATTGTATCGTGGTAATTTTTGCATTACGCTTTTCAACTCCAATATATTATTTAATAATATTCTTGTTTGTTCTCCATATTTTATGCAAGAATGAAGCTTCAAACACTCTATTTTGCTGCAATTGACCAGCCCTGTTATGTTATGTAGCACTGTAAACAACTCATATCATGGATGGTTAACTCTGGGTTCAAATTCCAGACCAAAACTATCGCTCCACCCAGGAATTTCATACACATGAATTGGATGCACAACTATTCAAAAAACTGCAGTTGCTCTTCTCATTATCTATTCTAAATGTACACTTGTTTTATTTTGTTTTGCTTATATTCATAACATCAACTCATCCAAGTGTCATGTAACGTTGTTTGTTTTTGGCCCCGAAGGGGCAAAAAGAAATTTTGACGTATAACACAAACCATTACATTACACGCATTAAAATTAAATTCCCCCTTAAACCCCCTTTTGTTTGGGTGCATATTCACACGGGGGTTGACGTAGGGCAGTGAGAGCCCTTATAATTATGTTTTGCACGTACAAAATCAACACCATATAGTATATTGCCTGAAATCTCATAGTATTTTGCAAATCTTGTTATACAGTATAACAAATTCTGTACATCCATACCCCACAAACGAGGAACTTTGTGTACGGTGTAGATTAAGGAATAAGGGGTGAATATGCCTATCCAACAGCTCTCGTTGCCCGGAGTCACCCCCCGTGTGAATATGCACCCAAACAAATGGGGGTTTAACAGGGAATTTAATTTTAATGCGTGCAACGTAATGGTTTGTGTAATATTTTATGAATATTTGACAGCAATATATATGTTCCTAAGTATACTAAATCTAGCTCAAAAACATGCAAACCAGCAAGATTCCCACAAACTACATGGAAGTAGTATATTCTACGCTACCCAAGAGGTATTATCCATGAAGCTGCACTAACTTGTCAAGGTAAATGGTTGATAAAGGGTTGTGCACTACCCCCAGCCAAGAAGATTAATAAAAGAATAACATTGATATCTACCAGCTAGAGTTGCCTGAATGCGGCATCGTTCCAAAATGCTAAGGAGGCCCTTTTCTACATATCGAGAGATCCTCGCAGTCCACAAGACAATATTTCTCGAAGGCATCTTTTGCAATAACTGCAAAACCTCATCAAGATGCCCCTGCTAAGCGTAGCAAAAATGTATGGCAGTAAAGGAGACGAAATTTAATTTGGCATTTCTTTGAAATTTTTAAGGGCTTTATTTATCTGACCCACCACATTGATGCAAGCAGTAAAGAATTCCATGGAATGATTTTTGGTTCACTCAAGAATATCAAATGTTGAATCCAAGTGCAACTTTCCTACATATCTCTTTTTTGTCTATACCTCTATGAATAACTGCCAAAGGTTCGTAGAGTCGTCTTTATATGAAGTGTTAGGCTTCTTGCTACTCTTTCACGTAGGTTCGCGTCCTACAGAATGACCGTGCTCTACATCAACCATGCCACACCTTCCATCTATTCTCACTCTTGCAGAAGTCCCATAAGTTCTTGTACAATCCATCTTAACCTTGCTATTATACCCATTGCTTCCATTGATATTGCTTCCAGTAGCACTTGCATTCACACTACCTACTTGCATTCAGACTTAGATCTAAACCTCAATGCATCAGAACATTGCCATTTGGAAAAAACATGTGCATCCTAGTAATGGTGGTACTAAATGTGATAGTTATAAGTGTCACCATAGTGATAGTAGTGGTGATGTGCGTGAAACTAAGGAGAATGATCTCTGGATTCTTGATCAAATGAGATCTAGTATATTTGCACTCCACACTTTACTTCTGCTAGAATGTATTCTTCTATAGGAACGTCTTGTCCCATAATTGAGACCCTTTCCAAAAGAACATTCAAATTAAAATGACAAAATCATACTGCATATCTAAAGGTCTATGGAGGTTGAGATTAGAAAGCAACAGCTAATATTCCACCTGAATTATGTTCCATAACATCTCTTTCTCTGCTAGACCTCAGCTTCGATAATCGAACAATCATATTCTAGCAGAATTAGATTGATGCCCTCTCAATTAGATAGATGCCCTCTCACTAAAAATAACCTTGAAAAAGGCATACTCCACATGAATCCGTTAATTTGGTGCATATAGGAGAATTAGACTTGTCACCTAATGAGCTTAGTGAGAAAATCCTAGGTGCAGTTTTTGGAAAGTGCAAGAATCTTTCAAGACTGAAGCTGAACAAAAAGAATACTAGTTGAGTTGATCCCTAAGTATATTAGAAATTTCAGCGAATGATACCATTTGACGATACCAATTGACGTCATTTGGTTGTACGACAATTTATAGTGGTACCTTTAAAATGTTGCATTATTCGGCGCCAAAGCATGATATTGAGTTTTCTAAACATGTGTACTATGACTAGGAAGATTTTCATGGCAAGTTTCTAGTTGAACACTTAAAATATCCTACTGTTTTAGGAACATCTTTTCTAGTTGGCTCTAAAAGTTTCCCCAACACTAGATGATCATAACCTATGCCATGCTTCATCTTTGCATCCTACACATTGCTTTCGCAAGATTTTTCCATCCCGTTGCATCGATCAAAAGCTACAGAGGCCAGTAATTTTAAAATAATGCTGCAGTAATGTGAACTACAAATACAGTAGTCACAAACCTGCATACATTGGTAGTCACTAAGTATCTGCAAAACCATTATCGCAGCTCATTGGCAATTATGTGCAACTAAATTTGAATACTTTGAGCTATATTTGTGTGGCTTGTATGCATGCCTTAACTGACACCTGCACTTCAAGCGAGGATAGCACTTTTGCCTTTAATATCTCGGGCCTGGATAGAAGTGAAAAAAATTAGTAGTGCAATTATGCTCTAATCTTGCTAATCAAGGAACATATTTTTGCTACACCAGGGTTCCTCCCACTTAAAAATTCATCATAAATGTTCATTAATAGCTGCCTTTTACTCTCTGCATGCCTTTTACTCCCTCCAATAGATGGTCTTGTTGTTAGCGTAGTGGAATTTAGTATGGACATGGTTATTATTGGATTTGTTCTGCCAGCTTGCAAAACAACCATTTTATCTTGGGGTACCTCTAAGCACCGATGAATTACCTCGAGTTGAGCATCCAAAATAATGGTTGTAAATCTGTCCCACTAAATCCTTCTAATTGGGCACCTATGTACGCACATTGGGAGAAATGATTAGCCTCTTTGTGATTAATGTATCTAACAATAATCTCAGAGACCCTTTTGCATTCCTCAACCTTCTCACGATTGCGTGCCTCAGATATCAAATCCAACAACATTCACAGAGATATCAAATCCAACAATATTCCTTTGGATTTGAGGAACGATGTCCATTTGGGTGATCTTTTGAATTCACAAAATGATACCCATTTGGGCTATTTTGGATTTGACTAGATTCATTGATGGATCTAGTCTGGCTATTAACAATCCAATACCCTTTTCACATGCTCCTATAGTTATATTGCTCCAAGGCTCCACTTCCCAATTTCTGCTGGAATTTACTCAAGAACTCTGTTCCACATCCATTCTTCAAATGTAGTGCAGAGTATAGTTACACCATGAGGGCAAATGAGAACACCGAGACAGTATATACTTGAGCAATGCACTTGCAAACTTTAAAAGGGATTTTTCTCTATAGAGAAAAATAATGTTATGTTGAATTTGGCCCTTGTGACGTTCCACTATAATATATGACCCAAATACGTATATTATATTGCCACGTCACACATACTTGCCATCATGACAAGTACTAGCGAGACGTAAAGGGTTGCACCTAGGGGGCAACCTCGTATGTTGTGCATGTTTAATAAACATATACAACTATAAACCCCATGCCAAATGGCAAAACCCCATTTGGCCAATGTTAACCTAACCCTAAGGGTTTCTATATAAGGGCTTTTCCCTTAAACCCTAAAGCCTTCTTCTTTTTTGCAATTAGGGTTTCCAAGAGCCATTCCGGCCAAGCCAAGACCCTAGTTCGCACTGCCAGGCTCTGAAAAGCCGTCTTTGCACAACAGTTCTCCCAGCAGCAGCACAGAGGCATGGACACATTCCGAGGATCTGGAGCAAGTCAGGCACCAGGTAAACAGTCATTCTGTTGTGCAAAACTGCCTTTTGGTTTGGCAATGAGCTGGTTTAGCATGTTAGTTCAGCCTTAGAGGCCTTATAGATCCCGAGATCATAAGCCCTAACAAACGAACCTAACTTTGGATGTTTAGGTAGATAGATTAGATGTTATTCTACATTCAGTTCTTTGATGATGATGGTGTTCATTCTATGCTCTCCTGTGTATTGGGAAGGGGGGTAGAGACCAGGGTTGCCCTTAAGGCCAAATTTGTCTAAGCATAATTTAGAAGGTTGGGCGAATAATAGAGTTGCAAGATTAGTTATGCTGGCGAATGTTTTCTAGACATGAATTTTTTTTATAGAAATCTAGGCGAATCATGGCCAATATTATTTTGCCAAGATTTAGGTGTCTTTATTTTCCAAGTGCAATTTATGTGGTGAAATTTTATTCATCGGCATCCATATTTAATCAAGGACACAAACACATTATAACTATACTTGCATGATGCAATACCACAACTTAACCTTTATAAATGAGAATGTGGCTTATCCTTGTAGATAAAATAAATCTATGAAAAAGAAGGTCTGTAAAAAAAATGCTCTCCAGTGCATCCTTAGAAGAAGTATTTGAAACACAATAGCTACAAAAATGACTCTTAAAATTATCATATGTACCTGGATAGATATGAGAATAGATTGGGTTATGAAGAAAACCTAGAATATTAGGCGATTCCTTAAGAAATCTTCGAGAAGGAGGGTAGAGGATAAGGCGAACCCATAGTTATGACGCTTAGTGGATGTGGCGAATTTTCAAGTGGAGTGAGATTTGTTTGTAGAAAAGTTGGCTAATTTTATTTTTTTCATCTATAACAGGCCCTACTAAACCATAGCATCGAAATTTCTCGATACCCTTAAAAAATAGCGTTTTGGCGAACTTTCGTCCTTAAGGGCTACCCTGGTAGAGACCCTAAAAGCCTTTGTAGCAGATGTTCCTAGATAGCTTCATTAATACCCAATTAATGCGGCCCGTGTACAAGAGCCCGCCTGGTTGTGGGTGGAGGGGCTAGGCCGATGGAAAAGGGGGACTTGTCCCATCACTGATTGATCCCTCTGGTGTGTAAAGCCTACCAGGGATCTTAGTGGGCTAGGCTTAATAGTTTGCCACTGAGTGTGGGCAAGGCATGAGCTCGACACCTCTGGGGTGATGCGTCACCTTCCATGGGGTTCAAGTCGAATAAGGGCAGTGGCCCTCTAGCCACCTGTGATGGGCATGCATGCCTTTGGAGGGGAGGTAGAAAAATGCAGTAGTAAGAAATTTTTAGCAAAACCCTAAAAATTATGGCCAAAAAGATGTGACCCCTCACGGAGTGCGCCCAGGGCCAATCCGAGATTTTTGGATTTGCCTCTCGCGCACTGTGTGAGTGGTCGACCCATGTGGACCTAGATAGATGCATAATTAGTGTAATTTGATAGTGCAGGGCAGCTTAATCCTTAGAATTGAACTAGATTTGCATGTTATAACACTAAGAAACACCTTATAAATTGAAAAGTAGAGCAAAAAAGGGATGACCCCTCACAGAGTGCGCCCATGGCCAATCCGAGATTCTTGGATTAGCCTCTCGCGCACTGTGCGAGTGGTGGACGCTTTTTGCCTAAACAAACCTAATGTATGATACTAATACATTGCAAGATTGTACAACATGAATTTGCAGGTCCAAACCCTAAAACCCCCAGACCTATAAATAGACCTTTAGGGTTCCTCATTTACCCTTTCCTTCTCCAGTTAGCTGCTCGTCATTCAAGGAGGCAATTTTTAGGCACCAGGAAGGCGATTAGACCATTTCAAAACATGGCCCGAACCAAACAGACTGCCCGAATAGTAGTGCCAGATGACTTCGTCAGTGCCCAAGAGCGGGCTGCCCAACAGAAGGCACGAGAGCGAGGAGATGACAGAAGAGATGGTGCAGAAGCTAGAAGAGATGGAGAAGAGGGGAAGGGAGAAGAGAGAACTCAAGAGGAAGAGGAAGGAAGAGAAGATGGAGCGCAAGAGGAGAAAAGAAGAGCGCAAGAAGCGGCGAGAGAAGAAAGGAAAAGACCCCGAGCTGCCCAAGAAACCCCGGCGAAAGACAAAGACAACGCCGGCCAAAGGAGTCGTAATAGCGGAGCAAGAGCCCGACAGGCCACCCTCACCCTCTGACACTGAGTCAGATGATGAGATAAGGGTCCCCCGCCCAGCTGATGGCTCGGGGCCTTCAACCGAAGAGGAGGAGCCGGCAGCAAGAGCACCCCAAATGGCCCTCGCCAAAGAAGCCGGCAGCGGATTCTAAGAAGCCCAAGCCAGCAAGCACGAGCAAGAGTACCGGAAGAAATTGAAGGAGTACAACCAGTACATGAAAATGTACGAGGAGTACTCAAGGTATTATGAGCAGCACAAAGTCACGTACGTGGAGAGAGGTAGGCCGTCCAAGAAGAACACCCTGAAGCCGCCCCCGGAAAGGCACCACCAAAGAAGCCAATGAAGAGAAAGGCGGATTCTTACTTCGCGAGAGCTGCTCGGGAGATCCGCCATTTTTAGAGGAGCTACGGGTTGCTGATCCCACAAGCTGCCTTCGAAGACTCACCCGCGAAAATTTGCAGGAGTTTGACAACACCAAGAGAGTAACAGATGATATGTTACTCGCACTACAGGAAGAAGCAGAACAAAGGATAGTTCAACATTTTGAAGACTCTTTAGCGTGTGCCCTCCATGCAAAAAGAGTAACGTGTATGCCCAAAGATATGAAATTAGCTAGGTTCATTAAGAAGGAAGATGTGTAAATACAGACTTTTTGTAAATACAAATTTATGTTTTCGTCATGTTAATGTGTAAAATTGTAAGTATCTAGATTGTATTAATGATATCTGCATTTGGAATTACCAAAATTGGAGCAAAACTCAGTGTTTTTGGCCCCACCCCTCACAGAGTGCGCCAGGACCCAATCCGAGATTTTCGGATTAGCCTCTCGCACACTGTGTGAGTGGTCGACCACTGATCTTTGCCAAGACTTGACCAAATGTAGAAAGTAAGGGCACAATCCGACTTAACTCATAGAGATAAGTAGGATCTGACCCTTAGATTGTAGAAATTGAGTCATCCTAGACCCAAATAAAGCCCCACCCCTCACAGAGTGCGCCAGGACCCAATTCGAGATTTTTGGATTAGCCTCTCGCGCACTGTGTGAGTGGTCGACCCCTGATCTATGCCAAGACGTGTCCAAATGAACAAAGTAAGGGTACAATCCAACCTAACTCGTTGAGATAACCAGGATTTGACCCTTAGTTTGCATGTTTTGAGTCATCCTCGAGCCAAATAGAGGCCCAGGGTCTAAGTTAGATATTGGGGTACAAAAGCACCCGTCCGGACGCTCTGCTTTTCGTGCTTGATCTGCTGTGCTTGGGGGTGCTTGGAGAGCGGGAACACGATGATCCGTTTTTAGCAAATTGCTTCCGGATCGATGACATGGCTGCTCCGAAAATCAAATTCGGTTCCGAAAATCAAATTCGGTTCCGAAATGATCTGGCGCGGTCTGTTTTGAGATGGCGCTGTTTCTTGAATTCTTTTGTGGCGGGAATGATCATTCAGCTTGTACCTCTGAAACGAACTGTTCTTTGTAGATCACGGTTTCTCTGTACTGCAAAATTCTCTGTACATCACGATCCTCAATGGATCAATCAGTTTCTGATTTGGATGAGGAAAAGAGACTCAAAGTTTACCGGGAAATTCAAGCCGAGAGAAGAAGGCAATCAAGACAGCGAAAAAGAGAAAGGGAGAGAGAGAAAGAAAACTTGCACCCTGAAATTGAACGAGCTTCAAGAATTGTCCAAAAAAATGGACGATTATTTCAACGAAATCACAAAGCCTTTAAAAGAAGGGGATAAAGCAATGGTGGTGCACAGATTTGTGAAGAGAGTGAAGGCGAAATTGCCACTGGAAGTGGATTTTGTTGATCATGATCAAAGCAAGATCATGAAGAATGTGATTAAAAATGTTCAGGAGACACTCAATGAAAAAAAGAAATTAAGGAAGACAGATGTATTGCAAGCAAGAAAGTCTACTTTGCAAATGATATCTTCATCAGCAAAATCCATCAACCAATCTGCTGTCGCACGTCTCCTTCATATATCTAGAAAATCTGTTGTTGCTGCAACCAGAAGAAGAATAATGGCAGACCAAGAATGTGGTCCGTGGTCAATGTTTTCAAGGAAAAAGAGGTGTGATGCATTGAGACGGGGTTAGGAATTGTGTTTACAAGTTCGACGTAAAACACACGAAGTTTCACCATACATACAGAAGCATGTGAGAAAGTTTGTTACAAAATAGATGGCGATAAAATTGATCATCCAATACAACCGCTTGAAATATCTCGTGATTTCCACCGCTTAGTATGTTTCTTCCGTTGCATATATCCGTTTCTATATAGATCTTTTTTGTTTGCGCTTGCAATTTTACATGAACTTCAAGAAGGAATATAATGACATTAAGATTACCCAACAAGACATTTGAATTCTTTGAAGCCATCATTTGTGAGGCGCTTAAATGAAAGAGAAACTTGTCACGCCCAATATCACATGCACTTTGAATATGTGATGCAAGCACTCAACAAAATCGAATGCATCCAAATGGCGTGCATAAAGATTGCAACCAGACTTGTCTTTGTTTGTGGTGATGGTAACTTTTGTGCGACCAAGAACCATGTTTATAAATCCACTAGTGATTTTTGGAGGCAAATGATCCGCCCTAAGGATGAAGATGAAGAGTGGCACAAACATAATTGTCTGCGCAGTGGCATGCAAGGATTGTGGATTGAAAAGGTACTCTTTTTTTTTTTTAATGTTAAGATGTTTGAACATTCTATTTTGAGTTGTTAAGATGATTGATGCAACATCTTACAAACAAATTCTCGTGTGGTATTACAAACAGGTTGCCAATATGTCCAAAGGAGAAGGAGGAGTCTGATTACAAAGTGGAGTGGAAACAGTTTGAAAAGGTAGTGTATTTAGCATTTGTGCTTAAATGATTTTTGTGCTTGTGATTGTTGTGCTTGTGCTTTTGCAAACTTACAAAATGATCTTTGTTTTCAAAAACAAAGAAGAGGTTGGTTACATGAAGGAGACCACCAAGAAAAAAATGGCGGGAAAGAAACCAAAGAAAGGTAACTAGACTTGCATACAAGAAAGAGAGCCTGCCCCAATTCCAAAGAAAGATGCTTCAAGACACTGGTACAATTCATCCCACACAATTATGTTGCACACTGGCAGGCAAAGCAATTCAGGAAGTGCTTGGATACTTTTCTTGAAGGTGCAGTTGTCTCGGTTATTGATTTTGCTGAAAATTACAGTTTTAAAATTCAAAAAGAGGCACAATCTTGCCACTGGCACACAGATCAGGCATCAATTTTGGTTCATATCACATATAGACATGCAACCCGGGATGAGATAGAAGATATGAAAGCTAAGGAAGCAGAGAGAAGGGAACTAGAGAAGGAAAAGCAGCAAAGAAAGAGGAAGACAACTCAGCAGATCATCAGCAGTAATGAGAGGAGAATCATAAAGGAAGTACATTTTTATATTTCAGATGATAGAGATCATAGCAGTGAGTTTGTACAACATTGCTTGAAAGTTCATGCAGACTGGCTCAGAGTACAAAATATTTTGTACAACAAACATATTTTTTGGAGTGATGGTTGCACAGCACAGTTCAAAGGAGCAAGACCTTTTTGGTATTTAGGAAGGAACTATGTCAATAGTGAAGGAATTGAGTATGAATGGAATTTTTTTTGCCACTCTCATGGGAAAGGAGAACATGATGGACAAGGTACAATCCTAAAAAAGGATTTTGGCAAGAGAACAATTGAAGTATGATTCCTGGAAATTGGAGCGTGCCAAAGACGTTGTGGATTTCATGAATTGGTATATGATGAACAACCCACCAGACCCAAATATAAGAAGGTAAATTCAATCAGTACCATTGCATTCTTCTTCATTTGAGGTGACATTTTTCTGCTCTATATTGCGGTTTTTTTTGGCATATTGAACCCGAAAATGTAGACAAATCTGAAAAGAGGGAATGGAGATCACTTTGTGGGAGCTCTAAACTTCATTCCATCGCACCATGTGACAAAACAAATCCTCGCAAAAGTTGCCCACAAACCTCTCTTGTTTCGCCCCTTTTGCTTTCATGGAAAATGGGATGATTGCATGAACAAAGCTCGATTGGGAGCTTGGTCCACAAAGAACTGAAGTTGAAGAAATCTACGAAAAACAATCACCCAACAAAAGCAGCTTCAAGATGAAGATGAGGATGAGGATGAAGAAGATGATGATGATGAGGCTAATGAATACCTCGATTCTGTTCTAGAAGTTGGAGATAACTTTGTTGTAAAATGCATCCGTGAGGATGTTGAAGGAGTTGACTTTATGTTCTTAGGTGTACGAGACTAAACATACATTGTTAGATGCATATGAAGACTCATGGGGTTCTCGCATTTGGTGTGGGAGAAGTCATAGTTTCTGCCCACTACTACAAGCGCATGATGCACTCCACTTTGAGTTATTAGTGGACAAGCCAATTGCTAGTGTGTACAGTCACCTTATTAGACAAGTGAAATTTGATATGGAGAGCCTTGGCAACAACAAGTTCAAGATGAATGAAGAGACATGCCAAAAAGTGATGGCATCCCTTCCTCAGGCTGCTAACATCACCGATCGTTTTTCTCGCGCTCGCTCAAGAGGCGTAAGCACATCATTCACATGTAAAGAGGCTGGCTCATCGCTGCTACATTGTTTCTAACAAACCTATTGTTTCTAACAAACCTATCAATGGAAGCTAACAAATTCTTTGTTGCACGTAAATTTGTAGTCCCGACCGACTTGATCAATGTAATCTTTCTGCTGGTGCTTTGTCTGCTTTTACGCTTTGTCTGGCCGACGCTAATTGTTTTCAGAGTTTATGCTTAACTGTCTGTCCCTTCAGTTTGGTCCTTGGAAACAAATGGTGGAAACTTTCGCAAGTGTTCAATTGGGGACTTTGCAACAAGACAATGCACAAAAGTAAATACTCTAAACCCTTTTTACATGCATATGTTCAAAGATTGGCTTCATATACGGTTTGTTTGTTTAACCAATTAGGATTTGGACTTCATCTTTGGATACGAGACAAACATAGGAGAAACCATTACATTCAAATATAAACCGGGACAACAATTTTGCAAGTAGAAACTCGCAAGTGCGGTAAATATTATATTCATTAGATACAAAATTGTTACAAATATATGTACAAAATCGTACAACTCACTTGTTGATCATTACGAGTTACATACAAAGTAAGTTACATAAATATTGAAAAGAGTCTATAGACTCTTATTCTCCTTCGTGAGAATTCATGTTGTTTGATCATTTGAAGTGCCTAGACGTTAATAATAAGAGTAGTATCTTGTGTTTTATCTTCTCTTGCGTGCTCTTCATCCCGCTCATTGACAAAATCATTATTATTACCTGCAGGATTGTTATTATTATCTTCATGTACTTTATCTCCCGCCTGCATCAGTATGTTTATACTTATATCATCTATCAAGCCTTGTAGCTTAGACATCTCCTGGCTACCAACTTGTACTTCTGTTTCTATTTTCTCCAAAACATGCTCCTTGTGAACCTCATTTGTTTATCCGTTTCTATGTTGCTATCATTTTTATTATGAGTCGATGCGTGAAGTTAGTTACCTCAATTGCTTCCTCAGGCACTGCAACTTCTAGGTTCTGTCAAACCAAGTAATTCAAATCAAACAACATACAAAAAATGCAACTAAATGAATTGAAAGCAATGACATTACTACAATCACTTCAATAGCATAACAACACAACTAAATGAAATTAAACAACATACCTTAACAATTTCCTTCATTAACTGAATGCTTTTGAGAATAGCCACTTTCCACCTCGCTAGCTCACTTAGATGGTCAGCCAGAAGCCTAAGTATGTCGATGTCCTCTTCTTGAACTTTATCTTCAACATACTGCTCGTGCAACTACTTTTGAGGGTTCTTGGCATTGAGCCAAGTTTGCAGAAATGCAGCTAAGAAATTGAAACCTTTGTCATTGATGTCATTATCAAATTTTTCAATTATGAAGCAAGTGTCTTGTGGGGACAAGAAAGTCTTGTACAATGAGTCATCAACTAGCACTACCTCCCCTACATCCTCAAAAGCCTCATACACTTTTACAATTGGCTTCATAAGCACTGGCTTGTTCGGATTCCCTGGAAAATTGAAAGGCATCACCTCGCACTCTTTCTGACCCCAAATGAACTTGAACCTTCCTATAAAGGAAGGTGGCACTATAACATTTAGGATTTCTATGATGTTGTGCTTCATCATAGAAGACCATATGGCTACCTCAAATCTGGCAAAGCATCCTTCTAAAAACTTTATCAGCCCCGTCCGCACACTACCACTTTCCCCCTCGTGATAATGCTTCTTCAAAGATCTTGAATTTTAATTTCGGTTCTTTTTGGAATGTGCTCACCGGAACTCCATTTAAGTCTAGGATGACAAGTTTTTTCTTTTCTAAGGGGTCTCAACATTCATAAAACAAAAACTCAAACATCAACAATTGACATCAATTTAACAGCCTTAACAAAAGAAATTAGTTCGAGCTTCAAATTGTCAGTTTTTCAACAAATTAACACAAGTGTCATTTCAAAGTTTTCAAAGTTTTCAAAGAACTTTCAAGTGTTATTTCAAATTTTTCAGAACTCGCATTAATCTAACCCGGACAATCGACCGGTTAACATTTTGTAAATAACATTCGAGGATCACCTTTTGGAGGTTGTGTTGGCATCTTCTTAGGGGCCTATCCTTCTTCTTCTTCTCCACCTGCCGTGCTTGTACTTGTTCTTCTTCTTCTTCGGTACATTCTTCCCTTTATCGCCAGCCTTTTGTTGCAATGTGATCGGCACCACCGGCTTCTTCTTCGGCCCGGATCTACAACTTCATTAACCCCGAGCTTTCTCCTGCAGTTCTACTCCTCAACCTCGACTTTATGGTACTCACAACTGCGGCGAAGCCTGCTCGTGCTCTTCTTCTTCATCGGTCTTGTCAACCACTAGTGCACGTTTTACTCTCTTTTGGGCTTTTCCTTACCAACTGAATCAAGAAGGAAACTAGTTAGAATAGACATGAAATAAAGTTTACAAAACAAACACATAAAACACCAAATGGTTACCTTTTTTAATGCTTCAACCTGCCGTTGTAACAGACTTGGTGATGCCACGCTTTTTGTAACGTGTTTTGGTGATGCCACAACCGCTAGAGTATAATCGAACTAATGGAGACTCAAAGAACAAATTTTGGTGAAGAAGTTGATCGCTTTGTAGGGTGAAGCAAAAGCACTACTAGTGCCGCTCCAAACCCATCACTGATGGCTACCTCAAAGACCATCTTCAGCTCCAACTTCTAAACCAAGTTCCACAAACAAATCCCGGAACTTCCTTTAAGCACCTGAGGCATGCCTTCTTTTCATCTGTAAGCATGCAACATGCCAAGTGATAGGCATGTTCACATGGCAACTTCATACTCAAAGTATATTGTGGATTGAATACCAATCCACATGCAAAGACATGAGTTCTCCATAAAACCCGCACCGCTCTTCATAGTCATGATAGAGATTCCCGAAGTGTCCCGGTGCATCAACCGCCTAGCGCCTTCTAAACGTAACCACCTTTCTTGAAGTCTCAATTCGAGGCTTTTAGCCTTTGCTTCTTCTCCCTTTCGCCTACTACTTCAACACTTACCTTTGAAGGCAAGCTTCCGGTTTGGAGCGTATAAAGCTTTCCACTTATTTTATGCTTCAAATCTGCAATCGGGTCAAATCTTCATTCTGCTTTATCCGCTTTGTCATTCAAAGCGTATAATTCATTCTCAGAGTCTACTCACCTCCTTCTTTGCTATATCAATCATTACTTGCTCCCGCGTGCTAGGGGTTGTTGTCAACCTCAATCTTACTAATAATCTTAGCCAAATGCTTTGACAGCTTATCTAACTCGTTTCCAACTTCTTGACTTCCTCATCAATCAAAGAAATATTGAAACTACAATTGCAAACAGAAAATTCATTTGGCTGATCTGATTTCGCTTTTAATTCCATCCGAGGTGTTCTTCGCGCCAAGGTCGAGGTGTGCTTTGGCCCTGAAGGATGTACGGTTTTCATTTTTTTAATATCTTCTTTCTTTACATCCATATCATCCCTTGGTTTTTTTCCGTTACCAAACAAACCTCGTGACTTGTATGCATCCCAATTTATCTTATGACCCTCATGATCTTGCTCGCACGCACCACAATGCTCCCAAGCAAATGCCAAAGCAATGAGTTTCCTCAATTCGTTGTTTGGTAATCCCGCCGGATACGAACTCGACCAAGTCCTCCAATTGTTGCTTCAGATGAGTGCGACAAAATAAATTTTTATTTTGCCTTTTTTCTTTAAAGGATTCAATGGTTACTCGTCCCATACACCGTTCCAATCTTCTTCATCCACAAGATCCCGCGCAGCCACTTCAGTTTCTGGCGAGGAATAATCCCTTCTCCTACCATCGCAAAAGCAAAGAATTAACAAAAACAAGGTATGAAGCAAGCGAAGGAAAAAAATCTCGGAAAGCGAGGGTACAATTCGAATCAGAAAATAGGGTATAATCTGCGTCTGGCCAGATCAATTATCGATTTCGGGCGCAATGATTACGGGTCCGACAAAACCCGGATCATTGTTTTAAAAGGCGCCGGAATCGAGAAGGTGCGAAGAATAGCTGCTTCGCGTGCTTAATCTGCTTCCGCTTGTCGCGCTTTTTTGTACCCCAATATCTAACTTAGACCCCCCACCCCTCACAAAGTGCGCCAGGACCCAATCCGAGATTTTTGGATTAGCCTCCCGCGCACTGTGTGAGTGGTCACACCAAAATTGACCTAACTTGCCCCAATTTTCCCCAAATTAGATGAAATTTGTGCAATAGGATCCTTAGAATGCACTCTTTAACCTAGTTTGCCTATGAATTGCATAGCAGCACCTTAGAATCATAGATATTCCCCAACCAAAAAATTTCCTAAAATTAGGGTTTTGTCTATAAATAGGACCACAACCCTCATTTCCACCCTACCCATTTGCTCCTCACTCCAAGGCGATTTTCTAGCTCCCAAAGGCGCTTCCCCATCTGTTTGACATCCCCAGCTGCTCTAGTACCATGGCAACCTTTGCATTTAGGCGATGGTACAGCGCCACTGCTCATGTGGCTGAGGCCGACATCAACTCACTCTTCGCCGTCTTTCAAAAGGAAATTGATGTGGATGCGACCATCAATGCCACCCCCTATTACCAAGAGATTATGGCTGAATTCCATGCCAAGATAGGACCTTCTCTAGTAGAACTCCCACCTTGCATACGATACTTTGCTCCAAACATAGCCCTTCGTACAGCTTTGCAAGACATCCCTAAGATAGACAAGTACCTAGAAAACAAGGCTAGCCGCTTGCCTAACTATATATGTCAGTATCTGTAAATAGGAGGAGATATTTCTCTTTCACCGCAGCAGTAGCTATTTTCCTATCCCATAGAGCCCAAACACAGATAGGGGAACCATCTGTCCAACCCCTAGACATTGAGCCTATGGCCATGGCAGCAGGTGAAGAACAGCAGATTGATAAAGTTATATCTCGTAGGCCATAATCATAGTCTTTTTGTAATGTATCAAATCAAAATCTAAGCATATCAAACAAAAGAAATCATATTAGGAGCCTGCCACGAAATTATGACGGAAGCAAAAACTCGACATACATAGATCTGTGTTTTGGATTAGTACTGACTATAGCAAGGTTTGAGGTTGCAAATATGCAGCGATTGTTTCCAAAAGCGATGGCTTTTGAGCTACTGTATGATTTGACGAATCCAAAGAAGACTTGCCCACCCTTCCTCTTTTATTTCTTGGAAGAAGGGTCCAGAACCTACAATCACCTTCCAGAACATGCTCTTCAATGCCTTCACTTTAGCTTAGGTTAGTTGTTATCTAGAAGATCATGCTTACCATGTCTCTCCGCCCATCCGTCTATCTCCAATCCATGCACAAAAAGATATGACTAACCACAATCGCTAGCCCTTACTATTTTATATGCTGCCAAGGAAAATCTAGAATCTCCTACTCCTATATGAACTTTTAAGATACTTCTAGAACCTACTGTAACCTTCAGGAGAGCTCCATGAGCTTCCAAAACCTGCTTTCAGCTTTGACACACTCGAAGCATCTCAAATCCATATGCAACCAATTGCCGCTCTCTGATAGGTAGCTTGCTCTCTTATTTACGCGTGTTAAACTCTAAATTTAAATATGAACATTTTAAAAATATTTAGGGTCTATTTGCACTTGTTGTTAAGTTAGGTTAAGTTAAAATAAAATAACTACCTAATTAAACTTACTTTAACCATTGCATTCACACTAGAAATAGTTAAGTTTCCATTAAATACATAACTTAACTAGAACGAGTTAAATTTCTTCACATCAAACATAGTTAAGTTAGAAAAAATTAACCTAACTACTTGCTATTCAGACATTGTCTTGCTAAGTTAGTGGTTAACCAAAATTTTTTCAGACATGCTTTTAGTTAAGTTACAAGATAAACTTAACCGAAATATGTTCACACCAATCTACTTAAGTTTATTGTTGTTAACTTAATCGAAACACATTTTTTCAGTTGTTAACTACCTACACTTCCAAGAACCTGTCCTTTAAAGCCATAAAATTATAGTCCTGTATGCGGAAAACATACCACAACCAAAAAAACCAAATACTTTAAGCATAAAATTACAATCGAGCATAAACTTATCATCCTATGATCTTCATGTGTTCAAAAAGGATATTATATAAATAAAAAAGTCTACAACATGACAAGTAATTTAAGCCATCTTTCCACAAAGGTGCAGGGTCCTGCAGAAACATCAGAGAATGAGGATCACACCCAGGCATTATCTAGCAGTCTCTGTTTTAATCTATTTCAAGCTTCAAGTTCTTTTTAGATCAAAGAACAAAAGAAGGATCATAAAACAAAGTCTTACTTTAGTGACTGCAAGGAAGATATTTCAAGGGCTGCTTCAAGCTCTTTCAAGAGCAAAAAAAGGCCATGAATCACACAAATAAGGCACTGTTTCCAAACCTTAGAAACGTTTCTCCAATAAGTGGCTCTAAACATACTGGTTTTGATGCAGATGGAGCAAATCTCCTTAGTTAAAATACAAGCTCAAAGATATGTGCAAAAACATAGTAGAAAGGAGTTGCATCTCCAAGCCCAACACAAATCTCAGCATCTTCATAATATACCAGGAGAACTAGCGTCCTTATAACAAAGAATAGAGTTAAAGTTAAAACTGCATATACCAGATCTCTTCTACTTTCTTTTGCATATTTTGCTTTTTACTGCAAGCCCACATTAAAAAGAGCTCAGAAAATGAGCCTTTCAAGATCTAAAAATACTTAAAAAGAATTATGAAACAAAGGCAGAACCTCTTTATCAAAGGCTTTGCTGAGCTTTCTTTGCCCCACTACAAAATTAAAGCCCCATTTATCGCGTCTTACGACGCCCGTCGCCGCTAGGCGTCGATGATCGACGCCAAAACGCCGATAAACGACGCCTATTTCGACGCCGGAAGCGCCGATAAACGACCTTTATCGCGTCGCTATATCGCCGCGCAACCGCTGGCGTTTTAAGCGACGACCGACGTCGTTCAACGACGCCATCGCGTACGCATATCGCCACGCCGCCGGCCGGCGGCCGGTGGGGCGTCGGCGAAGTTGGTTGTCGACGTGGCAGCCGCGTGTTTGACGCCGCTTAACGACGTCACGCACATCGCGGCGTACCACGCGGCCGGGCGGCCATGGCCGTTGGCCAAGCGACGACGCGGCGACCACTTTAAGCAACGCCGTTTAACGACGCGTTGCTTACGTATTAAAAAAAAAAAAAAAATTTTTTTTTTTTTTTTTTTTTTTTTTTTTTATAAATTGAAAAAATACACATTTATTATGAATGAAGTTAATACATTTAATTTAAAGCCTATAAAATGAATTTAACCAATAAAGAAATATAAGATTTTAACGTCATTAAATGATGTCGCTTAAATATATTAAAAAATACAAAAATAAATGAAGCCCCAATTTTTTTTAGCTAAATACATTAATCAATAAATTAAGCTAAATACATTAATCAATACATTAAGCATATTGAAAATTAAATGCTTACCCCGGTACAAAGGTGGCAAAGTTGTTTTGCACAAACAACGATTTGCTAGGAGTGTACATGCAAAACAATAAATTCAATGATTAGTAAAATATTAGTATAAATAAACAACTTAAAGGAAAAAAAAAAAAATATGGAAAATCAATGGGGAGGGGTGGTTTCAATGACGCCCCTTCTTGGATAACAATTTAACCTAAATAAAGCATTAGTATTTTATTAGCGTATTGAAAAAATTAAATCCTTACCTGGAAGAGGTGCCAACTCATTTTGCTAGGAGTGTACATGCAAAACAAAAAATTCAATGATTAGAAAGAAATAGTATAAAAAAACTAATAAGGAAAAATTTTGGAAAGAAGAAGGGTCTCGCCTTTAACGACGCCTTCTTAGATGGGAAAAAAAATTAGAAGAAGAATGGAAGAATTCAAGAAGAAAAAAAGGCTAAGAAGAAGAGGAGGAACCCAAAATGGGGAGGAAGAATACTAAGAAGATGAAGCTAAGAGGAGGATTAAGAGTAAGAATTTGAATAAGAGGAGGAAGAAGTAGTATAAGAGGAGGAAGAATCGAAGAAGAAGATGACAAAGGGAATGGAAGAATATGTATGGAAGAAGGATGCAAGAATGGAAGAAGAAGAATGAAGGTTGAAGGAAGAACAAACAACAAATACAAAAAGCCCTAAATCTACCCAAAAACAAGTTTAGATTCAAAAAACGAGTTGGTTGATCCGTGCACATACCTTAAGAAGCTTGTCTTACACTTAAAATAGACCCCAAAGTAGATCCGCGCCGAAAATCACCTCAAAAAACGCTCCTCCATAAGCTTTGCTTGCTCGAAAATAAGCGGCGGGATTGCCGCCTGTTTTCGATTTAAATCACAGGACGTCGTTAAACGACGACAAAAAACGTCGTTGAACGACGTTTGTAACGACGTTTTTTTTTTTACGACGAAAAAAAAAAAAAAAAAAAAATTAGTATAGAATGCATGTACACTTGATACATGGGTTTATTTAACTGGATAGGGGTTTATTTGACTTGCTACACCCGTTAAAGTTATGAAATATACCACCATGAAAATGTTCAATGTTTTGTGGTACATCCGTTGAGCTATGAGGTATATAATACGATGATGATAACTAGTAATACCTTACCTGCTACGATAACTAATACCTTACCAACATGCAAAGATGTAGTTTATCTTAAAATTTTATTTTGTTAGATTTAAAAAGGTTAGGTTTCCACCAATAGTACATATATATATATTTATTTTTTTAATTTTGTCCCCTGCTATGAGAACTAATACCCTACCAACATGCGAAGATGTAGTTTATCTCAACAAGCTAGCTGACTTAGGAAGCTAGCTGACAAAAAATCAGAATTTAAGTCCGTACTATGCATTAATTACAATTTACTTTAATGTCTTGCTCTTTGCAAGCGGGCCTTGACTTCTAACTGCCACAACGGGAGGAGTACAGGTCCAAACTCCATTCCGTCAGTTCCGCTTGCTTCGCGTTCTCAACTGCATGTGATTGGCCATGTCCCAAGTGCAAAAGACCAAAACTCGGCACCCAAAACGCAAAACACCGCTTGCTAGAACACGGCAACTCATAGGGTTTACGTTTCGGAGGCTCTATGCTTGTCAGATTTGACTAGGACCTTGCGCCGTGTCTTGAGGTAGAGGGGGGGTGTTGATGCCAGAGCACGGACCCTAAAAACCACCCGGAAGCAGCTTGCCCCAAAATTCCTCTCCGAAGGCCACGCAACGGACGGGCAACTTCCCCTCTCGATCTGTGATCTGTCTCCGCCAATGGACTCGAGCGTCGACATTGCCCTAGGGACCAAGTTTTGTGGCGAAGCCCACCCCTTCTCGAAGAAGCGCCAAACTATCTCATGTGCAACACACTTTCGTAGTCAATTGGCCTAGTAGGTGGTCTGAATCTTTGCAATGTAGGGCGTAAGTGTTTCTTTCTTTTGCAAAACCGACCGTGTAACTTGGTCCCTAGGGTAATTTTGGCATTTCGGACGATGTGGCGAAGTCGGATCGGAATTTCGGAGCCTCCGCAATGTCCGAACGACAAAACACTTTGGTTTCTATAATGTCGCCGCAGGGGCTTCCGCGGTTTGATATGTTCTCCCGGACGGATGTTGGATTTTTTGGACCTTCTCCGGACCAGGTTCCCGGAACAAAGGATTCAACGGTCGGATCACGGGAACCAAGATCCGAGTGTGGTCTTTAGCGTCGCCCGGGAAAGGCTGCCAGAAAGATCGCCTCGGGAAGCTTTTGGGGCTCGCCTCGGGGTTCTGGACTCTCCCCTCTAATAAGGAGGCCTTGCACGGTCCCTGGCCTTGTTTGACTTGGGCAAGTGTGCCGCGCCAACAACCAACAGCTGCCTGCCTGACCGTTCTAGTGCAAACTATTTGATCTAAACCATATCCAAAATTTTTGAAAGTTGGCCTGTATGTTGGCGATGACTTAGGAAGCTAGCGACAAAAATCAGAATTTAAGTCCGTACTATGCATTAATTACGAATTTACGAATGTCTTGCTACTGCAAAAGCGGCCCTTGACTTCTAACTGCCACAACGGGAGGAGTACAGGTCCAAACTCCATTCCGTCAGTTCCGCTTGCTTCGCGTTCTCAACTGCATGTGATCGGCCACGTCCCAAGTGCAAAAGACCAAAACTCGGCACCCAAAACGCAAACCCTGCTAGAACCTGGCAACTCATAGGGTTTACGTTTCGGAGGCTCTATCCTTGTCAGATTTGACTAGGACCTTGCATGCGTGTTTTGAGGTAGAGGGGTGTGTTGACGCTTGAAGCACGGACCCTAAAACCACCCTGGCGGTTGCCCCAAAATTCCTCTCCCGAAGGCCCTGGCGACGGACGGGCAACTTCCCCTCTCCGGAACCGTGATCTGTCTCTGCCAATGGACTCAGAACGTCGACATTGCCCTAGGGACCAAGTTTTGTGGCCAGAAGCCCACCCCTTCTCGAAGAAGCGCCAAACTATCTCATGTGCAACACACTTGTAGTCAATTTGCCTAGGAGGTGGCTGCTGAATACTGAATTGTAGGGCGTAAGTGTTTCTTTCTTTTGCAAAACCGACCGTGTAACTTGGTCCCTAGGGTAATTTTGGCATTCCGGACGATGTGGCGAAGTCGGATCGGCATTTCGGAGCCTCCGCAATGTCCGAACGACAAAACACTTTGGTTTCTACACTGTCGCCCGCAGGACGCTTCGCGGTTTGATATGTTCTCCCGGACGGATGTTGGATTTTTTTGGACCTTCTCGGACCAGGTTCCTGGAACAAAGGATTCAACGGTCGGATACGGGAACCGAGATCCGGGAGTGTGGTCTTTAGCGTACGCCCCCCCGGCGGAGCGCTGCCAGGAAAGGCTGCCTCGGGAAGCTTTTTGGGGCTCGCCTCCTGGGGTTCGGACTCTCCCCTCTAATGAGGAGGCCTTGCAAGGTCCTGGCCTTGTTTGACTTGGGCAAGTGTGCCAGCTCGGCTGCCCGGACTGTTCTAGTGCAAACTATTTGATCTAAACCTTATCCAAAATTTTTGAAAGTTGGCCTGTATGTTGGCGATGACTTAGGAAAAATCAGAATTTAAGTCCGTACTATGCATTAATTACGAATTTACGAATGTCTTGCTACTGCAAAAGCGGCCCTTGACTTCTAACTGCCACAACGGGAGGAGTACAGGTCCAAACTCCATTCCGTCAGTTCCCTTTGCTTCGCGTTCTCAATTGCATGTGATCGGCCACGTCCCAAGTGCAAAAGACCAAAACTTCGGCACCCAAAACGCAAACCCCGCTAGAACACGGCAACTCATAGGGTTTACGTTTGAGGCTCTATCCTTGTCGATTTGACTAGGACCTTGCTTGCCGTCTTGAGGTAGAGGGGGGTGTTGACGCCGAGAGCACGCACCCTAAAACCACCCGGAAGCGCTTTTGCCCCAAAATTCCTCTCCCGAGGCCACGGCGACGGACGGGCAACTTCCCCTCTCCCGAACCGCGTGATCCGCCTCGCCAATGGACTCGAACGTCGACATTGCCCTAGGGACCAAGTTTTGTGGCCGTAAGCCCACCCCTTCTCGAAGAAGCGCCAAACTATCTCATGTGCAACACACTCGTAGTCAATTGGCCTAGGAGGTGGTCAAATCTTCGCAATGTAGGGCGTAAGTGTTTCTTTCTTTTGCAAAACCGACCGTGTAACTTGGTCCCTAGGGTAATTTTGGCATTCCTGACGATGTGGCGAAAGTCGGATCGGCATTTCGAGAACCTCCGCAATGTCCGAACGACAAAACACTTTGGTTTCTACACCGCCGCCCGCTAGACGCTTCAGCGGTTTGATATGTTCTCCTGACGGATGTTGGATTTTTTTGACCTTCTCGGACCAGGTTCCTGAACAAAGGATTCAATGGTCGGATCACGGAACCGAGATCCGGAAGTGTGGTCTTTAGCGCATACACCCCTGGGCTGGCCAGGCCGGGGAAAGGCTGCCTCGGGGAAGCTTTTGGGGCTCGCCTCACGGGGTTCGGACTCTCCCTCTAATGAGGAGGCCTTGCAAGGTCCCCGACCTTGTTTGACTTGGGCAAGTGTGCCATTTCGGCTGCCCAACAACAACAGCCGGGACTGTTCTAGTGCAAACTACTTGATCTAAACCTTATCCAAAATTTTTGAAAGTTGGCCTCATGTTGGCGATGACTTCTGGAAGCTAGCCGACAAAAAATCAGAATTTAAGTCTGTACTATGCATTAATTAGGAATTTACGAATGTCTTGCTCTTTGCAAAAGCGGCCCTTGACTTCTAACCGCCACCTACGGAGGAGTACAGTCCAAACTCCATTCCGTCAGTTCCCCTTGCTTCAGCGTTCTCAACGCATGTGATCGGCCACGTCCCAAGTGCAAAGACCAAAACTTCGGCACCCAAAACGCAAAAACCCCGCTAGAACACGGCAACTCATGTTTTACGTTTGGGCTCTATCCTTGTCGATTTGACTAGGACCTTGCGCCCCTGTCTTGAGGTAGAGGGCGGTGTTGACGCTTGAGCGGGGACCCTAAAACCACCCGGAAGCGGCTTGCCCCAAAATTCCTCTCCCCCTGAAGGCCACTCGGCGGACGGGCAACTTCCCCTCTCCCGGAACCGTGATCCGTCTCGCCAATGGACTCGGAAGCGTCGACATTGCCCTAGGGACCAAGTTTTGTGGCCAGAAGCCCACCCCTTCTCGAAGAAGCGCCAAACTATCTCATGTGCAACACACTCGTAGTCAATTGGCCTAGGAGGTGGCTGCTGAATACTGCAATGTAGGGCGTAAGTGTGTCGTTTTTTTGCAAAACTGACCGTGTAACTTAGTCCATAGGGTAATTTTGGCATTCCAAACGATAAGCGACGTCAGTATTAAAATTTTTTCGTTTTTTTTTTTCCAAAAAAAAAAAAAAAAAAGCGTCGTTAACGACGTTGCTTACGTCGGCTCTGGCGACAATGGCGTGATGCGCTGAACGATGCGGCCCGGCTGGCAAAAAAGCTGGCGCCGCGTCGGCGGATATTCTAGGCGTCGTTTAACGGCGTCCGCCGACGATGGTAGACACTTTGGCGTGCCGGCCGGCATGTCGGCCAAGCCCGCAGTATTTTGGTGGTCACGTCAGATTTTTTAGTCGCCGTTCAACGACGTCATGTCGACGCGTGGCGAACGGTGGCGTGCCCGCTGGCATGTCAGCAAGCCACGCAGCCGGATGTGCCACGTCAGATCCACGAGACGACGTTAAACGACGTTTTGTGCACGTGGCACGACACGCACGCTTGCCAGCTTGGCAGCAGTACCATGCCACGCATGCCAATCCGACACGTCGGCCCTGAGAAACGTCGTTGAACGACGTCGAAACGACGTTGTCGTCGTTGAACGACGATGTCGTCGATATTCGACGACGACCCGTCGTTCTTCGACGTCGCGACGTCGTTGGACGTCGACTATGCCTTGTAGTGCCCCTACATGTTTCTCGCATCCTGAATTGTATGTGCATCAAACCACATTGCTGCATCAGCAAGTATGCCATCATCACATAGCAGGATGAAGTTTTTCTTAGCCCAATGCCTCTTTCTTCTTGCCCAATGCATCTCCGTTCTAGCATGACGAAGTTTCCTTAGAGCAATGCGTCTCCCTTGTTGCCGTCCAAGTAAATTAGCCATATCATTAATTCACAATTAATCTGGAAGCCAATATACGACAGTATCTTAGTATTTCACTTCTTCACCAGCCATGCAGTATTTCGCATCAAAATATATACAAGTTGTGGTCCAGTATACATGATTATCTATAGAAATAATCCATGGTAACCGGAGTTTAACATAGGTTTGCCAAAAATAACACAGTGCTCTAAAGATTGAGCAAGCAAACGTATGGCACATAGCTGTACATGGCCCAACAGGATCTGCCAAAGGAACTTGGAAAGAAGAACTTTACCATGCATTTTTAGATCAGACATACCTAGGACACCGTCCCTTTTGGGGCGAATGCATCCGGGGGATTCAATATTGTTTGCAGTACGAGACATGTGCATGCAATAAAGGGGTTTTTTCCCACCATTCTATATTTGTATACTTACCATTAGGGGGTTTTTTACCATTATCTGGGGCAAAATACATACTTTAGGGGTTAAATTAGCTTCCAAAGATCAATATACTAGGGATGTTTTTGGCCACCCTTCGAAAGCAGACGTATAAGATTTTTTAAAGCACTATGATGTAATTCTAAGAGATTTTGGATTTGGAAGAATTAGAAGATATTACAATTGGAAGGATTTACATGACAGAAATATTTGCATCATATTTACATATTTACATGACAAAAAGATTTTGGATTTGGAAGAATTAGAAGATTTACAATTGGAAGGATTCACATCAATTGGAAGGATTCACACGACAGAAGATATTCACAGAAATAGAATCACATCACATAACAGAAGATATTGACATCACAGAACATACAACAATAGAAAATAAAGAAATAGAAACAAAAAACTTACTGAATCAGGAACTTGCTGTCACGAATCGAAATCTGAGGGCTTGCTGTCACGAACTTGCTGTCACGAACTTGCAGATATGATCATGGAAGAATTTTCGAAGTGTCTTGGCTTCAAATTCTGCGCCCACAGAGTATTCGGCTGAGAATCCTTTTTGCTGAGAGGATGATTTGCTGAGAATCCTGTTGAGAATCGATTTGCTGCAGATGCTGCGCCCACAAAGAATCCTGGAAGAATCGACCTGAAAGGATTTGACTAGGAAGAAACAAATTTGCTGGAAGAAACTTGGAATCGACCTGGAAGAATCAGACCTGCTGTAAGAAACCGACCTGGTTTCAGAATCCGGAGCTGTTTGAAGACTCATCTCTCATATTTGAAGGTCCAAGAACTACAATTCCTTGCCAAATTGATAGTCGATTGCAATTTCTGTCGCCTGGCTTCTGCTCTTTCTGATTCCGGTCGATTGCAATTATTGTACAACCGATGGGCTTCTGCTTTGAATGGGCTTTTTCTTTTTTTTTTTATGACTACCCATGAATTGTTGCGCCAAAGAACCAGCTGATTGGTTATGATATGTTTGTGGCGGGGGATTTTCCCCGGAAGAAAATAAGACTCCAGAGTTGTACGGAATTGATTTAGGACATTGTCTCAATACCCCAGGTGCCCCAGCTGACTACCGCCGTGCAGAGACCTATGCCCAGCTGCTTGAGCATGACCTGGCAGGACCACTGCAACTCCCCACACTTCAACAGCAATCTGCTGCGCTGACTCACCTGCTTCTGATAGCTGCTGAGAGATGCTTTGGGAGAGGCCGCTCACGGCGAACCTCGGGCACTACGACCTTCCCCCGCAACAGATGGTTCGATGATGAGTGTCGGGAGCTCAAGCACACACTCCGGCAAGTCACTGATCCCACCTGCCACCCACAGGCCATTAGTCAATACCGCTCCTTCCTCAAGAACAAGAAAGCCAGCTACCTCGCAGAGCATCAGCAACAGATGTTTGGTCTCCTGGATCGGTACCCCAAGACATTCTGGAGAAGGGTCTTGAGCAAGACTGCACAGCCCACAGGGAACATCACCCCGGAGCAATGGGTACAGTACTTGCAACAGCTTTACGACCCGCTCGGGGGCCGGACACCAGTCCCTCTACAGATAGGCATGGCTCTGGTCATCACAGAGGGGGATGTCATCATGGGCCTACAACGTCTGGCTAATGGGAAGGCAGCTGATTTAGATGGCATGCAGGCGGAACTTCTGAAATGGGTTGGGCCTCCACTGGTGCCTGTTCTCACGGCGTTATTCAACAAAGCATTGCAAGAAGACTTCCCTCCACAGTGGACCACTAGTAGAGTTGTGCCCATATACAAGGCAGGGGAACCTCAATGCCCGGCCAACTATCGTACTATTATGCTCAGCTCTCTCTTTGCAAAACTATTGGCTAGCATCCTTGAGCAGCGGCTGACAATATAGGCAGAGGAGGCAGATGTGCGAGCTCTCACACAGACAGGTTTCCGGCCCAAGCATTCCACCATTGATCATATCTTCACTCTGCGCACATTGATTGAGGATAGTAGGAATCACCGACAAAACCTGTACTGTTGTTTCGTGGATTTCGCAAAAGCTTTTGACACAGTGCCCCGGGACAGGTTATGGGACAGACTGCGGCAGCTGGGGACTCCCCTTGACTTGCAGAATGCAGTGTATAGGCTGCACGAGGCATGCTCAGGCTGTATCATATCGTCAGGACAGCTGATAATCAGCAGTATTGGAGTGCGACAAGGTTGCCCCCTCTCCCCCACACTCTTTGGCCTGTACATTGACCAGCTGGAAGATTGGCTCTCTGAGCATGGAGGTGCGGGCGCCCATCTCATGCATCACACAATCCGACAACTCATATATGCTGACGATGTCAACCTCCTGGCCTATGCTCCAGAGGACATGCAGCATCACCTGGATGCTCTCGACACTTTTTGCCGATTCACCGGCATGCGAGTTAACTTGGCCAAAACTAGGGTGCTGCTAGTCTCATCATCCCGTCAGCCAAGTACTTGGGACAGGATGTAGAGGTGGCTCCGACCTACAAGTACTTGGGGATCGAGTTCTCTACTACCACCCATTGGGATGCTGCCATCAGGTTGCGGGTCACGGCAGGTTGGAAAGCACTCTATGCCATGCAGAATAACAACCACAAGGTAGAGTTGTATGCCTGGGGCCACCAGTCACACTTATTTCGGGCATTGGTCGAGCCGGTCCTTTTATATGGGGCAGAAGTATGAGGTCTGGTGATATCCCTCAACACCTGGAATGACCTTGAGCAGGTGCAGAAAGCCTTCTTGGCACGAGCCCTTGTGGTAAAGTCCACAGTTCCATACCAGATCCTACTCCAGGGAACAGGTTTTCTGCCCCTTCAGTGGACTGCATTGGAACGCCATATCATTTACTTCCAGAAGGGTGGTCGCTATGGGTGATACACGTTTGCCCAACCTTGCTTTGGCCGTGGCGATGGGTCCCCAACGCCTGAAAGCCTGCTGGAAGGACAAGCAAGCTCAGTGGTTCTCATGCTGGGGTGTACAGGCAAACAGATGTGTACATATGCAGACAAAGAAAGATCACGAGACACTTAAGTTGTACCTAGATGCTACTTTCCTTCGGAAGCTCTGGGATGCAGATGCTCTGACACACGTTAAGCTGGCACACTATCAGCAGCAAGTCAATCCCAGGCTCAGGAGAGGCCCACACCAGTACTTATACACCCAGTTGCCCATGAAGAAGCGCATACTTATAGCTTCCATTCGCACGGGTGCACATCGCCTCCGTATTGAGACAGGACGTTGGGCTCGGGAAGCACGAGAGCAAAGGCTTTGTCAGTGTTGCCACCAGGGCGCCATTGAGGATGAATGTCATGCCCTCCAGATCTGCCCAGCGTTTTCCCATATCAGAGAGCGGTATGTTCGATTACTAGTGCCTGGCCAACCGTTGCATGAGTTGTTGAATACGGCGTTAGTGGGTTTGTTGGGGTTATACCTCCAGGAGGTTATGGATCACGGACTCAGTTGTGTCTTCCGGGACGGCATTGAACTGTCCTACACGATTGTACAGCATGCCAGCAGACTTATTACTGCTAAGGTTTTTCCCTCGAAACCCTTCGGGGCGGGGGGTTTTTAATCCTGTCAGTAATACGTTTGCTGCTCTCTTTTTTGTTTGAGTCCCATAGGCCAGTCGGTCTCCGTGAACGCTAAAAATCTATTCTATTCTATTCTATTCTATTCTTAAAATTTTTAGTGGAAAATCTATTGTCACGTTTGCTTATGTGGTCCAATCATAACACGATAAATTTAAGACGTGTGTTGTGGAAAAAGGTTGCGAACACACAAGCTTTAAAGCGAGTAACTGCCAAAAGCATTTTCTAAGGCAGTTCGATGGATCATCAAACCCTAGCCCTTGCCATTGCATTGCATCTTCAGATTTTTTATTTTGGGATTTAGAGTTGGGTTTTGGGCAACAGGGGTTTTGGGATTTAGAGTTGGGTTTTGGGCGAACAGGGGTACATGGCTTTTCTTCTTAGATTTGGGTACAGGGGTATTTCAAGACGAATCCAAGTTTTTGGATATTATGCATTTTTATTTGCCGCCAGATCTTTGTACTTCAGAGCAGACTATTCAAGGAGTTCGAGCCCAATGGAGTTCATGACAGTGACGCTGCTTCCAGATCGGCCCCTTCAAGCTTACCACTTTCTGATACCACCACCTTGCAATTTTCTGCCAGCGCCACTCTGTAACAAAGTAAACAGAAACTTAGAATAATGCTCATGCATTACGTAAGTTATCAATTCGCCAGTCGAAAAAGGTCCGGCTTTTTTACATCTGTTAATGCAGTTAGGAAGGATAGGTGCAATTCACATTTATTTGATCCTGGCCTCAATCTGTTTGTAATTTTAGTGTGAGAACATAAACATGGATAATCTTGCAACTGGAAAGATAAATGTGAAGGCTAGTGAGAGTTATTTATGTCAATTACTACAGTCTTTAGGAGTTACAGGTCTTACTCCTGAGATTTTAAGGCCGGTTAAGTATAATAATAGTCCTTCTGTAGCAGCTGTGTTCTGGCGCTTCTTCTTGACTTATATTGCTTCAATTAAGCTGTTGTTTTCCTATGTATATAAAGAATGTGACAGTCTTGTCAAGGCACCAACTATAACCAAAGTTTATTATTCAAGGAGGTCCGAGACAGCGAAAAGGGCTATGGTTAAATCAAGTAAAGAGCCTTTTAATGTTGAGAATGTGAGGGATCAATGAAGGGGAAACAAATAATGAGTGAGCAACATAATGGTCGTCAAAATAAAAATATGATTACTGCACTACTGCAAGACTTAGGTACCTTGGCACCCGCCTTTAAGTTAAAATAAATTTTAAATTTTAACACAAGTTTCGTTCGCACCACTAGTTGAGTTAGCATTGGGTTAAGAATTTCAGTTAAGTGTCATATAACTTTTCTTAATGAAACGTTAACAGAAATCATGTTCGCACTATGTTCCCACCTTTAAGTTAGGACAAATTTATTTTTTCAAGTAAAAGTTTCGTTCGCACTGCTAGTTAAGTTAGCATTGGGTTAAGAATTTCAGTTAAGTGTTAGTTAACTTTTTTAAATAAAAATGTTAACAAAAATTACGTTCACACTATGTTGGGTTAAGTTAGTAAAATTAATACAAAATTAACCCAATCCAAAAAATACACTAAAAGTTAAAGTGACCTTAGGAGGTCACTTTAAGGTCAGTTAAGACCATTTTGATGATAATTTAAGGTAACTTAACGAGGCACGTGCGAACATGTTGTCTTTATGTTAATAAGTATAACTTAAATTGGGCATGTGCGAATGCATTTCATGGAACTGCCATTAGGTTAATTTTAACGGGAATCCTTAACTAAGTTTGGTCTGAAGGCAGGATCCAGTTAACATTAACTTAACTTAACGGTCAAAGTTAACTTAATCTTAACCTAACCGCGGGTGTGAAGGCACCCTTACATTCATATTTTAGAGGCAGGTTAGAAGACATTGTGGCCTTTGTAAGGTTCTATGTTGCTTTTGGAGTTACCCAGCAGATTCTCCATTTTTCAGTCTAAGAATCAAAACTCTTCAAAGTAGGCACTATCATTCAGGAAGTGTGCAACCATATTCAAGAAGTGTCCAACCATGCGGAAGGCAAACCGATGGAATTGGATTGTTGCCAGTTTTGTAGCACAAATCCCATAACACACCAAAACAAAAAACTATAAAGGAGAAATAAAATAAAGGAGAAAGAAAAGAACGTGAACTTAGACTAAACAAAATCTCATAACACACCAAAACAAAAAATTATAAAGGAGAAATAAAATAAAGAAATCTCATAACACACCAAAACAAAAAACCAAAATAAAAAACTAAATAAAGGAGAAAGAAAAGAACATGAACTTAGACTAAACAAAAAAAACGAATGTGAACATGGATAAATAGGGCAACACATCTTTATAGATTTGTCAATTGAGAAAATACTTTATACATTTGTCACACGAGGCTTACTAAAGGCTATGCTTCACTTGAGCTGCCAAATAAATGTTTCTTTCAAGGCTATATAAAAATGTTCCAACAAGGGCTTAGTCAAAAATGATAAATCAGCTGTTTTATATTGATCCTCTATGGGGAGTTGGACTGACAGCCCAAGAATGGACAAGTTTCTAGCACCTGCCCAAACAAATTTTGTGTTTGTTAATAGATTGACATCAGCTAACAATTTTCACTCTAAAGTCAAATGATCCATTCTCTGATGATCCATTCTCGCAGCAATTATTGAAGATTGGCAGGCATGATTCCTGAAACTAATTGCTACTATAAAGGACATGGAAACATTGCAGAGGGACAAGGACCAAATTTACTTAATCATAAAATCATGTAAAATAAGGTGTCCTGCAATACAGCATAAGGGTTTGGTATAACGTAGTGATATCTTGTTAGACATTGAAACTTTTATCTGTTACCTATCCTATTTTATATGATGGGCCTATTTTATATGATGGGCTATATTCTGTAAACTTGGAAATTTTGGCAGAGATAAAAAACATGTTATACATTGTCATAATTATAGTTGAAAACTGTTATGATGTTAAAACAGGAGGAAGAACATCAGACTTCGTTCCTAATACCTTGCCTTTAGTGTCAGGGAATGTGCCATGCCCAGGTAAATCTGTGACCGTACCATCTGCTAATATTTTAATGGGGTATGAAAGCAAGTGCCCAGGAAGGTCAACTGGGGATTCTGCTGTGTACATATTCCATAAAGTGTCCGCGGTCCTATTGACTTTCCTTATGCAGTCTAAGCTCCATGGTTGCAGAAATGCATCATCCAAAAACTTCAAATGCTCATACCAAAGTCCCATTCGCAACCCATGTATCTGTCCATAAGGAGAGTTGTTGGCTAGTGTATAAGATGGCTGATATGCAGCCATAGCAATTTCTGTGTCCCTTCCACCATGCATTGATCTTTGGTTTATGTTTGCAGAACCAACTATGATGTACTCATCATCCACTGCAACAATGTAATACTAGAGTCAGAAATAGATTTAATTAAACCTATGGAAAGAGTAGATGTTTATTACCTATCATCATCTTGGAATGGACATATATCATAAACCTGCGGTTAACTTGAGCGTCTAAATAGCTTGAACCTATCTCTCGGGATTCTGAAGGTAGATATTCACCACCTAATCTTACTTCCCTATTCCCCAGGCAGTAAAAGGCTAAGTAGTCTTTTGGAGTTTGATCAAATATCTGCCTTGCAACCAATGCTTGTGCAATAGATCTGTACATCATCTCCATTGTTTGTTTTGTCCAGTGCAAAATTGCTTGGACGCTGCCACTGTCAGGAATACCCTCAGGCCACATTGGCAGTACAACATACACTGTAAATCGTTCACCTGCCTCAATCTTGCTAACTATCTTTAATGTCAGCTCCATGGGTATCATGTGAAGGGCTTCTACTTCCTGATCTGAAAACCATCCAAATGAGCTCCCAAGAAAATACTGATTTTCAATATATATAAAATTCTTTGCTCGGCGAATTGCATGAACATAAGCATCGTGAATGCTCCGGTCAATTGTGCAATTTTTTCCACTCACCAAACCAGCTTTTGCTGCATCTTCGGGATTGTTTGGAAAGCCTGCAGCAGCTCCTCCATCAATAGACCGGAAAACCTGCACATCCCATGCATCTGGATCATGTTCATCGAGAACAGGAGATGGAGGAACAATGTCGCTTATCTCAGAAAGAGGCAATAGACACTTAATCTTATCTTGACACTGCTTAGACCATCGTTGTTCAAAGTTAGAAAGCACATCCCATGCTACAGGACCCTCTAATTTGGAATGAATGTCATGCCAAGGTTCCCTTGGACCACCTTTCTGCAAGCTGGCACCTAAAAAATTAGGCTGGTGAAAGTCATCTTTATGCACAGTGTTAAGTGTGCGAAAAAGTGAATGTTCCTGGGTATCATATCTTCCATCACACAAGTCAATACCGCCCACAAAGCTTATAATCCTCCTCTTATCAGGTTCATATTTTGAAATTGGAGCATCAACAACTATGGTCTTTTGGTGGTGTGTAAACATTGTTCCAATCTGCATACCTTGAACAAAACTCAAACTGCCATCTGGAATACGAGGGCAAAGGACACACTCTACATTAGATTCTCGAAAATATGCTGCAGTCTCCTCATCATGAGTCGCCATTAACCCAGTCATACTGACAACAGGAACAGAAGTCCTGTCATCCCAAACTAGAAGCAGAACCTTAACACCCTCATCGGCTTTTCTCTTCAAGAGCTCACCCAAAGAAACATACAGACCCCCAGTATGCTTGGATTCAGCATCCCGAATCAACTTAATTTCCGTATAAATGGACCATCCAGTGATGTAAATCATGTGTTTGGCATTGCTAATAGCTTCAAAGATATCTTCCCAACATCGACTGGGCTTATAAAGCATGTTTCCTGCTAAATATATAGGAGGAAGGAAGTTGTTTGACATATGTGCATCCTGATAGAGGGTAACCTTACAGCCCCGCCTCTGTGGAAAGAAGGTATAAGGGACACCATGAAAGTGCGGTGGCAAACCTCGACCCACTCTTTCAACAGTGATGTCAATATATTGCATTCCAACACGCACTCTAGAATTTCCAATCTTTTTATTGTTACTATCCTTGTAAAGATCATACCACCCCTCTACAACATTTCCATAAAGGATATCTGTTACAGGGATTCTAGCCCTTCCAAGCAGTATAGGCCCCCCCACAGTTGGGCTGTCATCCTTTATGCTGATAACTATATTGGCAACATTATGAGCGCAATAGATATGGAAACACTCATTCCATACTGGACTTACTGGTTCATTTTTTATCAACCGAGTTCGACCGACTCTTGCCTTTTGCAGGTCTATGGTAGCATAATAGACGCTGGATCCTTTTCCCACGCCTAGACTGTCTTCAAAATTCTCAACAACCTAAGAAGGATATCTAATGTTATAATATTCTACAAAAAGCAAAAGAATAGACTGGAACACTACTGGCAACCACAAAGACAAAATGAATGTAATAGATCCAGTACAAACCTTCCTGAGGAACTTAGGAGCTGCTCCAGTTAATCTGTTCTCGTTTATAAGTGAGGCTGCTTCATAAATAGTGACATGCAGAGTACCATGGAGTAGAACTAGTGCCATGGCAGTTTAATTGTATGGCGCCAACGGATAAACGGACAAATAGAGTCTGCTGGAGCTGTTAAGACAAACAAAATTCTACGAACGTCTGGATCTCTGAGCCCCAAAGTAACGCTGAGATCCGACAAAGTCTGGAATGAAAAGCAGTAAACCGGATGCATTTGACGAATTAGCGCATTTACGTGTTATTATTACTACTAGTATACGGGTCCCATGGCTTTTTTTTTTGTTTCCGTGAACTATAAAAGATTTATTCTTTCTATTTTATTGGCACATTTGCACAAACACAAGTTGGGACTTTGAAGGAATGTGAGGCTATCCACGTTGCAGCCAGCTAGGATTTTTGTTTAAGTAGAGAGCCTAAGAATCATTGAATCTGATCTACAATCACAAAAAATCATTGAAATTCTAGCATGTCTATGGGTAGCTTGAGAAGTTATCGGACGTTGGGATCGAACTGATTTTCTAGTTCCCTCATAATCCCTCTGCAATCTCCAATTTTGGATTTCTTGGATCGTTTCGTTGTGCTTCGTTTTGAATTGTGATATTTTGGTTTAAACTTTGTTTTTTCTTTTCTTTTTGCGGATTGATATTTTTTCCAGATTCATCCTGCATTTTTCGAAAAGATAAAGAAGATGCAAAGCTAAAGAATCTTTGGGTACTTCGTCTTCGTCTCCTCTCTGGTTCCTGTAAGTTCTCAAATACTATTCTTCGTCTGGATTTCAAAAGTCTGTATGTTCTTTACTTTTGATAGTCGTTGTAGCATAAAGGATGTTTGTATCAATTCCATTCTATCGTGATCGACTCGAAGGCTCCTTGAAAAACGGTGCAAGAAATCTAAACTCCGGCCATACAGAGACGTTTTAAGTGATCATTTCTGTATGGTAGGATTATTATTTTACTCCTATTTTATGTAGGCTTGAACTTCAAATGTGCTAATTTAGTTACTTGCTTGAGTTTAAGTGCTTGTAGCCTTCGTGGCACAAACAAAGGATACAATAGGATGAAGGCATAAAGAAAAACTGCAGGTATTAGTTCTATTCCCAGTTTTGATGTTGTAGAATGGTAGTGGCTGTTTAAGGGGCACAATTACTCCGGCATGTTGCTTTGGTGATTAACATTAACATTAAATCTTCTTGAATATCTAATCGCCAAATTCTGTATATGTCCAGAACGAATATGGCGCTGTTTCGGCCGAAACTGAAAAGTAGTATATGTGTGGCCTTCTGCACAATCTTTTTGCCAGCTTTTTAGCAGTTATGCCTGCAGGGACGATGTTAATACTTCTAGTACTAGGGGCGTTGTAGGGCTCCAGTAGGTCTTAATACTTGTTTATATCAGTCGAGTTATTCTACTTATTATTGAACAAATGTCCTGCACAGGGTCAAAGAAACATGATGAAACAAGACGACATGGAACGAAAGCCAAGCAAAAGGTAACTCTTCTGATTTTAAGAAAAAACCTCAAAAACATAGCTGCTTCATACTTCACGAGCAGAGAGATACTTCTGCTGTCTTTAAGAGATTCTATTATAATTTTCCAGTTCTAAAAGAAGAGAGAACCAGAACATAGCAAAAGCCACAGTTGTTCCCATTATAACAAGCTACCCGAGTCCCATATTTGCTGATTATCAGGGTTCATACTTTGAAGATTTCATGTTTGATCCAAGGGCAGATTATGCACGGGTTAGTTTGCAGCCAGCTATTGCGATATTCACTACGAAAATTTCCATTGGTTCAGGCCTTGGGTCATCTTCTACATTTTGTGTATCTCTATTTGGAGCATTGCTAGCTTCTATTTCTGAACTGCAATATGATATCAACTCAGCAGTCGACAATATAGATTGGTATAAAGCAACCAAAGATGGATTAGAGTTGATAAATAGATGGGCTTTTGAAGGAAGGAAGGGAGGGAGGGAGGGAGGGAGGGAGGGAGGGAGGGAGGGAGGAAGGAAGGTATTTTTATCGTCCATGGAGGCCAATCGGTCTATGGGACCCAATACAAAAGCGCAGCAAGCGGATTACTACCCGGATTAAAAAACCCCCGCCCCGAAAGGTTTTCGAGGGAAAAACCGTGGCAGCAATCAGCCTGTTGACAAACTGTTCCAATATACGAAATGCAAAAACACACAAATATATACACTCATGTACCGTACCCATAGTGCCTGATCATCGAGCAGCCAGGCGGGGGCAAAGGTGGGCTCGCAGATCCAGTACCTCCTGAATGTACGACCCTAGAGCACGTACTGACGGTGTACGTGCTCGACCAGTGCCCGACCAGTGCCCGAAACAGATGTGACTGATGGCCCCAATCATAGAGCTCTGCCATCCATGGTAGACCTTCTGGAATAGATAACACATTTATACATTATATAAGCCTAAAATTTTGGTACGATTCACAGATTCAATCCTTAACTTTATTGTATTGGTTGACATATGCAATTACACATGACTATGTTTGAACATATACGACCTTCAAATGGATGCCATATAATGTGTTCATCCTCTTTTTCAAGCAGCATCATAAAATACAAGCAAGGCAGCATCATTCAATTAAAGACAAAAAGGCCATTGAAAATTCTTTTTACAAATACTAATATGGAACGCAACACTAAAGCACTGATTAATGCAATTAACACACATGCCATTGATGGTACAAGAGTTCCCGTTTTAAAGCAATCGATGTCTTGTCTGAGGAAGCATTAATGTTCTGCAGTCCACGTGTGATGATGGAATTGAAACCCAAGAATAATTGACATTAAACGTGTAAGCTTTGTGATGTATTCCATCTAAGATTTCTGATTTTCAGTTAGGTTCTCTAGAGAGGGAAAGAAAGGAAGAACTACAACTGGGAAACATTTTTGCAGAGAACCAACAAATACTACAAAGCATGGGTGTCAGCCATGCTGCAATTGATGATATATACTTTACAACATCAAGATACTATTTACAATCAAATCTTACTGGAGGTGGTGGAGGTGGTTGTGTTATTACTTTATTACCAAGCGATATTCTTTTTGTCTTTCATGGATGTTATTAGGTTATATTAAGTCCAGCTTCGCCTTGTATGCTCTGACTAAGACTCAGATATTGGACAAGACATTCTAGACAAACTAATGGTCGATTTGTGATTGAAGTCCTTTCGGTGTTGGAAGGTGGATATTGGCTGCCAAGAAATTCAAATCATGTAAACATGCTTTTCATTCTCCTAAATTTTGTAGAGGGCTGAGATTAATTTTTTCAATGTGAATGTACACATCTGCTTCTAAACTCTTCTCAAGCACATGCTTTCTTTAAGATAAAGACTAGTTTGAAGCTATAATTAGAATAGGCTCTTGTAGACAAGGAACTAGATTGCTGAATCAATCAACCACCTCTCATCCTGCAAATTGGCACTCCTATATCAGTTTGTCAACTCACATCTTTAGCCACACTATCCCATCAATTGAAAATGTATATACTTAATTATTGGTTAAGCTAATAACAAAAAGCAACTAAATTTTTCAGCAGACAAGATTATTTAGCATTTAAAAGAATTGGAAGCTGAACCATTGTGTTTCATGCAGTGATGATTTGCGTAGGTTAAAATATGTTTCCAAGAGGTGCATCATAGCTTAGAATTGAACAAAATTTAAGGTTCAACTAGACATACAACTAGAAGAAAGCTCCATGTCTTGTTGACTACAGTTTGGAGGCAGATGTTTTTGTATCTAGTGCCTTTGTAAATGCATTTGCCAAATGTGGCAGTTTAGAGAAAGCAAGAACAATATTTGAGAATATGATGACTCGAAATATCATCTCCTGGAATGCTTTAACTGCGGGATATGCATGCCATGTGGAATTCAGAGATTTCTGGTGTCCTCCACACAAATGTCAAGGTTCTATTGCAACGCAATAGAACCGCCATTCTTTGGCAAGGGACGTCATCTGCTATTTTGAGCCCATTTTTTTTCCCTTTATATACGTGTTTCTTCTGCTTCGTCCTCATCGGCGTTCTCTTGAGCTACTTTTTTTTATAGTTTTCTTCTTCTCTTCTGTCCTACCAGTTTCCCTTACCCTCCCTCCCTTGATGGGTTGTCTTATTGGTTTACTCTTTCTCGGCATGGCTCTAGTATTTTATTTATTCATTCATGTTTTCTCTCGGTGTGGCTTTGTAGCCTCTGAGTCAATATTTATTATTTATGTTTTCTCTCGGCGTGGCGCTGTTGCCTCCGAGATTATATTTATTGTTTTTTCTCGGCGTGGCGTTGTAGCCTCCGAGGCAGCACTAATCGGTTGTTTTTTCCCGCGATGGTCATTCCGCGGACGGTTCCCGATTGGTCGGCTGTTGTTTCTTTCTCGGCGTGGCCCTGGAGCCTCTGAGTCTTCTTGCCTATGGCATCTAACTCATTGACGGGTTATTTTTCTTTCAGCCTTGATTCTGCAGGATTGTTTAAGGTCTTGTGGTTGCCATAGTGCGTGGGGTCGTGCTTCAACTATTTGCTTGGGTTTTCTCAAAAACCTAAGAAGGCGTGGTTCTTCTTCCCGATGAGGAGCAGTCACCGAGTCTTCTCACCTTTGCATCGACCAAGTAGCGGATAAAACTATCTTTTATGTTGTATTCTTCAGTTTCATCATGCTCTCGATGATTGTCTAGTTTCGGAGCATTTAAAGTTCATATTTCCAAATTTATCTATCCCTAGTGAGGGATCCATTTGTACTCAATGTTTTACAAAGCTCAATGAGAACACCACTTCACTTCGGCCGACATATGTATTATCTAGGACCTTGCCACTGAATGTCAAGGTTCTATTGCAACGCAATAGAACCGCCATTCTTTGGCAAGGGACGTCATCTGCTATTTTGAGCCCATTTTCTTTCCTTTATATACGTGTTTCTTCTGCTTCGTCCTCATCGGCGTTCTCTTGAGCTACTTTTTCGATAGTTTTCTTCTTCTCTTCTGTCCTACCAGTTTCTTCAAACGATTATGCGAGTTTCTTCCTACGATGCCCTACCGGTTCTTTTCCTATGGGGTTTTTGTCTCTGAGCGTTTCTGTTCGGCGTGTTATGTCCTGGCGCAGAACCAATGGGAAATGCATAAACCCATCGAAGCAAGTACAACCATCAAGCAAGCTAAAGAACGAAAAAACAAATTCTTTACGCCTATACATATTATGAATCTCAGAAAAATAAAACTCGTGTATCACAATGCATACCAGCCAAAATAGGGCAATGTCACCTACTAAGCAATGCAACGAATACAACCACAACATAATGGGAAAGAGAGCAATTCGAGATGGACTCTGACTAAAGAAATAATTGAGATAAAGAGGCCATGGCCACTGGTTAAGCACCAAAAAACGTGGAAAACAACCGAGCAAACGAAAAATTTCAAGAAACAAATTAACTTTAAAAGGGAAACCTTTAAAAATCTTAAAGACAACCCAACATAACCATAGAAGAAAATTAAAAATACAGCAACCACTAGGGGACCAAGCAAATAAGATAAAGAACAAAAAATCATTCAAAAAAGGAAAGCAAATGGTTCCCAGGGAACCCGGGAGACTGTATCCCAACCAAAACTGGGAAAAACGCGGGTCGATGACCTGGTATCCCCACCTCAAAGAGGCGACAGACTCTTATTTTCATAAAGCTTTTGGCAATATACCACTATAAACGTGAAAAATATATATGCTAGGGAAATCTCAAGACAACCAACTACTATGACGTGTGTCTACTTCATTAGTTGAAAATCTGCCCTTAAATACTAACCGTCATGATTGGGCTTGGGGGCAAGTGTCAAAGGATGGACGGTTAAATAGAAATGTGGAATTAGCCAACACGACTACATGGTCATGCAATAATTTAATGGGTAATGGGGAGATGGTGGAATGGAATATGTCTCACATGCAAGGGAAGTTAAAGGGCAATTAAAATTTTGAAAGGGTATTGCAAGCAGAGCACAACTAGTCCTCTGGTGCAGTCCAAGAAGAGCAGAGCACGATAGTGAACTTAAAATAGAAAAGACAAATGTTTGGGAAAAAAGCCACGCTACTAGCATAAGGCGGCCAAGGGGTGAAAAGTGGCGGCCAAGCCCGCTGACAAAGGAAGGCACGTTTTTGTCATTTTAGGCTAAGTTACAATGATTTTTGGATGAATACTTTGAAGAATGGAAGAACGAGCGGAGCGATGGATTTGGATCTGAAGCTTTCGATCGGCAGCATGGCGCCAGAATTGGAGGGGGAGATAACGGGATCCCCATTCACCTCTTCTACCGGGGCGTCGTGGACACTGTTGGGCAAATTCCGGGGTAGAGAAGGGTTGTTCCGGTTGAAACTAAGAATTTCCGGTTGAGTTAGCGCATTGCAGGAAACATTCCGGTGGATTTTTATGCATATTTGTATAAGAATGATACAAATTTCCGATTGGGAATTGAAAATATCCGGCTATTTGATGAAAGAGCAGGAAAATTTCCGATTGGGTTTAAAAACTTTGCCCAACACTGGTCGTGGAGAGCTGCCCGTGGATGCCTCAAAGAGGCAGCATCGAAGGAAGCGGAAGCGGCAGCCTCGAATGAAGGCGGAGACAGAAAAGATCGGAATGGCAACGAAGTGGGTGGCAGAGACAAGAAGCTGGAGGGCCTGAAAGAAACCGAAATTGAAGAGCACAGGCCGAATATGGGATGAAAAAGGAGTGGGGTTTTGAAAACAAATCAGAGATAGAGAGGTAATATTGAGAGGGGACTAAGCAACGGATTAGAGGGACACGAATCAGACATGTAAATACAGTTCCAGAGGAGCAGGGAAGGAAGGCCGAAGCTAGGCTGAGGATCTGATTAGCAGGCTCCGGCTATGGTAGGCCGAAGACATGCCCCACTGCCAAATCGTCTGGCAGGAGGCAGTATCGGGGCCGGATTCGCCCGAAACTCAGGGAAGAACAGAAAAAAAAAAGGCTGCAAGGGCCCCGGAAGCAAGAAGATCCCAAGCTTTTGGCAATGTAGCATGCCGGATTCGGCTGATTCAGACAAAACAAGGAACAAAAAAAAAGGAACAAAAAGAAAGAAAAAACTAACCCAATCGCTCAACCCAATCGCTCAAGCAATCCCTGATTAAGCTGTAACCGGAAGGGGACTGACGCACCAAGCCGCCGAATCGCATCCCATACGCACCACAAACGAAAAAACTAACCACAGACAAAACAGATTAAAGCCATAAAGACAACAATCATCGTACCTGGAAACTTTCTTGTGTTGGAACGCAAGCGCTAGGCAGGTGCGATCCCAAGATGAGTCTTTGGCTATGACAGGCTTACGAAGGTAGAAGCTGATAGGATAGAGAAGAAGGAGAACTAGCTCAAGAGAACGCCTAGGATGGGTCCTATGATAGGCCGATATATGCCTATCATAGGACCCATCCTAGGATTTTAGAGTGTATGGCCACGATGCCAGAACCATGATTGCTTGGTTGTTTCATTGATTTACTGCTTTTTTGGCAGTTTGATGAGCTCAGAACAACTGGATTGATTCCGGATGGGACTCCTATTTGGTCAGATTCAAGCTGGGTATGGCCGATTTAAGGCAAAATCTCGGGCTAGGTATTACCGATTCAGGCCCAAATTTCCAGTTTTTTGCAGATCAGGAAAGCATTCACGATGTAGGGTTCTTTGCATGAGGTAAGTCTGTTCTTGCTTAAGTTTCATTATCTGTACCCAACCGATATATGATCCTCCTTTGAACTCCATTCTGTAAGTTTACGTAAGCCGCACAGACTACAGAATTCTGGACCCTAACCCTGTTTGCAGCCCATATGCTTGGGACATTTCCCTGTTTGCCAATGTTTGCCGATGTTTGCTGTATTAGCTAGAATTTGTCATGGTTAAGTGACGCCTTCTCTTCTATTATTCCGAGTCTTCTGAAGCTGTGATGTTAAGCTCAAATCTAAGATAGCATTCTAATACTATAGAGGATGTACAAAAGGGATACAAATGAAGGCCCTTCATCTTGCTTGTAGCAGATTTTCAAGCTTCCTTTATTCTATGCTTTCGTAATTTGATCTTTCCATTTATCCTTTTTTGCAGAGATGCTTTAGTTACTCATATTCAATACAAGCTGTTTATGCATTATTTCCAAGACTTTGTAGGCAGGTGATGCCAATTTGTTATCACGCAGGTGGATGTGGTGCATAGTGCTTTGCTACATTTTTTATGTCAAGCATGTCATCTGGATCGTGTTGGGACTAGGTTCTTATTGATACCGCACAGACCTACTAACAGAGTATTGTTTAAGAAATTCCAAAAGTTGCAGTTGGTCTGGTGGCCAAGCTGATGGTTCTTCAGCTTGCAGGTCGTGAAGGTGTCAGCCTCGGTATCGAATAGTTCTGAATTTCGCCTGGTTTGAGTTTATATGCATAGAAGGTTTGAATGTTCCCAGACTCTAGACTCTGTATGCGTGTATGTGTATGCTTATATACATAGAAGCATCTCTTAGAATTTGTGTTTATGTTGGTACCTCTGGACTTGGGTGGATTTGCTCATATGCTATGGTGCATATACATCATCAGTCCTATGTCATCCCATCTTTGTAATTCCAGTTTTTTGTTTGTCACAACTCATATGGTGCATATCTTAAATGTATTTGTCACTTGGTCATTTTATTCCCTTAAATTATGTGCTTTGTCTAGCTTAATGGCCAAGGTTGGTGATATCATTTCCTTTGTGTGTTTCATCATTTTAGCTCACAGTCTGGGCTTGTTGATATGGTGCCATTTGAAGCTTTTTCTAAACAGGCTAATTACACATTGTTATTCTCATCTTCGTGCGCCTGGTTTCTTTTTTGACAACATGTTTCCATGTTACTCTCCTTTTGTTGACCATCCATTTTTCTTGGATTCCACATTTTCGGATTATTGGTGGTCACCGTCTTTGTGGGGTGGTTGTTTTTGGTGTTAGTCTTGTAACTGGCATCATCTTGTGTCAATACGGTGCATCACATTGCTTACATGACCTTGAGTTCTCATTTATTCACCTTTTTCGTGTGGTTCTAGTTGTTTTGCTTGTTGTGTGTTCCATTACTTAGATTGGTCTTTTCATGTTGTCCTTTGGTCTAGATGTTTCCCCGTTGTTGCTCAACGACTTACTTTGCTTGGTCTTTTCATGTTGTCCTTTGCTCTAGATGTTTCCTATTGTTGCTCGTTGCTCGACGTCGTTATCATGCTTATTGATATGAACTTGTTTCGTTGGATCAATCCTTTTGCTCCTTCATTTGTTTCAGTTTATTCTTTAGCCTTGTTTGCTTTATTTTTGTTTTTCCAAGTACCTTGTACTTTTAGGTATGTTGTTCCATTTGTCAGTAGTTTTCTATATTTTCAGATGCGTTACAGGATCGTCACTTGGGTACTCTCTCCTTTGTGTGTTACTCTGATTTAGTTGGTTGATTGGTCTAATGGTATGATTGTCTTATCTCCTTCTTTGCTCATCTTTCCTTAGTAGGTTGATTGTACTTCTTATTCAACTGTTTTTGTTGGCCCTAGTGCTCTCATTCGATATGCATTATTTGGCATCTTATAAAGTTATAGCCATATTTCATCTAGCACTTATTATTACATCTCAAGTGCAACTCGTTGATTTTCATTATTAGTAATTATTGTTCTTTATCACCTTTAAATTGTACCCGTTGCTTTCTTGAGTCAGTTAGCCTCTTATGCAGTTTATGGTTATGATATTGTCATTTTATCTATCTTCATCACATCATTTCCTCCAACCTTTTTTCTTTCTGCATTATCTTTTAGCTTAGGGGTTTCAATTCTTTCATGTGTTCGATGTGGGCATCCTGTCTGAGTTGACCCAGTTGCCCATTCTAGCCTTTGCTTTCTCATCATTGCTTTTGTCGCTTTGCGTCTATATTTTATCCTCTAACCCCCTTGGTCTTTATATTTTCATCCTCCATTCCATTACTCTCCTTGCCTTCAATGTTCCCTGTTTTTTTGAGCCCCTCTTCATTGCATCCTTTCTGTTCTTTCTTTGCATCTTTCTTCTCCATGGTAGCCTCTTGGAAAACTTTGTGATTTTGATGGATCTTGTATTTTGTGGTGCTTCTCTATTTCTAATACTCCTTTTATGTTTGTTCCTTTCTTAGCTTGCTCATCTCAGTGCCAATTGTGAAACTTGTCAGGTCGGTCATATAGCTCTATTTCGGTTTTTTGGTTTGGTGAGTTCCTTTTCCAGACGACTTTGTTAAACCGTTGTTCGATTGGTTTGCTTATAGTTGCTCTTCTTATACGACTTTTGTTCCATTGGTTTGCTTATAGTTGCTCTTCTTATAACTGCTTATAGTTGCTTATGGTTTTGCCCTCTTTGTATGCGAGGACCCTAGTAATTCATTTAGTTCTTTGCTTCGGATCGACTTTGCCTCTTATAGTGATGATGTCCTGTTGTGCCATTTGCGCTATGTTGATCCCTCTAGCTCCATTTGTGCCTTTGTTCTAGTTGTTCCACTCGGCATCTTTTGCATCCCATTACTATGCTTAGTCTTTTTTATGACAGTTGTCCTTTGCTCTAAGTTACTCCACTTTGTTGTTTGATGTCGTTATTCTCGTTTTTTCGCATTTTTGTGAACTTGTTTTTGTTATTTTGGTCTACCACTTGTCATTCCTTCTTTTGTCTCTGTTTGTCTTTTAGCCTCGTTTGCTCATTATTTCCGTTACTTTCATTTTTACCGAGCACCTTGTGCCTTTATGTCCACTGTTCCGTTCGTCAGCAGTTTTTATATTTCCAGATCGTTTATAGGATCATCACTTGGGTACTGTTTCCTCCATATTACTTTAGCTTCTGTGTATCTATGTTTTAGATGATTGATTTGGTCTTGCGATACGATTGTCTTGTCTCCCTCTTTGCTCAATAGGTTGGCTGTACTTCATATTTTGCCGCTTCTGTTGGCCCTGGTGCTCCCTTTTGATTTGCAGCATGTGGCATCTTATAAAGTTATAGTTGTATTTCATCTGGCACATGTTATTGCTAGCCTTCTAAGTCGGGTGCATCTCGTTGACTTTGCCTATAGTAGTTATTGTTCTTATCACCTTTATGTTGTGGTCGTTGCTTTCTCGACTCGGTTAGCCTCATATATGGTTGAATGCATATGTTGGTCATATGCATCGGGTCGATAATGCTTGTTTTGCATGCCTTATTGATGTGCTTTAGGCTTGCACGTGTATATCTGATTTTATTTTGATACATTTTTCGTTTCTATATCCTTTCTTAGCATTATAACTCATTTATTTCTTTTGATCTTTTGATCCACGTTTAGAATATCATGTATTTTATTCTTGGTTTGTTTCCAATCCTTGTACCTCTGTGTGGTCATTTGATGTTACCTTTGGCAAATAGCTTTCTCATCTCGGTGCCAGTTATGCAATTAGTCTAGTTGGCCATATAGGTTCTAGTTTCGTCTTTTTGCTTGGTAAGTTCTTGTTCACGCCATTGTCTTCATCAACCTATTGTCCCTGTTGCTTTCTTCTTTGTTCTTCCATAAGTTCTTTTGATCCTTTGTGTGTGCGTTAACTCCAGTAATTCTTTTAGACCATGCTTCAGATTAACTTTTGCTTCTAGATATGTGATCCCTATGTGCCATTTACTTGCGAGCTCCTTTTATTTGTTCTAGTTGTTTCACTCAGTGTCGTTTGCATAACTTTTCTATGCTTGGTCTGATTTATCACGATTGTCCTTCTGTTCTAGGTTTCGTTTCTTTGTTTGATATCATTATTTAGTTTTTCGGTATTCCTTTGGATTTGTTTTGATATTCTAGTCCATCCATTTGCCATTGCTTCATTATCTCCGTGTCCTTTAGCCTCGTTTGCTCATCTTTTTTCCATGATTTTCTTTTTTCCCAGTACTTTATGCCCTTATCTCCATTTGTTCTAGTTTGTTAATAAATTCGTTTGTTTCTAGGTGGTTTTGGTCATTTGGGGTCTCCTTTGTCTCCCCTTTTTACTCCAGTTTGTAGATTCGTTCCACTTGCTCCATCCGTCCCATCAACTTCATTTGTGCATTTTATTTCATTTTGTTGTAGTGACCTTTGTAGATTCATTTCTCCCTTTCTTTATACCGAATTTCAATCTTGTCTATTAGGTTCTACGTGCTTCATTATGGGCTCCTTGTAATCTGTTTGCTATACTCTTCTCATTATCTCTGTAGCTCCGTTTGATATCATTTCTCTATTTGGTTGTGTTTGCATTGTTCCCTTATTTAAGTTCCTTTAACTTGCTGGTCTGATTAACTCTAGTGACATTGGTTGCATTGGTTCCTTCTTTGGTTTCTTTGTCTTCGTGTTCTTTTTTTCTATTGCTTGTTAGGATAGTTGGGTTTTATAATCTCTTTGTTAATGTAGTATTTACTGATATATTAGTCACTTGAGATCATTACTTTGTTGATGTTATCATGTTCGTGGCTCTGTCTGCTGTTGTCAAGTCCCTTCCCCTCATTATTCCATTCTCTTTCATTTTTATATTCCTTTTCCATATCTCAAGGCATGGTTCCATTGTGTCCTCCTTCATTTTATGCATTCCACCGTGTGGATTCTGGTATTACTTGCTCATTCTCCTTCTTCATTGTTCCATTGTCTCTGTCTTTTCTTTATCTTCCCTTTTTTCTTGGTTTCCTCTTCCACCTTTGTACTCTGCTTGCCTTAATTGCTCTTTTTCTTTCGATGAGCCATCTCCAGGTACTCTAGAACTCCTTACTTGCTCGTTTTGCCTCGTTTGTCCCATGGCTCTTTTATCTTGTTATTTCATTATCCCTATTAACACATCCGTTCTGTTGTTGCTCGTTCTTTCTTGCCAGCAGTCTCTCGTTCTATTGTTATGATTATTGCAACTGATATCATTTGTTATATTTCATCAGTCGCTTTCGTTATATTTGTCCACGTTTGTTCTGTTTGGCCATTTGCTCTCATTTTCCTCGTCTTTTCTTTAGTTTCATATTCGCACCATTCGATTTATTTATGTTGCTCTCGTGGTTATTTTTGCTCCTCACCTCCTCCCATTTTATTTATTTTTAGCATCGCTTGTTTTTGCTTTAGATTGTTATTCTGAGGTTTTCAACTGCTATGCTTTGTTCCTTTAATAGCATTCTTCATGACCCCTTTTTTTTCTCTTGTTCTTTATCCCATATGTGTGTTTGGTTCTTCAAAGTTTATTGGGTTATGTTTACTCTCGTTGTCTCGCTTCATTTTCTTCCCCGGTCCCTTTGTCTTATTTGGTCTCATCGTATCCTTGGCTGATGGAGTATTTTTAGTGTATTAATTCAGTCAGAGTTGTGTAGCAGTATTGTTGTCATTTTTTATTGTCACATTCATGGATTTGTTTGTTTATCGTTCCACTTTCCATCTTTTATTACCTTTTCCATGGTTCACTTTATGCATCTTTATCATCTTGAGCTAGTCATTCTTATCAGAGCTATGTTGATATATCTGATACAGCGTGGTTTATCAGAGGACCGATTTACCTACATTGCTATATTAACAACCTCTAGTGTGTTCCGTTTTGCTCCCCTGTGTAATGACTCCATGATTTTCATAAGTTCCTTTTCCCTTTTGTATGTGTTGGCTCCAGTATCATCTAGTACTTTCAGTTTGACTTTTGCTTCAAATAGATGTTACCCCTTTGTGCCATTTGCCTACTATTGGTCCCTCTAGCTTCGTTTTGTGCTTGTATTCAAGTCGTTTTACTTGGTGTCTTTTGTATCCCTTTAATACGCTTAGTCTATTTATCATGATTGTCTTTTTGCTCTGGGTTGCTCCAGTCTCCTGCTTGATATCATTATTCTAGTTATGTTGTATTCCTATGAACTTGTTTTTGCTTAATGGTCCATCCACTCACCATGGCTTCATTATCTCAATTTGTTTTCTAACCTCATTTGCTCATCGTTTCTATTATATCTATTTTCAAGTACTTTATGCCTTTATTTTCGTTTATTCCATTTTGTTGGGAGATTTATTTGTTTCTAGGTGTGTTACATTTGTCATGAGGGTACTCTTTGCTCCCTTTAACTGTTTCTATGTTCTTGGCTTTCACCCTTTGCTATCTCCGGTTTTAGATCCATTGTGCTTGCTCTATCAGCCTCATCTGTGCATCATATTTCATTTAATTCCATTGACACTTATAGGCTCATTTCTTATTTTCTTTATACCATATTTTCAATTGTCCCCCTTTCTTGGCTTTGCATGACTCATGCCGTCCTTCTTTCATGGTAGCTCTTAAGGGCAGTTTATAGTTCTTCTATCACGATTTTTTCTTTGGTGATTGCTTGTGACGGCATTATGGTGATGCGCTGTTTGCTGGCCTATTCAACACGGTGTCTTTACTTGGCTTCTTTTGCTCTACGTCAATTTTTATGCGTTCGCATGGGTTCATCTATTTTAGTGCATCTAATCCCTTGGTTCATATGATATTAGTGTAGATAAAGAATCATCTTGCATGTTGCATCTTTGCTAGTTTTCCTTTGGTGCTTTCCTTCTCGTTGTAAAGCTTTTATTACATAGTTCTTCTCCACCATTGTTCTTTCCAAATTTTTGAGTTGTCTCTACTTGTCATAGTTTATTTTATCTATCTTCTTGGCATTGGAGATGCTCTGGTGTTGTTTGCACGTTGTGGACCTTTGACTTTAGTTTCCAGTTGAAGACACATATTTAGGTCATCTTGTATCCTCATTGAGCCATTCATTTATAGCGTCACCTATCCGGTTGTTTGTCATGTTGTTCCTAGTTCTCTATCTCTCGCTTTAGTCATCCTATTTGCAGTTGCATTTGCCCCTTTTTGGGCACCCCTTTTTTGGCTTTGATACGCTTGCCTTTCTGCTCTTGCTCCCTATATATGTAGTTTTGGATACTATTAATTTTCCACCTATTGGTCCGTCCCGTTTGGTGCCATGTTAGTTATGTTTTTCTGGTCTCTAGCTCATTTTTTGTTCACTCTATGTTTAGCAATTTTGTTGACTTCTTTTCGCTCTTTTAGTTCCTTGTTGGTTCATGTTTCTATCCTTCCTTTCTCCGTTTGCTTTTCCTGCTGAGTTTTGCCCCCTTCTACCTTCTCCACTTTTTCTTTTCCGCTCTCTTTTATTCCGATCTTTTTACTTTGCTACACTTGCCTGTTTTCTTAGTCGCCTTGTTTCCCATGCCACTATCCGTTCTGGCTCCCACTTACCTGGTTCCTTTTCTACCATATTATGTTCTTCCTTTCTCTGTGTTCTTCTTCACTCGTCATTCCTCCCATCGGCTCTTTCGATGTCATGTCTATTCTTGTACCTTTGTTGTTGCCATTTTTAGATCTATTTTGTTCCGCTATCCCTTCAGCCTTATCTGTGCATTCTTTTCCAGTGACTCTTGTAGACTCGTTTCTCCCTTTCTTTATACTATATCTCTCTTTAGCTTCTCTTCTTTTCAGTCTCATGCTGAGTAGTTTTTGAGTTTGTTCCTCTTCTATCGGCCGATATATGCCTATCATAGGACCCATCCTAGGAATGCCACGGTTCTATTGCGACAGCAATAGAACCGACATTCCTTGGATGGGGCCGTCCCTTTGTCACTCCTCCTATTTATTCACCCTCTCTTCATTGTTCTATCATCGGCGTTCTCTTGAGCTAGTTCTCCTTCTTCTCTATCCTATCAGCTTCCCTCACCCTCCCTCCCTTGATGGTTATTTGCATTTGATCATGTTCGTTATTTCCTTTTCTTTTCTATGTCCTTTAAATTTGCATTCTTTATTTCCTCAGCGTGGCTTTGTAGCCTCTGAGGCATACTTATTGGTTTATTCTTTCGCGGCATGGCACTATAGCTTCTGGGGCATAACTCTTTTTCATTTTCTCTCGGCGTGGCAATGTAGCCTCCGAGGCAGCACTAATCGGTTGTTTTTCCCGCGACGGTCATTTTCCGCGGACGGTTCCCGATTGGTTGGCTGTTGTTTCTTTCTCGGCGTGGCCTTGAAGCCTCCGAGTCTTATTATATCTGAATATATATATAATTATTTGGAGTGGCTTCCAGAAGCTTCTTTTATATATGCCCGCCAGATCTTGGCCGTCCTTTCGCTCCCACGCGATCTCGGCCGTCGAATCTGGTGGCTTCCAGAAGGTTCTTGGCGGAGATGTGGTAGCTTCCAGAATGTCCTAAAAATTCTAGAAGATGGCAAGAAATTCTAAAACATTCTTCAATGTTCTGAATGCGCCTATATATGTGAAAATTGGACGTCGAAATTGTTTTGACAGGTACTATGATGACGGTGGCCCTCCTTTATGCTCTTCATATTTTCCAGCTTTCGAGCCATGGTCATGGAGCTTTAACCAATATTTTGTTGGCAGTCGTCATGGTACGGCGCTGGCGCTGGCCCTCTTTTATGCTCTATATAGTTTCCAGCTTTGGAGCCACGGTCATGGAGCTTTAGCCAATATTTTGTTGGCAGTCCTCATTCATCACTTCAAGGAGATGTATAGTTTACAGACTCCAGAGCATTTTAAACAGTATTTCTGTTTTCTAGAAGAGCAGGGTAAGGGCGAAAGTGTAGAGGAGGCATTTTCGGCTATGGCAGTGCACAAGTTGGCCCTCATGTTATTCCGGCTTGAAGCTTTGAAATCAGCGCTTTTTCTTTGGCAATTATTTGCAATGCAACTGTACTTTGGAGACGCCTGATAGGGCTGTGGATTCAAAGCCCTCAACTGCAAAACCTTTCTCATGCACTCGATTTTTGCTGTTTACATCTGATTTTTTCATGCAAATAGCTATGATTCCTCTGTTTTTGCTTGCAGGAGTTCATAGGAGGGACCTCAATTGAAGAAAGATGCTTAAATCCAGCATATCCGTTAATATCAGGAAGTATTGAACTGGGTCACAATTGCCATAGTTTTGGGGATCCCTTTGTTTTACAGTCTATAATTCAGCTTTGGAGGCTATAATCTCGAAATTTTCTTCAAGTATGAGGCGTTCATATTTTATTTCTTTGTTCAGTCTAGTTTGTTTCCTTCTGTTTTTGGCCCAGGTGATTTTAATTAGGCTGTCCAGGAGGTACTCTTGCCTATTTGCCATGCTATTACAACTTGCATGGTGTGCCCACAGCTTAGAAATTATCAAATTGGGTCACCTAATCACAAATCGGGCCTCAAAATCATGAAATCGGTCCTGTGAAAAACTCTGTTCTGCTCATGGGTCTTTAGATTCAAGTGGCAATCCCCAAATCCGGTCTGGTAATCGCCAAATCGGGTCGGCCTTAGCTTGCTCGATTCCTACAATCATCTGAAGACTATTTTTGCTGCGTGGAGCTTTGGAGTCCCTTATATATCCGCCTCTCCCAAGTCCGGTGTGATTTGAAGTTTTTGATTCTGCGGTAGATTTTTCATAGCTCCTACATATTTCTAAACTACAGTCAAATTATTTGGCAAATAATCATTTATATTAGAAGTCTTGATTAGAACAGATCGAGGAATCCATCGGATTAATGGCAAGCTTGGACTCTCAGCCTCCAAATTTCCCCTGTTTGATATTTTTTTGAAGCAAAGGTATCAGCTCTTTCTTTTACGAAATGGTTCGGCCATATGAACTGGTCAGCCATGACAATGTAGGCACCTGAACAATGCTTCTTTGAGACTGTGCTTCAAGATATCATATTATAAATGCTTTTCTTTTGCTGATAATAAGAACCAGAGATGTATCCTGGTGTATGGAATAGCCATTATATGGTATTCACCTGCAAAATCGAAACTTGTGTCTGCCATATCTTTGTTACAGTATGTGCCTCAACGTTGCAGGATAAGTAAGCATCTGCTCCAAGCATCTACAGATAAAACAATTGGGATGTTTCTCCAAAATGCCTAAGCTAGCATCCTCCAGCCTATATTCTGCCTGCAAACATATCCGGTATGCTTTGTAGTTTGTAAACAGCTTATTTTCTCATAATAAGAGCGAAACAGAGGCATTTGTATCATTTCCATACGGTTTTGCAACATAATCTTGCAACATAATCCCTACAGATCAGAGCGTTTTTCATCCAAACACGATTCTTCTGGATTAAATCCGAATTAGATACAAATTTCTGGCAAATCGTTCATGGCATTTGTATGGGGAGCCGGATCTCCCTCTTATGCGGCTACAGACACAGTTTGCCATCTCGAAACCCTACATGGCCATTGGCTCTAATTTGTTAAAAAGGCTACGATAAATGGCTATTGCACATAAATCAATTTTAATAGAAAACCTTAAAAAATTTCCTCGAGGTCTTATGATTGACACTATAAGCCAAATTGTGCCTTAAGAATTATGCTTGCATGAAATGACTATTTGACAAGGGAGCAACATACCTTAGAGAACTTATACGATATGAGACACGTTCCATAGAGCTCATGAGCTTATTTGTGAAAACAAAAAGCCATAGTAGCAAAAGTTGCATGTAGACCACCACATGTTTGACATGCATGTGGGAAAAAAAAGTGCATATGTTTTAATATAGAAAAAGCCCATTTTCATTTAGCTTTATCATTTTATTATTTTAAATGTCAAAATGTTATAACTACAACAATGGTTTTTCCAAACACATGGGTCTAAGTCATAATGTGCTCACGTTATAAAAGCATAGCACCAAATAAATCATAAATATCGCATTTTCATGTTATAATGGCACCAAATACCATCAAATGGTAAATGTCAAATGTAAGTGTATGACACTCTTAGTAACATGTATGCAAAATGTGGAGCCATGAACGATGTTCTATTCTCTCCTATTCCAAAAGCAGAAGTTTGTTCTTTCCCTTACCATTTTAACTTACGGATTACATTTTTTGAATTGAAACCATTAGTTTTAATTTTTTTATTTCCTTGAATACTTTTGCTAAGTGATTTTTATTGATTGGGAGAACATGCTTGCATTCAACCCTGCAGAAAGATGTCATTTGAAAGTTAAAGTACATCACTACTGATTTGCATGCCTTTGGTTTGAAATCTTTGTTCGACTTTGTTTGTTTTTTTTGTGCATCCAAGTCCATGTCGGGTAATCTCCCATGTAGATTCAAAAAAAAAAAAAAAATTGTTGATTAGACATGCGTCGGCATGGGCAAGTCGTATCCGCCAACTACGGATGTTGTTATGTTGAGCCTCCAAATCCTAACAACGTTGCTTCTTGGAATGTTAGTTCCTTAGATTGTTAGTAAGATAAATGTAACTTCTTTTCGCTTTAATACAGGTCGATTAGAAACTTTCTATTTTAAAAATGCAAGACGCTAGACCAGACATATTGGCAACAAACTCTTTTTGCTCCATGTCCGCAAATAGTAGTCAAAGCCTTCTTTTTTGTTTATGGACATGGAGACTTACTTACCCGTTGAAGCTAAACTTCAAATTTAGAAAAGCTTCAAATTAAAAAGCACAAAGCCAACAAATCTTTTACTCTAAATGTTTTATAATTAACAATTCGGACTGTAAAGACCTGTTTTGCTCTTGATGGCAAAAACGTACCATATCTAATATTCGCTAAACTCCAATCCAGTATGCTTTAAAGATACAGAATATTTTGGCTCACATTGGCACTCTCTCGAGGCAACACATGCCATATTCCAAAAATCAACTATTTCAACTTAAAAATTTCAAAATGTCCTTTCAATATTCGGCATTACAACAATGCAAGAATAACTTTCGTAACAGACACCCACCCATAAGACATTACAACATGCAAAAGCAGTTTCGTAGGAAACACCAACACTAGTTAATAAAGGCATGCAAGGATTTTTGCATGCAAAACGACACATGCCCAACATGTAATTTTTGAACCACATACCTTAACTTTACATTTTAGCCTTTTTCATGCCTATACTGAGCCTTTTTCATGCCTATACTGAAGCTTACATAAAGTCGGGCAAAGATATAACCACTTTTGAATATTACCAAGCAAATTCCCATTGCACATACAAAAAATGCTAATTCTAAAAGAAACTTACCAATGTCTTTTATAGGGTTTCACCCTACACCTCTCATGCATCTTGGTTGCTCAATGTTCCAGTACCTTTCAGTTTGGCACCCCAGGGTTCACAAGTTACAATTTGTGTAATGGTGTCCACCTTTGGCTTTGGCTCCCCAAGGTGTATAACTTAAGGTCTATAGATTCCCCTTAGCCTCAAATGTCCTCAAGTCAATTGTGGCCACTAATCCCCATGGAGCAGAAGAAAAAGTAAAATCCACAGATACCATGTTTACTTTAGCAGCACGTTAAGTCTAGGCTTCATTTGTCATGGTAGAATAGACAACTTATCTTATCTTATCTTCGACATGCTAAGATAAGGTCAAACCCATGAAATCCCCAATAGATCCTACAAAATGCTCGATTCTCTTCACTCCAGTGGAGTCCACAAAATGTGTAGTTCTATGATGGGATCTTTCAAACAACATTCTTTACTAGTAAAAGAAATCAATGCTTTGACTCTACGATCATTTCGAATGAAATATTTGAGAACCTAGGAAATTTAATAGAATCTAAGGGAATCTTCATAGAATATGAGGGAATCTCATAAAGCTCTGAGGGAATCTCCATAGAATCTGAAGGGATGTGATAAACTCCAAGAGAATCTAGGGCAATCTGATAAAATCTAAGGTTGATTTTCAGAGAATCTAAGAGAATTTGGAGAATTATGCATCGACACTCAAGAGAATCTTGGGGAATCTAGAGAAATCGAACAAAAATTCTTGCGAATCTAAGCGAATCTCAAAAAAATCTTAGGAAATCTATAGGAATCTCAAGATAATCTAAAGGAATGTTTAAAAATATTAGAATATGCATCGACTGGAACTTGCATCATAAGCTCTGACGAAATCTTGACGAAGCAAAAAAATCTTCATAGAATCTAAACGAATTGCATGAAATGTAACAGAATCTAAGGCACTATCATAAAATATAGGCAAATGAATGTCATCGAATTTAAGGAGAACCTAAAGGAATCTTCATAACATCATGGAGAATCTAGAAGAATCTTATTAAAATCTAAGAAATTCCCAACCTGCACCATGGGAACATTCTAAAATTGGAACTTGCGCTGTAGGAACATGCACCGTAGGACGTGCTAAATTTCTTGTATATATATATACATATATACATATATATATATCCAAGGGGTTGGGAATGGTAATGAAATAATTCCCAGGTTAAGATTATCCTTCTCACTAAAGTAGTGTCCACTTGATTGCATAAATATGACTTAGCAGCCACAAGCCCAATGGAGGCTTTTCACTAAATTGAAGTGATAATCTATGGTTGTTAAATTGATGTTAGTATCCATTGGGCACTAATGTTACTATAATAGAGGCATGGTCATAACTTGATTATGGAACTATCACACACAAGGTTTTACTTGATACATAGAATATTATAGATGTCTTTAGGGCACATGTTCTCATTTGCTTGAATTGGTAGTCTTCCGGGGATATATGCCCTATTTGACCTTAAATTAGAATGATAAGTGGCACTACCATATGATAAGCGTATGATATACGCATGGATAACTTGAGGCAGAATTTAATGGAACGAGTGGCCATACATTTTAGGGGAGTCCACGATTCTTAGGTGGGAAGTTATACTCTCATTTTTAAAGAGGTAGGCTTTGACTATACTAGGGTGCATTTAATGGCATGTCTAGGCTCTAACCAGCAGGACTTAAGTAAAAAGGAAGGACGTAAAAGGGTTTAATGTGTACCTAATCGCCATGAGTAGAAAATGGGTACGTTTTCTGTATTGATGGGATATACCTAGACGGAATACGTGGGAATAGATTTTTGCTTAGTATACTATGCTCTAGGTTTAGGGTTCGCATCTTACACTCATGATGGAGTACAGCGGCACAGACCGATTCATGTGGAAATTCTTTAAACATAGAATGGTAAGCTCGCCGTCAATTTGTACTAAGTAGCCGTAGAAAGATTTGCAAGTTCGTGTGGCCAGATTTCTTCTGCCTTTCATGCATTTTTAGGTCTGAAAATGCTAGGAGCAGGGGCGTAGGCCCAATTCGTGAGAACACGGACCAGCTGTAAGTTCCGGAAAGGACTGATTTATACAAGCATGGAAATCCTATTTATCTGGATATTAGGGTTCTTATTCTCACCATTGCAAAAGCCTAACTGTGTTGTGCCTGAACTCCGCCTCATTACTATGACAAGGCCGGAAGGATCCACTAATGTAAAGCCAACAAAGGCGGACATTATCGCCTTGCTTAAGGAGAAAGGGATCGATTGCAAGAATGATGGAGTTTCTATTAAAAAATCAGTGTTGGTGGAAATGGCCAAGAAAGCTGGGATAGATCTGTCAGCCAGGAAATCCATTACGGGAAAACGCCCTGGTTCAAGCATAGAAGCATGCCTGGCAACAGTTGCACGCAGAATTGAGAAAACAACAAATAAGGAAGCTGGAAGCAGCATCAATATTTCTGGGGAAGGAGACGAGCTCTTTGACGAGGAGTCAATGCCATTAAATCAGGTTCTTTATTCGATTTACACAATAGACATAAGTTAGTGTTTATAATAATAGTTAAAAACTTAGAAAGCTATTAAGGGTAAGGGGTTTTAAGGCTGAGAGTTTTAAAGAAGCGAACATATACTGCTGAAACATGAGTTCCAGAGGTTGTTGCTGGTCTGTACCAAAAATAGGATAATAGTATAGCTATGGTAATGCAGGTACTCTGCTTCATAACAGCAAATTAGTCATGGATTGATTTAAATCAGTGCTGCACCTGGATCTGCTACAGCAACGAAAATAACAGGAAGTACACTTAACCAAATTTCTGATGCAAAGTTCTGATTATTACTAGTTCCATGAATTGAAATGTGTTTTCTATAAACATTACATGTTGATTAGGTTGAAGGGCGTTAAGCCAGCGGACCCTAATGCTTACCTGCTAATCCCTTCCAGCTTTACCCATATTTTGGCTAATGATTGGTTGTTTGGATTGCAGGTAACCAGGTTCTACTCTACCTACTTTAATGTTTTTGGAAGCATGAAGCATTCAAGGGAGTGCATAATCAGCAAAGAAAAATGGTTCAATGAAGTCATTTGTAGAAAAAAAGATGCTAGATATGAAGATCAAAGAATCTTGTTTAAGATATTCAGGTTGTTTCTTTACCCTGATTTCCAGTGTTGCAAGTGTGAAATCAGACAAAGGGCTGAGGAAATCGAACAGGAATTTTTGGCTAAACTGGTGGATGAGATTTAGACATATACTTTTTCTTTTAGTTCTGCAGCCTTAAGTATTTCATATTATGACTGATATGCTTTAAGCATATAGGAACTTGTTGTGGTAAGCTGGTTACTCTATGATGTAGAAAATACAAAAAAAATGAAAAAAGAATTTTGAAAAAATAGAGTCATATCTATTGTCATCTAGGCTCACGTTTTTTGCTAAAATATGCTTTCTGGCTTAAAATAATATTTCATAGATCAGCTTTCAAAATGTAAAGTATTGCTAAATACCTGATGCAAATAGATGAAAGATAAGCTTAAGTGGAATCGTAAATAGCTCAAGATGAAAACATTATCCGAAAAAATCTTGTTGGATATAAGAGATAGTCTCTAAAAAAAGGTGGATAAGGGTAAAATATTGGTTTGCACAATATAGTCAGTTCTCGATGCAAATTTCTTTTTAAGAAAGAGACACTAAAATCAAGATAGGAGGCATTGTAACAAAAGTGTTGAAGGCATACTAATGTTAGCATTTGCTCTTCTGGTTTCTTTACTAATAGATATTGTTGACTAGGGATTGTGCATAATATTGGCCTACAGCTTGGATAGCTCTTGTATAGTGTCTCCCATTGTTTATCTCCTTTCTATTTAAGGAGCTGATAAGTCTATACATGTCGATAGCCTGTGCATGGATAGATGTCTGACCATGGTAAATGGTCTGACCTCATATATTCCGTGATTTCGCTTCTTTGGTTTAACCGGCAAAGGAACAATTGGGCAACACTATACATTTGCTATTAAGGCTAAATTTTCTATATAAATAGGAATTGATCATGAAACGGAAACATGAACCATAAGAGTTTAGCAAAAGGTTTTTGTAATGTCATGTAGATAATATGATAGTGCTGATTACTACCATTCATGGTATATGAACCATTCATAGCTAATGACTTTACTTTATGTTATAGGAAGGATGCACAAATACAAACAGGCAAGCCCTCATGGCAAATAGCAGCAACATGGAGGGGCCCAATGCCCCCAATGAATGGTGTGCTGAACTAAGAGCACATGGTTATAATCTTTTTGAACGCATACTGCCCAAATATGGCAGTTCAAACAGTGCTGGCTTGCATTCTGAGTCCGGACTTGCATCAATATATCATCCAAAAGGAGGTCAATGTTCCTAACAGTGACCATTCAGCCATTATTCATATGGGTATGAGCAATTTTCTTACAATGGTTGCTGGTTTCACAAAAAATAATTACAGTATCGAAGCCTGCAAGGGAATTATTGACAGCCGATATAGCAGACTACCTATTGCACAATTTAAGGCAACTGAAAGGGAGGCAGCAAACCTGAAAGTATTTGTTAAGTGTCTTACAGCACTCGAAAGGGCTAATGGGGTTAAGTTCACCTTTCCGTCCAACAAAAAGCTCACAAGCAAAACCCCCCGGCGCAAGCTCTCTACCGGTAGGGCGACCTAATCAATAAATAATCAACAATTTTTCAGTGTTAATATGCTACCAGAGGAATATAGGAATGCCTTTAATACCAACAATGGCAGTGATACTGCCATTGTTGGTATTGCCCATTGGTGTGCAGTCTTGCCTATGGCATCTAACTCACTGACGGGTTATTTTTCTTTCAGTCTTGACTCTGCAGGATTTTTTAAGGTCTTGTGGTTGCCAGAGTGCATAGGGTCGTGCTTCAACTATTTGCTTAAGTTTTCCTCAAAACCCAAGAGGGTGTGGTTCTTCTTCCCGATGAGAAGCAATCGGCAGGCGATTCCTTGTGGGATTTTTCTCGTCACGGGGGGGAGGTTAAGCATCAGGCCCAGTGTGGCACATTTTGATACGACATATTTTATAGCGGATGGGTCTCTTGCCGCACTGAAGATGCCTCAACTTCAATATCTTTCATTATTTATTTTTCATATGCTCTCGATGATTGTCTAATTTCGGAGCATGTTATCAATATTTGTCAAATTTCTATTCCTAGTAGGGGAATCAATTTGTACTCAACGATTTTATAAAGCTCAATGAGAACACCACTTACAGCTTACGACCGACATATGTGTTATCTAGGACCTTGCCACAGAATGCAGTTAGAAGGTGTAGTTCCTGATGGAATTACTTCTATTAATGTGTTAGCTGCATGTAGCTTGGGAGGTATGGTTTCAGAGGGAAGAACATGGAGTTATGCCAAGGATAGAGCATTAGGGAGATTTGTTGGACCTCTTTGGTCAGGCAGGATGGGTGAACGAAGCAGAGGATACAATTGGAAGCTTGCCCTTTCAACCCACTGCAGTATTATGGACTACCTTGCTTAGCGCATAAAATGCATGGAAAAGCAGAGCAGGCGAAACAAATTGTTGCACGTATTTTTACATTAGACCTATTTACTTGGGCAGGCATCAATACCCCAGGCGAGAGTTTGGATGTTGTTTCCAACATGCTGCACGTTACTGGGAATAAGCAAAAGATTGATTTTCAAAATATATGTGTTTGATGGGAATTGAGCATGTCATGCAGACACAAAAGCCGACATCGAATCATGTCCATAGGTATCTGCTGCAGACAGAATTAGGTCAATAAGACATCCTATTGCTTGCCTCATTTGAGAAATAGCTGTTCAGAATACCAATGAAATATGAATTGCCCCTGACTTGCCACAAAGGCGCCAATAAAAATGCATGTTTCCTTGACCTACCATGGATAGTTGTTCTGTCAAGGTTGCTGCATGGAAAATAAAGGAAAATGCGGAGTGCGAGTTGGATATCTTTCTGTTAGTAAAAATGGATGTGGGTACACAAAGATACTTTCAATTCTTTACAGGCAGTGATTCAAACTCTGGTACAAAAGAAAGCCATGGCCAGGAACTGGAAGATGTCGTTATTAAACTAATCTGAAAAGATTGAGGGACAGAACATGATGGTTTGAGAATTGTAAAAGTGAGCTATGTTCAAAGCATGTCAAGACAGCTGGAAGTGGACAATGAAAAACGTGTTTTATGCTGGGAAGAGGAACATCACAATACTTCAATCATATTTTCAAAATTACCAGTTCAAATTATCCCATTTTGGCTGTGGATATGTTGGAGCGCATAAGACTCAATTCTCCTGAACATATATTGTTTATACATAGGCAATGTATGGAGGAGCGTGATCATTTAAAAGCAATAAAATGTTTACATTCTCATAAGTACACGTAAAACAAACAAGCAATGCCATGCTTTAAAGATCAGAAATGACCTTAAAATGTACAAGGGAGGAGGCAGCCCAAACTGCTCCAAAATGTACAGAACCATGGCCATGGCGTAGCTCTTCTCAACAATGCAAAAATTCTCATGTGGGAAATATCTATTGTCCCTCTCTTTTCACAGTTGCTACCTTCCATAACATGCTATTTCCTTCCATCTTCCACTTTGCCTTGCATCTAATTTTTCTACTTTTGCTTTTCTCTGTGATCACTCTAAATTGGATTTTCATAGCCCTTCAGTTCATAGTATGTTCCTTGTATATTAGAAATATGGATACAGAGTACCTTGTCCATTAGATCCTTTTGCTGTAGAAGTGAAAATTCTTATAGCATGTTTCGTCTTTGCTTGTATCCAAAATTTCAAGCTCTTGATGATTGGAAAGTATAAAAAAAAAGTTGTCAAAGGTTTCTTTATTTATTTTGTTAGTTGATTGTTTCTTATATCAAATTTCATGTGCTTAAATTTATTCTCAGCTTATATGAGTCAAAAAATATGTGTCCTAGTCCTTTATATTGATGATACTATACTTACAGTGGATGCTACTCATATTGTTTCTGACATTAAAGCAATACTTCAGAAAAATATTGAGATCACAGATTTGGATTTGTGCATTTTTATATCCAGCATATTCAGTCCAAATACATTCAGGATCGGTTTGCTAAATTTCACATGGAAGAGTGCAAGGCAGCTATCACTCCTTATGAAGAAGGCACTATAACTTGACACATGTGATCGCAACACTTTATAGACTCTGATCTATCTAACTAAGAAGTTACAGTTATATTTGCAGTTGGGTAAGAGAGTCGTGTTATGCAGATTCCAAGGCATGCTCATTGGGTATCAGCAAAAAGAGTCAGGAATAGCCCATAGACATAAAGTAGATTCTATATCCCCCTGAAGAAAATGAAATTGGGCAAGCCCCTTGTGTGCTCATATGTGGGCAACTTCCAGTGCATTTATATAGCAGTGCACAAGTTCTAGCTTGTTGCAGCTTACATAAGCATTGCCTAAGTCGAACAAGGCCTGAATATAACATTCACAATGCAATTATTGAGACGCATACGAGCTCTGATTATGTAGATTCACAGGAAGTTCACTTGTTCCTTGCGCATGACATTGGATGGACATTTCAGTGCGTCTTTCAAAACTGTCCTGCGTGGTGAATGCGTTCAAGAAAACAGCTTTAAAAGATTGCATAATTGCAATAGATTCATTTGCTTTATGTAATGCCTCAATTTGTCGCCATAATAATAGAAAAACTAACCCTCATAAACGAGCCTCTCATAAGCAGCATTCACATACTTCCAGACCAACTTAAGACTATCACAATTTAGCCCGAGCACAAAATTTGGCCACTTAAGATCCGATGGCACAAAGCTCAACATTAGCTTAGGGACTGAGATCGTATCTAAATAAAAATAGAAACTGTCTAAAGTATAAAGTATTATTGCCATAACCTAATTCTAGTATTTGATGAACTATGGCTAGAAAACCACTAAGGTCATCTACCAACCAAGCATCACAAAGTTGTGAAGTTGTGTCTAGAGGTCTGCCTTTGGTTGCTCCTTCTAGAGCTAGCCCACTATTTTCAAAAACCATAGATATCTAACAGCTCAGAGGTACAACGCAGTTTCACATCATGGATTTGAGCTTGTTGCAGCTTACATAAGCATTGCCTAAGTCGAACAAGGCCTGAATATAACATTCACAATGCAATTATTGAGACGCATACGAGCTCTGATTATGTAGATTCAGAGGAAGTTCACTTGTTCCTTGCGCATGACATTGGATGGACATTTCAGTGCGTCTTTCAAAACTGTCCTGCGTGGTGAATGCGTTCAAGAAAACAGCTTTAAAAGATTGCATAATTGCAATAGATTCATTTTCTTTATGTAATGCCTCAATTTGTCGCCATAATAATAGAAAAACTAACCCTCATAAACGAGCCTCTCATAAGCAGCATTCACATACTTCCAGACCAACTTAAGACTATCACAATTTAGCCCGAGCACAAAATTTGGCCACTTAAGATCCGATGGCACAAAGCTCAACATTAGCTTAGGGACTGAGATCGTATCTAAATAAAAATAGAAATTGTCTAAAGTATAAAGTATTATTGCCATAACCTAATTCTAGTATTTGATGAACTATGGCTAGAAAACCACTAAGGTCATCTACCAACCAAGCATCACAAAGTTGTGAAGTTGTGTCTAGAGGTCTGCCTTTGGTTGCTCCTTCTAGAGCTAGCCCACTATTTTCAAAAACCATAGATATCTAACAGCTCAGAGGTACAACGCAGTTTCACATCATGGATTTGAGCTTGTTGCAGCTTACATAAGCATTGCCTAAGTCAAACAAGGCATGAATATAACACTCACAATGCAGTTAATGAAATGCATACGAGCTCTGATTATGTAGATTGACAGGAAGCTCACTTGTCCCTTGCGCATCTGATACAGATTAATTGTCCTTTAGTTGGAATGATGTTATCTTCACTGTCTCCTGCTCCTTTAGCGAATGATGGAATTAGATTGCTTAAGACATTTAGAATCTTAGTTTTTGTTAAAGGGTTGCTTGCAAATTAGCAATATTGAAATATAGAGAATTGCATATGGTGCTGAAATTCGTCATTGTTGCTCATTTCGTCTTTATATTTGACATGCATGCAAGGGATATAACTTGTTCTACTTAAATGGAGCCAATGGAGGACTAGGCCAATACTAAGTTGCAATCTAATGGAACTCCAAATCTGCAAGTATTATTGATCATTCTTGCAAATTGCTCTCATGTAGTATCAAAGGTCCACCGGTATGTTTCCATGATTTTGTTGGTTTTCCTATCTAATATTAATAACAGTGGTTACTACAGACTCATAATAAAAGTCTAAACCTCTCTCCAGACTAGCTCCTACTGATGGCCAGTTTGAATATTTTAGCATAAGTTGTTTTATAGGCAACTCAGGCCTTTGTGGCAAAAGACTGCAGCCATTTACTGGTGATCTGGAGAGTGGAATAGGCATGGAGATTAGAGATATCCCTTTTAGCAGAATCGATCCATCTTTGCTTTGGTTGTTTGGTGTTACTTCTAGTATGTTTTTAGAGAGTCTACTTCAAAGGCAGAGAGAGTGCTTATGAAACATACTACTTAGCCAGATTTTCAAGACACAACTGCAAAAATGAAGTTCAGAAGGATGTAAACGTATCTAGTGAAGTAACTATAGTTCTAGTCCAAGTGCCAGGTTTTAGAAGTATGGATATTCTAGCCACTATGGAAAACTCTTACTGCTACAGCTCTATAATTAGAATTGGAGGAATAATACCATTGTCAAAAAAGTTGCTCATTTTGTCACATGTTGGAACACGACAAAGTTGATTCTTCTGGTCTTCCATGTCCATTTGTGGCGGTAAGTATGGCATTTCTTTATAAGCTCAACAAGTAACCTGATTTGGAACAAAAATGTGGCCCTTTCGTTCTTATTATAAGCTTGATTCAACCATGTCTGGGGCCTACAAAAACCAGAATAAATTGATAAGCAGGTATTGTAGCATTCAAAGGATATTTATGCCTTGTTAAATGTGACCATACAGTATCTGCAAAATTATGGAATACGTCCTGCAATTAAGTAGTCAAGAAATTAATTGCATCACAAGCGTTTTGTGTACAAACATCGCATCAGATATATGTTCTATTCTATTCTATTCATTCTGCACTATAGTATCCACTATCGAAGTTTTAAATATCGCTAGTAATCAATGGTAGAATTTTGTATCAAATTAAATTGTCTACTCACAAAACATGACGTCAATTATATGTGGTATATAAGTTAGTTCTATACCATTCAAAGTTGTTATTTGATTTGTCGTAAGAGTATCCACTGTCTAAGTGACTGCAACTTTCTCACAGTTTAGTCTGAGCACAAAATTTGGTCACCTAAGATCCGTATGGCACAAAGCTCAAGACTAGACTAGGAACTGAGATTACACCTAAATAAAAATAGAAAGTGTCTAAAGTATAACGTACTCTTGTCATAACTTGACTCTAGCATTTGATGAATTACAGCCGAAGCAATTAACCTACATAATCTATTCACAACAAACCAACAACAAGTGAGTAAATGGACACGTTTTTTTCATTCACATGTTTTCACAAATTAAATCAATATATACTAAATATTCTCGACTTGTGTCAACTAGCCATGCACAATGCAATTGGAGCAACTTCTAATATCAACCCATACACAGGACAACATAATCCAGCTTTGCCTCCTTGCCCAAAAGAATGCCTGGGAATCTGGGTAGTCAACAAATCACTGGAGAAACGTTTGTTAACCATCAACTGCTCATAGACGAAATGACCGCCAATTTGTCTGATTTCGTAACGGAAATGTAAGAAGCCATAGACAAAGTTTACAAAACCTTCAAGAAATGTGGTCAATTGATGAAGTGGGTCAGTGATCCTAGAGATCTTGACAATGAGGAAAATCAATTCTAACAAAAATGTGTCGACTAAAGTCGATTGAATAAAAGACAGATAATCTTCCTATATATGCTTTCAAATAATAAGTACTATAGTGCAGGTTTATGATTACAATTCTGCATGGCATTTCTTTGTAAAAGATTGAATAGTTTTCACATGGATTAAGCATGTGAGTGTCAACCGTTATCTTATCTTATCTTATCTAATGCCCTAATTCGACTTCAATTTTATATTACAAAACATCATCCACGCCATATTCTACAATTTTCTATGCAAAATAATCAAACGTGCTTTTGACTAATTCTATTCTATTTTATTTCAATAAATTAGAGACATCAAAGAAGGAATTTTTAGGCATTTTTTATTCTAACTACATTGGCACCATGAGTTGCATAAAATACTAGATAGGGTGGTTAACAGGCTTCGAAATCCCCAATAGCTCTAACCAGATAATTTGCCGGTAAATGTTATACAAGTCAAATCCTTTGCACAAGAGAGAGAAGCGCTAGAGAGAGAGAGGCAGAAAAATGGCCAGAGTTTCCGAGCTCATAATCTGAGCTCCATATGTTAGAATCAGATGATCCTAAGATCTTTAGAAAGCTCGTGCAGAGAGCTTGATATTGGTATATGATTCAGTCCTAATCTATTAAGCGAGATATCTGCTTTTTGCACTTTTAAATTCGGGTGCCCCTTTTTAACTATGCATGCACTACTGCAGTTTTGATAGTAAGGTACTTTTTGTCATAGCTCTTGATCCGTAACTCAGTTTTGGATGACTTTTTTGCTTTGGAAAGCTCTCTTTAAGGGCTTTCTGGTGATGTCATGATTGGTTAAGTTTTCTGAGTTCAAACAACATTTTTACGGTAAGGTTTTTGAAAAGTTATAACGGGATATGCAATTCTGGGTTATCGGATTCGTTTCATTTTATACGTTTTGCCTAGATTGGTTTGATTGCATTAATACAACTTGCATTTTATCATGGCAAATTCAAGAAGATCTAGTAATAAGGCCCTTCGTTCAAAAGGAGATTATAATCAGTGCAGAAAAGGTATTGAACATTTTGAACGTTTTACAAGATTTTGGACAGAAGATAATTCTCGCCTGCTAAAAAAAGTTCCCAGAACCCATCTTCAGCCTGACACTCCAAGAGTGGTGTTCTACCCACTAAACTATTTGGTCCCCAGAGATCACTGTTGGACGAGAATGATAGGCCCAATATTGCAAGAATTTTTGACCTCAACAGCCAGTGTCAGAGATCAGATCTGGTGTATTTACCTTCCAAGACTGGGAGAATCTCCAAAGTGCCCTAGTCCTACAAGTTCAAGGTTTTCTGCCTACACTTCGTGATCAGGTACAAACTATTCATTCTGAGGGAGGGATCACAGTCGCATCTATAACCGTATCTGTTGTGAGGTGGGCACAATTGTTACAATTAATGCATGCCTTGGTCCCAGACTCTAATGGCCAGTATGTGGGAACAAGTGATGCTTCAGTGCAAACATTAGAGTCAGAATTACTGCCACAGCAGAAGCATTGTGTTGATGCAGGAGTGCAGAAATTTGGAAGGGTACATGTTGAGGTGGGAGTACAGACATCTCCACAATCCGTAGTGGACCAGGAGCTGCGACATCAAACTAGTGAACAGGACCATGCTGCCTCAGTACTTGCTGCTACTAGTACCTTGACCTTACGTATTATAGGGATTGTAGAGGTAGAAACTGATGCCCATTCAGCTGTGGATGAGGCTCTGCATTTCTTCACTGATGCATGTGTATACTGCTGGAGTTATCTGTGCTGTTAAGGTGGGAGCGGCAAGACCTGATCGTCTTCGACATCTTTTGGTTCGGTTTCATGATGCTCTCAGCCACTTTAACATGATAGCCATCTCAAAGGGACTAGATTTTCAGTACAAGAGGATCTCTCTCCTCTTCAATTGTGTAACCGTAAGGAAGAGCTTTGCAAGGTCAGGGCAACCCGCCTGCAAAAGAAATGGACAGTGTACAAGGGAGGCGCATCAATCATTCTAGATCAATGGTCTTCCCATCCTTGGACTGACTATGTCTAGATAATTTAAGTAGCACAAAGTTATCACTGGCATTAGCATTATCTTTTTCTTTATAGTTTTTTGGTTTCCATATCCCTTTTGTTGTTTGGGTCCCATGGCCAATTTGGTCTCTGTGGACGTTAAAAATCTATCTACCTATCTAACTATCCACCGGATTTTCAATATATACTAATAATTATTTGCCGGATTTTGAAGGAAACCCCACAATTATTTTGCCGGCAAATAAAAACTCGACCCGAAAAATAAGAATTTTGACTGGAAATTTAGGAGACTAACCCCCTATTTTTCGATGCTTGGTGGTCAATGGTTGGCAAGGGTAGGATTTTTTAAGATATCTTAAGATTAATAGAAGATGTGTATATCCTAAAATACGTAAACGTTAAGCAGAGTTCTCTTCTTATCGGCGATTTGGATACATGATGCGAGTCCTTATGAGAATGTGATTCGATCCACTCCATAGGATCAAGATTCTCATGAGGAGGAGCATGCATGCATGCAATTTTAGACCTCTAGTTTAAGTTTTTATAGCAGGAGTCTTCTTCAACTTCTCAAATCGGCGTTTCTTCTTCGTCTCAGCAGTCCTTTTTGCTTCCTCTTGAACCCATCCGTCCCTCCTTTTAAGGTACATCATCCAACATCTCATCACTTTGTTATTTTAACAACTCCATCGATGAGTTTTTATAGCTATATAACTGTAATACTTTATAATTAGGTTTTTGGGTAGTCTGCGATGTGAGGCTACCCACTCTCAACCAATGTAAAACACCTGCTGGGATGAATGAATGAAAGAGCCTATCTACGGTGGTTTAGATGCATGATGCGAGTCCTCATGCTAGAAATTTCTATTTCTAAACCAATAACTTTTTCCTATAATGGATAATTATACTTTGGCTCATACCTTGGTATGTATAATCATAAGCCACTTCGTCCTCAACTACATGTTGCTATCATGGAATAAAATAACGGCTAAGATTAGCCAAATGGCTATTTTGTAGCAGTTTTGCCAAGAAAAACGGCTAAAGTAAATGGAAAAAATGCCCAAAAAAAAAGAAAATTTTAGCCCAATTTTTTTGCCGCCCAAGTGAGTTTTTAGGTTGAATAGCCAAACCTTTACCTCCAGACATATCCATCGGGACATCGATTAGCTAAACCTAAGATAGAGTGGGCTTGGAAAAATGGATAGATTAGCCCGAAATTCAACACCAATTTATGTACTAACTTTAAGAAATTTCAAATAGGGTTTATGTTTCTTTTTTTTTTCCACTTTCTTTCTGGTTGCAAGTACAAAGTTAAAGCATTAGAGGAAAAGGAACAATGTCGTCCCTTTTTTTAGGTTTTTGAACATGTTCATATATGTTCATGTCTTGATTTATGTATTTACAATAAATTCAACGTCTTTGCCGGAATGCTTGGATTTTTTTAAGTCATTACAGCGTGATGGCTAATATTTGCCTTTCTCTTTTGTGAAAGTTTAGCCAAAAGCAAGAAACTATGATGGAGAAAAACCATTTAATTTAGCCAAGTGTTAGAAACTTCTAGCCCCAATTTAAAGGTAGTTTAGCTTAACCTATTTTGGCTACACTAAAATATAGGAGTAGTAATTTATTCCATGGTTGCTATAGGGTAAAAGCACGCTGTGGTGTATTAAAAATGCGCATTTTGATGCCATATTTTTGCACCTTCTTTGTGACAGAATCGGGTGGTGCATACCGAAACGGAGATTGCGGGAGTGCGAATTAATGAGCCACGTCATTGTCCCTCATTTCGAATTAGGAAATAATCACCTCTTCTTCTGTGTTTTTGCCGCTTCTTGCCGATTGAACCCTAATGGAGTCAGAATTGAATGCCACTGGTTACACGATGAAATTTCTCCTCAAACAAGAGATTGTGCCCCATGAAGATCTAAAGAAGCTTTGGGGTGACAAACAGGCATTTTCCCCCAAATGTTTGTCCAAACTGAAAATTAAGGTATATGTTTTCTTGTGCAGGTTGAAGAATTTGAGCAATGAACAATACAAAGAGTTCATGCAAATTCACAAAAGAATTACAGGAAAGCCACATACATGGGGTGGAATGGCTTCTGGAACCTGGGCAGTGGCTTATTATCTGCATATAAAAGGGGAGGCTGTTAATTGGAAGAGTTTCTTGGATCATTATAGAATTCCCGATGAGAAAGCAGAGGCCAATTCTTCTAGACCCAAGAGAAAGAATAGGCAAATCCAACATGAACAGGAAGAAAATAGTAAAAGTGACAGGGATGATGAAGATGATAGGGAAAAAACCAAATCAGCTTCCTCTAGATCACATATTCAATCTGAACTCACAATCAAAACAGAAAAGCAGAGCAATGTTCTGAGACCAAAACATGCCATTGCAGGTATGTTCAATTTTTTTTTTTTTTTTTTTTTTTTTTTTTTTTTTGAGGAAACGGCAGAAGTATTATATTACATGATAAACATAGTAATACAAAAGGGCAGGGTAGACCCTGCTATATAGGCCATGACTTAGTCAAAACTGGCCCAGCTCTCCAAAGGAGGAAATATTTCAAAATTTAGAACACTGTTTTAAGATTTGGAAGCATAGAGTAACTGCAAATATAACTATAATAAAAGCATTAAGTTCAAAAGTCGATCGAAGTTCATCTGCCTCCTCAATCATCCATCACACCATCAAGAGTGATGATGGCGAAGGCTTGATCTGTGTACTTGAAAAGGAGATAATCCAGTTCCACGGCTCCATATGCTGAAGAGTCCAAAATATGAAGTATCCACGAATCCCTGCATGATTCACAAATACCAAGCTTCTGCTCGAAATAATTCTTGAGTTCATGCTTAAACTGCCAGATATCTTCATCTTCTAAAACCCGCTTCAATGTCTTAACCATAATAATTTTTGTCTTTACCCACAGCAGAGCTTCAAGGACTTCCTGGTGCGATAGAGGTTTCGTTCCTTCCGGGACCTCCCTGTAATGCCCGCCTTCATGGTGCTTCTTAACCAGGTATTCTGTCATCCACATTAGAGAGGTTGTTAAAATACAATGTGAAGAAAGAATAAAATCCCTGATAGGAACCCAAAATATCCCAATTTCTGTCATAATTAGAGCCCCTAAGCAATCTGTGTGCCATGGCTGCATCAGCCAACTCCAGTTGAAGAGTAGTTTTGATGGAATTCATATCTGGGGCAGAATGATTGATGGCCACTCCATTCCTATGTTTCCAAATTGCCCACAGACACAAAGTCCTTACTGTACTCATAAAGGAAGAACCAGAGGAGAGAAAGTCAAACAAATCTGGTTCACTAATTGGAGTAAATCCAATAAATGCATGAATCCAATTCCAGAAAGGAGTAAGCCATGGGCAAATGAAGATATGGGTTGAGGTTTCGGCTTGGCCACAGCCTAAAGGACACCTATCTGAAACTTGATTGTTAAATTTGGCTCGGTATGCATTAGTTTTCAGACTTTTGTTCAAAAGAAGCCATCTGAACAAAATGGCTTTCTTGGCACTTTGTATCTTCCAACCTTTTCGAATGACACGAATGGCATCAATTTCCGAGCAATCCCATTGTCTGGAGACCTTTGTCTCTTGGGAATTCAGCAGGAGTGAATAAATCTTGGCTACATTGTAGCCTTTATCATCCAGAGTCCAATTGTGTTCTTTTTCCACATTCCCTGTTCTCTTAGGATGTTGGGTCAAGGCATTGTAAATATTCCTGTTACAAACAGAGTCTCTTATCAGACTGGAGACTTCCTGCCAGGTTTTCCAAATTGACCCATTTGACATACTGCCAATTGTGTCTAACCCTTTGAGCTTCCACTCCTTATATTTCCTAGGATGTTTCAATGCTAAGCACCCATCATTCTCATCTGTGAGTCCCTGATGCCAGAAAAAATTGAACTCATCTGAGACTCTATTAATTGGCTGAGCTTTGAAGCAAACAGAGACTCTGTTCCAAGCCTGTATAATCCTTCTCATGATCGGAGATGTACCTGAACATGGATCAAGCTGATAGAAAACAGAATCTGGGATATGATGGGGAGTGGAAGGGCTACCAACCAAAGAAGTTTTACTAAGCCAGAAATTTGTCAGAAGAAGAGCTGGGGATTTTGATTGAGAAGTTATGCTAGGGTCTGTGCTTGGAGAAATAGATCTTTACATCCTAATCCACCTTTTCTCTTTGGTAAGGTTAAGTGCTGCCATCCAACCATATGTGATCCTTGCCAAATGAACTCCTTCATGATAGTTTCCAGCTCTTGGTAAGACTTCTTATCTGCTATAATAGCTGATGAGAAGAAGACATGTGAACTAGCTATAACACTATTAATAATTTCCACTCTCCCAGCCAAAGATAAAGTTTTGGGATACACCTGCAGTTTCTTCTTTATTTTAGCCACAATGGGCTCCCACAGTCCATGGAGACTCATGTTTAGTGCCAGAGGTAAACCCAATAACTTGGTTGCAGAATGATGTCCACATACTTTGATTCCTTGAATACAGCTTTCTGAATTATCAGAGACAATTGCACATTTATCTTTGTTTAACAGCACCCCTGACGCTTTCCCAAACAAGTCCATGGCTGCAAGAAAATTTGGAATGCTATCCCCTTGCTCCTTTAGGAATACAAACGTGTCATCTGCATACTGACAGGGATTCATTTGCCACAGGTAAATTGAGGCAACTAATTCTGCCATCTTGCTGCATTTTTAAAATAATCCTTGTGACCATCTCAGCTACAATAAGGAAAAGGTAAGGGGCCAGAGGGCAGCCCTGCCTAACCCCTCTTTTACACTCGAAAAAAGAGGAAGGAGAACCATTTATTAGTAGTGCTGAGCACCCTGTAGCATTAAAACCTGTTATCTTATCTATAACTTCTCTGGAAAATCCAAGTTGACTCATGGCCCTATTAAGAAAATTCCAATGAATAGTGTCATAAGCTCTTCTAAAATCAAGTTTAAGAAGTACACATTTCTGATTGGAAAATCTATTCCAGTGTAGCCCTTCATAGGCCCCAATGAAGTTATCAAGAATACTTCTCCCAGGCAGAAAGCTTGATTGAACATTACTTATTTTCTCCTGTAGGACTTTTTTGAGTCTATTGGCAAATATCTTGGCCACAATTTTGTATCTAACATTTGTCAACGAGATGGGCCTCCAATCTGAGAAGGTAGCAGGCTTGTCTACCTTAGGAACTAAAGCAATTAACCCAGCATTGACAGCTGGATGCAGTTTCTCTGCCTGCCATGCACCTTGTATAAACAGGGTAAGATCTTTGCCAACTAAGGCCCAGAATTGCTCATAAAATTCTGGAGGTAATCCATCAGGCCCAAGGCTTTTGCCATGAGCCATATTCTTAATGGTTTTCAGGATCTCCTCCTCCATTGGTGTTGCTAGAAGGTGACTATCATCTATACTTTGATCTTTGGGGCCAAGATAATCAAAGAATTCCAGCATTTTTTTATTATCTGTTTGTCTGGCTGCAAATAGATCCCTGTACTTGTTAAAGAAGAAATTCTGGATATCCTCCTGCTTGGATACATCCTGCTGATTATCATTCTTTACAGAAACAATCCCATTATTCATTAATCTGCTTTTGGCAGCTCTAAAAAAGAATTTAGAGTTGCAGTCATCCATGTGATTGATGTACAGACTCCTGTTTTGATTGCCAGACTCTTTGCCTCATACTCTTCAATCAACTTCACCTTCCTTTCGAGAGTTTCCTCCCTCTGCTGTAACTGTAAATTGTCCTTATCCATGAAGAGATTTTGTCGAACTACTTTCATCTCCATGTATATTTCATTCTTTTCCTGTCTTTTTTTCCTACTCCATTCTCTGCCCCATTGCTTAACCCAATTCTTGATCTGTTTACATCTGTATATGAATTCCTTCATTGATCCACTTGCATTGATGGGTGCCAGGGAAGAATAGAACCTTGTGAAATCATCACAAAAGGTTTTATTATTAAGGAGGTTAACATTGAGTTTAAATGGAGTATCAGCCATCCTTTTTTGAGGGAGAAGACCCGTGTCTAGAATCTGAGGATAGTGGTCCAAGATGGAATTGCTGCAATCATTGATTACAGTCAGATTATCCCACCCATCCATGGTAGATAAGTTGGTATAATACCTATCCAGCAAGCAATAGACTCTGTCTGCTCATTTTCTTTTGTTACACCAAGAATAAGCATTGGAGGAGGATGGGGCATGGTAGATGAAACTATGGATTAGCTTGTCCCACTGGTGCCTTTCCCCTTTTGACATGTTAATCTTCTTGCCTGCCTTCTGATCCCAAGAAGGAGTGTTGTTGAAGTCACCACTCAAAACCCAATTGTCAATGTTCTGTCCTTGTAACCAGTCTGTCATACTTTTCCATTGCTCTTCTCTTTCTTCAGGGGAGGTAGATGCATAAACATTTATGATACCCATCTGTTCTTTTTCCACTTCCAAGAATGCAACCTGCCATCTCCTAGAAGGATGAGAAAAGGAACCAATTTTCTTCAGACCATTCCAGGCAATGCAGATACCCCCTTTGGTACCATCAGCAGGAGCCCAAATAGACTCACCATTAGGGAATATCCAATTCCCCAAATTAGAGGCTTCAAAGGCAGGAAGCCTATGTTCTTGAAGCAGCACTATATCTGCCTTAATTTCTTTGAGAGCAATCAGAGCCCTTTTCCTCTTCAGGGGACCCTTGATGCCTCTCATATTCCAGGAGACTATCTTCATTTAGCAATGATGCTTCGAGTAACAACAGGCCCATTCTCTCTTGGAGTATAGACCTTCTTTTGTCTCCTCTTGACCTGAGGGAGTGGAGTTACAAAGGATTGTTCATTAGAGAACTCTTTCTCTTCATCACTTCCACCTTCATCATCCCAAAATTTGCCTGATAGAGCAGAAGAGGGATCCCTCAGATCTTTAAGTTGGGCAGCTGGGGTCTTGAAAATATCCCCCTCCTTGCCAGATGGGAATTCATTTCCTTCTGCTGCAGGGGAGTCTACCCCTATTATCGGAGATCCCTGCTGTTCACTCCCCTCCCTACCAGGTGGAACTTCATTCCCCTCTGCTACAGAGGAGTCTGCCCCTGTTATCAGAGATCCCTGTTGTTCATTAGTTTCCCTAGCCAATAGATCAACGCCATTGGTAGAGAAACCATTATCTCTCTCTAATCCAGCCTCTGGGAACATCTGTTCATCCTCCTTTACAGGAATGGGTTGATCTGGCACCACTTCCTGTCCTGGTTCTCTAGGAAAGAGTTCCATAATTGGTAAGGGTGAATCTGTGTTCTGGGTTACCAAAGGGAAAAACTTAGGAGAGCTGGGTCCCCCCCCCATCCTTACCTCCCGATGAATCCGAAGAGGAAGAATAGATTTTATCCTGGGGATTTGGCTCCCTTATGGTTAAGGTCATGGATCTAGATACCTCAGAGGTATCTTGGGGTCCACATCTATCAGAGACACCTTTCCCTTTTGGATCAGGGTTGTAAAGGACTTTGACTTTGGCTGAGTCTTCCAGAAATTGCACTTTTTTCTTCCATTCTGTCCTTGATTTCCTCTCCAGACTCTTCCCAAGTTCCATCTTCATCTTTTCTTTTTCCTTCTCTTCCCTGAGTTTCTGTCTTCTTCTTTTTCTTTTTTCACTACCATTTTTATTCTGCCTCTGTCTTTCCTGCTTTCCCTTATTTGGAGTTATCCAAGCTCCTTCACCCTGTTTTCCCATATCCTGTAGATTCCCTGGATCTTGTCGATGTGGACTTTGCCTAATTCTACCATCACCCTTGCAAACTTTTCCCTCATGCAGCCTAATACCACATGTTTGGCATGGCTGGGGAAGTCCCTGGCATGCAAGTTTCAGAGCCTTGGGATTGCCAAAGTAATCCACAAATTTGATCTCTCCCGGAATTGGTTTGAGCAAATCTATCTGTGCCCAAACTCTGGGGGCTTTATCCTGCGAGACTTCCCAACTAATCACATTTCCAGTATGTTGGAAGAGAGTAATCAGAGATTGCTCATTCCAATACATAGGATTGAGACCATGTAGAGAGGTCCAAGCCGGATGGTATAGTTCAGAAAAATTCTGGGGGTCGAAGGAAGGGTACCACTTTTGGAAAAAGAATTGAGTGTTGGCTTTGGTGATGGTGCCCTGTTTAAGTAGAAAGCTCGGGGTCTGGCTATTTCCACATTCAACCATGAAGGGGAATTCTATCCAGTATATACTATTGATTGCTACCCCATGCTCCATCCTTTCAAGCCCCCCTTTTATATATTATAGCCGAACCCCCTCATGTCGGACACATCCTATGAGCCCCCGGGACTTAAGCTTACTTTCTACTGCTGCATTTTTGAGAGGCTTACCAGTGAAAGCCGGAACTTTTTCAGTTATGAGCTCCTTCCTAACGTCCTCCTGGATCTGGTTAGCATACTCCAGAATTTGGTTGACGGCCTCCTTCTATCGCTGCAAGGTACCAACTCCAGAAGAACGCCTCGTGTTCACCATGTCTGATAAGGAAGTAAGGAAGTCTCCAAAGGCAACGAAGTCTTTCACCTTCTCTCCCTTCTCCACCGCAGCCAAATGAGCAGCAATTTCTTGGATTTGCCTAAATCCCTTTTCGTTCAGAGTACGGGCCAAATCCTGTAATTCTTCGAATTTGGCATTATTCCCTTCTGCATCATTCCCTGACCCTTTAACTTCCTTTTCCTTTTCCCCCAATACTGGCTCTGCCTGCACACCTCCCAATGGCTGTCCCATCCGACCTGACTGTTGTATTTCCCCAGACATCCCTTCACCCTGTCTCCCCTACACTGATTTTTTTTCCCTTTTTTTAATATATTTTTTCGATCTTTACTACCCTAACAACGTGCCACTACTGTCAACCTACAATCTTCCAACTGAACACCTTCAACTGTAAACTTTTACTACAACCCTACTGTCAACCCACGAACAGTGCGTATGAAAGATACCTGCGGCACTGGCGTTCCTGTCACCCACAAACTCACCCAGCCAAGATTCAAGAAGCTCTACTTCTGATTGCGGGATCGTTGAGAAGATGGCTGTAAATAGTTCTTCTGGGAAGAATCTATGATACACCAGACTTTCCCACAACCTTGCACTCTCACCCTCAAGCCACCCACAGGTGAATCTCTCACCTTGGATCAAGATCGTGAAGAACCTCATGACTTAGGGTAACAGCAGTAGAGTTCTCCCGCTCCCGCTCCCGCGTCCGCCATCCCAACCGACCCGTCCAATTAGAGAACACATTCTCTCGTATGTTCAATTATTAGTTGTGTTACAACAAAAAAAAAATCTCAAGCTTGACCTAGATTGTTTCTATCAACACAGAAAAGATAACCTCAAATCCACTTCAAGAATTAGGTATGTCTACTACCATTTTGCATCATGTTGGCTGTATTGTCATGTTGTGTCTCTATGATGCCATCTATGGGGCATTTCGTGCAATGGATGTCACAATGATAGATGAGGTATGTGTGGTCTGGTGAGTGGTGAGTTGTTGGCATGTTATTTGTGGTGTAGTGATGAGAATAATGCTAGCATTTGTGGTGTGTGTCTCCGTCGTGGTGGAGTGGGGTGTTGTGCTGCCAATGGTGCTAATAGTGTTGCTACATTGTGGCGCGTGGCATATGTGGGGTGATAGTAGTAGCAAGTGAGGTGTGGTGTACCAATGTGGTATGGTGTAGGTTATTGTGCTGCCAATAGTGGTGATAGTGCAGCCTATGTTGTGTGATGTATGCACCGTGTTGTCTGGTATGTACTGTGCGGTGTGGTGTAGGTTATTGTGCCGCCAATAGTGGTGAATGTTGTGTGGTTTATGCACCGTATTGTGTGGTGTGTACTGTGTGATGTGGTGTGTGGTGTGGTGTAGGTTATTGTGCCGCCAATAGTGGTGAATGTTGTGTGGTGTATGCACCGTGTTGTGTGGTATGTACTGTGTGGTAGGTTTTTATGCCGCCAATAGTGGTGAATGTTGTGTGGTGTGTAAAGTGTGTTGTGTGGTGTGTACTATGTTGTGTGATGTGTGGTGTGGTGTAAGTTTTGTGCCACCAATAGTGGTGAATGTTGTATGGTGTGTGCAGCGTGTCGTATGGTGTGTACTATGTTGTGTAGTGTGTGGTGTGGTGTAGGTTTTGTGCCGCCAGTAGTGGTGATAGTACAACCTATATTGTGTAGTGCATGCATCATGTTGTGTGGTATGTACTGTTGTGTGGTGTGTGGTGTGGTGTAGGTTATTGTGCCGCCAATAGTGGTGATAGTGCAACCTATGTTGTGTGGTGTATATTGTGTTGTGTGGTGCGGTGTGTAGAGAGTACCTTGTGTTGTGTGGTGTGAAATTGTGGTCTTCTACCAATATGTGGCTTATTATGTTAGGAGGCTGACATATATGTAGTGTTTTGTTTTGCAGACTATGGCAGACTTGTGAAGGAATGGTTGGCTGCAACATCAGCTAGGTTTGATAGATACAAGCAATGATTGCAAGCAAACGAGGATAGGAAAACTGATATCAATAGAAAGATTGAGTTGATGGAGCATAAAGCATCAGAAATTAGAGCTGATATGCACAGATGGCAGTCAATCATGACCGCAAATCCGAAAGCAGCAGAGGGTGTTCAGGTTGTAAGCGAACTAAAGGATGAAGAGCTAAATGGTACAGTGTTACTTGGGCTGAATCAATTGAATAAGGAACTAGCAGAAACTGAAATTGAGCTAAAGGCATGTGAAGCCTTACTGCTGGAGCTGCAACCTCTAATGCAAAGATTTGAGATTTTTTCTGAACGTAGTGGCTGTGACACTCCTTTCGATTCTGCACTTTCAATGCTTCCTGAGGCAGAAGAAGAGAATGATGAAGGTTGTCCATTTTGCGGACGTTGTCTGAAATGAGAGAGTAAATTCTTGTCAGTTGTGATAGCAGAATGCAGTCACTAGTATCACATTTCATGTCTGTCACACCATTTGAGGTAAACATTATCATCTCTAAGCTCGTTTGCAGACTCTATTGATATTGGATTTGTTTTACAGATACTCTAGAACCTGTTGCAGCTCCAATTGTGCCCACATCATGTCTGAGACATGGCTTTTGGCTTTTGGTGTTCGAGTGGTACCAAAGAACCAATAGACGCAAGTAAGTACCTTAACTAATGTTTACTGATGTTGTCACAGGTCTACTGACTTAGTGTTTGCAGAATTGCAGAAATTTGAGACCAAGGATATCCAACAGTTATCCACGCCTCGATCAGTTATGAGACTACAAGATACCTCCCGGATGCACCTAGAATTCATCCCATTTGATACTTCAAAGTTAATCCCAGCTGTTGACAGCGTGGAGAATCCAAAACAAAATTTGGATAGTGAACTGAATGCGGTTGTGTCAAGTAAGTACCAATGCCACATACATGATTTATTTTTTTATATTTTTCTTTGGTTTTCCTCATTTCAATTATGTTACTTTACTTTACTTTAATTGATCACGCCATTTGAGACCCAACAAGGCCTATATGGCAAAACAGATACAAAAGTTTAACATTGACGCTTCAATCGTCAAAATTAAAAACACCCTATTTTTGTAAATTCTCCATGTGTTCGTAGAGCTTAATTACTTCTGTCCTTTCCTTGTATACCTGCTTTATATATGCACTGAGTACTCGCGGACCAATGCCTAGTAATTCTTGCAAGTTCTTACAAGAAATACCAAATTTCTGCCTGATGTGGTCATAAGATGGATATTCTAAAAATGTATGAAACTCAGTTTCGACACTCGGCTGCACCAAGCAACAAGGACATAATCGATCAGATTGCGGAATATTTTGCCATCTACCGACTTCAATAGCAAGATGATGTGAGGACAATCTTAGCTGTGAAATCAACTGTCTTGACTTCCTATTCAGATCAGATCCCAAGTACGACTGCGCACAATATTCTCCCAATATGTTCACTTCATTGACATAAAATTGTGCTTTTACTTCCATTTTTATATCATCCGTCCGCCAAAATTTTTGCACCATTTTTATTTGGACAAATGCCTGAATATCCCCTAGCTTTTCTGGCCAAGTAAATGCCTCAATATCCCACTGTTTGGCCCACTTCAAGACCTGTGAATGCCAGCCATTTCCTTTCATCTGTGACATTTTTAACGCACGGTGTGGTAGGCGGTCTTGGTCCAGAGCAGTTACCCTTGTGAAGTAATGCAATGATTGACTAAGTGCTTCCAACTCCAAAGGGACAAAACCAGTTTCAGCCAAAAGCATTTTATAAGGTGTTTGCGCTTTAACGCCTAATTCTGTAAGAAGGAACTGTTTTTGTACCTTTTCAATGCGTGCCCAATCAGCTCTCGATAATCCAGGTGCCCATGCAGGACATCCATATAGTATGACAGGTTTGACCAAAACTCCGAAAAGCAACTTCCTCAAGCTCCAGTTCTCAAAGTTATTCTCCTTACATATTTTTACCATGTCGTAAAATGCCCGAAGGCCACCAGTAGCTCGTTTTTTTGCAGCCAGTGATCACCTATAATTGCTACTTACTTCAATTCCAAGGTATTTGTATGCTGGAACAATATCTAAGCACTCACCCCCAATTGAGAAGTATGGCTTGCCAGTAGTCCCAAACACCATAATCTTGGATTTACCTCTGTTTACTAACATATCATGATATTCACAGAACTTGTCAAGTACATCTAAATGTCTTTGAAGATCAATTTCAGTCCTAGAGACTAGCACAATGTCATCCGCAAAAAGCAACAGCCTCACTACATATCCACAAATGTCTACTCCCATGCCTCCATTCTCATGCATCCATTTCTCCACTTCATCAATAAACAATCCAAATAGCAACGGTGAACATGGACAACCCTGCTTAACACCAACTGTACTTTGTACTTTGTGGCTCTGATCAAAGGGAAAGGAAAGCTCAACAAGGACCCGCTGATAGAGACATGCCTCTGCTTCCCGCAACTCCAATGGTACAGCTATAGCCTCTAACCTAGTTTGCAATTTGTCTCTATGTACTCTGTCAAACGCCTTTGACAGATCCATAAAGGCACAATACACCTTATTTCCTCTTCCCTTAGCGCTTTCTGTGATCACCCGCAAGGTAACAAGATGATCAACCGTGGAGTGTCCTGACCGGAAACCAGCCTGACATATGGCCCTGATATCTCCCTGATCTGCCCAGTTTGAAAGTTTCTCTGCAACCATAGTGGCAAACAATTTAGATAGAATGTTTCCAACCAACACGGTGCGATAATTGGCAACCAGATTTTGATCCCCATTCTTATAAATGGGTACAACACGACTGACACACCATTTATCCGGAAATGATCCACATTGCAGCACAAGATTACATATTTCTGCCAGCTTCTCATGTAAAATTTCGCCACCCCATTTACACAGCTCTATTACAACCCCTAGATTGTCAGCCGCTTTTCCATTTTTCATGTCACTAAAAGCGCTTTGTACATCATCTTTAGTGAATAAATCACCCATATTTGTAGCTGGTTTTGTCATGGATCTACATCCTTCTATCATATACAAACCTTTCACTAACTCTAGAAGTTCATTTTCTGAAAAACTTCCAGCCATTGTCGGTCTTTTGGTGAGCCTCCAAAATGCTTTAGGTTCATCCATTACAAATTCTTCCATTTTCTTATGATGCAACTTTTGCCATTCTGATTTTTTATGCTTCAGCACTCTTTAATACGCTTTATGAGCTGCCACCTTTTCTTCTGATTGCCGAAATGCTGCTCTTGCTTGGACACAATCATTGTCAAACCACTTCTTTGATACATAATTTCTTTGCTTCGTGTATCCAAAGATCTTTGTGGCTGCTGTAAGCATGTTAGACACCAAAAGTGCATTAAATTCCTCAAGATCCGATGGCCATTTCTGCTGCCCCAACAAACCATCCAGTTTACTTGCATAATCGCTTGCGAGATTATACCTCAACTTCAGCCGGGGCACATGAATTTTCCTTTTCTGTGAAACCATCAAGGTTGCTTCCAAGTAAACTTCCAACGGAGCATGATCTGACTCCGGTATTCGATCTAAAATCTGAAACTCCTTAAGCTGACTACTTTCTGGACTGCCCACAACCAAATCCACCATAGAATTTCCATTAGGTTGAAAACAGGTATATTTACACGTGTTTGGAAATTTTTTGATGCCATTCATAATAATCATGTCCAAAGCACCACATGTTTGCAGCAAATACATACCCATTTGATTCTGATTTTTATCCGCATCGCATCTATCAAGCCCATGTTCAATTGGATCTCCTTCCATAAGCAAGAGGTCTGCACAATCCTCAGTGTAAATTGATGCTTGCTGGCTTCCTATTCGGGCATTAAAGTCCCCAACCATGTAAACTTCACCCTTGGCTTTGTATTCCGCTATATCTCTTGCTAAGTGTAAGAAGGGATCATGGGCATCCAGGCCTCCCTGCGCATACACTGGTGATGGGACTGGATCAAGAGGGGCAAAATACACTGCTGCAATGTACACAGGTTTGCTACCCTTTACATGCACCCATAGATACTGTTTATACGGACACGTCTTTGTGATTTCAATGTGCTCTTTTATCCCTGCTTTTGCAAAACAAGCTATCCCCCCCCATCCTCTCTGGCAGTTCCCCTTTGCATTCCAAATAGAATGTACTTTGGTAAAGCTTGGTATACTTTTTAATGGGGATGTATCATGTTCCCAGGTTTCTGTCAGCAACAGCACATCATATCTACAAAGAAAAGTGAATTTGCTCTCATCCGCACCATATATGTTCCAGACTAGAACCTTGAGGGTCTCTACTACCTATTTGTTTGAATGCTTGACTACTACTTTCCCATTTCTGATAAAAACATACTGGCCATTTGCTTTCAATACTCTGACCTCTTCAAGCAATTTCCGTTTTTCTTGCTGCTGTTGCAATGTGAGATCATCATCAAGCCATATTTGATGGCCTTTGAGACTCGCCCTGTTATGCATCACCCTTTCTCGGGCCTCAACCGAATAGAATTTTAAAATAACTGGTCTATGGCATCCCTCGATTTTTCTACCAAATCTGGAGCATGAACGGACCCCTGGATCATTTAAGAACATTTTATTTTTGAATAAATCATCAATTACCTCTGTTAGCTTCTCCCCATCCAATTCTGTAAGTCCAGAGACTTTGATGTTCACTGCTCAGTTTGCACGTTCTTCCAATTCCAGTGCTCTGTCCTGGCCCTGTTTAAAAAGATATGTTACCCTATTTTCAATGTTTGTGGAGAACTTAGCTACCACGTCTTCTGTATTTTGTAGGCTGGGTTCTGCACTGACTAGCTTTTCGTTTTCTGTTTGCAATTGCTTGATAAGAGCTTTATCAATTTCCTGTTGAGCTTCTAATTCACATACCCTGGCCTGCAGTTGCTGGGTTTTTTCTGTCGCCTTTTTCATCTCCTTCAGAGTATCCTTAAGTAAAGATTTTATGCCTGCGATTTCATCTTTCAATTCTCTAAGTTGATTCAGGATCTCTTCATCTAAGAGTTCAGCCGATTCGGTGGCCCGACGGCCCTTAGCCATGGGGCTACGAAATGCCAACCAGTCTGGAAGCCGCCAACTATTGCGCCAACTATTGCCGCCCAATATTACTTATAGAGATAAATGGTACTGCAAGCCATCAAGAAGAGATTCCTAGTGCATCTGTTTTAGGAGGGGAAATTAATTCTCCTGAGACTCATTCTGCACGGGATCCTTCACCAGACAAAAGTTTTGCTGCTGAACATGAGTCACAGACGGATGCATGTGATGAAGTTGACAAAGAAACCCCGGATCCTGAACAAGATGCAGCCTACTCCTCAGGTCCAATACAGCCTCAACAAAAAAAAACCAAGAGGTTAACTGAGATTCTCCTTATTCTAAATTTTTTAATGGGATTTTGGGCAAGTTTTATAACTTGAAAGAGAGGATCCCTGCATCGGCCAAGCCAGAAGTGACCCTTCAAAAATTGAACCTTCAAAAGGCAGCAGTTTCCAGGCCTGGATTATAGGAGTTCTTAGAATGGTGTTTTTCAAAATTTGAGATTGCATTGTGGTCCAGCATGACTAAGAATAATGTTGACTTGTTGGTGAGAAAGTTGTTGCAGGAATATAAGGGCAGATTTCTTTTTATTTGGAATTAGGATGACTGCACCAACACAAAATTAAAAGTGGTTAATAAGCCAATTTTCCTTAAGGATCTATCCAAAGTGTACCAGAAATACTGGAAATACCAAGTGAAAAACACATTGTTGATAGATGACAGCAGATATACAGCCGAACACCATGATATGTCCAAATAGTTTTGCTCCGGACAGGTTGGATTCCAATTTCCTTTTGAATCAACTTAAACTATGGCTGGAAAGACTTCTGGCTGCAGAAAGTGTGCCTGCTTATGTGAAGGAAAATCAAATGTGGAACATGTGGGATTCTGAAGAGTCGCGCAACTGCATGAAAATACTCGACAAGTATTTTCATAAATGAATCTTGTAAAACTCTTTGAAAGTCAATATAAGTAAAAAAATTTCTATGATATGTGTTGTACTTTTTCAATTTAAAATATTTAAATGGATTGTGAGCAAATGTTCTCGTGTGTGTTTAGAACCTGATAGAGTTTCGACAATCCCTGTCTATCTAAAGCCACATACATATTTGGAAGTGGTGCTGAGTGGAACTGAAACTGTCGTGATTAGCTCTACCGACATCAAAATTTTAGAAGCTGATACGCAGTGGTTCAATGATCAATTGATCCTCCTCTTCTAAAGGTGATACTTTCATCTGATTTGTGATCATCAGGATTGTGTCATCATATGTATATATTTGCAGATATATGGAATACTACTTGATGCTCCAAGGAATCAGCCATTTCTTTCATTTCTTTGACCCTCTTTTTCACTCGACATTGTCAAAGGACATAAATAGTTACAAAACAATAAGGAAACATGTGAATCTGGATAAGTGCCAGTACATGTTTGTGCCTGCTTGTGATGGACATCATTGGACCTGTTTTCTGATCGTAAGCCGTGCGTGTCTCGCACAGAGATATAAACCAGGGATATATCACTTTGATAGCATGGGTTTGCATGGCACAAGCAGACATATTGAGAGGTTAGTGTTTGCTCATTGCATTTTGCTGTTGTCACACAATGATAACAAACTTCGAATGCAGGTTCCTGGAATTGCTTGGACATAATAATTTCAGCTTTACCAACCTCAGATGTTGTGAAAATTTCCAGAACGCCTCTTCAAATCGATGGTCATTCATGTGGCCCTGTCCTATGTTCGTTTATGCATAAATTTGTGAGGGGGTACTTGAAAGGAGTGAATATATTGTTGCTTGATCTAGTAAGTTAACTCAAATGCAGCTGTGACGTTCCAGCATAACATACGGTATGAATACGTATATTATACTGACACGTCACTAGTACATGTCGACTCAGACGACATGTACACGGCGACCGTAAAGGGTTGTACCCTAGGGTACGACCTTGTGAACCATTATATTGCACATGTTAAGGCCACATGTGAATATAATATCTTTTGCCATGTGGCAATAGCCCATTGACCAAAAGGGCCCAGCCCTAAAATTCGTGGGGATAAAGGGGCATAAACCCTAAAAGGGAAACCCTTTCGGTTTCCAGCCCCTATAGGTCGGATTGGAGCAGCATTGGACGCCATTTCACTGAAAGAGTAGCGGAGGAATCGAATTCCTAGGTTGTAGCTCGATCCAAGACCAAAGTGCCTCTCGAAATCCAGCAGCATGGACGCTTTCAGAGGAGTGGGAGCCAGCCAAGAAGCGGGTTAGTGGTTGATCCGATAGTTAGATCCGAGTTTTCAGCCCTCATTCCATAGGATTAGTATCCATTCTTAGCTATAGGCGACCCCTACAACCTAAGAATGATAAACACTAACAAAGGAACCTAACCATGTATGATTAGGTAGATTAGAATAGATGTATTCTATTATTTCAGTTCTGTTGTGTTGATGTTTTGACATTCTATGCGCCACTCTTGTGTATTGGGAAGGGGGGTAGAGACCCAGAGCCCAAGTAGATGGATGATCCTAGTTTTAGCCCATTAATTCCTAATTAATGCGGCCTGTGCATAAGAGCCCGCCTGGCTGTGGGTGGCGGAGCTAGACCGGCTGACAAGGGAGGGCTTGTCTAATCACAGTTGATCCCTCTGGTGCGTAGCGACGGCCGGGGAACGTTGTGAGCTAGGCCTAATACCCTGGCACTGCGTGAGGGCAGGGTATGGGCTCGACACCTCTTGGGTGATGCGTCATCTTCTAGGGGTTCAAGTCGTATACGAGCAGTGGCTCTCTAGCTCGCCTGTGATTGGCATGAACCTTCTGGAGGGGAGTGATCTCCTCCTGCCTCATCGGGGCTGGGGAGATGCAACCCAGTAGTAGTAGCCCCTCTGGCTATTCACCCGGCAGGCTACGGTCAGGCTCCAATACTTTTCAGCCTATCTGCAAAGTATGCACAGGAGGGGCGGATGGAGTGGACTACCCAACGGCCATGTTCCTATGCCAGCCAAATCCATTTGCCATGAATTCTGTCTGCATTGTTATCCGGAGACCCAAGCCGTCAGTCTTTCCCCATGAGTCTGAGCCTGGGTAGGATCTCCCCATGTTATGTTGATGTTACTGATGTGTTGTTGCAGCTCTGTGATATGGTGGACCACCCTTCGAGGTGGGTATGTTATTGTTGTTGTCATGTGCTCATGTTTGCTTACGCTTCCGCAGCTAGGACGATCCCGAGGGAGACGGGATGAATGACACGTCCATTCTTCCCCGTCGGGTTCTTGGCCACCATCAAGGGCCCGATGTTAGGTGGACGGCCTCATGTCAGCGAGCAGATGCTGGTTTGAGGGATGATCTCCAGTTTGTATACGATCGGGGCATCGTATATGAGCTGGGGCCGTCACAATGGTATCAGAGCTCTGATCTTGGCAGACCAGGATCGAGCACTGACCGTAATCCTATAGGAACTAACTAATCTAGACATTCAGTCTTGGAGATAAAAGCCCAAGCACGAACCTCGAGTAGTGGGAAATTTTTTCTTCCCGGGGTAGAGTTAGTAATCATCTAGAATTAGGATAATTAGAGAACATAAGTAAGATAGAACAAACAGGAGAAAAGTTTCCTAGGAAAGCCTAATAAATTTTAGTCACTTTTTAGCCGACACCTCCAAGGGTGCGCCAGGAGCATGTTAGGTCCATACCTAATTGGTCTCTCGCGCACTCTTAGGGTCACCCCATATGAGCCCTAGAACTTGGCCTTAGGAGCCCCAAATGGTAAAATAAAAGATGAAATCCCATTTAAAAAGCTCGAATTAGCTAAATTTGTATGTTAAAACACAGAAAAACATTAAGTAAAAGTCATTTTGGAGCAACACCTCTAAGGGTGCGCCAGGGCATAGTTAGGTCATGACCTAACACCCTTCTCGCGCACGCTTAGAGGGGTCCCCTAAAAGTGACCTCGGAATTTGCTCGAAACTTTCTCAAAGTGTAAAAGTAATGATAGAATCTTGCTTAGAATGCTTAAATTAGTGGGAAACGCATGTTAATTTGTTTAAATTGGATAAGTTTAAAGCAAAAAGAGGTCAACACCTCTAAGGATGCAACAGTCCTCGCGCATGCTTAGAAGGGTTCGAGAAAAAAATAGTTGAAGAAGACCCAGCTTCGATTCGGGAGATGGAGGATTTCACCAACAAACCAAGAAAATAAGCACCTAGGCCAAACCCTAAAATTTAACCCTATAAATTAAGTGGACTTAGACCTCATTTTTTTGGGTTTTCCACGTTGTCCTTCGAGCTTGTCCCAACAAAGCGATCTTCCCGGCCTACGATCCAAATCGAACTCTCGCCAAACAATGGCTAGGACGGCCAAGCACCGCTCCTAAGGTAAGCAACGATGATAAGCCCAAATACCAACTCCTCGCCCGAAAGCGAGAAAACTCAAAGATGCCGAAGAGAAACTGAAGGCCGACATGGAGAGGAGACCTAGATACTACCGAAATCTAGAGAAGAGGCGGAAGAAAGAAGAGAAGACCAAGAGGAAAGAAGAGAAAGCAAAGAGGAAAGAGGAAAAGCAAAGAGGAGAGGGAAGCAAGGAAGAAAGCATGAGGAGGCCAAGAAGACCAAGGGCGCCAACAGTGGAACGAAGAGCAGGGAAGAACACCACATGAAAGGCAAAAGGGTGATGACGTGACGAGCCCCCGCGAGAAGAAGAGGAGGAGCTCGGGTCGACATCGTCATCGGTGAACGACCCCAAGGCGACCAACCTCCATCGTTGTCTCGGAAGATTCGAGGGACGCCGCCAGAACTTCTTGGAAGAAGTACTTGTAGGAATAGGGGAATCCGCAGAAGAACAAGAACAAATACCCCGAGACGATGAACCCCAAGAGGAGGGCCAAACCCCAGCCCAAGACCCGCGCAGGACCCCGTGATTGAACTACCCCCCGCCAATGCCTCCAGCGCTTTTAATGGCAAGAAGCGAGGAAGCTAGATGCGCATAAAAGCAACCGAAAGAAGGCTTAACAAAACGCCGCAGAATCATACACTTTAGGGCTCGAGAGGAGGTACCGTAAAAGAGTTAGCGACTACTCTATACCGTATATAAGAGGATGCACACCGAGTACAGTGCCTATTACGAGGCACACAAGGTAAAATATATTGAAGGAGGGCGGCCAACACGTGAGACACTCCAGCTGAAACCCCCACCAGAGCTTCCGGACCCCCCACGGAAGCCCAAGAGAAGATCCCAAAATTCAGTATTTGGGAAAGCCTTGCGAGAAATCCGACACTTCCAACGGAATCACGGATTTCTTATCCCCAGAGCTGCATTCCAGAGATTTGTCCGAGAGATTTTGTGGGATTTCGACCCCGACAAGCGAGTAACCAGCGACATGTTACTCGCTTTACAAGAAGCAGCAGAAATGGAGGCCGTGCAACACTTCGAAGATTCACTGGCATGCACGGTCCATGCAAAAAGAGTCACGCTTCAGCCAAAGGACATGAGACTGGCCAAATACATCAAGAGGACAGATAAATAGAACAGAAGCTACTTTTTGTAACTAACAGGCTTATATGTAATGTATGAAAATTTTGAATAAAAATGATACATAGTTGTTTAAACGTGCATTGGAGTAGTTAAGGAGCAAACGTCGAATTTTGGCCAACACCTCTAAGGGTGCGCCAGGGCACACTTAGGTCCCAACCTAACCCCCTCCTCGCGCACTCTTAGAGGGGTCCAGCCAACTGGGCCCTTGATCAGCCACTTACCTGCTCCAAATGAAGTAAATAAGCAAAGAAACTTGCAGGTAAGAGGAAAATAAGTAGGAATTCACGTCTTTGAACTTGTTCTTGGCATCCATTAGGCATAGATAGACCATCACCTCCAAGAGTGCGCCAGAGGCCACTTAGGTCCCAACCTAACACCCTCCTCGCGCACTCTTAGAGGGGTCCGATTTTTCAAACCCCATAACTTGAGCTACAGAGCTCCAAATCGCCTGAAATTTGTTGCAATAAGACCGTTAGACAGCCTAGAATCTATTTATGACCTCAAATGAGGCTAGAAATGTCAAACCCCAGCTCAAAATGACCAAAATTGCTCAAACCCTTGAATTATTTTCCCAAACTGTGGTTTGTTTGTAAATAGAAGCATACCCCATTAGTACCTCGCAAGTATTGCTCTCAGCTCAAAGCTGATGCCTCACTCCTAGATAGAAGTGCCCAAGAACACCTCTTTGTTATAGTCATCTAGACCTCAGCATAGCAACCCAAGTCCAACTGTTGGTACATCACCTCTGCTCATGCCAAAGGCATAAACCTTGACCTAATTTTGTGTCCTTCTAATAGAGTTTGACCCATACAGCCACCACATTGACACTCCCTATTGCCAAGATACCTAGAAAGGAGCTAGAGTCTAGACCTGCCCAAGTCACTCCATGTGTAGAGATTGGAGACCCCCAAACCAACTTTGCTAGGACCTTAGAGTATGCCTCAAACATCATGGAGGGTTTGCAAAACAACCCTCATGTCATGCCATACCACACGTCCTAATGTCCATAGACTTGGAGATTATAGATATGTCTCCAGTAATGCTGCTCGAGCCATCTTGCTTGCTTATAGAGCCCAAAATATTGTAGGAGAGCCTTTCAAGTAGACCCTTAGACTCTAGGATATACGAGTGTTGCTTTCGAAGTATAGGGCCAGAGCCACAGAAGAGCTAGAGGCGCAACTTCTTGAAGACATCGCACCCAGAAGTTCAACCTGCGGAGGAATAACAATGCCTGCCTACCGACCACGATCTCAGAGCTTCGAAGACATTCAAGAACGCCCGACTGCAACAGCTAGGTGATCAACCGATCAATGACACCACACATTGGCAACCTTGCAATGACACACTGCATATAGAGACGTTGAGCGGTCACCGCATTCCTTACGACAGACATGCACATTAAGAAGGAGCATCTTTTTCAAGGGACCACATCGACAAACACTCTTCGCAACTTGGGGTGACGAGCTCGGATCAGACATGAAGCTCAACAATAGTAGCAACATCTCAAGGAATCCCGGAGTCAACCAGAACGAAGAAGATGCAGCAAAACCGAAGGATCAAACGCGGCGATAGGAGGAGGGGAAACCCTAAAGGAGTATAAACATTTAAGTAGATCTTCGTAGTTGTTTTGAAAAAGTGGATGAATTAAAATCCCAATGTAAATGCATATATGTCTATTGTATATCTCGGGTGCTCACAGATATAGTGGAGAAACATGAGTTTAAAGTCATGTTTTATGGATTTAGCGCTTAGATCAGGAAGCTCCTTCACTTCGACTACCAAATGAGGAAGCAAGGAAGCACAACTATAGCCCAAGATCAAAATGGAAGAGCAAGTACGAAGGAGGAACGACCCGACTTCTTCCATGAGCTCCCTAGAGGCAACAGGAGGATCAAAACTGACGGGCACAATCAAAACCACCGGAGGGTACCTCAAGACAAGAAGACGGCATAGCACTGAGGAACATGACAATGTCCAAGCCATGTGTCCGAGGGGATCAAACAAGGAAGATTGGAAGCTCGATGGAGAAGCAACTAGGTGAGGCGAGGCGAGCCGATGACTTGCACGTGGACTTGCATGCAACTTGGTGAACTCAAGGATGGACGATTCAAAGAACAACTGCAGAAGAGAACAACTCCAGAGGAGTATAGCCAAAGAAAGCGCGCACAGCCTCAAGAGACGCCTCCAAATAGCTTCAAGTATCATGAAGGGGGGAACAATTACCGCCCGAGAACAGGATCAGGAAGCAGACTGAAATGTCGAAGCATCAACGACCAGCACACCTTTAGTTAGAATGTGATGCAAAGCGTGTTGTGCAATAGCCAACAAACATCGGACGGCCCAAGTATATCAACAAGTCACTCCGGAGTACGAGCGGACGTACAAATAGGAGGATATAGATCGTCAACACCATTGCACCGGGAGGAACACCGATGACATTACCAAGGAGTAGGTGTGCAACTCGAAGGGAGGCATAAGGGGGACTTAATAGCTCTAGTAGTAATTGTAATTATGTAAGCTATATGCTTTGCATATATAGTTCCCTTGTTATTCCCTCCCTCCCATAGCGTAACAAATCAAAGGAAGAGATGTCAGGCAATTGCAGGGGTGAAGCAACCAACATCCTCAACACTCTTCGGGCAACAAGAGGACTCGACGTATGAGACGTCGATGGAGTCGAAGAAACAATATCGGATACAGAGTCGTCCTTTAGCTGCCAAGACAAAGAGTTCAAGATGAAAGATTTTTTTTCAACGGCGCCACCTTCAGGCTTTTGAAAAGCGGCATGGAAGATTCAAGTGATCAACTACACCATCAAAGCCACCAGCAATGAGAGGCTTCTAACGAACAAAGTCAACCTCTACATAAAGAGGAGCCACCGTCAAGGAGACTGAAGTATCGAGCGACTCGGAAGAACGTCACCTTGCTACTTCAAGCAGGCAACGAGTGGATAAGCTTCTAACAAGCTCAAGGATCTAAGGCCATGGGGCCTAGTAGGGTAAATGTATAGACGGTAACATCCATATTGGGATTAGAAGGCATTTCCAGATATTCTCGCTGAAAGGATTGCCCCAATATTGAGCTAAGCGTCAAGGATTGGGAAGGAAATGCATATGAGTAACTATAATTATACACGATTGTTAACAGACGTCCAACATATTGAAACCACTTGGTGAGATTGATCACCTCGCTAAGAAGGAATCATTACTAGGATAATTGTTGACCATGTATAAATCTAGCACCTCCAAAAGAATAATCCAACCGAAGGAAAAGAAGCAATCTAACAAGTCCGGCCAACTTGTTACGATGGCATCAATTCGATTGGTAGGAATATTCCAAGAGTTTAAATAACTAAGAAAGGGGAATCTCTAGAATAATATGTAGCACAATAACAGGGGGTTACTTTTAGATTTTTATACGCTTTTTCACATGGTTTTTCTATGATTTCGTTGTTGTATTCGTTGAGGTGTACTAAATAGTATTTCTAGAGTGCACCCTTTATGGGCCGTTGATTTTTGTTGGTTGGAACAATCCGAGGGTTGTTGTCTTTCTCTGCATGTGTTTGTGCATGAACACTGCGCATGTGTATGCATGTGCATGTGCACATGCATGTGCATGTGTGTGCATGTGCATGTGCATGTGCATGTGCATGTATATGCATGTGCATGTGTATTGTGCATGTGCATGTGCAAGTGCAAGTGCATGTGCATGTGTGTGCATGTGTGCATATGCATGTGTACTTGCCTGGATTCTTATTGCCGGAGTGGATTTTACCACTGTTGGGCAAATTCCGGGGTAGAGAAGGTTTGTTCCGGTTGAAACTAAGAATTTCCGATTGAGTTAGCGCATTGCAGGAAAAATTCCGGTAGATTTTTATGCATATTTGTATAAGAGTAATACAAATTTCCGATTGGGAACTGAAAATATCCGGCTATTTGATGAAAGAGTAGGAAAATTTCCGATTGGGTTTAAAAACTTTGCCCAACACTGGATTTTACTACCACGAGATGGATTTTTTGCTCACACTTACAAAGGTATTTGTTTTGTTTTTTAATGTTTCTTCAGTTAGCATAATGTTTTTTTTACAAGGTATTGGTTTCTTGATTCTACAATGTAGTGCTGCAAAACCCCCTTTTGTTTCCTTCCTAAGATTTGCTGCAGATTCAAAAAGAGTTTAGAGTTTAGGCCCTACGTTTGCTTCCAACTCTTGATATTCCCGGTCAAATTGTTCATAGCAAAATCAGCCTTTAGCTTCAATCAACAAACGGATTCTTATGCACACAACAAAGGATTATTCCACGCCCTTTTCCATGTCACGCAGACACCAAACAAAGGGCCACAAGAATCCATTTATATTGTAGGTTTGGAACTTTAATCGAACCATAAGGTGAATCATGCATTACCTTTAAGCTAGAGATGGAGCATCCAAAATCATATGGATTGATAAACAATGGTGTCATTGTGAAAGAGAAATAGTCAGAAGCGGAAGTAACAATATGTAGCATAATAACAGGGGTTTCTTTGTATTGCAAACTTTATAACTTTCTTAATAATGGGATCAATCATTTCTATCTTTATGGTAATTTTTACTTATGTTCTATTTGTTTTATTGTGATCAAATTCAAAAGCTACGATGAAAGCCTCAAATGAATTCTAGTTATGTGCAAAATACAATTATGAGGCATCCAACATATAAAAAATTAAATCCCGAATACATAACAACCAACACATAATAAACATTGACATTAACAACCAACACATAACTACCATTGACATTAATTAACACAACCATTGGGTCCAACACATTTAAATTAAAATCCCCTTAAACCCCTTTGGTTTGGGTGCATATTCACACGCGGGGTGACGTGGGGCAAATGAGAGCCCTCATAATTGTATTTTGCACGTACGAAATCAACACCATATAGTATTCCGCTTGAAATCTTATAGTATTTTGCGAATCTTGTTATACAGTATAGCAAATTTTGTACTTGCATACCCCACAAACGAGGAACTTTACGTACGGTTTAGATTAAGGAATAAGGGGTGAATATGCCTATCCAACAGCTCTCGTTGCCCGGAGTCACCCCCCGTGTGAATATGCACCCAAACCAAAGGGGGTTTAAGGGGGATTTTAATTTAAATGTGTTGGACCCAATGGTTGTGTTAATTAATGTCAATGGTAGTTATGTGTTGGTTGTTAATGTCAATGTTTATTATGTAAGAATAATACATGTAAGGTACATCTAAAATAAGAATTATAGTAATCAAATAGTCCTTTGAGACAAAAGGAATTGTCGTCATGACAAAACCTTGTGGTTTAGAATTGTTCTAACTAAGTAGGTAACCCATAACTATATTGAAATAAATGATAACATAACAGGTGCATCCATCTTAGATAGTTATATATGTCAGCTAAGGCTAGTAAATTAATGCGCTAAGTAAGAAGCGTATAACCTCTTAAGGGGAGAGAATAGATATGACGTTGTGTACAACGTCGTTGAAGGGGTGCAGGACCATTTTCTTTTCGAAGAAAGTGGGAGGGCTCAATCTTATGATTGAACGTACTTGCATCGAATTGACCGACCCGTAGAATAGAGTTCACTCCGGCAATGGCCGAAGCGAATAGAGCGTAAGATAGATAGATACCTTAGTGCTCAGGAGGCCTTCAACGTGCGAGACTGATGTAGTAGCTAACTACACCAAGGAAGTGGAGCAAAAATATGAGAGCAATGCAACGGCCAAGTCATCTCCAAATTACTCCACACCGGCTCAATGGGCGGATGCACCCTAGCCTTACGAAAGGTTTGCCCATGTATAATAAGCTTTAATGTGTCTTATTGACAAGTTAAATATAGATCCTAATAACCACATAGAATTTGTTGTACATATATGTATCATAGGGAAATAAGTTAAATAACAACGGTAATGTGAGGTAGCATGTTAATTAATCCTTCGCAAGGATGCAATTTCCTTCCAAGGATAGCTATATAACCTCGGGTCCTTATAAATATAAATAGAAAATAGAATTCAGATATACTTAAGTGCATCTTAGGGATATACTTCCAAGGGTAATGCAGGACCCAAGGAAGAGAATAAGAAGCACATCTAATTCTTGTGTATAATAATTAAAACCTTGTCTATGTAACAATAGCTCTAAATCGTGGTTATTGTTTAAATAATCGCACCTAAAAAATTGTTAAATATTGCAAAGCTAGAGTAAATATAATTGTAATGATCGAAAAGTAATGTATCCGATACTATGATAATGTTAATTCATAAATATTACCTTAGAGTAATTATGTTAATCGCATGCATTAAGGGAAGTCCAAAGAGATCGCGGCAAAGGCCCAAGACCACACCATGTTTACTTAAAGACGCATGTATGCTAGCCCACATGCAACAAATGCTTGGTGGAGGAAGTACGAAGATATCCTCTCGCAAAAAGAGTTCTAGAGTAGTTATGATTTCTACCATTTAAACTAATCGCTTAAATTTTGTGTGAGATAGTAAGTATGTAATTATAGATATTGTAAAATTAATGCAGATTTCATAGGTGCAAAAGACTTGCAACACAAATTTTGTTATAACGTGTTGCAAGGGATGAAGAGTACCTTGAAGTGTAAATTTTGTATGAACTTGATAAACTTTGATAAACTTAAATGTTGTATTAAGTAAGCTTAGTAATTACCTTGGCGCTGATTAAGTTATGAAGCGATAAGTTAATTGATAATACAAGAATGTCTTAAACATTACCTTAGAGTAATTCTAATAATTATGTAACTATAATAATAATTGCATGCATCAAGTTGGTTGCGTGACGTGAAGATCCCAAGGTGGGGAGAACCTCGATGTCATGGACAACATCATTTTAAGGTGGGGAGAATGTGACGCCCAAAGATAACATACCTATGAATACGATATTATAATCGACATGTCACTAGTACATGTCGACTCGCATCGACATGTACACGGGCGATCAGAAGGGTAGTACCCTAGGGTACGACCTTGTGAACCATTATATTGCACATGTTAAGGCCACATGTGAATATAATATCTTTTGCCATGTGGCAATAGCCCATTGACCAAAAGGGCCCAGCCCTAAAATTGTGGGGATAAAGGGCATAAACCCTAAAAGGGAAACCCTTTCGGCTTTCCAGCCCTATAGGTCGGATTGAGCAAAGATTGGACGCCATTTCACCAAGAGTAGCAGAGGAATCGGAATTCCTAGGTTGCACTGATCCAAGACCAAAGCTAGCCTCAAATCCAAAGAAAGATGGACGCTTTCAGAGGAGTGGGAGCCAGCCAAGAAGCGGATTAGTGGTTGATCCGATAGTTAGATCCGAAGTTTTCAGCCCTCATTCCATAGGATTAGTATCCATTCTTAGCTATAGGCTTACCCCTACAAACCCTAAGAATGATAAACACTAACAAAGGAACCTAACCATGTATGATTAGGTAGATTAGAATAGATGTATTCTATTATTTCAGTTCAAGTTGTGTTGATGTTTTGACATTCTATGCGCCACTCTTGTGTATTGGGAAGGGGGGTAGAGACCCAGAGCCCAAGTAGATGGATGATCCTAGTTTTAGCCCATTAATTCCTAATTAATGCGGCCTGTGCATAAGAGCCCGCCTGGCTGTGGGTGGCGGAGCTAGACCGGCTGACAAGGGAGGACTTGTCTAATCACAGCTTGATCCCTCCGGGCGTAGCGACGGCCGGGAACGCTAGAGCTAGGCCTAATACCCCCGCAATCGCTGCGGAGGGCAGTGGTATGGGCTCGACAACCTCTGGGTGATGCGCCATCTTCTAGGGGTTCAAGTCGATACAGCAAAGGGCTCTCTAGCTCGCCTCGCGATTGGCATGAACCTTCCGAGGGGAGTGATCTCCTCCCCGCCTCATCTGGCCGGGAGATGCAACCCAAAGAGTAGTAGCCCCTCCGCTATTCACCCTAAGCAGTTACGGGTCAGCTCCAATACTTTTCAGCCTATCCGCAAAGTATGCACAGAGGGGCGATGGAGTGGACTACCCAACGGCCATGTTTCCTATGCCACCCAAATCCATTTGCCATGAATTCCCTCAGATTGTTATCCCAGACCCAAGCCGCCGCCTTTCCCCATGAGTCCGAAAGCCGGGTAGGATCTCCCCATGTTATGTTGATGTTACCGATGTGTTGTTGCAGCTGCGGATATGGTGGACCACCCTTCGAGGTGGGTATGTTATTGTTGTTGTCATGTGCTCATGTTTGCTTACGCTTCCGCAGCTAGGACGATCCCGAGGGAGACGGGATGAATGACACGTCCATTCTTCCCCGTCGGGTTCTTGGCCACCATCAAGGGCCCGATGTTAGGTGGACGGCCCATGTCACGAAAAGCGATGCCGGTTTGAGGGATGATTCCAGCTTTGTATACGACGGGCATCGATATGAGTCAAGTCACACAAAGAAGCACAAAACCAAACTCGTATTGACAAAGTGTGGTTAACTGCAGGTTGTGGACATTTTAGACTAGGATCCAGTTGATGTTAGAGTGTTCATGCTTGAAATTTTAAGATTAGAAGCAACAAAAGCTGGAACTGAGAGGAACATATGTATTGGAAAGTATGTAAGTGCATTCACCTCGTACTTTAAAATCATTGTATATCTTTCTTATGTACATAATTGTTAATCAGAACCCTCGATTCATTTGAATGAAAATTCATATTCAATTATATGTTATCCGTCACAAAATAAGGCATCAAGTGTTCAAAAGAATTCAAATCTTCAAAAGAAATCAAGACAAACTCATTTTCACAAATTGAAGACAAAAACTTCGATGAGTTCTAAAAAAATTACGTAATGGCTTATTTCATCCTCATCAGAAAGAATTTCTGCAAATTCCACAAAATTTTCCCTCATCTAAAGGACCCAAAATTTTATATACAACTTATTTTGACATTTAGTTGGTGGCATGTGAAGTCCGATTGCATAGATCCGTGGTTGTGAATACTATGCCTAAGGCCTTTATCGCAAAGATCATAGCCGACGGCTGATCTTGCGCTTTCTTGTAATACATACCTTTTATGACACTATCACCGGCGAGTACCATGTTCCATTGAGTTGGAAGTCTTTCTCCACTATCCATTTTGGTTTTGTGCACATCAGAATCCAAAATTCAGCACCCTCTTCATTCCCTTTTGGAGCAACGACAGCAAAATTATCACCAACTCTAAGTGCCTCTACTAACATCGTGTGATTGGAGGAGAACAAGGACCTTTTGGATTTACGGTCCTTAATGGCAGCATGCACATTGGAGGATGGTACAATAACTTGAAGTTTTCAATCATCAACATAGTGCTTGTTCACACAACTGTCCCACATACCATCCAAGCAATAATTGCAGAAGCACGAAAGTTCCCTCGTGGTGCAACCGAATGGAGATTCCGATTGAATGCATGTACAATAATGGATCCGTCGTGTCCAAAATCCTTTCTGCACCCCATGCTTTCTTTCTATCTATATCATCTACCTTGACTTCCCAAAAGAACATTTTTATATTTTTCCTCTTGCTGGTTTCAAATGTGTTCATCCACTCGGATGTTCCACAAGTAAACATCTCTTCAGCAACTTCTACCACTTCATGAGCATTACCCAATTTTATGTCACCAGATTTTAATTGCGCTTGTCGAATCCATCTCTTCAACTCAAAGCCTTTGCCATCGTTTCACCTTTCCCATGGTTAGAACCAAAAAAATTCCACATCATATAGACTTCAGTGTCATTTGTGTACCTAGCCACAAAGTAAAATAGTCTAGAAGCCTGGAATTGAGATGTTGCACCATCTGAAAACACATAATGTCTCTTTGGCACCCTTCCTTTTCTCGCCCTCGATATTTGCGGTTTCATGAAGCAAAGGTTGCACCTAACAAAGTATCGCGGTTCCCTATCATCCGATACATAGTAATGTGTTTCCTTGATAATCTCATCTGCCACCGCGTCATACTGATATGTTATTTGAACCAAAATGTTAATGTGGTTATTGACCCAGTGCATCGACTGCACCTCCTCTTGTTCCTTGATGTATAGTTCTCTGCAAAATCCACTACCGAAAGACATGCATCTGCTAGGAGATTCTTCATAAGCTCCTTAAATTGTTTTGCCTGCCATTGGTACCTGAAATTATGCAGTGGAAAGATTTTTAGACGTTCTTTCAGTTTATCTAGAAGCTCCTTGGGTTCTGTCTCATTGTACCGATGAGTCAATCTCCTACCGTAACTCAAGACGACGTCTTTTTCATAGTCAACGTACTCCCATTTCACGTTCTTGTTACTGCCACTTTCTTCCATGGGACATGTCTGAAACTTCTTGATTCCACATAGCTCACAATCTCCAAGGATGCACGCCTTCTTGTGAAACTCATCTAATTCACTCTTTGGACACAATATAGATCTCCACAAAGCTTCCTCAGACTTGCAATTTTATGCTGGTGTGCCACTCATTGACCAAGTTCATGTGATCTACATACATCGCTGCAAGTGCAATTCTTCGGATGTTTGGTTCTCATCCCATTCAGTTTATCCACTAGCATTTGCATCCCCACATGGTGAATGCAACAACAACTATTGAAGTTCTTCAATTTCATAACAAACTAAGGTTTTAGCTTCTCAAAAGCTCAAGACTAATCTTAATTTGTGGATGTTGGTCCTTGAACCTCTTGAACAATAGCATCTGCATGAAATGGACACTAAATTGTTACGATGTGTATACCACACCAAACCATGCACCATACCACGCCCACACTCATCATATTCACCGTGATCGAACACCTTAGTGTCACAGACGCTAACATTATACACACCACACCACACCATCCACCACATACCATACACCAAATGTATGGTGGTAGCAAGGAGTGGTGGGACATTGTGTGATGGTGGTGGAGGTGGTGGTGGTGGTGGAGTGTGGTGGTGTTGGGGTGGGTGGTGGTGGAGTGTGATGGTGGTGAAATGTGGTGATGTGGTGTGGTGGTGGTGGAGGTGGTGTGGACATGGTGGAGTGTGGTGGTGGGAGATGGTAGAGTGTAGTGATGGGAGATGGTGGGGTGTGGTGTGAGACATGGTGGACTGTGGTGGAGTGTGGTGGTGGGAGATGGTGGGCTTCAAATGTGGTGGTAATGGAGAATGTGGTGCATGTGGTAGTGGGAGATGGTGTGTTTGAAATGTGGTGATAAATGTGGTGGTGGCAAAGATGTGGTGGTAGTCTATGGTGGATGAAATTTAGTGGTAGGATAGGTGGTGGGGTGTTATGTGGTGTCAAATGTGGTGAAATGTGGTGGTGAGAGATTGTGTGGTGAAATGTAGTGGTGGTGACGAATGTGGTGGAGTGTGGTGGGGTGAGGGAGAAAATAAATAAAATTGAATCCACATATATCATACAGTTAACATGCACACATCCACATGACACCATAAATATAACGCACCCTACACCACACCACACCACACCACACCACACCACACCACACCACACCACACCACACCACACCACACCTCGCATCACATCACTTTGATCCTATTTCATCTGCCATAAAAAATCTGCCTAGCTTGCTCTCATAATATTTCTGAAATTCGTACAACCTGATAATAATTGCATTCCTTTCCTAATAATATTAAAGGATCTACCCACTAAATTCTGTCCCTGCACTATATTTTTGGCGTTCAAGCTTCCAAGTTTATTCCTAAGAATGGCTAACGTATGTTCAGACAATTACGACCTACCTAGAGTGAGTGAGGAGGCCCTTCGATTTGCTTTAACCAAGGCTCATGACCAGACTCTGAAGGTGGATATGTCTAAATCCACCTTCTTTGCTCAATTCAAAGCCACCCTAAACCCATTCAACAGACTGGATGTTGGGCCTTCAATGGCTATTTTTTGGGGTCGGATTGACGGTAAGAGAACTTTCAGACAAGGTCCATGACCTTATGTTACATGCTGCTGCAAAGACAGGTATAGCATGGCTTGTTCGGAACTTCGCAGCTCTAAGTCGGCAACAGCGGGAATTATTGGCAGGGTTACATTCTTACCACGAGGGGATGCAGGAAGCACTGACGAACCTGATCCGATGCAATTCTGGGATGACTGCAGAAAGCTTAGATGCTTTAGTGCGTAAAAACAGCTTATTTTGATGCACCGTAAGTGGAGCTACCATACTAGCATTTCCTGCTGCTTAGGAAATGCATGTAAATTTAGTTCTCGGGTACAGAGCTTTCAATGAAAAGCCAAATTTTGTAACATATGCTCTCTTTTTTTAATATATTATAAACTTTCCAACAGAGATGTACTTTCATCTGACAAAAATTTGTCTTTATCAATTCAACTAAACTTTTAGGATCAGTTAGTTATCTGTCATTCTCAAATATTTTTAGACTGCATTAATAATGCACTTCAAAGAAAAAGAATATAGTAACTCAATTCTGTCATGTTCTAATATTTCCAACATTAAATATTATTTAGCTGCATTTCAGAGTCAATTACACACAATTCACATGCTGCATACAGTACACCACAATCACTGTACAACACAATAACCACCACATGCACCACCACACTAAGCACCATAACCAAGAAACACATGAATAATGTAATTTATAAACTAACATGTGATTCCTCCATAGTGGGCAGCATGTTCTTCTTTACATTTTTCTCCAATCTTGTAGTTCTAACATCCTTTGTGTTAGAGACACTCGTGTTCTCAATCCAAAATTTTTGAATCTTTTCTATCCTGCTCATCCGGAATTGCATCAATCTTTTAGCTCGCTTTATAAGAAACCCATGTCCCACCATTGTAATCCATCTCTTCCCTCTTTTCTTTGCCTTTGCGTGTTTCTTGGGTGAACACCTAATACCTTTTACAAGATCTCTCCGGCTGATTTTGTCACTTGTTTCCTAATTTGCACCTGCTGGTACGTACATTGCAAGACAAATTTTGGTCGCTAGGTAGTCATTGCTGGTAGAGAGTTTCACACCCGATAGGTTTCTAATGACGATGCTCTTGGCTTCCAAATCCTTTTAATTCTTCACCTATAAATGCCGGTTTGGGACAGATTACCTCATTGACATCCATATCCACAATGGATTGAGCTTGCAAAGAGAGTCAAGAACAGACGAGACAAAGAACAGAATTTGATTTGAAATTAGAATTTCCCCTCCAAATTGGGACTCCATTCTTAAATAACGGCAGTTGAGCGGTGCCATAATTATACTTTCATACCACAAAAGTGGCGGATGCACGACCATATTTTGTGGGGACAGAGGGGACAGAAGAATTGGGACACCACATCGCGTTTTTATATCCAAAGATCCTTCTATGTTGAATGGCAATATATATGTCAAATGGAAACTGGATTATCTTTATTATTAAGTATATCTTCCTAGGTCGCTTAAATTCCAGTGATTCAATGGGATCACAAATACCCTAATACCCAATTGTCCCCGAGTATGGATCTAAATTACGGATACCTTACCTCACCATATCTATATGTAAACTGTTTGTGCTTGTCAATATACCTTTCTAGGAGTAGGCGTATGATTGCCACCGATGCTCTATATGTAGCTACGCTACCTACCATGTCACTTAATCGGTTATTTCTCCTTAGGCTTATGTTTAGTCCTAATAGTTTGAACCACCAAGGTATTATTGTTTTACATAATCTACCTTTGTTTTCCCTCAGAAGTTTCAGAACTCAACCACTTAAATTAATCTCACACTTTTATTTTATACCAAAGACAAGTGAGTCAATTTAATCCAAAATAAAATCCTACATCTCCCCACCAGATTTAAAAGGGTCGCTACGCAACCCTTGTCACCCTTCAAAATATCCGTGATATCTGGATACATGCTCAGAACTCGCTGATCTCATGCCTTTAATGTTCCGCTCCATTTTCATTTCACCGCGATTATACATTTCGTATTTGAACATTTCTATGAACCGCATGTCGATTCCACATGGCATGAATTCTTTCAAAACTTATGAATCGCGACATTACAAGTCACTTCAAAATTGATCCTTTTGAACATGACAACTTCTGTGCGACTTATAATCTCACGTTACCTCTTTAAGGAGGGGAGAGTTGCTTCCAGCAGGTGGGGAGAATGTGATGTTCCACGTATTTACACGTTATACATACGAATACTTGACACATCACCATGAACACTTAATGACGTATTAATTATTCGTGTTATTAATTAACAAGGTAAGGTTATAGACCTCCAATGTTTGAGTTTGGTATTGTGGGAGGAGCTTCTGACAATGGTTTGGACTAAGATTTTAGTGGCATGTCGTATTAGAATTCCTATATTTGGAGGGGTTTGGGCAGTTTAAAGTCGTTTAGATTCATGGAAGGAAAGTCTTTGAATTTTTTAGGGCAAGTACAATGTCTAGATATGGAAATTCTGATACCGCACGTGATCGGGCTGCCTTGGAAGACAGAGGCCTCTTGCATGCCGATTGAAACGGCAAGGGAGTCTGTTCACCTGCGCCAAGAGAGTCTGCCGGAATGGTGAATTCGTAGGGACGCCGATGCCATCTCGCTGTGGTTTAGTCGTCGCTATTTTGTCTTTCTCGGTTTATCCGTAGAGTCTTGTCCAAAGCACCTGAATGGATTGCATTTGGTTTTGTCTGTGCTCTGCTCTATGGTTGTTCATGCAACTGATTTAAATCGCTGATCATGAGGTCGCTGCCATCTCTGTTTTCTTCTCATACAAGTAGCCGATACTAGCTAGCTGGTTTAAAGTGGTTGCCATCTTTGCTTCCTTTGTTGTCTCTTGTTAGAGGTATGGATGTGCGTAGAGCAACCAGACTGAAAGTGAAAGTACACAAGATGGTTGTGCCCAACATCATTCTAGATGAATCTATGTGTCTGCGGTATAGAGGCAGTGATCGGAAACTGTTACAGCATTGTCTCGATGCACAGGGTAGGATGCCTGAGAGTAGTGGAGATGGTGAGCTAAGGAATAAGAGAGAGAGATTTGCAATTGGGGAGGTCAGCTGGGGTGGGACAGGCATGGATCTTTCAGTGTGTTAGTTGGTAGATATGATAGTGGGAATAGCTTTGCTTTAGGTCCAAAGTATTGTGATGGAGGTGGATTGCCTGACAATGGGCGGAAGGGCATCTCTGTGAGAAGAGAATTACCAGTGATCTATGAGGATCGTGGTCCATTTCTTTTTCCACAGCCCGCATTAGAGAAATGCAGTATGCAAGGTGGTAGAGGTGGAAGGGACAAATCTGTTGTTAGAGGGAGCGGACGTGGAAGGCAGGAACTCACATGGGAGAGGGAGACATGTAAGAATTTATGAGCCAGATGATGAGGGTTTGCAGGAGGATCATGTTGAAGAAGCTGAGAAAGAGGAACTTACATATATTACGAGGGGTGGAGGTGCAAAACGAAGCTGAGGGAGAGGAAGGAAAACTCGAGGTATGCTTGAAGAGCACTGTCACATTTAAGGGTCTGAACAAGACTTGAACCCACTACCTCTGGAATGGTAGCTGTGCATCCTAATCGAAAAGGCCATGATGATTTGAATGAAACCAAATCACACGCTCCAGACCTGATAGTAATCATCGTGGCCTTTTCGGTTAGGATGCACAGCTACCACTCCAGAGGTAGTGGATTCAAGTCTCGCTCGCACTTTAAATGTGACAAGATGATTTGATGAAACCAAATCACACGCCCAGCAGTCCGCACCGATAGTAATCGCCACAAGCACCTGGCGCGACATTGCAGGGGGAGCGCGAGAAGAGGTTGTGGACATGCCTTCAGTTCTAGATGTGTCGGTGCGGATGTACCTGTTTCGTTGTATGACCGAGTTGTAGATTTTATAAAGCAAAACTGCAAAGCTGGTATTGTAGCACTCGAGAAAGGATATTCTTTAGATCATGTGCATGTGCAAGCGGTGTTTCAGTTGTATGCAAAACTACCAGCGAGTGTAAATATCAGGGTCAAGAATTTTCTTGGCTGGAACCATAGTAGGTCTGCGGGAGCTATAAATTTATGCAAAGCCCTCATAGGAAGTAGGCTCCATTGTTTCGAAAGGATAGTCGGCTATTGCTTGAAATATCTGGGCAAATTGCATTTCAAAGTACATTTGCACAATGTAAGTCCTAAGCAGGTTAAGATCAACAAAGAATTATATGTTATGTACGGGGCTGGAGATGTAAAGAATTTGGTGATTCTTGATAATAGAAACATCATGGCACGAGCTTTCCATTATCTGTTGTACCATGCTGGTAGGTTTTGGACTGCTCGTTCATCCATATAGTTAAATGCATGTTGCAAATTGCAAAGTTCACACTGGCAAGTTCGTGGGTGCTGCCAAATAATTCAACTTATGTATCATTGGAACGGGTGCAAGCAACATGGCGAATAATGCTTGCACCTGAGCAATATGCTTACAAAGACGTGAGGATGGCTTTGTTTGGCAGCCAGCCAGGAATTGTGCCGATTGAGAAAATTGGCAAAAGGAGGACGCGTATGTGGGATAGGCCGGGAACGTTTGAGGATGGGGAGAGGACGAAGAAGGCGGCAGTAATGCAGATGATTTTGTTTATGCAGACAGTGGAGTAGACCCCCCCAGTCGTCCATGATTCACTCATCATGACTTGCTAAGGAGATCCCATTCAGCTCATAGGCATGGCGCTCTGAAAGCCAAACAAGATAGATGACAACACGATGGAGCCCCCGGGAGTCTCTCTCTCTCTCCCTTCCTCCCTCCCTCCCATTAGCTTTTCCTTGCCTCTAAGTGTGCATCCACATAAATCATCGTAGGTCATGGAGCAAGTAATGGTCTCAATATGCTTAGCACGGGCAAGCATAAATGCCATGGCAGATGAACAACTTCTGCCTTCGAATGCAGATGCTTTTATATATAGCCATAAAATTATTGGTGGGTGGTACCACCATTATTGGATGTATAGACATACAATAATTTGTAATGATGATGACTATCATTTTTGGTGTCTTCGGAGCCCCGTGGCTTAAGCTAAGGGTTTGGTTATGCTTGTGCTTGTGCTTTGATGCATGCTCATGGTAACGGAGCTTTTGCTTATGCTCCGATGCACACTCATGATAAGGGAGCAATGGGCAGGGCTTCGTCGAGCTTTTTACAGTAGAAGCTTTTTACATGGTTGCTCATGAGAATGAGGATGATGATAAGGATAAAGAGTAAACTTGTTCCCCGAACTAAGTAAAAACTGCTCGCTTTGCTAGCTACCTTAAAATGAGCAAAATGTGTCTTGCTTGCTAGCTTACCATTGAGCTAAATGTGTCATGCTTGCTAGCTTATAATTCTGAACTTAGATGTTTTTTCTCAACCAAGAGACCAGCTTGCTCATTGCATTAAGGATGATGATAAGGATGAAAGTATACCTATCTTGCGACCTAAGTGAAATATGTTTGCTTAGGCGCTTCGAAGCTATAACAATGGGCTTGCTAGCTAGCTTAAAATGAGCAAAATATGTATTGCTTGCTAGCTTTTCATTGAGCTAATTGTAACATGCTTGCTAGCTTAAATTTCTCAAGTTAGCTGTTTTTTCTCAAATTAATGAATTGATGCTTTATGGAGTGGAAGTATGGGGATCGATTATATCACTTGCCACTTGGGATGACTTGGAGCAGGTTCCATCTGCCGATCCCCATTGATACTGACTGAATAGATGGACCGAGGACCTCCACCAAAAGGGATCCACCAAATTAGAACAATGCAATTGTGTGCATGGTGAAAATGGAATAAAGATCGTAAGTATCTCAACAATAAGTAATCCCTTAAGATGGGAGAAGCATTGGGGTATATGCAGCCAATGGATAAAATAGAGACCAAGGGAGGAGCAATCTAATAGATGAGTACACATCTACAAAGACTGATAAAGAAAATGAGAGTCTAGTGCCTCATCAACATTATTTCAAAATTTTCCAAAAGAACTTGAAGGTCAGCACTAAATTGGTCATCCCAAGGTCCCCAAAATGCTTTGGCAACATGCACTTCGCCCCAAACTGACTTTGAGAGCAGCACCTTCATCCTAAATGAAATTCCTCACAACCATGACCATGAGCTGCATTTTGTCTGTGATGCTAGCATGCATGGAGCCATATACACATGCATGCTGCTAAGACCTAACTTGGCTACAAAATTAAGCCTCACTGGGGATAGCTTAGTTGTGGACTACCAAAACATGTGCTTTTCCAAACTGTTAATCATCGCCTTTGTTTGAATCTCTATGCCATTCTAGATATGTGGATTATTGGCTTTCAATGTGTATATCATTTAGTTTACAATGGATTCCTTTATTCCTTATTTGAACTTTGGTTCTAGATTGATTTAAAACAATCATTGTGCCATCTTGATATGTGGATTATTGGCTTATCATTTACTTTACGAAGGAGTCCTCATTCCTTGTTTGGAATTCTGATTCCAAGGAAAGTATTTGTTTTGGTAGGGCCCCATTTGACATGGCATACTTCTCGACCCTTGATTTCCGTGATTGTATAGTCTAGATTTGTGCCATGTTAGGAGCAAAACCTAGAGTTCCCTTGCATTCTAATTGACGTATTAAGCCTCTTTACTATTATTTTGCACTGGTCTGAATTGTTGATTGTATTGCACTCAAGCCTACAGATTTCATTGAGGTGTAAAATAATGTGGCTTAATTCACTTGAAAGAGGTGAGCCATAAGTGAGAATGTGCAATATCCTAGAATAGAAAATGCTTTTATACTAACTATACCAAAGCATGCTTGCCGCCACCACAGGCTTCACACTACTGCAACTCGACCTGCTTGTTTCATTTCTCAATCGGGCCGGATAGCCTACATTCGACACTCATTTTTAGAGATATGGCAGACGCTTTTCCATCGGATCAGGCCTGTCATCTCATCGCCCAGGTAAAGTTAAATATAGAGTAACACATTCTAGTGCTGGCCCATATCTCTAATTGAATGCGCCCAAGTATTTATGGACCCTTACTAAAATGGCAGGGTAAGCATAATATTAACGTTCTTAGTAACCAACATTAATCCAAAATGAATAGCAATTCTAGCCCATATCTTCACTTTGTGCATTAGCATGTTTTCGGGTTCCAGCATTACTCACAAGGGTTATATACAGTGTTCTTTTAGGTAAAGCAGATTCTTCAGCAAGTTTATCTCAACTCGAACAAGACTGTCTTAGCCAGGACATTGAAAGATGGCATCAGACTGCAAAGGAAAATTCCAGCCAGGTAATTGAAAAATACAATTTGCTGAAGAGAAGGAGAAATATCTAAACCAATCTACAACTGGGGATGGACGAGATCTTGCCAGTTTCTCTGATGCTTTGCAAGGTTTGTATGCATAATGGCAGGCTTTGTTGATTAGCTTCCGAACTGAAACCATATGGCTTTTCAGCTGTTATGAGTTCAGTGAAGCGGTAGCTGACATTAAGGTTCAGTTGCAAGACGAGGCATTAAATTGAAGCAAAGATATGAACTTGAACGCCTAAAGAACTTGCAGTTACAAAGAAGCATAGAAGCATCTTATCCCGCAGAAGGTGATTTGTGAGAAAAACTTTTGCTGCGGGTAATGTGTAAATTTTTTTTCCTCAAGTTTCACATGCCTTTTAAGGGTCTGAGAGATGCAGGCTTATGTGAGACAGGTAAACATGGGCAACCTGCACAATGGAATGGCCAGTTCAGTGACGGAGATGGTATTCCAGCTGGTAGACAAATCCTTCATAGCACAAGCGTTTCACCAAGGCCCCTAACTTCAGAGTATGGAAGCCTGAAGCTGAAGGACGGGATTGGAAAGGTAAGCTTTCATATCATACAATGATGCCTGTGCATTACTTGCTTGAGCCACCCCTGCTATGGCATTTAAAGAGCACAAAGCCTATAGAAGTAGAAAAAAGAAACGTTATCGATTTGTAGATGTAATAGTTCAGTCATTTTTTATAACATACTACTTTCTCACAGACTAGCCAAATGAATTCAAGGGATTGAAATGTTACATTTTTCATGTAGGCATCTTTCCGCTTGGGATGGGGTTTTGACAGGGAGAAGCACAGGCAACACAAACATGAAATTGTTTCTATGAATGCGGCAATATTACTGCTGCAACTCGTACCAGCAAGCAGGTTGGTTGTCTTGTTGTATTGTCTTGTTATGATTAACTTTTCCTACTCACATTAGAAGCAATAGCCAAAAAAAAAAAAAAAAAATTATTAATTCTAGGTCACTTTTTGCATGAACATGTCTAGTTTAAAAGCAGAATTTTAGGCAATCATCAAATCCAGCATATGCAGGTCGATCTGCCTATATTGAATTGATGTTTTTATAATCTCAAAGTACAATCAAGAGACTCTAAGGAGGGTTTAACTGGGTCAATTTCTGCAGACACAGCAATCTTAGAAATGATTATATTCTTGTTGGGGCACTGTAAAATTAGATGAATCAGTTATTAAAATGCAGCAACATGGCGGTGTGGGCTGTATGAGGAAATCCCCGTTTCCAACCTAGTGCTAGACACACATTTCACTAAGTCCATTGTGAATGTGAAGTTTATGCGATGCATGCTGTTGGGAGCTGTCAGAGGCCATGTAGAAGATGTGGTGTTGTGTAAGTAAAAGCACTTATAACACCTCCAAGATTTAGACAGATCTGGTACCCCTTTCAGATGTTTCTCTGTTTGCCTAGAATCAAGCTCTAATATGGAACTCTTATTTTTTATGATGACGACACTTGATTTGCTTATACAGATTACGCTTATATGGGACACATCCACAGTCAGTATGCATCCTGTGTAAACCTGATTCAGCCTCTGTGCAAGTCCTATGTAAAGAAATGGTCAGGTACGTATCCCTTGCAAGGCGGATCTATTAATCTCTTGCAAAATGGGGGGAAGTGATAGGTACGTCTGTTTCACTGGAGGATTATTGGGCAATTTGGGTGAGGGAAAGTATGATCTCAAAGTATGTAGTAGCTGTAGGTAGTGTGAATAGTACCTTGGGACATCTTTCAACCTCTTTGGATGTTTTCTTAAATTTTCTACTTTCTGTTCAACTTAATGTCATAGCCCACTAGGAACTTGCAGCTTTTGGATGCTTTTCGGTCGTTTCAATTGTTTTTGAATAAGCATTATCAGATGCTGGTCATAATTTATGAATTTCTGCATGTGATTGTAAATGAAAAATCCAGATATTTACATGCTGGACATGTAGAAGCAGTCCCTTCTTTAGAAAGGTATAAGTGCTTTTTGAGAGCTCTAACGAAGACTTGAGGAAGTTGTTAATTACAGCGGATGATTTAATCTCATATTAGTTTGGTAACTTTTGAAAATAAGACGCATTGTACTGTAGTGGAAAGCACCCCTTGTTATGCTGATTTATTTTATTCATGTAACCTTTGGAAATATGATGATGATTTTGCAGATGGTTATTCCTGGAGAAAGGCATGATAGTTTATGTCGAGCCACGGTAAGAAATGAGTTGGTCAATGCAGATATCGAAGTTTAGCTTTGTCAAGACATGGGAAAATGGTAGGCCTATACAATACTCATTTCAAGGTCGTCTGTCAATACTGATGGAATAATGTTTTTGGCTGAGTGTCGCTTCAGACGATGAGGTCTTTCTCCTGCATAACAAAGTAGATCTTCTCATCACACTTGGCGGAGATGGGACTGTTTTTATGGGTATAGTACCAAGGTTCTTCTTTGACTGCATGATATCCTTCCGCTCTGTCTAATCATGTCATTTCAGCTGCAATGTGGCAAGATGCATGTTCAGATAGATTTGTTACTAATGGACGCTCTAAGGTGGGGGGTATGTAAGAGCCGCTTTATATTGGGTGAGGGAGAAGGGCTGAATGATTGGGCATGTCTTCATTTTCGAACTGTTGTTTGGCTCCCATCTGTAGTTAGAAATGCTGTACAGTTTTGTTGTGGTATTAGACTAGTTGTACATTTCACAAAAACTTAGTCTGATGAGGTATTTGTGTTTCTCAGGCAGCTTTTTGTTCAAGGGACCAGTGCCACCTATGGTTTCATTTTTTTCTATGGGATCGCTTTGGTTTTATGACACCTTTTCGTATCCTGCTGCTGTTATTTTAAGGTGTTCATTCAAAATGTGTCATATCAATACTATTTTGGTAGACTTTTAAGGTACTTGTTATCCAGACTTAAAAGCATAATAGACAGCCAAACGATAGGGAATCGCTGGAAGCCGGCCATGGAAGGACCTGTCTACATAACCTTAAGGCATCGCTTGCATTGTGAAGTTTTACGCCGGAAGCCCGGGTAGGATCTCCCATGTTATGTTGATGTTAATGATGTGTTGTTGCGGCTCGCGGATATGGTGGACCACCCTTCGAGGTGGGTATGTTATTGTTGTTGTCATGTGCTCATGTTTGCTTACGCTTAGCTAGCCTAGGGCGATCTCGGGGAGACGGGATGAATGACACGCCCATTCTTCCCCGCCGGGTTCTTGGCCACCATCAAGGGCCCGGATGTTAGGTGGGCGGCCTCATGTCACGAGCAGATCTTTGGTTTGAGGGATGATCTCCGGTTTGTATAATGTCCGGGCATCGATATGAGTCAACGTCACAATAATGGTATCGAGCTCGATCTTGGCGAGCCGGTGATCGAGCTAATCCACCGTAATCCTATAGGAACTAACTAATCTAGACATTCAGTCTTGGAGATAAAAGCCCAAGCACGAACCTCGAGTAGTGGGAAATTTTTTCTTCCCGGGGTAGAGTTAGTAATCATCTAGAATTAGGATAATTAGAGAACATAAGTAAGATAGAACAAACAGGAGAAAAGTTTCCTAGGAAAGCCTAATAAATTTTAGTCACTTTTTAGCCGACACCTCCAAGGGTGCGCCAGGAGCATGTTAGGTCCATACCTAATTGGTCTCTCGCGCACTCTTAGGGTCACCCCATATGAGCCCTAGAACTTGGCCTTAGGAGCCCCAAATGGTAAAATAAAAGATGAAATCCCATTTAAAAAGCTCGAATTAGCTAAATTTGTATGTTAAAAACCTGTAAAACATTAAGTAAAAGTCATTTTGAGCAACACCTCTAAGGGTGCAAAAGGCATAGTTAGGTCATGACCTAACACCCTTCAAGACGCTTAGAGGGGTCCCTAAAAGTGACCTGGGAATTTGCTTTAAAACTTTCTCAAAGTGTAAAAGTAATGATAGAATCTTGCTTAGAATGCTTAAATTAGTGGGAAACGATGTTAATTTGTTTAAATTGGATAAGTTTAAAGCAAAAGAGGTCAACACCTCTAAGGATGCAACAGCCCTCAAGCATGCTTAGAAGGGTTCGAGGAAAAAATAGTTGAAGAAGACCCGGCCGATTAGGAGATGGAGGATTTCACCAACAAACCAAGAAAATAAGCACCTAGGCCAAACCCTAAAATTTAACCCTATAAATTAAGTGGACTTAGACCTCATTTTTTTGGGTTTTCCACGTTGTCCTTCGAGCTTGTCCCAACAGGCGATCTTCTTCCTACGATCCAAATCGAACTACGCCAAACAATGGCTAGGGACGGCTAGCACCGCTCCTAAGGTAAGCAACGATGATAAGCCCAGCCAACTCCTGGCCGAAAGCAGAAACTCAAAGATGCCAAGAGAAACCGGCCGACATGGAGAGGAGACCTAGATACTACCGAAATCTAGAGAAGAGGCGGAAGAAAGAAGAGAAGACCAAGAGGAAAGAAGAGAAAGCAAAGAGGAAAGAGGAAAAAGCAAAGAGGAGAGGAAGCAGCCGAGGAGGCCGAAGAAGACCAAGGGCGCGAACAGGGAACGAAGAGCAGGGAAGAACACCACATGAAAGGCAAAAGGGTGATGACAGATGAGCCCCCAGAAGAAGAGGAGGAGCTCTCGCCGACATCGCCATCGGGTGAACGACCACCCGGCACCAACCTCCATCGCTGTCGGAAGATTCGAGGGACTTGAGAACTTCGAAGAAGAAGTACTTGTAGGAATAGGGGAATCCTCGCAGAAGAACAAGAACTGTCACCCTGAGACAGATGAACCCCAAGAGGAGGGCCAAACCCCAGCCCAAGACCCGGCAGGACCCCAGATTGAACTACCCCCGCCAATGCCTCCGGCGTGCGAATGGCAAGAAGTTTAGGAAGCTAGATGCATAAAAGCAGCAATAAAGTTAGCTTAACAAAACGCCGAGAATCATACACTTTAGGGCTCGAGAGGAGGTACCGGAAAAGAGTTAGCAGACTATACCGTATATAAGAGGATGCATTACCGAGTACAAAGCCTATTACGAGGCACACAAGGTAAAATATATTGAAGGAGGGCGCCAACACGTGAGACACTCCAAATTGAAACCCCACCGAGCTTCAGGACCCCCACGGAAGCCCAAGAGAAGATCCCAAAATTCAGTATTTGGGAAAGCCTTGGCGAAATCCGACACTTCCAACGGAATCACGGATTTCTTATCCCCGTGAGCTGCATTCCAGAGATTTGTCCGAGAGATTTTGTGGGATTTCGACTCGACAAGTTTAAACCGACATGTTACATATTTTACAAGAAGCAACAAGAAATGGAGGCCCGCAACACCGAAGATTCACCGGCATGCACGGTCCATGCAAAAGAGTCACGCTTCAGCCAAAGGACATGAGGATCGCCAAATACATCAAGAGGACGGATAAATAGAACGAAGCTACTTTTTTGTAACTAACAGCTTATATGTAATGTATGAAAATTTTGAATAAAAATGATACATAGTTGTTTAAACGTGCATTGGAGTAGTTAAGGAGCAAACGTCGAATTTTGGCCAACACCTCTAAGGGTGCGCCAGGGCACACTTAGGTCCCAACCTAACCCCCTCCTCGCGCACTCTTAGAGGGGTCCAGCCAACTGGGCCCTTGATCAGCCACTTACCCGCTCCAAATGAAGTAAATAAGCAAAGAAACTTTGCGTAAGAGGAAAATAAGTAGGAATTCACGCCTTTGAACTTGTTCTTGGCATCCATTAGGCATAGATAGACCATCACCTCCAAGAGTGCGCCAGAGGCCACTTAGGTCCCAACCTAACACCCTCCTCAAGCACTCTTAGAGGGGTCCGATTTTTCAAACCCCATAACTTGAGCTACGAGCTCCAAATGCCTGAAATTTGTTGCAATAAGACCGTTAGACAGCCTAGAATCTATTTATGACCTCAAATGAGGCTAGAAATGTCAAAACCCCAGCTCAAAATGACCAAAATTGCTCAAACCCTTGAATTATTTTCCCAAACCGTGGTTTGTTTGTAAATAGAAGCATACCCCATTAGTACCTCTAGTATTGCTCTCAAAACTCAAAGTCGATGCCTCACTCCCTAGATAGAAGTGCCCAAGAACACCTCTTTGTTTATAGTCATCTAGACCTCAAAGATAGCAACCCAAGTCCAACTGTTGGTACATCACCTCCCGCTCATGCCAAAGGCATAAACCTTGGACCTAATTTTTGTGTCCTTCTAATAGAGTTTGACCCATATACCACCACACATTGACACTCCCTATTGCCAAGATACCTAGAAAGGAGCTAGAGTCTAGACCTGCCCAAGTCACTCCATGTGTAGAGATTGGAGACCCCCAAACCAACTTTGCTAGGACCTTAGAGTATGCCTCAACATCATGGAGGGTTTGCAAAACAACCCTCATGTCATGCCATACCACACGCCCTAATGTCCATAGACTTGGAGATTATAGATATGTCTCCAAAGAATGTCGCCGAGCCATCTTGCTTGCTTATAGAGCCCAAAATATTGTAGGAGAGCCTTTCAAGTAGACCCTTAGACTCTAGGATATAATGAAAGTGTTGCTTAAGTATAGGGCCGAGCCACTTAAGAGCTAGAGGCGCAACTTCTTGAAGACATCGCACCCGTAAGTTCAACTGCGGAGGAATAACAATGCCCCGCCACCACCACGACATCTCGAGCTTCAAGACATTCAAGAACGCCCGACCGCTAAAACTAGGTGATCAACCGATCAATGACACCACACATTGGCAACCTTGCAATGACACATCGCATATAGAGACGTTGGCGGTCACCGCATTCCTTACGCACGCACATGCACATTAAGAAGGAGCATCTTTTTCAAGGGACCACATCGACAAACACTCGCGCAACTTGGGGTGACGAGCCGGATCAGACATGAAGCTCAACAATAGTAGCAACATCTCAAGGAATCCCGGAGTCAACCGAGCTAAGAAGATGCAAAGCAAAACCGAAGGATCAAACGCGGCGATAGGAGGAGGGGAAACCCTAAAGGAGTATAAACATTTAAGTAGATCTTCGTAGTTGTTTTGAAAAAGTGGATGAATTAAAATCCCAATGTAAATGCATATATGTCTATTGTATATCTCGGTGCTCCACAGATATAGTGGAGAAACATGAGTTTAAAGTCATGTTTTATGGATTTAGCTTTAGATCGAGGAAGCTCCTTCACTCGACTACCAAATGAGGAAGCAAGGAAGCACAACTATAGCCCAAGATCAAAATGGAAGAGCAAGTCTGAAGGAGGAATCCGACCCGACTTCTTCCATGAGCTCCCTAGAGGCAAAAACAGGAGGATCAAACCGACGGGCACAATCAAAACCACCGGAGGGTACCCCTCAAGACAAGAAGACGGCGATATGACCGAGGAACATGACAATGTCCAAGCCATGTGTCCGAGGGATCAAACAAGGAAGATTGGAAGCTCGATGGAGAAGCAACTAGGTGAAGTAGGCGAGCCGATGACTTGCACGTGGACTTGCATGCAACTTGGTGAACTCAAGGATGGACGATTCAAAGAACAAGCGCAGAAGAGAACAACTCAGGAGTATAGCCAAAGAAAGCGCCGCGACCTCAAGAGACGCCTCCAAATAGCTTCAAGTATCATGGGGGGGGAACAATTACCGCCCGAGAACAGGATCGAAGCGCGGTGAAATGTCGAAGCATCAACGACCAGCACACCTTTAGTTAGAATGTGATGCAAAGCGTGTTGTGCAATAAATGACAAACATCGGACGCCCAAGTATATCAACAAGTCACTCGAGATGAAGACGGACGCACAAATAGGAGGATATAGATCGTCAACACCATTGCACGGGAGGAACACCAGATGACATTACCAAGGAGTAGGTGTGCAACTTTCGAAGGGAGGCATAAGGGGGGACTTAATAGCTCTAGTAGTAATTGTAATTATGTAAGCTATATGCTTTGCATATATAGTTCCCTTTGTTATTCCCTCCCTCCCATAGCGTAACAAATCAAAGGAAGAGATGTCGCAATTGCGGGGGTGAAGCAACCAACATCCTCAACACTCTTCGGGCAACAAGAGGACTCGGACGTATGAGACGTCGATGGAGTCAAGAAACAATATCTGGATCTGAGTCGCCCTTTAGCCGCCAAGACAAAGAGTTCAAGATGAAAGATTTTTTTTCAACTACGCCACCTTCGGGCTTTTGAAAAGCGGCATGGAAGATTCAAGTGATCAACTACACCATCAAAGCCACCAAAGAATGAGAGGCTTCTAACGAACAAAGTCAACCTCTATATAAAGAGGAGCCACCGTCCAAGGAGACGGGAAGTATCGGCGACTTCGGAAGAACGTCACCTTGCTACTTCAAGCGAACTGGCAGTGGATAAGCTTCTAGCAAGCTCAAGGATCTAAGGCCATGGGGCCTAGTAGGTTAAATGTATAGACGGTAACATCCATATTGGGATTAGAAGGCATTTCCAGATATTCTCGCTGAAAGGATTGCCCCAATATTGAGCTAAGCGTCAAGGATTGGGAAGGAAATGCATAGGAGTAACTATAATTATACACGATTGTTAACAGACGTCCAACATATTGAAACCACTTGGTGAGATTGATCACCTCGCTAAGAAGGAATCATTACTAGGATAATTGTTGACCATGTATAAATCTAGCACCTCCAAAAGAATAATCCAACCGAAGGAAAAGAAGCAATCTAACAAGTCCGGCCAACTTGTTACGATGGCATCAATTCGATTGGTAGGAATATTCCAAGAGTTTAAATAACTAAGAAAGGGGAATCTCTAGAATAATATGTAGCACAATAACAGGGGGTTACTTTTAGATTTTTATCACGGCTTTTCACATGGTTTTCTATGATTTCGTTGTTGTATTCGTTGAGGTGTACTAAATAGTATTTCTAGAGTGCACCCTTTATGGGCCGTTGATTTTTGTTGGTTGGAACAATCCGAGGGTTGTTGTCTTTCTCTGCATGTGTTTGTGCATGAACACTGCGCATGTGTATGCATGTGCATGTGCACATGCATGTGCATGTGTGTGCATGTGCATGTGCATGTGCATGTGCATGTATATGCATGTGCATGTGTATTGTGCATGTGCATGTGCAAGTGCAAGTGCATGTGCATGTGTGTGCATGTGTGCATATGCATGTGTACTTGCACGGATTCTTATTGCGGAGTGGATTTTACCACCTTTGTTGGGCAAATTCGGGAGAGAAGGTTTGTTCGGTTGAAACTAAGAATTTCCGATTGAGTTAAGCGCATTGGCAAAAAAAAATTCGGTAGATTTTTATGCATATTTGTATAAGAGTAATACAAATTTCCGATTGGGAACTGAAAATATCCGAGCTATTTGATGAAAGAGTAGGAAAATTTCCGATTGGGTTTAAAAACTTTGCCCAACACTTTGGATTTTACTACCACGAGATGGATTTTTGCTCACACTTACAAAGGTATTTGTTTTGTTTTTTAATGTTTCTTGATTAGCATAATGTTTTTACAAGGTATTGGTTTCTTGATTCTACAATGTAGTCTTTGCAAAACCCCCTTTTGTTTCCTTCCTAAGATTTCTCTAGATTCAAAAGAGTTTAGAGTTTAGGCCCCACGTTTGCTTCCAACTCTTGGATATTCTGGCTGCCGAATTGTTCATAGCGGTCGACCTTTAGCTTCAATCAACAAGCAGTTCTTATGCACACAACAGCGGATTATTCCCGCCCTTTTCCATATCACGCCAGATCAGTCAAGCAGTGGCCACAAGAATCCATTTATATTGTAGGTTTGGAACTTTAATCGAACCATAAGGTGAATCATGCATTACCTTTAAGCTAGAGATGGAGCATCCAAAATCATATGGATTGATAAACAATGGTGTCATTGTGAAAGAGAAATATTTATGTGAAGTAACAATATGTAGCATAATAACAGGGGGTTTTCTTTGTATTGCAAACTTTATAACTTTCAGAATAATGGGATCAATCTGCTCTATCTTTATGGTAATTTTTACTTATGTTCTATTTGTTTTATTGTGATCAAATTCAAAAGCTCTGAGATGAAAGCCTCAAATGAATTCTAGTTATGTGCAAAATACAATTATGAGGCATCCAACATATAAAAATTAAATCCCCGAATACATAACAACCAACACATAATAAACATTGACATTAACAACCAACACATAACTACCATTGACATTAATTAACACAACCATTGGGTCCAACACATTTAAATTAAAATCCCCCTTAAACCCCCTTTGGTTTGGGTGCATATTCACGGGGGAGTGACGGGGGGCGAGAGCCCTCATAATTGTATTTTTTGCGCATCGAAATCAACACCATATAGTATTAGCTTTGAAATCTTATAGTATTTTGCGAATCTTGTTATCTGATATAGCAAATTTTGTACTTGCATACCCACAAAGCGAGGAACTTTACGTGCGGTTTAGATTAAGGAATAAGGGGTGAATATGCCTATCCAAGAATCTCTCTAGTTGCCGAGTCACCCCCCGTGTGAATATGCACCCAAACCAAAGGGGGTTTAAGGGGGATTTTAATTTAAATGTGTTGGACCCAATGGTTGTGTTAATTAATGTCAATGGTAGTTATGTGTTGGTTGTTAATGTCAATGTTTATTATGTAAGAATAATACATGTAAGGTACATCTAAAATAAGAATTATAGTAATCAAATAGTCCTTTGAGACAAAAGGAATTGTCGTCATGACAAAACCTTGTGGTTTAGAATTGTTCTAACTAAGTAGGTAACCCATAACTATATTGAAATAAATGATAACATAACAGGTGCATCCATCTTAGATAGTTATATATGTCAGCTAAGGCTAGTAAATTAATGCGCTAAGTAAGAAGCGTATAACCTCTTAAGGGGAGAGAATAGATATGGCGTTGTGTACAGCGTCGTTGAGTCTTGAGGACCATTTTCTTTTCGAAGAAAGTGGGAGGGCTCAATCTTATGATTGAGCGTGCTTGCATCGAATTGGCCGCCCGTAGAATAGAGTTCACTCCCGGCAATGGCGGGCGAATAAGCGTAAGATAGATAGATACCTTAGTGCTCGGGGAGGCCTTCAGCGTCTTGAGGCCCGATGTAGTAGCTAACTACACCAAGGAAGTGGAGCAAAAATATGAGAGCAATGCAACGGCCAAGTCATCTCCAAATTACTCCACACCGGCTCAATGGGCGGATGCACCCTAGCCTTACGAAAGGTTTGCCCATGTATAATAAGCTTTAATGTGTCTTATTGACAAGTTAAATATAGATCCTAATAACCACATAGAATTTGTTGTACATATATGTATCATAGGGAAATAAGTTAAATAACAACGGTAATGTGAGGTAGCATGTTAATTAATCCTTCGCAAGGATGCAATTTCCTTCCAAGGATAGCTATATAACCTCGGGTCCTTATAAATATAAATAGAAAATAGAATTCAGATATACTTAAGTGCATCTTAGGGATATACTTCCAAGGGTAATGCAGGACCCAAGGAAGAGAATAAGAAGCACATCTAATTCTTGTGTATAATAATTAAAACCTTGTCTATGTAACAATAGCTCTAAATCAGGGTTATTGTTTAAATAATCGCGACCTAAAAATTGTTAAATATTGCAAAGCTAGAGTAAATATAATTGTACGATCGAAAGTAATGTATCCGATACTATGATAATGTTAATTCATAAATATTACCTTAGAGTAATTATGTTAATCGCATGCATTAAGGGAAGTCCAGCCAGAGGATCGTGCGGCGTCCAAAGGCTGTCATGTTTACTTAAAGGCGTTATGGATGCTAGCCCACATGCAGCAGTTGGTGGAGGAAATGCGAAGATATCCTCATGACAAGAGTTCTAGAGTAGTTGCGATTTCTACCATTTAAACTAATCGCTTAAATTTTGTGTGAGATAGTAAGTATGTAATTATAGATATTGTAAAAATTAATGCGAGGGATTTCAAGGTGCAAAGACTTGCAACACAAATTTTGTTATAACGTGTTGCAAGGGATGAAGAGTACCTTGGAAGTGTAAATTTTGTATGAACTTGATAAACTTTGATAAACTTAAATGTTGTATTAAGTAAGCTTAGTAATTACCTTGCGTTGATTAAGTTATGAAGCGATAAGTTAATTGGATAATACAGTAATGTCTTAAACATTACCTTAGAGTAATTCTAATAATTATGTAACTATAATAATAATTGCATGCATCAAGTTGGTTGCGGGGACGGGGAAGATCCCAAGGTGGGGAGAACCTCGATGCTGCGGACAACATCATTTTAAGGTGGGGAGAATGTGACGTTCCAGCATAACATACGGTATGAATACGTATATTATACTGACACGTCACTAGTACATGTCGACTTCGGGCGACATGTACCGGCGGCTGTAAGGGTAGTACCCTAAGTGCGACCTTGTGAACCATTATATTGCACATGTTAAGGCCACATGTGAATATAATATCTTTGCCATGTGGCAATAGCCCATTGACCAAAGGGCCCGACCCTAAAATTCGTGGGGATAAAGGGGGCATAAACCTAAAAAGGGGAAACCCTTTCGGTTTCCAACCCCTATAGGTCGGATTGGAGCGGCATTGGGCGCCATTTCGCTGAAGAGTAGCGAGAGGAATCGGAATTCCTAGGTTGCGGCTTCGATCCAAGACCCGGCGATCTCGAAATCGGGTGACATGGGCGGCTTTCGGAGGGTGGGAGCCAGCCAAGAAGCGGATTAGTGGTTGATCCAGATAGTTAGATCCGAGTTTTCAGCCCTCATTCCATAGGATTAGTATCCATTCTTAGCTATGGCGACCCCTCTGACCTAAGAATGATAAACACTAACAAAGGAACCTAACCATGTATGATTAGGTAGATTAGAATAGATGTATTCTATTATTTCAGTTACATTGTGTTGATGTTTTGACATTCTATCGCCACTCTTGTGTATTGGGAAGGGGTAGAGACCCGAGCCCAAGTAGATGGATGATCCTAGTTTTTAGCCCATTAATTCCTAATTAATGCGGCACGTGCATAAACCCTTTGGGTGGGTGGCGGAGCTAGACCGGTGACAAGGGAGGACTTGTCTAATCGCAGTTGATCCCTGCAGTGTAGCGGCGGTAGGGAGCGTTGTGAGCTAGGCCTAATACCACAACGCTAGCGTGAGGGGGGGGTATGGGCTCGACAACTCTTGGGTGATCGTCATCTTCTAGGGGTTCAAGTGGTATCTGACGCGGTGGCTCTCTAGCTGCCTGTGATTGGCATGAACCTTACGGAGGGAGTGATCTCCCTCCTGCCTCATCGGGCTGGGGAGATGCAACCCGATAGTAGTAGCCCCTCGGCTATTCACGGCCAGGCTACGGTCGGGAGCTCAATACTTTTCAGCCCTATCTGCCAAAGTATGGGGGGAGGGGCGGATGGAGTGGACTACCCAGCGGCCATGCTCCTATACCCGCCAAATCCATTTGCCATGAATTACATGCGCATTGTTATCCAGGAGACCCAAGCCGTCGGTCTTTCCCCATGAGTGCGAGCTGGGTAGGATCTCCCCATGTTATGTTGATGTTCTTGATGTGTTATTTGCAGCTACGTGATATGGTGGACCACCCTTGAGGTGGGTATGTTATTGTTGTTGTCATGTGCTCATGTTTGCTTACGCCTTCAGACTAGGGCGATCAGGGAGGCGGGATGAATGACACGTCCATTCTTCCCGTCGGGTTCTTGGCCACCATCAAGGGCCCGATGTTAGGTGGGCGGCCTCATGTCGTGGCGGAATCTTTGGTTTGAGGATGATCTCGGTTTGTATCTGATCGGGGCATCGTATATGATATGGGGAGCCGTCCTGGCGGCTTGAGACAAACCAAACTCTGTTATTGACAAAGTGTGGTTAACTGCAGGTTGTGGACATTTTAGACTAGGATCTAGTTGATGTTAGAGTGTTCATGCTTGAAATTTTAAGATTAGAAGCAACAAAAGCTGGAACTGAGAGGAACATATGTATTGGAAAGTATGTAAGTGCATTCACCTCGTACTTTAAAATCATTGTATATCTTTCTTATGTACATAATTGTTACTGTAACCTCGATTCATTTGAATGAAAATTCATATTCAATTATATGTTATCTGTCACAAAATAAGGCATCAAGTGTTCAAAAGAATTCAAATCTTCAAAAGAAATCAAGACAAACTCATTTTCACAGCTGAAGCACAAAACTTCAGATGAGTTCTAAAAATTACAGAATGGCTTATTTCATCCTCATCAGAAAGAATTTCGGGTAAATTCTGTCAAATTTTCTCCTCATCTAAAGGACCCAGCTTATATACAATCCTATTTTGACATTTAGTTGGTGGCATGTGAAGTCTGATTGCATAGATCTGTGTTGTGAATACTATGCCTAAGGCGTCTTTACTGCAAAGATCATAGCTGACGGTTGATCTTGCGCCTTTCTTGTAATACATACCTTTTATGACACTATCACCGGCGAGTACCATGTTCCATTGAGTTGGAAGTCTTTCTCCACTATCCATTTTGGTTTTGTGCACATCAGAATCCAAAATTCAGCACCCTCTTCATTCCCTTTTGGAGCAACGACAGCAAAATTATCACCAACTCTAAGTGCCTCTACTAACATCGTGTGATTGGAGGAGAACAAGGACCTTTTGGATTTACGGTCCTTAATGGCAGCATGCACATTGGAGGATGGTACAATAACTTGAAGTTTTCAATCATCAACATAGTGCTTGTTCACACAACTGTCCCACATACCATCCAAGCAATAACTGCAGAAGCACGAAAGTTCCCTCGTGTGCAACTGCAATGGAGATTCCGGATTGAATGCATGTACACAATGGATCTGTCTGGTGTCCAAAATCCTTTCTGCACCCCATGCTTTCTTTCTATCTATATCATCTACCTTGACTTCCCAAAAGAACATTTTTATATTTTTCCTCTTGCTGGTTTCAAATGTGTTCATCCACTCGGATGTTCCACAAGTAAACATCTCTTCAGCAACTTCTACCACTTCATGAGCATTACCCAATTTTATGCTGCTGCATTTTAATTGCAGTTGTCGTAACCATCTCTTCAACTCAGCAGCCTTGCCATCGTGTTCACCTTTCCCATGGTTAGAACCAAAAAAATTCCACATCATATAGACTTCAGTGTCATTTGTGTACCTAGCCACAAAGTAAAATAGTCTAGAAGCCTGGAATTGAGATGTTGCACCATCTGAAAACACATAATGTCTCTTTGGCACCCTTCCTTTCTGCTCCGGATATTTGCGGTGCTTCATGAAGCAGTGTTGCACGAACAAAGTATCGTGTTCCCTATCATCTGATACATAGTAATGTGTTTCCTTGATAATCTCATCTGCCACCGCGTCATACTGATATGTTATTTGAACCAAAATGTTAATGTGGTTATTGACCCAGTGCATCGACTGCACCTCCTCTTGTTCCTTGATGTATAGTTCTCTGCAAAATCCACTACCGAAAGACATGCATCTGCTAGGAGATTCTTCATAAGCTCCTTAAATTGTTTTGCCTGCCATTGGTACCTGAAATTATGCAGTGGAAAGATTTTTAGACGTTCTTTCAGTTTATCTAGAAGCTCCTTGGGTTCTGTCTCATTGTACTGATGAGTCAATCTCCTACCAGAACTCAAGACGACGTCTTTTTCATAGTCAACGTACTCCCATTTCACGTTCTTGTTACTGCCACTTTCTTCCATGGGACATGTCTGAAACTTCTTGATTCCACATAGCTCACAATCTCCAAGGATGCACGCCTTCTTGTGAAACTCATCTAATTCACTCTTTGGACACAATATAGATCTCCACAGGCTTCCTGTACTTGCAATTTTATGCTGGTGTGCCAGTCATTGACCAAGTTCATGTGATCTACATACATCGCTGCAAGTGCAATTCTTCGGATGTTTGGTTCTCATCCCATTCAGTTTATCCACTAGCATTTGCATCCCCACATGGTGAATGCAACAACAACTATTGAAGTTCTTCAATTTCATAACAAACTAAGGTTTTAGCTTCTCAAAAGCTCGAAGACGAATCTTAATTTGTGGATGTTGGTCCTTGAACCTCTTGAACAATAGCATCTGCATGAAATGGACACTAAATTGTTACGATGTGTATACCACACCAAACCATGCACCATACCACGCCCCACACTCATCATATTCACCAGATCGAACACCTTAGTGCTGCGTACGTTACCACATACCACACCACACCACACCATCCACCACATACCATACACCAAATGTATGGTGGTAGCAAGGAGTGGTGGGACATTGTGCAGGATGGTGGAGTGTGGTGGTGGTGGTGGAGTGTGGTGGTGTTGGGCTGTGGTGGTGGTGGAGTGTGATGGTGGTGAAATGTGGTGATGTGGTGTGGTGGTGGTGGAGTGTGGTGTGGGACATGGTGGAGTGTGGTGGTGGGAGATGGTAGAGTGTAGTGATGGGAGATGGTGGGGTGTGGTGTGAGACATGGTGGTTGTGGTGGAGTGTGGTGGTGGGAGATGGTGGGCTTCAAATGTGGTGGTAATGGAGAATGTGGTGCATGTGGTAGTGGGAGATGGTGTGTTTGAAATGTGGTGATAAATGTGGTGGTGGCAAAGATGTGGTGGTAGTCTATGGTGGATGAAATTTAGTGGTAGGATAGGTGGTGGGGTGTTATGTGGTGTCAAATGTGGTGAAATGTGGTGGTGAGAGATTGTGTGGTGAAATGTAGTGGTGGTGACGAATGTGGTGGAGTGTGGTGGGGTGAGGGAGAAAATAAATAAAATTGAATCCACATATATCATACAGTTAACATGCACACACCCACATGACACCATAAATATAACGCACCCTACACCACACCACACCACACCACACCACACCTCGCATCACATCACTTTGATCCTATTTCATCTGCCATAAAAAATCTGCCTAGCTTGCTCTCATAATATTTCTGAAATTCGTACAACCTGATAATAATTGCATTCCTTTCCTAATAATATTAAAGGATCTACCCACTAAATTCTGTCCCTGCACTATATTTTTGGCGTTCAAGCTTCCAAGTTTATTCCGGCAATGGCTAACAGAAGGTTCAGAGACAATTACGACCTACCTAGAGTGAGTGAGGAGGCCCTTCGATTTGCTTTAACCAAGGCTCATGACCAGACTCTGAAGGTGGATATGTCTAAATCCACCTTCTTTGCTCAATTCAAAGCCACCCTAAACCCATTCAACAGACTGGATGTTGGGCCTTCAATGGCTATTTTTTGGGGTCGGATTGACGGTAAGAGAACTTTCAGACAAGGTCCATGACCTTATGTTACATGCTGCTGCAAAGACAGGTATAGCATGGCTTGTTCGGAACTTCGCAGCTCTAAGTCGGCAACAGCGGGAATTATTGGCAGGGTTACATTCTTACCACGAGGGGATGCAGGAAGCACTGACGAACCTGATCCGATGCAATTCTGGGATGACTGCAGAAAGCTTAGATGCTTTAGTGCAGAAAACAGTTATTTTGGATGCACCAGAAGTGGAGCCAGTCATACTAGCATTTCCTGCTGCTTAGGAAATGCATGTAAATTTAGTTCTCGGGTACAGAGCTTTCAATGAAAAGCCAAATTTTGTAACATATGCTCTCTTTTTTTAATATATTATAAACTTTCCAACAGAGATGTACTTTCATCTGACAAAAATTTGTCTTTATCAATTCAACTAAACTTTTAGGATCAGTTAGTTATCTGTCATTCTCAAATATTTTTAGACTGTACACACAGACCCAGTAAAAGAATATAGTAACTCAATTCTGTCATGTTCTAATATTTCCAACATTAAATATTATTTAGCTGCATTTCAGAGTCAATTACACACAATTCACATGCTGCATACAGTACACCACAATCACTGTACAACACAATAACCACCACATGCACCACCACACTAAGCACCATAACCAAGAAACACATGAATAACAGAATTTATAAACTAACATGTGATTCCTCCAGATAGTGGGCAGCATGTTCTTCTCTTACATTTTTCTCCAATCTTGTAGTTCTAACATCCTTTGTGTTAGGAGACACTCTGGTGTTCTCAATCCAAAATTTTTGAATCTTTTCTATCTGTTCATCTGAAATTGCATCGAATCTTTTAGCTCGCTTATAAGAAACCCATGTCCCACCATTGTAATCGATCTCTTCCCTCTTTTTCTTTGCCTTTTGCAGGTTTCTTGGGTGAACACCTAATACCTTTACAAGATCTCTCTGGCTGATTTTGTCACTTGTTTCCGAATTTGCACGGCGTGGTACAGACATTGCAAGACAGCTCTTGGCTGCTAGGTAGTCATTGCTGGTAGAGAGTTTCACAGTCTGCATAGGCTCCTAATGACGATGCTCTTGGCTTCCAAATCCTTTAATTCTTCACCTATAAATGCCGGTTTGTGGACAGATTACCTCATTGACATCCATATCCACAATGGATTGGAGCTTGCAGCAGAGAGCCGAAGAACAGGACGTAGACAAAGAACAGGAATTTGATTTGAAATTAGAATTTCCCCTCCAAATTGGGACTCCATTCTTAAATAACGGCAGTTGAGCGGTGCCATAATTATACTTTCATACCACAAAAGTGGCGGATGCACGACCATATTTTGTGGGGACAGAGGGGACAGAAGAATTGGGACACCACATCGTGCTTTATATCCAGTATCCTTCTATGTTGAATGGCAATATATATGTCAAATGGAAACTGGATTATCTTTATTATTAAGTATATCTTCCTAGGTCGCTTAAATTCCAGTGATTCAATGGGATCACAAATACCCTAATACCCAATTGTCCCCGAGTATGGATCTAAATTACGGATACCTTACCTCACCATATCTATATGTAAACTGTTTGTGCTTGTCAATATACCTTTCTAGGAGTAGGCGTATGATTGCCACCGATGCTCTATATGTAGCTACGTTACCTACCATGTCACTTAATCGGTTACTTCTCCTTAGGCGATGTTTAGTCCTAATAGTTTGAACCACCAAGGTATTATTGTTTTACATAATCTACCTTGTTTTCCTGTAGTTTCGTAACTCAACCACTTAAATTAATCTCACACTTTTATTTTATACCAGTACAAGTGAGTCAATTTAATCCAAAATAAAATCCTACATCTCCCGCTGTATTTAAAAGGGTCGTTACGCAACCCTTGTCACCCTTCAAAATATCCGTATATCGGATACATGCTCTGTAACCGTTGATCTCATGCCTTTTAATGTTCCGTTCCATTTTCATTTCACCGTGATTATACATTTCGTATTTGAACATTTCTATGAATCCGTATGTCGTATTCCACATGGCATGAATTCTTTCAAACTTATGAATCGCACATTACAAGTCACTTCAAAATTGATCCTTTTGAACATGACAACTTCTGTGCGACTTATAATCTCACGTTACCTCTTTAAGGAGGGGAGAGTTGCTTCCAGCAGGTGGGGAGAATGTGATGTTCCACGTATTTACACGTTATACATACGAATACTTGACACATCACCATGAACACTTAATGACGTATTAATTATTCGTGTTATTAATTAACAAGGTAAGGTTATAGACCTCCAATGTTTGAGTTTGGTATTGTGGGAGGAGCTTCTGACAATGGTTTGGACTAAGATTTTAGTGGCATGTCGTATTAGAATTCCTATATTTGGAGGGGTTTGGGCAGTTTAAAGTCGTTTAGATTCATGGAAGGAAAGTCTTTGAATTTTTTAGGGCAAGTACAATGTCTAGATATGGAAATTCTGATACCGCACGTGATCGGGCTGCCTTGGAAGACAGAGGCCTCTTGCATGCCGATTGAAACGGCAAGGGAGTCTGTTCACCTGCGCCAAGAGAGTCTGCCGGAATGGTGAATTCAGGTAGGACGTCAGATGCCATCTCTGTTGTGGTTTAGTCAGTGTCAGTGCTATTTGTCTTTCTGGTTTATCTGGTAGAGTCTTGTCCAAAGCACCTGAATGGATTGCATTTGGTTTTGTCTGTGCTCTGCTCTATGGTTGTTCATGCAACTGATTTAAATCGCTGATCATGAGGTCGCTGCCATCTCTGTTTTCTTCTCATACAAGTAGCCGATACTAGCTAGCTGGTTTAAAGTGGTTGCCATCTTTGCTTCCTTTGTTGTCTCTTGTTAGAGGTATGGATGTGCGTAGAGCAACCAGACTGAAAGTGAAAGTACACAAGATGGTTGTGCCCAACATCATTCTAGATGAATCTATGTGTCTGCGGTATAGAGGCAGTGATCGGAAACTGTTACAGCATTGTCTCGATGCACAGGGTAGGATGCCTGAGAGTAGTGGAGATGGTGAGCTAAGGAATAAGAGAGAGAGATTTGCAATTGGGGAGGTCAGCTGGGGTGGGACAGGCATGGATCTTTCAGTGTGTTAGTTGGTAGATATGATAGTGGGAATAGCTTTGCTTTAGGTCCAAAGTATTGTGATGGAGGTGGATTGCCTGACAATGGGCGGAAGGGCATCTCTGTGAGAAGAGAATTACCAGTGATCTATGAGGATCGTGGTCCATTTCTTTTTCCACAGCCCGCATTAGAGAAATGCAGTATGCAAGGTGGTAGAGGTGGAAGGGACAAATCTGTTGTTAGAGGGAGCGGACGTGGAAGGCAGGAACTCACATGGGAGAGGGAGACATGTAAGAATTTATGAGCCAGATGATGAGGGTTTGCAGGAGGATCATGTTGAAGAAGCTGAGAAAGAGGAACTTACATATATTACGAGGGGTGGAGGTGCAAAACGAAGCTGAGGGAGAGGAAGGAAAACTCGAGGTATGCTTGAAGAGCACTGTCACATTTAAGGGTCTGAACAAGACTTGAACCCACTACCTCTGGAATGGTAGCTGTGCATCCTAATCGAAAAGGCCATGATGATTTGAATGAAACCAAATCACACGCTCCAGACCTGATAGTAATCATCGTGGCCTTTTCGGTTAGGATGCACAGCTACCACTCCAGAGGTAGTGGATTCAAGTCTCGTTCAGACCCTTAAATGTGACAGTATGATTTGGATGAAACCAAATCACACGCTCCAGAGTCCAGACCTGATAGTAATCGTCACAAGCACCTAAGTGCGGACATTGCAGGGGGAGCGCGAGAAGAGGTTGTGGACATGCCTTCAGTTCTAGATGTGTCGGTGCGGATGTACCTGTTTCGTTGTATGACCGAGTTGTAGATTTTATAAAGCAAAAAGCGCAAAAGCTGGTATTGTAGCACTCGAGAAAGGATATTCTTTAGATCATGTGCATGTGCAAGCGGTGTTTCAGTTGTATGCAAAACTACCAGCGAGTGTAAATATCAGGGTCAAGAATTTTCTTGGCTGGAACCATAGTAGGTCTGCGGGAGCTATAAATTTATGCAAAGCCCTCATAGGAAGTAGGCTCCATTGTTTCGAAAGGATAGTCGGCTATTGCTTGAAATATCTGGGCAAATTGCATTTCAAAGTACATTTGCACAATGTAAGTCCTAAGCAGGTTAAGATCAACAAAGAATTATATGTTATGTACGGGGCTGGAGATGTAAAGAATTTGGTGATTCTTGATAATAGAAACATCATGGCACGAGCTTTCCATTATCTGTTGTACCATGCTGGTAGGTTTTGGACTGCTCGTTCATCCATATAGTTAAATGCATGTTGCAAATTGCAAAGTTCACTTTGGCAAGTTAGGTGGGTCTTTGCCAAATAATTCAACTTATGTATCATTGGAGCGGGTGCAAGCAACATGGCGAATAATGCTTGCTTTGAGCAATATGCTTACAAAGACGTGAGGATGGCTTTGTTTGGCAGCCAGCCAGGAATTGTGCCGATTGAGAAAATTGGCAAAAGGAGGACGCGTATGTGGGATAGGCCGGGAACGTTTGAGGATGGGGAGAGGACGAAGAAGGCGGCAGTAATGCAGATGATTTTGTTTATGCAGACAGTGGAGTAGACCCCCCCAGTCGTCCATGATTCACTCATCATGACTTGCTAAGGAGATCCCATTCAGCTCATAGGCATGGCGCTCTGAAAGCCAAACAAGATAGATGACAACACGATGGAGCCCCCGGGAGTCTCTCTCTCTCTCCCTTCCTCCCTCCCTCCCATTAGCTTTTCCTTGCCTCTAAGTGTGCATCCACATAAATCATCGTAGGTCATGGAGCAAGTAATGGTCTCAATATGCTTAGCACGGGCAAGCATAAATGCCATGGCAGATGAACAACTTCTGCCTTCGAATGCAGATGCTTTTATATATAGCCATAAAATTATTGGTGGGTGGTACCACCATTATTGGATGTATAGACATACAATAATTTGTAATGATGATGACTATCATTTTTGGTGTCTTCGGAGCCTGTGCTTGCGGTTAAGGGTTTGGTTATGCTTGTGCTTGTGCTTTGATGCATGCTCATGGTAACGGAGCTTTTGCTTATGCTCCGATGCACACTCATGATAAGGGAGCAATGGGCAGGGCTTCGTCGAGCTTTTTACAGTAGAAGCTTTTTACATGGTTGCTCATGAGAATGAGGATGATGATAAGGATAAAGAGTAAACTTGTTCCCTGGAACTAAGTAAAATCTGTTCTGCTTGCTAGCTACCTTAAAATGAGCAAAATGTGTCTTGCTTGCTAGCTTACCATTGAGCTAAATGTGTCATGCTTGCTAGCTTATAATTCTGAACTTAGATGTTTTTTCTCAACCAAGAGACCAGCTTGCTCATTGCATTAAGGATGATGATAAGGATGAAAGTATACCTATCTTGCGACCTAAGTGAAATATGTTTGCTTAGGCGCTTCGAAGCTATAACAATGGGCTTGCTAGCTAGCTTAAAATGAGCAAAATATGTATTGCTTGCTAGCTTTTCATTGAGCTAATTGTAACATGCTTGCTAGCTTAAATTTCTCAAGTTAGCTGTTTTTTCTCAAATTAATGAATTGATGCTTTATGGAGTGGAAGTATGGGGATCGATTATATCACTTGCCACTTGGGATGACTTGGAGCAGGTTCCATCTGCCGATCCCCATTTAATCTTGGTGAATAGATGGATGAGGACCTCCACCAAAAGGGATCCACCAAATTAGAACAATGCAATTGTGTGCATGGTGAAAATGGAATAAAGATCGTAAGTATCTCAACAATAAGTAATCCCTTAAGATGGGAGAAGCATTGGGGTATATGTCGACCAATGGATAAAATAGAGACCAAGGGAGGAGCAATCTAATAGATGAGTACACATCTACAAAGACTGATAAAGAAAATGAGAGTCTAGTGCCTCATCAACATTATTTCAAAATTTTCCAAAAGAACTTGAAGGTCAGCACTAAATTGGTCATCCCAAGGTCCCCAAAATGCTTTGGCAACATGCACTTCGCCCCAAACTGACTTTGAGAGCAGCACCTTCATCCTAAATGAAATTCCTCACAACCATGACCATGAGCTGCATTTTGTCTGTGATGCTAGCATGCATGGAGCCATATACACATGCATGCTGCTAAGACCTAACTTGGCTACAAAATTGCGTCTGCTGTGGATAGCTTAGTTGTGGACTACCAAAACATGTGCTTTTCCAAACTGTTAATCATCGCTCTTGTTTGAATCTCTATGCCATTCTAGATATGTGGATTATTGGCTTTCAATGTGTATATCATTTAGTTTACAATGGATTCCTTATTCCTTATTTGGAACTTTGGTTCTAGATTGATTTAAAACAATCATTGTGCCATCTTGGATATGTGGATTATTGGCTTATCATTTACTTTACGAAGGAGTCCTCATTCCTTGTTTGGAATTCTGATTCCAAGGAAAGTATTTGTTTTGCAGGGCCCCATTTGACATGGCATACTTCTCGACCCTTGATTTCCAGATTGTATAGTCTAGATTTGTGCCATGTTAGGAGCAAAACCTAGAGTTCCCTTGCATTCTAATTGACGTATTAAGCCTCTTTACTATTATTTTGCACTGGTCTGAATTGTTGATTGTATTGCACTCAAGCCTACAGATTTCATTGAGGTGTAAAATAATGTGGCTTAATTCACTTGAAAGAGGTGAGCCATAAGTGAGAATGTGCAATATCCTAGAATAGAAAATGCTTTTATACTAACTATACCAAAGCATGCTTGCCGCCACCACAGGCTTCACACTACTGCAACTCGACCTGCTTGTTTCATTTCTCAATCGGGCCGGATAGCCTACATTCGACACTCATTTTTAGAGATATGGCAGACGCTTTTCCATCGGATCAGGCCTGTCATCTCATCGCCCAGGTAAAGTTAAATATAGAGTAACACATTCTAGTGCTGGCCCATATCTCTAATTGAATGCGCCCAAGTATTTATGGACCCTTACTAAAATGGCAGGGTAAGCATAATATTAACGTTCTTAGTAACCAACATTAATCCAAAAATGAATAGCAATTCTTAGCCCATATCTTCACTTTGTGCATTAGCATGTTTTCGGGTTCCAGCATTACTCACAAGGGTTATATACAGTGTTCTTTAGGTAAAGCAGATTCTTCAGCAAGTTTATCTCAACTCGAACAAGACTGTCTTAGCCAGGACATTGAAAGATGGCATCAGACTGCAAAGGAAAATTCCAGCCAGGTAATTGGAAAAATACAATTTGCTGAAGAGAAGGAGAAATATCTAAACCAATCTACAACTGGGGATGGACGAGATCTTGCCAGTTTCTCTGATGCTTTGCAAGGTTTGTATGCATAATGGCAGGCTTTGTTGATTAGCTTCCGAACTGAAACCATATGGCTTTTCAGCTGTTATGAGTTCAGTGAAGCGGGTAGCTGACATTAAGGTTCAGTTGCAAGACGAGGCATTAAATTGGAAGCAAAGATATGAACTTGAACGCCTAAAGAACTTGCAGTTACAAAGAAGCATAGAAGCATCTTATCCTGCAGAAGGTGATTTGTGAGAAAAACTTTTGCGCGTGGTAATGTGTAAATTTTTTTTCCTCAAGTTTCACATGCCTTTTAAGGGTCTGAGAGATGCAGGCTTATGTGAGACAGGTAAACATGGGCAACCTGCACAATGGAATGGCCAGTTCAGTGACGGAGATGGTATTCCAGCTGGTAGACAAATCCTTCATAGCACAAGCGTTTCACCAAGGCCCCTAACTTCAGAGTATGGAAGCCTGAAGCTGAAGGACGGGATTGGAAAGGTAAGCTTTCATATCATACAATGATGCCTGTGCATTACTTGCTTGAGCCACCCCTGCTATGGCATTTAAAGAGCACAAAGCCTATAGAAGTAGAAAAAAGAAACGTTATCGATTTGTAGATGTAATAGTTCAGTCATTTTTTATAACATACTACTTTCTCACAGACTAGCCAAATGAATTCAAGGGATTGAAATGTTACATTTTTCATGTAGGCATCTTTCCGCTTGGGATGGGGTTTTGACAGGGAGAAGCACAGGCAACACAAACATGAAATTGTTTCTTATGAATGCGGCAATATTACTGCTGCAACTCGTACCAGCAAGCAGGTTGGTTGTCTTGTTGTATTGTCTTGTTATGATTAACTTTTCCTACTCACATTAGAAGCAATAGCCAAAAAAAAAAAAAAAAAAAAAAAAAAAAAATTATTAATTCTAGGTCACTTTTGCATGAACATGTCTAGTTTAAAAGCAGAATTTTGTAAGCAATCATCAAATCCAGCATATGCAGGTCGATCTGCCTATATTGAATTGATGTTTTTTATAATCTCAAAGTACAATCAAGAGACTCTAAGGAGGGTTTAACTGGGTCAATTTCTGCAGACACAGCAATCTTAGAATTATATTCTTGTTGGGGCACTGTAAAACTAGATGAATCAGTTATTAAAATGCAGCAACATGGCGGTGTGGGCTGTATGAGGAAATCCCCGTTTCCAACCTAGTGCTAGACACACATTTCACTAAGTCCATTGTGAATGTGAAGTTTATGTGATGCATGCTGTTGGGAGCTGTCAGAGGCCATGTAGAAGATGTGGTGTTGTGTAAGTAAAAGCACTTATAACACCTCCAAGATTTAGACAGATCTGGTACCCCTTTCAGATGTTTCTCTGTTTGCCTAGAATCAAGCTCTAATATGGAACTCTTATTTTTTATAATGACGTCACTTGATTTGCTTATACAGATTACGCTTATATGGGACACACATCCACAGTCAGTATGCATCCTGTGTAAACCTGATTCAGCCTCTGTGCAAGTCCTATGTAAAGAAATGGTCAGGTACGTATCCCTTGCAAGGCGGATCTATTAATCTCTTGCAAAATGGGGGGAAGTGATAGGTACGTCTGTTTCACTGGAGGATTATTGGGCAATTTGGGTGAGGGAAAGTATGATCTCAAAGTATGTAGTAGCTGTAGGTAGTGTGAATAGTACCTTGGGACATCTTTCAACCTCTTTGGATGTTTTCTTAAATTTTCTACTTTCTGTTCAACTTAATGTCATAGCCCACTAGGAACTTGCAGCTTTTGGATGCTTTTCGGTCGTTTCAATTGTTTTTGAATAAGCATTATCAGATGCTGGTCATAATTTATGAATTTCTGCATGTGATTGTAAATGAAAAATCCAGATATTTACATGCTGGACATGTAGAAGCAGTCCCTTCTTTAGAAAGGTATAAGTGCTTTTTGAGAGCTCTAACGAAGACTTGAGGAAGTTGTTAATTACAGCGGATGATTTAATCTCATATTAGTTTGGTAACTTTTGAAAATAAGACGCATTGTACTGTAGTGGAAAGCACCCCTTGTTATGCTGATTTATTTTATTCATGTAACCTTTGGAAATATGATGATGATTTTGCAGATGGTTATTCCTGGAGAAAGGCATGATAGTTTATGTCGAGCCACGTGTAAGAAATGAGTTGGTCAATGCAGATATCGAGTTTAGCTTTGTCAAGACATGGGAAAATGGTAGGCCTATACAATACTCATTTCAAGGTCGTCTGTCAATACTGATGGAATAATGTTTTTGGCTGAGTGTCGTTTCAGACGATGAGGTCTTTCTCCTGCATAACAAAGTAGATCTTCTCATCACACTTGGCGGAGATGGGACTGTTTTATGGGTATAGTACCAAGGTTCTTCTTTTGACTGCATGATATCCTTCCGTTCTTGTCTAATCATGTCATTTCAGCTGCAATGTGGCAAGATGCATGTTCAGATAGATTTGTTACTAATGGACGTTCTAAGGTGGGGGGTATGTAAGAGCCGTTTTATATTGGGTGAGGGAGAAGGGCTGAATGATTGGGCATGTCTTCATTTTCGAACTGTTGTTTGGCTCCCATCTGTAGTTAGAAATGCTGTACAGTTTTGTTGTGGTATTAGACTAGTTGTACATTTCACAAAACTTAGTCTGATGAGGTATTTGTGTTTCTCAGGCAGCTTCTTTGTTCAAGGGACCAGTGCCACCTATGGTTTCATTTTCTATGGGATCGCTTGGTTTTATGACACCTTTTCGTATCCTGCTGCTGTTATTTTAAGGTGTTCATTCAAAATGTGTCATATCAATACTATTTTGGTAGACTTTTAAGGTACTTGTTATCCAGACTTAAAAGCATAATAGACAGCCAAACGTATAGGGAATCGTTGGAAGCCGTCATGGAAGGACCTGTCTACATAACCTTAAGGCATCGTTTGCATTGTGAAGTTTTACGCAGCCAAAGCAATGTTAAAGCAGGAGAAAATACGGACAGCCAACATACTGAGGCCTATGTGGTATTGAATGAAGTTTCCATTGACCGTGGAATGTCATCATTCCTTACAAATTTGGAGTGCTTCTGTGATAATGTATTTGTAACATATGTACAAGGAGATGGCTTGATCCTTTCGACACCTTCTGGTAGTACAGCTTATTCTCTGGCTGCTGGAGGTTCAATGGTGCATCCACAGGTTAGAACATTCAGTTTTGTTTTGTACATGATCTTGGATGTCTACTGAAGGCACCTCTCTTTGCAGGTTCCAGCAATTCTGTTTACACCAATTTGTCCCCATTCTTTATCATTCAGGCCACTTATTCTACCAGAGTATGTTACTCTTAGGGTTCAGCTCCCATTACATAGTAGAGGAAATGCTTGGGTTTCTTTTGATGGGAAAAATCGCCTTCAACTAAACCCTGGAGATGCCTTGGTTTGCCATATGGCAGCTTGTCCTGTACCAGCTGTATGCATAGAGGAATCAACTTATCACTTCTTGCATAGTGTGCAGGAAGGGCTGCACTGGAATTTGAGGAAACATCAAAGTACAGAATGAGTGTTGGACCAAAATTTTGCAATCCAAAATTATACAGTACTGGAGAAAAAGCAAGGCAGTTGCAACTTAGCAGTAAATGAGAGTGTTGGCAGCTGTAGTCGTCCGTTATACCTTTGTACATGTTTTAACGTCAGAAAAATGTCATGTGAAATAGTTCCGAGTGTATGCAATCATCTCTGTAAGTATATATGACCATCAAATGCTTTCATGATTTTCAAACATAAAGTTTAATTGGAGGTTATTTCACCTCTTTCTCAACCCAGAGGATTAAAACAAGAACAAACAGGGTGCTGCGCACGGAGGGTTGCCCTCCATGGCCAGAGGGTGAAGTGGCTTAAATCATAGTTCAAAGTCATGTTTTGACAATCAATTCAAGGCAGAAAAACAAGGATAGGAAAAGGAAAACTAGACATTGTAGGAGTTGGCAGTATGAACGTTGCACTGCCACAAGGCGAGCTCTTCCTTAAGAATGTGCTGCATGCACCAGACCTTGAAGCCAACCTGTTGTCCATTTTCAAGACTATTTTACGAGACAGTTGCACCAGAGAAACATGGAAGTTCAGAGAAAGTTGAAAAGCACAAAGACCGGGACAAGGACAAGAACCAACACTAAAAAAAGGGAGAAAGACCTGGTTATGTCACTTCCTGAGCGCCATAATCCAACAATCACTTAAAAGCGACATCTTACCAGTTCCACTGGAACCCATTATCTGTAACAATCAAATTGCTTTCAAAATTATCTCAATCTTCACGCTCCAAGATGTACAGAAAACTCACCAGCAAATGTTCTCCTTCATGGAAAGTTAGAGACAAATCTTCCGCCAACGTTGTCATGCCTTGTGGTGTTTTTAAAGTCAAGTTCTCAATTTGCAAAAGACATACACGACACTGGTCATTACCAGATATTGATGGATGGATCTGTACGCCTCGAATAGCTTTGAGAATATTAACTATAGACGCGTATGCAACCAATTTGTAAACAAAAACTTGCAGCACATATTCTGAGGATCGATTCTGAGGATCGATTCTGCACATGAAGGGTTGCCCTCCGGCTGTAGAGGGTGTGTTTGCTTGAGATTTTTGTCGGTTGTACGTGTATGACTCAGTACTATTCATTTTCTAACAATAAAATTTTATAAATTCATATCTTGCAACTATTATTCACGGACAGAGACACATGCATGACAATGGCAAAGAATTAATTCGAATCATAAGTCAATGTACATTAACCCACATGAATGAGGGTTTGCCCCCTTAGAGGCAACCCAAAAATTGCAAAAAAACAGGTCTCACTTGTGTGTTTGAGAGTATGCAAAAGGCAGTTCGTGATGGCACTTCCATTTGATTTATCATGTATACAATAGACTTGGTTAATCTATTCAATCAAAATCTATATTCTTTACTACTAAGTCATCCTTTGACCATCGGATGATAAGTGTTGCATATTTAAAAAATGCCCTACCACAAAGCTGTCGTCTAATTTATTGTGTATCTTCATATAAACAATTCGTTTATTGATTTTCCAATACCATTCAATCTTGGCTTCTTCTCTACTCTCAATTAGATTCGGTTCCTGTTCTCTTATTGAATTGAAGCTAATTTTCAGCTAAGCAAGAAATTACTTGCATCTTAAGCAGTCCTGGAGCAATCATGTCAAATTGGTGCACTCTAGTAAAGCCTTACAAAAGCACACAAAAATAATCCACTCTTCAATTGTATTTAAAATTATATGTAGCATCTTAAAATTTAAGTGATGGATCATACAGCATGAACAGCTAGCTGCATACATGAGTGGTGCTCTGGAACATGGGAAGATGGCCTTGCCCTACAATAGTATTTGATTTCTTTCATTTCATGTCGAACTATCTCAGTCTTAAAATCTACAAAGTATTGGACAGCCTGCCTACAATGAGTGATGATCTGGAACATGGGAAGATAGCCTTGCCCATACAATAGTAACTGCTTTTAGCTGGATCTTGAATAGCCTGCCTACGCTGAGCGGCGCTCAATCTTTAGCTGGAACGTGGTAAGATAGTCTTGCCCGAACAACAGTAACTGCTTTTAGGTTCCAGCATATACTATCATAACTCTCCATTTGAAGAAATGTGTCCACCCCGTACAGATCTGGGGGATAAATTCCCACCGGTACAAATCTTTTCATAGTCTATGAACAAAACAACAACAGTGATATCATCATGAAAGTAGTGCCTAACACCTCTGTCAATCTTTCTCTCGTTTTCTAGCAGCAACATGAAGTGCTGCTTTTAGCAATTGTCTTGCAATACCCTATTTGGCAAAATCATAAAGAGCTGTTAATACCCAATAGAAATAAACTTATGACACTAAAGTGCAGGTAAATATCTAAGTAACTTTGCAATGGATTATCTACTATCACTACTCTTAAACTTGTAATACAATATATTGAATGCGTAACATGCAATGGGATATCTACTATGACTACTCTTAAACTTGTAATAGGATATATTATATGTTGCTATATTAAGTGCTTTCACCAACAAACTAAAAGACATCAAAATTCAAGCATACCGCTCGTGGGTGACTATGTACAATATGAACAATGTCCTCTTTACTCAAGTGCTCCCAAAGTCCATCTGATGCAAATATAACAAACTTGTCCCACTTTCTCAATGTGCGCTCTCTTATCATGGGCTCTGCCAAGAGTACAGGCCTTCTAAGACGCTGTTAATAGCAGAATAACAAGCCTGGAAGTTGTGTATGAAGAATACATATGACTAAAGGCAGAAAAGAGGCAGAGAAATGACTGCAGCTTTGTTTGTAAGGTACATACAAGTGGCCCATTTACTGTAGCTCACAGGCAGGATGATTGTAATGTTACTAAAACACATAATCGTTATGAGGGGCTGACTTCCCAAGCAGATGAGATTAGAATTCTTGTGATGTTGCATTGGCATCTAATCATCCTACATTCTTGAACTCTAGAATATAACTCAAAGTCATACAGGGAGGAAATAGAAACATCTATATCATTAATACGAATGGCAAGCATACATCTACTTGAAAATTATAATCAACTTGCCTGCAATTATTGAGAATGTGAAAAGAACCAGAACAGTACAGGCCAAGACAAAAATGCACTCATCATGCCTGTATTTCTTAGTAACTGCCCTGATGGGCTTATCAGACTGTTTATTTTGCATAGCCTTTTATCAAAAACAGAGAAGAAATAGCCAAATTTAGAAGACAAGAAAGGGAACACAGTACCGAACCAAAATGGGATCCTTGACATCTAAGGGCAGGAGCTTGCTAGACGATGGCCCAAAATAAGACGAGTCATTTGTTGTCTTCTTCCAGATCGAAGTATCGCAACTAGATTCCAGAATAGGCATGGTGTCATAGGCAGCATATCTGTATCAAAAGAAAAACTTTGTGACATTCTGTTAAATAGATGAGATGAGTACATGAAAATCTTGTCTTTCTAAATTTGTAAACAGTTTTCATGCGAAATAGCCTAACAAACAAGGGCATTCACCATAAACATATACTGGCATCTAGGAATTTCGGTACATTGTGAGATATGCATTATGATTTAAAGCTAGATCTGGTATTGTCTGCATCAATTGAGGCCACGAATTTCGTGCAGCTGAGAATTAATAGTCATAGTAGATGCAAATAGGAAATGGCATGCTAAAAAATATACTTAATATGAGAAGGAGACTGCCTGGTTCTATGGGAAATTGGAAGCACTTGAAGACGCAGTCATATTATTACTCAACCGGGATGGCAATGGGGTATCACAATTCGGTGTAATTATGCGTGCATTGTCTGTTACCTCACACTGAGGTACTGCAGAAATCCGTGCAGATACGGAAGAAGATCTCCTGATAGGAGCAGTTCTCCTGATAGGTGAGGAGGATCTCTGAGACTGTAAAGCTGGCGCCGCTAATGGGTGCCTACTCTTCACAGCAGCTATTTTCTCCTCCACATGATTTGATAGTGGCAGCACATCTTCTTTCACCTTTATTCCTTGGAGATGATTCCAATGGCACCTGGAAACACAGAATCAGAAAACAACACAATCTAAAATGGAAGAGTACTAAGCCCTGAAATAACACTTACAGGGATCCCCTTTATTAACTCATTGTTTGGCCTTGATAACAAGGCAGAGCACCATCAACATTATTACTTCTACATGGTGACGGGCTGATTGGAAACTTCTCATATTCCTCGTCATCCTTTTCCCTAAGAACATCAGCCTGAATGCCACGGTGTCTTTTGGCAAGCCTATTATGGATCCACTCCACCTCGTTTAAATTGCTTTCCCCCCTTTGTGAATGTACATTTTTCGAAATTATTCTTGGAGAACTTTTGCCTGTATCACTATTGTGTTTTACTAAGTTATCTTGGACACCTTGCTTCACTTCTCCCATAGACATGCGCTCTGATATGCTCTTCTCTAAACTGTTTCTGCTACTTTCTGTATGATGATGATTCATATCAGTATACTGTTGCTTGACTTGACTCCTGATCGGCCGATCAGGTGATGGACAAGCTAGAAGATTTTCTTGGCATTGTTCAACATATGGTTGCAATAAGGATGTTTTAATAGTTCTGATGCCTGCAGATAATTCCAGCAAGCCAAAAAATGAGTTATGCCGATTTGATAATTAAATTAAATTTAGCAAGGACAGACTTACTGTGGGTCTGTGTTCTGGATTCTTCCGAAGCATGATCCTAATTAATCCTCTCCTGCATCACAAGATGAAATTCATGAGAAAGGCATAAAGGCATTGCATTTAACAACCAATTGGTTGGATCCTTCAAAAATGATACCAGAAGCAGCTTACAAAGAATTTGAGTGGATTTATGGAAGTGGTCCAACAGTTGACTTGTTTATTTTGTTGATTAGTCCCTGCATATTCTGGAACACGGATCACATGTTAAACAAGCATAAACCTGTTGTAAAGGATTGCTTAAGTAAAAGGGATTCAACTTATTTATTATTCTTTTCTGATAATGTTCCTAGCAGCAGCAGCACTACAAATAGACCATCGCATTTGGTTCTAAGAGATGCCTGTGGTTTTCAATGATTGATCCATTCCAGCAGATCATGAACTGGCCAAGGGTCTATCCCTGAAAGAGGCCTTCAAGATTACTCAAGTTCCGTGCTGGCCTGTGAATACCATTCTTGTAGAAAGCTTTATTGCACCAAGTACAACAGTTGTTCAGACAGAATTTAGCGCTTCGCACTTCACCTTCAAGCTTCTTCTACCTTGTCCACGGCTTGTGTGATCCAACCTTTACAAATTTGTTGTTGTGCATATGGCTCCAAAATCATTTCCTGAAGACAGGCAGACGATATAGGTGCCTCAAGCATGTACTTTTGCAGCTCCCTTATTAGTGGGAGTATCCATCTATGTTGGCAGTACAAGAAATGCTAATTAATAAGAGAGAATGGATCAATGTTTTAATCGTGTGAGACTGATCATTTTGAGATCAGTTCAACAAAATTATTATTTGGTGTAGAGTTTGAGGTCACCATCATGAAAAACGGATTGAGCTAATATGCAAATCGTGTCTTACCTTTGGGGAAGACGAACTTAATCCTTTTGATTGTAATCCAATTCTGCCCTCCCTTATCAGCAACCAGTAGAGTATGTGACTTAGGAAGACGCCGGAGCTATAGTAGCCACCGTCGCCCAGCAACAGAAATGACGCCAAAATGCCTCTCTATTTTGACCTGGGATGACATTGATAAGACCAGAATAAGTGCTAACACAGAAAATGCTGCAAACTCTGTTGCTGCTACTGAAAATGTTTCAAAAACTGCTGGATCTTGCACAGCGCTGCCCAGGTGACCGCCAGTTTACAGGGTATAGCAGGTTTGGAGCAGTCACCAGCATATCCTAGGGATATTCTAGCATATACCTAGGATATGCCAAAAGCCCACATAAACAAGAGTTTGCCCCCCTAGGGGCAACCCAAAAACGAACATCATCATAATTAGACAAGGTGCTGCGCACGATGGTTGCCCTCCGGTGCTCCGAGGATGTGTTTGTATAAGCATGAAGGGTTGCATGGCCCGAGGACATGTTTACATAATCTTTGATGCATACTGCTCCAAATTAAGAATAAGTTAGTACGGTCTTGTACAATTTTTATTACTACAAGAACATTTCTTTTGTCCAACTCTTCTTAAATAAGGTTTGATATTAAGCCAAAATGATCACGGTTCTGAACCTGCAAAATTGATTGAACTAGATGAATCTAAGCTTGGAAGTTTCCATAATTTCCAGAAGGCTGCCGGTTTCCCGCCAGAAACCCTCTCCTACCCTACCTGTGGGTTCACTAGCACGTGACAATGGGATGTTAGGAATATTTAATTTGTTGACCAATTGACCGTCTCTCAAATTTTCACACTTAAAACCATAGTATCAAATTTTCACACTTAAAACCATAGTATGGCCAGAAACTCTGGTTGTTTTCTTCCTTTTAGAATCCCTGAGGCTACAAACAAATCAAATTGGACACACTTCACCTCAAACAAATCAAATTGGACACACTTCACCTGCAAACGTAGATTCAACATAAGAATTTGTGTTATCTTGTTGCCAATCCAATTCAAAAAGATGGATCATGGCTTTCAATGTCCTTTTTAACTTAAGAATTTGTGTTATCTTGTTGCCAATCCAATTCAAAAAGATGGATCATGGCTTTCAATATCCTTTTTAACTTAGTTCGAGTTTTGTAGCCAATAAAATTACAATTTTTTTATTTGTGCCCATGTTAAATCGTTGTCATATTCCAGCTCTGCATCGATCTGTATACACCTCTCATCTCACCTGCAGACCTAAAAGAGTTATGCACATGATGCTCATATCTCGTGCCATAAAACTTCCAAGTTGCCAGTACCATATATACAGTCCTTAGATGGTATTGCAAAACTAAATGACACCAATGGTGTCCATAAGTTAGCTCTCTGGATCTCTCTGAATCTAAAGTATTGCCAGTAAATGTAATAATCTCAATTTATTTGGCTTTTTGAGATCCAGGCTGTCCAATGTTCTTCCTCTTACCGCATCCATGGTCGAGGTCCTCCCAGTGGTAACTGTGTTAGAGCCAGATTGTGTTGGTCCTCCATATCCTCTGCCTCTAAATCCTCTGCCACGATAACGAAAACCTGAACTACCAATGGATTAGCAAATCTATCAAACAAAACATGTATAGAAACTTCAGAACTTCTCTCACCTCCTCCACCGCCTATCCAACCATAGCTGCTAAAGCAGGATTGATTCTTTGGCCAGCTTCAGAAAGAATGGATAGCAATTCTTTGGCATGCTTTGCATTTGCAGCAGTGTGCCATATACCCAGCCGGAATGGTTTCCTCAGACCAGAGCGACTGTTTGGCTGCCAGAGCAAGAGAGCTGCACATTGGCTGATCAATTTTGACAACACGCCACAAATAGGTAAATGGCAAACTGCAACAGATCCTCTGTTTGATTAAAGCCTCTCCTCTACAGTTTCGCAGCTTTCCTGCTCGTTTCCATCTATTGCAGAATGTTGTAGAGCTTTGCGCTCTTAACCTTTTCCGTCAAGCCCTGTCGTAGAAGAAGCAGAAACTATTGTAAAGAAAAATGCTCTGTTTTAAAAGCTCTGTAACCTCTTCTACGATTTGTGAGCAAGATGGGAAGCTCAAATGGGATTTAAAGAAGTAAAGAGCTGTCGGATTTGCTGCCAAGGCCAGACTAAAGTAAACCTAAACGACCCATTTTCTTTATAAAAGCATCTCAAAGCCTAAACGACCCATTTTCTTTATAAAAGCATCTCAAAGCGAAAACATGGCACCGCTGTACATAAGCAAAAGATCCGGATGGCCGAAGACCTGCATGCAAGAAAATATAGCATCAAAAATCTTGAGGCCTAGAAACAGAGCAGAGAACAAAGAGTTGGACTTTTACCACGACTTTTGTAGCCATGATTTTTGTCCCAGAAGGACAGACACTCTTACCTGCACGCTAATCCAAACAAACATCCATAACAAAGGTCTGGCCGCTGTAAGCCCCTTATTTTCTGAAGTACACATGCAGCAGGATCGGCAAGCGGGCATGCAAGAATGCATGGTCGCCAGATAAGGAAAAACAGGGATCAATCAACAGGAAATAAAACTGAGGAAAGACAGGGATTAAACACGCCCCCAGCCGCCCTTTCAAAGTGCCATCTATCCGTCGTTCTATCCCTCGTTCTTCCCTTGCCATCGCCCACAGCCAGGTGTAGATTTGTGCGAGGAGAAATGAAAACGTGGCAAAAAAATGCGCGATTAGATTGCCGCGCGGAAAAATTAGAAAGGGACAAAAACAATGAAAAATTCGAAACTGCTTTATATATGTCTTGACAAGAAACTTATCGCGGCGGCTCTTCTTCCAACCTTTGTGATAGTTCCTTGAATTACAATTGATAGATTCAAACAAAGGTCGTCACTTATTCTTCCTATCACTCTATCAACTTGCAAGATGGACCAATTCACTCTCATAGGATAGTTGATGAATTTGTGCAGGCCAACACTGAGCCGTGTAGCCATTATACATGTCTCACTGCAAGTCATTTGCACATAAACTGTGCAATATCCAAGAACAACACAATGCAGATTCTTCTAAATTGATCAATCAAGGAGCCCTCTTCATCCCTCTGCTTCTAGTCCTTGTCTTATTCATTGGCTTCTTGTTCTTCGCTTCTTGCAATATTCGTTCCATCTTCTTGTCCACAAAGTTAAGATTTTCCTTCTTTTCTCTTATCCTTTTGGCTGCGTCATATGGTGGCCGTCGCGATAAGTTTCTTGTCCTTCCTATATAAAGCAGTTACATTTTTGTGTTCGCACGTAATTTCTTCCTTACAAATTAGGAGAGCATGACACGTTGCATTGAGGCATTTATGGCATTAATTTCAGATTTGAGGCATTTATGAGCATTTATGGCGGAGGAAGAGATGAGCATTACCATAGAATGACACGTTGCATTCATCGCATTTATGGCAGATTTGTGCACTTTGCATTTATTGCGGCCATTAATACACTTTGCATTTTTTTGTGGCCATTAATACGCTTTGAATTTATTGCGAATTATCAAAGCACAACATGTGTGCACTTTGCATTTATTGTAGCCATTAATACCTTTTGCATTTATTGCGGCCATTAATATGCTTTGCATTTATTGCGGCCATTAATACGCTTTGCATTTATTGCGAATTATCAAAGCACGACATGTGTGCACTTTGCATTTATTGCGGCTATTAATACCCTTTGCATTTATTGCGGCCATTAATACGCTTTGCATTTATTGCGAATTATCAAAGCACGACATGTGTGCACTTTGCATTTATTGCGGCCATTAATACGCTTTGCATTTATTGCGAATTATCAAAACACGACATGTGTGCACTTTGCATTTATTGCGGCCATTGGCAAATTTGTTAGAAGATATCAATCCCAATATATATAGAATCTTAATGATATCTATTTGGATATCTATTTTAGGATAATTATGGATATGAAATATATATCGAATGATATTAATGATTACATGCGAGTTGTGGTATAGGCACTTGGCATAAATATAGCCCTAGATTAGTCATGTGTGTCGATCATCCAACAAAACTCCATCTTATAAATAGAAGGCCTTCTTATTGTCTCGACGCATTGAGAGCACTTGAAGAGCTATTGTGAGCGCTTCTCTTCTGCTTCACTAATTGCATGCAAGGTAAATATTCTCCCATTTTGTAATTTCTAAATTAGAGTTAGAATGTAAGATCTTACGAAGTTGCTTCACATCAATCTAGAATCACTTGGCCATTGCAGAAGAGAATGTTGGACGTTAACTTGGGTCCAACTGCACAGTTTTGAAAAAGAGAAATGTTCGCGGCGGCCTTGGCCGCCGCGATAAATTTCTTGTAATATTAATTGTTCTACCTAGAAGGAGACTAGAACATGGGCTCATATGGTTTTGTTATGATACTATTCCCTATAGTTCTTACATGTGGTATATAACCTAGTCCATCATGCTAATGATTGGGTATGGTGGTACCTAACATACTTCTCATCGGGTGTAGTCACACTCCATGGAGACGCAAGATTTGGTATCATGAATGTAGGATCCCTCCACAATGCTATCAAAATTTACTTTAGCCTAAGGTCATGAAGGTGCACTCAAGTTGTTTAAATTTGTAAAATTTGTATGGCTTATTAACACTTCATGAACTTGGAAGGGTTTGGGTCCCTAGATATTGTTTGATGACATCATACATAACAATATTTATTTTTTAGATGCAACTTCTTTATAGACATTCAATATATATGCCTAGATTGCATATCACACACTCGACACATTTGAGAGGATTTGCGCCATTCCGATTGGGGAGATCATTGTTCGAGCATTAAACAAATCTTTAACTATGCTTGACGAAAGGCAATATTGGGCACACATGGTCCATAAACAATTGTTTTCATGAACCTTTACTTGAGAATGCAAACTAGAAAGGCCAAGGTGACTTGCTCTGGTCCATCCATCCATGTAATTGATAGTTGAGAGAATATCTAGAGTAAGATTTTGAAAAAACCTTATCTAGGTTTGGGTTTAAAAAAAGGAAAAGAAAAAAATCTCGGGCAACAAAATAGAGAATAGTCAGATACAGCTGGTGTCCGCCAAATCTAAAGGAAGGAAGGAAGGTTCTTTTATCGTCCGCGGAGGCCAATCGGCCTATGGGACCCAAATTACACGGGTGCAGCAAGCCCATTGCTACCCGGATTAAAAACCCCCCCTAGGAGGGAAAAACCGTCGCAGCAACAAACCTGCTGGCAACTGTACAAATATACATATATACACATGAATTCCCGGCACCTCAGGTAGGCGCCCGGGGGCAGAGGTGAGTCCGCAGATCCAGAACCTCCTGGAGGTAGGAGCCAAGGGATCGAACTGATGGCGTACTGAGTAGTTAAAGGACAAAAACAGAGATGGATAAGGGATCAGCTGCGATTCTCCAAATGTAGAAGGCGGACATTTTAGCGGATAAAATGGGGACGCCAAAAAAAGGAACAAAAGCGCTTCTTCTTCGACACTAGCTTGGCCACTGGATGGTCGTCCGTTCTTCAGAGGCCGGCGATGCGTGCGCAAGCTCTGCCCCTTTGCCTGCCCGCCTCCGTATTTACCCTCTGCCCGAATCCCCTTCCTCATTCATTTCCTTGTCGATCCTCCTTTGTCTCTCTGGGATCTCAGATTTTTCTTCCCCTCCCAATTTTGCACGCCCTTTCTTAACAATCCTTCCGTTTTGCTTTCTGGCGTTGAGTAAGTTTCTAATCCTGTCCCAGGTTTTTGTTCGCCCATTTGCTCAGTTGCATCATAATTGCCCAATAACTTTTCTGCCATTATAATACGCGTGTTGTTCGTACATTCTAAAGCTCGACGATCAAGGTTTCTCTGTTAGAATTTAAGCTATGGCATTTTAAATCCAAGCTAAAAGTCTTGGGAGATGAGAGATCAAAGTTGCCGGAGTGAATGCTGGTTCGGAAGAAGGCCGAAGATCCCAGCAATATGGATCTGGGACTCAGATCTAAAAGTAAAAAGGGAATTAGAGTATCTTTCAATGTTGGCGGATCTGCCTGTTGTGCCAAGCAAACTGCTGTCAAATAACAAAAATCTCTATTCCGTTCAAAATCGGCATTCTGGAAAGCTTTTCCTCATAGTTTTGTTGATTCTGCCGCGTTTTTGAAGCGGCCCCAAGAGACCCATAGTGTGGGTTCTTCTCCTCGTCGCCATTCTTGCCATAATCAGAACCTGCAAAACATACATTTGAGGCGCCATAGCTAAACACCGGAGAGAAACAGGGGAGATATTTTATACGCCATACAGAAATTGATACTGCTTTACTATAGGAAGGAATACAATAAATTTATCACGGTGGTCAAGGCCGCCACATCCTTTGTTCGAATTTATGCGAAAGTTATCTTGTGCAAGAAGATACTCAGTGCTTATCAGTGATAATTGATGCAATTTATCCACAGGCACGTTGATTTCTCAACAGGTATGTTGTCGACTCCATTCTTAGGCACGACAATCATCTCAAAGGTACCAGCTGAAGATGAGAGAGTTACAAGATGGCCTTTCTCATCTTCAGCTTTGCAAGCGTAGGAGTTATGCAAAATGAGAGAAGCCCAGATCCAAAAGAAGTGGGCAATTTATCGTGGAGGTACATCAATTTTTCTCGACCACTGACATTCAACCATTGGTTTGCCTATGGTACATCAATTTTTCTCGACCACTGACCATTCAACCATTGGTTTGACTATGTTTAGGTAACATGAACTATATATTACTGCATATAAAATACAGTTTTGATTTGATGTCTAGACTTTGGGCCAAGTCATAGTTTCATCTGAATGTTTGCCCAAGCTTTGTACAATTTTTTTCATTATGTTTGGTGATATTCTGGGTTGCACTAGCCCATTGTACGGGTCCCATGGTCTATTGGACGTTATTTTATTCTATGAGTGGAAGTACAAAAGGTTGCTCCTTTTTGGGGCTTTTCTTTTTGCATTAAAATGTACAATATGTAGCTTAGAATTCAAATTTTGTATATCTATTTCTTGCCATAATTATATTTCTCTTACATGTTTTTATTGAAATCCCACATCAATGGAAATTGGACCATTAACTAGTAACAACCCCAAAAAAAAAAAAAAAAAACCAAACATGCGTGCATACATATACATACACACGAGTTACCCTCCCCAAGGCGCGCAGGGATGTTTTAGTGCATACTCATACTGAGCATCCAATGGTTCGCGAGGACATCCACGCATGCCCAAATACATATGCATACAAACCTCCCACCCTCGAAACCTTCATATTAGTCCCGTATTATCTACTGACAATTAACTTTGCCCAAATTGAACATCCAATGGTCCGAGCGTATCGATGGATGCTCCACACGAATATGAAGCAATTTAAGTAATCCCATTGGTTTGGAATTTAATAAGTTCTTTATTACTTCAAGGGTACATCCACATATGTTCTTTATTACAGTTTAACTGGTTCTTGTTCTCTCAATCTCTTATCTGATTTCGGTAAGGCCACTAATGATGTTGAATGGAGAAGTACAATACGTTTCTTATTTTGTTGGCAATACTATGACATGACATTCTAAAAAGTTTTCCACAGTTAGCGTCAATACCATAGAGGCTGAACTCAAAGCTTTATACATAGCAGTTCAAAAATGATATGGCTTGTGCATTTATATGAGGATTTGGGAGTCCATGTTAAAACCAGCCAATATCTATTGCCACAATAATAGTTATATGCACAACAAAGCCTGCTTTTAGCCTATTAAGGGGTGGATAGAGTGATCAACCCTAGCCACTGTCTTTTGCCAACCTAAATCATTGTCATAACTCGGTCTGATCTATCTGGAGACCCCCAACCATCAGTCGACTCCACATTGAGTCTAAGCCCGTGTAGGAGCTTCCATTTGATGTTGATGATGTATTGTATATGTTGTGATGGGATGGATTCTGACGACCCTTTGAACCAATGTTTTTATTATGTATTGTTAGTGCAATGTTATATATTTGCTTTTGCTGATATAGGAGCCCCTAGAGGACGGGCCGGAATGACACCTTTGTATCCTCTGCTTGTATATCTGGCATTCTATATGCAAGCTAGATGGAGGGCCCATATGAAGGGGAACTGCTGGATGGAAAAGGTCCTTCGATGTAGATGGCAGGCTACTGTATATAGCGCAAGAAGCATCACAGTGATAACAGCGCAATGATCTTAGTTGACCAAGATCAAGCACTAGACATTACCTTAACTAGCTAACTGGCCTAGTAGGAAAAGGATAAATTTCAAATACGACCCTCGGATAGTGGGAGAATTGTGTTTTCCCCACCGTTGGAAGGTAGTTAGCAAGTTAGATTTAGTTGTTAGGGTAAGCTAATTTGAAGATTCAAAAGAATCTTTCTAGTAATTTTGAGCTGAAAGTTGTTCATGAACCCCACTTTACAAGTGAAAATTGAACGAGAAATCACATAAAAGGAAGCTTGGGAAGAAAATGGTACAAAATGACCAACATTTTGCCCAAAAGAAATAGGAAAATTTGAAAGATAGTTAAGTGATTAGAGAAAATACTTTAACTAATAACCCACACTTACAAATTTATCTATATTTAAGGAAAGTGATCGCTAAAAATCTATGGAAGTAATCCTATTCTTTAGAGCTTCCCAGATTGTATCCTCGACCTTTTTCTGTTGTAAGGCGAATTCTAAGAAAAAATCTCTAGTTGTTATGGAGCACATCAAAGAAGCACATCCACCCGAAAAGCGACGCAAGCAGGATGGGGACTCTGATAGCTCAAATTTGCCCAACAAATCTCTTGACACCATGGTGGACCAAACCCTCGACACTTTGGGAAGTTCCTCAGAGGAATAAGAGTTGGCATCCACAGTAGGAGGAGCAAAACGAGGAAGTAGAGGAGCAAGTATACCAAAGGAGAGAAAGTATGACAAGGGGAGGAGGACCTGAAAAAGCACATAAAACTGCGATAAGATTAGCCAACAACAGTGATAAAAATAGGAGAGCCAGGGCAAGGAGTGCCCCAACAGGAGGAGGAGGCCGAAGAACAAGCGGCAGGGTCACCAATTTCAGCATCGCCGAAGACAAAGAAATTGACGAATATTTAAAAAGGAGGTGAAAAACCCTTCTTCAATTAAGCAATACATAAACTATAAGAAGAAGAGACTATGGCTGATAAGGCTTGCCCTTGTTATCAGGGAGCCAGAAATTACCAATAGGATGTTCCCTTTTCTGCTAGGAACCCCTTTTTTATCGCTTTTTTTTATTGGACTTCTCCTTCTGTTATTGCTCCTCATTGCAGTGAAATCTCTATAAGGCTATGATGAAGGCAACTCGGTGTTCGGATTTTCACCAAGGAAGGCTATAGAATATTTCCTTAATTCTCAACACATTTTTCAATGCAGGAAAAAGAAACAACTCTCCACTTTGATGTAGATGGCCATCTTTGTTATCTGATCAGCATTGCAAGTATGTTTGCATTTCTTTGAATTAGTATTTAGCTCATCTAATGATCAAATAATTTAGTATGTAGCTAGGTTATGCAATGATTTGGTATATAGATAGCGTTACGCATTTGTGAGGTTGAGTTTTGTAGCATTTCAAATTCATTGAGATGGATATAAGTTCTTTAAGATCATAATTGCCATAGCCAAATGTGATGGCCTTTGATTCCATCCTGTATATCGTGAAACCTATGTCTAGCTAAATATTATTGATATTATGGTAACTAAATATAGAAGTATGCAAGGATTTTTTGTTTATTATAACTCTGGAGTGCATATTTCTCTGCTTTTTCCATGGTCATCTCCCTCTGGATTCCTCACATCAGGGCTCCAAATCTCATCTTTAAGCTTTTCTACTTTTCCTTTAGGTCTTGCTTCTCCAGAATAGAGGTCCCACGATGCACTTTATTACTTTTGCTATGAAAATTTCTTGTTTCTGTTTGGCTGAAAGAGTCTATGGTGTGGCAGGTATAGTGCTACAATAGGTTTGATCATCTGCATGCTCACATTTTTTGAGCTTAGGTCATTATATGCCAGGGTAAATTTTAAGGGCCCTAAATGTTTTTGTATTCAAATTAAAGTTGGCTAAACCTATGAAAAACAAAAGTTCATAGATTTTTTTTTTGGCAAAACTTGATGAAATAAAACCCTTTCGTTATCTCTGACTTGGGTTAAAATATAAAATTGAGATGATATGAGAATTTTTGTGTTGACAAATTGTTCTTTGTTGGTATCTAAAGTGCAACCATTTAACTTCAAATTTTGAAGGCTCATTAGTATATAAATGCCAGAAAACATAATAGTTTCTAGATTAAAGCTTATGTATGCTTGTTGTGGTGGAGTCCCAAATGTGCATAGAACTTTATAACCACATTACCTGATGCTAACCATATTACAAAATTAAAAACAAAGTTACATGCTGCTAATTGTGCATTGAACCAATGCTTGCAAATGAGAATCTACGGACAAATGGCAAGATTGAGATAGCTAATGGTGATTCCTAAATGAAAAAGGTCCTTGAATAGATTCGACATGGCTATTTGAATTGATCAAGGTGTGTCTAATCAGCTCCAGAGAAGGTGATTCAACACGTCAATGTTGCAGTCAATCGTGGCTAAAATCCAAGTCTCCAGAATCCCCTTCCTCCCCCCCCCGTTTTGGTCTTCTTGCTTCCTTTCCCTTTGAAATTTGTTTGGAAGGTCTCTAGATTGCTTTGAAAAAACAATTGCTTCAAAAGGTTTTGTTTAGGTTATGTACACCTTCTAAAAGACATGAATTCGAATTTTCCTTGTTCTTATTTTGAAATGCTTCTCAATTTCATTTACTGTTCCTTCTTACCTTCTTTATCAGATTTGATCTAGCATTACCAAAGATTTGAGTCGCTTCAGAAACTACCAAAGATCTTGCATTTAACATATGGATTTTCTGCCATATTCACATGTCTCAACTGAAAGAAATTGCTCAAGTTTATCAAACTAGCTAATGCACTCAAATTGTTTGACAAAGCATCTAAAATTTCCAAACTGCTCCATTTCTCAAAGATAAAAGAAATACTTCCATTAAAACAATTATTATTCAGATTCTGCTCCTTGATACTTGCACTAGAGATGTTTGAAAGATCCCCTGTTAACTTAATGTAATCCAATCTAAGAATACTAAAAGAACCCATTGGCCATACTTTCTATGTGATTTCTTGGCATCTTACCTGCACTACAGCCTCGAAAATACACCGGGATGCCTAGCATACTACTGATTCCATGAACAACATCCAGTCCCACATATTTTTTCGAACTCTAGTTGCATCTCAAGAAAAAATACAGTCCTGTGGCAGCGAAAATCAAGAACTAGTTTGACACAAAACGACGAGTTGGTAAAGAAAAAGAGAGATGGAATCGACTGTGTTTGCTTGTTGCCGCCACTACCGTTATGGCTAAACCCGTGTACGTATAGACTAAAAAGGTGATTTCACAAATACACAAAAATTTGGGGCATTTTTGCAATTACATGAAAATACAAGGGCATCTTTAGAAATTTTCCTCGATAATATGGCATTTAAATATGAAGACAAGCGTACAAAAATAGAAAAATAACCTGTTACTATGCTAGATATTTTAACTATTGGACTCCATTCAAAATGCAATTGTTTCTCATACAAGGGTCCAACTTTATTATTCATTATATATTCATTATTTGCTATCTTTATGGCGTCACGTTCAAGTTTTATTTCTAACCACTGATCTGGCGGATATTCTCAGTATTGTGCCAGATCAATGGCCCTTAGAATTTTGAGAGAAAAAATGCATGCCAATGTCAATGGTGTAAACCGAACACATGGTTGAAGCAAAAATAAAAGAGAAGCAAAATAGAAAACAACCAATGGTATAGCCTTCTGCCATAGCGCCTGCCTGTTCAAAGCTGCCATAGCTTGAACACACTACCCCACCGAATCCCTGCATTGGCTCACGACACAATGGCCTCACCACAAGCCGCAGGATCATCAAGAAATCTGTTGGTCTTCCGGATCTGTGAAAAGAACGAAAAGCTACAGGGGAATTTCAACCACAAATGCCCTGAACTTTCATGCCCAGTCGGAATTTCATGGCTCACCCGGTAATTTTGAAAATGGACCCATTAATTAAATCTTCAGAGAACCAGCTGCCCCTTTGGCAATAATAAGCCGATTTGCAGAGCCCATTAGAATCCAAAATCTCTTTAAAACCGCGATAGCTACTGCCTCTTTTCCACTTTGGCAGCAGATCGCTCGGAAATAGAGTGCTTAACGTCTTTCATTTCTTCGCCATGCTCAAATTTGAGAGCTCCATGCCGCAATCGATATGATAGAAATGCAGGTCCGCTTCCAACCTACAAATCCGGCATGTTCACAGCCACCTTGTACGCTCCTATCCGCCGCCCAACGCCCTTCACATGCTTTCTAAATTGGAACCTATGACATAGAGGACTACTTCCTAGAAAAAGGGGAGTTGCAAAGCACCCAAAATAGCAATAACCATTCAAGCTCCTCCCACATGGCAAATTATACCATTTTCTATACAATACGACACTGAAATCATAGTCCTAACCACTGCCAGAATACCCTTTCCCAACCCAAAACGAATTGGGCAAACTATATCATTTGGGTTTATATTTTTAGCAGGGTTGCCTAACCCCCCCTGCACAAAAGGCTGCAATTCTAGCTATGCCACGTGTCGTGCCACGTCACCCAAAATCAATTTGAGCCGTCCGATTCTCTAATTTCGAATCCTACGGCCAGGGAAATTAGAAAACTCTAAAAATTCTCTGCCGTACTCGGCTATGGCAGATCCGGATGGCGACGGCCGTGTTTCTCTTTCTACCTATGGCGGTGGCATAGCTCTTGAGCTCTGCTTGGCACTGCCTTGAGGTACATGCACTAGTTATAACTAGAGGACAAAATCCTTTTGAGCAACATAAGTTTGGGTATGGAGAGCGGTGCTCCAGCTATGGCAGACAAATCCTTTCGCTTTGAGAATGTTGTAGCTGCCGGAATCTTCTTTTCATGTTTACTTCAAAAAACAGGTCTGTAAGAAAACTACGATGTCTATGGCAGAGATGTTCTTCCCCTTTTATATTTGTCATCCCTTTTCCATTATATTTTCCCTGAGACCTCTGTTTATCGTGCAGGGGATATTCATTTTGCCAGATTAGGTCAAACGCCCTTCTTGGAGTAGCATTTGCTTAATAACAGTCATCGCTTCGAACATAACATCAATACCATCGAACTGGGTATTGCAGGATCCCATAACATCAACGCTGAAGAAGTATTTCGATGGTCTGTACTGTACGTAAGGATGTTTTTTCGTGGCCTGTTTCTGTGCCCAAAAATCTGCTACTGTGGAAGCATGATTTGGGGTTCGTTTCCTTGAAGATAAGATCAGAGGATCTATGTAAATAAGGCTGTGTTTCGTTGCTTGGAAGGCTGGTGGTGCACTTCGGATCTGTGGCTAACACCTCAAGGAAGTACGGCAAAAGCCACTTTGGAATAGGGCAAGAAGCAACGGATTTGGGTGTGCGGCAAAGATATCCAGAACTTACGCTATGCTATGTCTTCTAACAATTCAGGTTGGTGGTGGGCACTTGAGATTATTGAAACTGCATTTGCATTTGGTTATGTTTCTTTTCCTTTGATGAATAGGAAACATTTTGAAGTTTTGCAAAGATACAGAAAGTGGAGAGGAGAAGTATGAATTAGGTATAATCTCTTTCTGTTCTTTCTAGCTCAGACCAAAATGCAACTCTGCAAAAATTGGGCAGTGCTGCATTTTATGATTTGCAGTACATGCACGTTTGTGATTTGTTTCTTACTTGAAAGAGCCATTTCCTTACCATGCAAGAAAGTAATGCATTAAATAGCAGGAATAGTTCCGCCAGGCTCTTTGTGTTTAGTCTGCTCCATAGATTTCTACAAAAGGGCTCAAGTGTTTTTGTCATAGTCAGAAGCTTCCCAGTTCCATGCTGCCATGCTACCAGTGTTGCAGCTTCATTCTGACAGCATGTTTTTGACGATTTTAGTCTAGCAAAAAATCAAATTTTTGTCTTTTTGGTTCGCAAACGAATCCTTTGTGCCTTCTGCAAACGAGTTAGTAGACCTAAGATTGTGGCCTCTTTCACTTAGAGTCGCTTTGAGAGTTTCTGAAACGTTTTCCTTCTATTCATGCTTTAATTTGGCAAGAAAACGTGCAAAAAATTGTATAGCAAGGCCAAGTTTTGTTGCAGCATAGACATACAGACCAAGCCTTACAATTCTTTGCAAAAATGAGAGAAGAGTGGCTAAAGCCAGATAAGGTCACATTTAGCAGCATTCTTAACGTTTGCTCTCTTGGCCAATAGTTTGGACAAATAAAACTTATTTGTATTGTGCACTATATTTAGGATTCCAGTGTAAGTGTAGGATTTCAAGAAGATAAACCTGCTCTAAAAACTATAAAGCTGTCTTGAATTTTAGTAGCTCTACAATTACAAATTTCAAGATGTGCAAAAGGTTCATTTAATAGACAGTACTTGATTATGTGCTTGAATACACGTAAGGCTTTACCTTTCTGATACTTCTTCATTCTGCTCCACATATAGGTTGCCATGCTATAGAGAAATATTTGGCTTCATAAGCAATAATTGCATGCATGGTAATGATATGCATGATTTAAAGATGTAAAAAGGTTCATTTATTAGATAGCACACATAATCGATGATCTAAAGTTGTAAAAGAGATTCATTTAACAGGCAACACTAGCTTATGTGCTTAAATACACAACACCTTTTTTAGAATATACTTCCTCATTTTGCTCCACATACGGTGGCCATGCCATGCCATGAGAGGAATATTGACTTCATAAGCAACTAATGCATGAAGATAATATTTAATTATTTATACATGCTAGAGAAACTGACTTCGGAAAAATAACCATACACAACAATTATAACAGCGAGCATATTTACAAGCTCCCAATGTAAGCCCCGCAATGTAACATATAAATATTCACTATAAAGCATTTAAAACAAATCCTATAAATCACATAGCGAGCATATTTACATACTCCAAATGTGCGGCCCACAAAGTAAGATAAAATACAATATTTACTATATTTCAACCTAAGCTTTTGTCATTATGAAAACAAAAAAAACAAATCCCGTATGAAAGGTTCCAACTTTTACCCTAATTAGCATGGCAAGGATGACCCCTCGAAGAAAGTGAGAGACTGGAGACTAAAGGCTAACTAGCACAAAACTAGGAGTGCGAGGACCAAAATATGCAGGACAAGCAGATAGGGTTTGATCACGAAATGGAGGCAGATGTGCACTTGCTACATGACAAGGCCACCTTGACACGAAAGATTGAAGACACGCCGAAGATCAACAAGAAGGTCCTTCAGAGGTTACGGGATCGTTGTTCCACTCAAAGCTTTAAGAGATATTGATGCAACTCAAAGCTATGAGAGATATCGATGCAACACTCTCTAATGTGAAGGAGCTAGGTGTCTTTTGAATGTTGTTTCATTGTGTCTTTTGAGCATCTCTATTATTTACCGTTTTTTAATACCTTTAAACTTTTGATTGCAATGGACAAGATCCTAAGCTATGCAATCACGAAAATACGGGATGTTCCTTGCAGAATATTAGCGTTCCATTGGACTTGGCTTGACATTGTAGGTCTCAGCTGATATCTGTGAACATGCTAGCACACATTAATATTTTATAATTTTTTCCTTTGCCTCAACCCTGCCCTTGTGCTAGTTTCATTTTGGTCTCGATCGAACCAGTGATTAGAGTTGTGCAATTGTTTTTGAAAGCCTGGTTTTATTGTGGAATTCCAAAAAGGACGTGGCCGTCCATTTTTTGCGACCTCTGTGTGCATGTTTTTCCCTAGCCTTACAGTTGGTGAGAGCCTGGCAGGGGCCGAGTTCTCAGGCGATTTTGGGCGACACAGGGAACGCGTGGTGATCTGCAACATGGTCCAGATTCCAGATTTCCTCCATCCGGATTTGCTCCAGCGGGATTCATGTTTCCAGATTTGCTCAGAGGAGGGCAGCGACGGCAGTGAGCGCCTCATCAACGCGGGCTCCTGTGGGTATGGTGTCTGCTTCGGATTTTTGCATGTCTGCTTCAGATTTTTGTTTGGACGAGCAAGGAGGGCCGCCTGAGAGGAGCTCAGCTGCTGCATCCAACTGTATGAAGGATTCGATTAGGCTAGAGTGTGGCACAATTTCTCACAGAGACGGCTTTGTTGAGGTGCCGGCTTAGCCCTTTGTTGCTTGAAAATCCGAGAGCAGGATGGGAACCAAGGACAAAAGAGGCACAGGTGAACATGAACGAAGAATTGTGTTGTACTTCAGAGGCAAAATATCCTTCTTCATGCACGCCACTTTCATCATGGCAGGAAACAGAGGATTGCTAGCTTGGGCTACACGGTTATGAGAATGCTCTCCAGTGGTGTTTACACACTGTCAATGGCACCTAAAGTAAACTATGAATAGACTGCTTTATGAATAGGCTGCTTCATACCCAAGAAGCTATAACGATCTGGGTTATGAATGGATGTTGCAGATGGTTAGACAGTGTTCATGTATATGTTGTTGCTTGTTGGTTAAGAATGTTTACGTGCATATTGTTTATTGAATCTACATTACAGTTGCATCTTACAAATGTCGCTTTTGTTGACAACTTGCATTTCTTGGCAGCTTGCACATGCACAACACACGTTGAAGTTTGATTTAATTCAATGACATGTGTGCAGCTCAGAATTTAATTCTGAGGTCTATGGTTTATTGTGTGGCTGACGTTTTTTTACATTCTTTTTTATGAACCCATTAGAGTTATGAACCCATTAGATTGTCTGTGGCCAAGACCAAATCAGTGCTTCTCTGTGGCAAAATAAATAAGGGGACATACAATCTAAACCGGCTGTTGAAAAAACCACTGAGCTAATTTCTTAAGATCAATCTCTTTGTTAGAGCAGCGGCCAATACCTTCCGTAATGCTTGTGTCACTACTGGAATCTGATGTGAATGTTCGTATATCTTCAACCATTTAGCTTTTGCACACGTTTGAATTTCAAACTATACACACATGCTGATATGTAATTTGTAGCATTTTCTTAATGAAGCATTGCATGAAGAAACTCAAAAATTCCCCTATAGACACAATTATGGAATTTTAGTGCAGCTAATCATACTTTACATTAAATTGGGTGCTTCTCTACAAAATTTCATCCGTCAAAGAATTATCACCAACTAAAAAAGTTAGGCCCAGCACGAGAAATCAATTCTTTTGCAGCATCCTTGCCAAGTGCTACCATGTCTTCATAGTTATATAGACCTACTCGTGATGTCTCTAGTACTGTAAACAGTGAACAGAAGAGTTATTTCCTATCAGACACATTAATAGAGCTTAACTGAATTACCTCTAGTTCCATCTGGTGATGCAACAAGCCCCCGAAAATTACATCTACCTTCTGAATCCTGATATGCATATCCAGCAATAGGAGTGCGACATGAGCCATCTAAAGTTTCCAAAAAGGACCTCTCACATGCAACAGCCAGCCTTGTCTCTTCATGGCTCAAAGTTCCAATATATCTTCTCTGCAAGTATTAATCAGAATTAAGAAAAATAAGTTCGTTTATTTGAACAATTTATTAAGACGAAATTATAATTTTATATCTTTGATAACTCCATACATTCACAACAGTAGAAAAGACAAAAACTTAGTACCATCTTGTCATCACTGGTCCTGCAGGCAATCCCAATGGCACCTTGAGCAATCGCTGGCAGCATTTCATCTGTAGACAATATGGAAGTCACATGACTTGTCATATCCAAACGTTTGAGTCCTGCCAAAGCTAATAGTGTAGCCTGCACACTACCCTCACTGAGTTTGCGCAGCCGTGTTTGGACATTGCCACGGAAATTGACAACCTGCCAGTGGATGTTTTAGAGTAGAACATATGCATTCACACGAAGTTAACCTTCATCATAAAATATGAACACTTCTTTTATGCAGAGCAACTTTATTGTAACAATATAATAATAGAATGGGAATGCATCACCTTCAGTGTTGGATATTTATTGAGTAATTGTGACTGCCTTCTCAATGATGCACTCCCAACAACACTGCCCGCTGGAAGCTCTCCAAGTGATGAGGCAGTGAGAGATATAAATGCATCCCTAACATCTTCCCTTGGCAAGTTGCAAGGTAAAATTGTTCCCTCTGGAAGATATGTAGGCACATCTTTCATTGAATGTACAGCAATATCAATTTTGCCATCTAGAAGGGCATCATCAATCTCCTTGGTAAACAACCCTTTGCCACCAATGTCCGCAAGAGGCTGGTTAAGAATTTTATCTCCTGTTGTCTTAATAATAATAATTTGTAGGGCTCCTTCCTCTGCAAGCTCTGGATGTAATGCTTTGAGCTTGTCTCGTGTTTCATATGCTTGAGCAAGCGCTAGTGGGCTGCGGCATAAAACATGTATACTTTCAGGAACTATAACATTACAAGACAGACACCAAAGAGCTACAGACTTCTTGCAAAAATGGATTTGGAATACTGGACCAGGTATTGTTCAAGGCTTAATCACAAAAAAACAAACATTTTTTGGTGATCCAACTACACAAAATAAAAATTAGCAAGAGCAATGATCAGAGACCTAGAACAGAATGCAGGAGAAGATTTTATGTTCCACATAACCTAATTTGAAAAGTGATGCTAAAGTAACAAAAATACACTACATATTCAAAACCAGCTCCAGGCTCGCTTTGAAGAAATGAAATGAAGAGGAGCTAATCTTACAGTAAAACCCACCTTCCACGGGTTCCTATTCGAAGAAGAGCCACCTCAGTCTTCGTAGCTGAAGCTGTGGAAGCCTTTATCTCCAATTTCCTTCGACATAATTTAGATCTGCAGTTGAATTCCCCATTTGCATCTGGCCTATGCCATCTAAAAGCTCGTTCTGGCACTAGAAATGCGGCCGGAGAAGCGGAGGCCGCCATAGCCATATTGCTATCCGTTCCATTTGGAAATTGTTATCTACAAAAACATTGACCGTCCACATCAGCACGTAATTTGGTTTGGTGTTCAACCGATGGGGAAGTTTTTATCTGCACTATTTTGTACAAGATGTATTCTCTTAATAGTTGTGATAGTTGTGGATTTGGTTAGGAATAGAATGCAAATAGAACCTTCATTCTTGGAGAAGAAGAGCCTTTTTTAGAACGCCTATTTTTCCTATTAGACCTCTTTTACAGCTTATATCGTCAATTCTAGGTTTTTATCATCGGCCTTCCTCTTGAGCGTTCCTTCTTTTTGTGTTTTTTGTCTCCCTACTTACTGGTTTGTTTGATCTTTTAGTTTGATTTTTCTAGAATGTCTAAATAAGTTCGAAAGGATTATCCCAAAACTTTGAGCTATGACAAAACATACAACAGAAAGAAGCAGAGGCCATAAAAAGTACACTTGAGAGTTAAAGATAGAAGACGAAACTCTAAACTCAAGCTCAAAAATCTATACAAAATCTGTGATGGGCTGATATTACAACAATGCCCAATCTCCCACTACAAAATCGAAATGAAAAATGGTTCTCACTGCAAAACTGAAATAAAAAGATGAAGGATAAGGGAAATAATCATTCTGCAAGAAGATAGAAATGCTGCCGAATATAGAAATGCTTCGACATCCTACCTTACAGATGCTCCTTTGAGGCATAACGCCAGAACGTAGATAGGCAAGCGTAGATAGGATGTAGAGAAAAATAGAAAATTTAAAATTGATATTGCTGCATCCTGCAAGAGGGAGAGGGAACACCAGATGCGGCGTAACATGCGGCGTTCCAAACCAATGCCATCGCTTTTTAATGCGTTCCCATCATGGAAACCAATGCCATCGCTTTTTAATAAAGAAGATTATTCTTATGGGAATCCATTTCCTTGGGCTAAAACCACGAACTCCATACACCGTTATGCCTTAAAAGCAAACAAGGTGCTGCCATGGCTGGAAGGTGAAGTGGCTTAAATCATAGTTCAAAGCCATGTTTTGACAATTAGTTGAAGTTGCTACTTTTAGGCAATAGAATACTTGATACCATGGCTTTATGGGAATTGGCCTGAAGAAATCTTTGGTGCTATGCATGGAAGAAGTATTGCAGAAGCATAAGGACAAGTGTAATAGAGCAGAGAATGGAAATACATGCTTTGTTAGCATAGAAATGAGAGAACTCCTTGAAGACATCTAATCGGTTTTTGTGACGGAGAGCTTCAAACATCTGCGGAGCAGGTTTTGTAGAGGAATGCAACATTGATGCATAGCCTAATCCAAACCTCGCAAGAAAAAGTGAAACCAATGATCGCAGACTCAAAGTGGAAGAAGGATGCAATGCACATACCAAGAATCCCCATCTCCATAGCTAAATGAAGCTCTCTCTCTTAGGTTTCCCACATGATCGCGAATTTTGTATCTCTCGCCATATACGGCGAGAGATAAAATTTGTACGTATAGCTCCTCTCGAGCTCGAGAGGAGCTCTTCTCGGGCCTTAATGGCCGTTTCCCTCGGATTCTTAGGAAATCAGGCGCCAAATTCCACCGCCTGCCAGGAATTCAATTTGTTGGCCTTGAACCAATCTTGGAATCATGAAATGGCCTTCTTTCTTTCATTTTCCCCAAAGCTCCTTTCTGATCGAGGCCTCATGGGATTTTATTTTCCTCCATTTGCTTCCCAAATCATTTGTTATGGTCAGGCATTAACAATATTTTGATATGGATCCCTCGATTTTGGGGATGATTGCAATGGTTTTCGCACAATTATGCTCGGCATTGCATTGCGGCAGTTTTGCCTAAACCCGATGGATTCATATCACGATTAGAGCTCTTAGACTTAGCTATGGAGATCTGAAACCATAGAATGTACGACTCATGACTTCTTTGTCAATTTACCTTGATTACGTTGGGGGACGACCCAGATTAAAGAGGCCTTCAAGAAGATTTTGGGTTGCACCGAGAGGCGGACTACAGTGGGATAGCATTGACAACCATGCACGAATTGCTTGCCCTCTTATGAGGATGATATGTGGAGGCAATGTTACAGGATGTCAAGAGCATCATTCGATAAGCTGGTAGGTCTTCTAGCCCCATATTTTGTAAAGCCGGCGGGGAAAGTAAGGCCTCCCATAGATCCAGAAGGGTTGTAGCTATGGTAGTTTACTTCCTTGCTCATGGGAATCTCCTCTCTGCATGTTGGAAGGAGATTCTATCTTTGGTCGATCAACTTGATGTAAATATGTGAGGAAGATCACACTAGCTTTGGCTTCCAAGAACATCTTTGTATAGGAGATTTGTAGCTATTCCATCGGGCGAGATTACTTGACATTATAGCGAGAATTTAAGGAGGCCAGCGGTGCTCAAAGCGTGTTCTTCTTTGTTGATGGGAGCCACATATATTTGTCTGAAAACCCAAGAAAAAGATCATGCAAATGACTACTACAAACAAGAATAAAAAGACATTCTATTTTGTTTCAAGGTTGTGTTACTCATAGTAAATTGTTTGTGAATGTCATTTGTATTAGAGTAGGATCTCGTACATGATTCGGACATTTCGGGGAGAAGCACCATTTATAACGAGGTTGGCCTCCAAATCCATATTGCAGGAACCTATTGTTAGATTAAAAGGGAAGAAGATCAAGAAAGGAATGCCTCACCGAGGAAGATGTAGTTGTAAACATACCTCCTCAATTGCTTGGAGATTACGTGATATCCTAGCGTGCCATTTCTGCTAAAGGTTTTTCCAGACCCTGATAACAAAAAGAATCGATTCAACAAGAGAATCTGCAGAGGCAGAGTTGTAATTGAGAATGGATTTGGTATTGTCAAGGAGAAATGGAGAATCTTAAAGAGTCTTACTGTTCAAGCATCACAAGCCAGCAAAATCGTGCATGCTTGTCTTTGTTCTATGGAACTCAGTTTTTTGAGAGAAAGGGATTGGATTTGCTGCCACTAACTCCAGAATGCCCTCATGTCGAGTACTATGAGACTCAAGACATGAACAGGAAGCTGAAAAAGGAGGGAGATCAGATCAGGCACATCCTACTCCAAAATCTGGAAAAGTAAATGAGCTGGGCTTCATCTCTCCATGAACATGGTGTTGTGAGAACTTGATGTGCTTGGAAATACAAAGTTGAATGAAAGTTCATTGCAATATTTGTATCAGCAACTTTATTTGCATTGCTTGTTTTATAAAACTTTTACTTGCATTGTTTGTGGCAGAAATTTTCTTTGCATGACATTCTTTGCTTTGCAGAAACTTAACATAAAGTAAAGTACTCAAACACATCAGATATCAGTGAAACGAAAAAACTCAATTGTATTCATTGAATCGGGTTCACAAATGTATGCATGCACTCAAATGTAGTGCTAATGAATGAAACAATCTTGAACAATGAAAAGTAAGTCTCGAGTTCTAACTACACTGCATGTACTTAAGAAAAAAAAGGGATATCAGCAACCCCACTTCAAAGCTTCAGATTCAAGCTCTTGTCGTCCCCTTTCTGGATCCAAGCTCACTTGTCCCCGTCACAAAATCATTAGTGAAAAAAAACTAAATGAAGGTACTACAAAATGAAGTTTCTGGGGGCTGTTTGTCCTTTCTATTACTCAAAAAAACATGTACAATGACAACATTTCTTTGTATTTTTACAAAAAGGGGTGTTCCAGGATTCATCTTCCACAAAAGGAAAACCTCAAAAGCTAAAAGAAACCTCAAAGCTGAAGAAAAGGAAGAACAAAACAAAAAAAGAGGCCGTCTTCAACATGCAACACAACTTGTCTGGGTGTTTTGATCTCCATCAAAACCCAAAGACAGAAATCTTCACAAAGGTAAACTCGACATGGACCTTCTGCCGAACTGGAGCGTTCATAGCCCAGTCGAATAACTCGGGCTCCACTCGAATGCCCATGTCCAAAATTGCACCAAAGCATGCGGTTATGGAGTTATGAGTCTTTTCGTGATTCAAAGCGAAAGCTCATTCTCCTCGGCGATGCATGAGGAATTTACACGCCTCGAGACATATTGTATGAGTCCGAGGGAGGAGGAGGATGGCGATGGAGAAGGATGGCGCCGGAATCTGAAGCGCTCACGAACTACTGTCTTCGGTCGGGCCATCTCCTCAGGAAACGTAGAATAGGAAAAGAAAATGTTGGCACACAAATCGAGGACATAATTTATGGGAGTCTGCTATCTAATGGTAGTATGGTACACGAAATTATGGCTCGAATGACATCTAAGGAAAAAGGCAACTGCCATGAAATCTAATGTTCCTGAAATGTAATGGTTTATATGCCCAATTCTGCACTATGACTGGTCGACAACTTGCTGGCAACTTTCTATGTCAGACTACAATTTCCTGCCATCAACTGTTATAGAATAGAATGTTGCAATTCAATGGGATTTGCGGGGAAAAAGACAATACAACATCTAACAATAAAGAACAAAGTTACAAGGCCATTGCAAACTAAAAATACTTACAGTACCTTCAATTTCCCTGTTTTGATGCTGAAAGTTTTGCAATTTCGAGCAAAGTCTCCTTGGTCATTTGGCAAATGCTTTGAGTCATGATAGCCATGGATTCTGCAATTTTCAGGCTATGAGCAGATCTCATTTCTTCCAGCTCTTTTACCAATTCAATTTTTCGCATGGAATCATCTTTCATGAACTCTAATTTCTTGTCTTCTCGCTGCCCCCAAACCGAAGGTTGCCATTTCACCGATTCGGAAGCTATGTCCTCATCAATAGCCAACGGATCTCTTCCTTGAGACCGGGTTTACCTGCAACTCCGTGCATACAAGCCTGCCGATCTTGGACTTATTTCATGCACGCCTTCTTTATCGCCAGAATTGGGAGTCTTGTTTGAATTTCCACCATTTGTGTTTGGGCTTGAAGGTGTTTCAAGGGGTTACGTGGTTATTACATGGAGGGTCCGTGTTTGGAATCTCGAATTGCTCTTCTGGAATCTGAATTGGTTCCAAAGGTTTCATAGAATGATTACGGCATATAATTTTCTGGTATGATGAATGCATCTCTGAACATGGAATGCTTCTTCCCCAAATGCACCGGTCATCTCTCGCACGGGGAGATACGTGTGATTAGTGCAACCTGTTCTCAATTCTTCCATCTTCTCATACCACTTTGCCAAGAAGAGGGCTCGCCCCTGTTACGTCTTGACATATTTTCGCCCTTGAATTTAGATTGTAACTTGTCCCATTTATTCTTCAATTTGCCTCAATTCAACTAAACACGGTACTATGGGCATGAGTCTTTCGAATTTCTTTCCATTGGGAATTGGAAAGATTGATGCTACCATTGTTATGTGCCTTGAATTCCATTAGATGGTTCAACAATGCACAGATGGCTTCATCAGACCAATCCAATGGTGATTTACGCTTTGCTTTCGGGACCATTGTATCGGAATTTGGATCTACAACTACTAATGCTTGGGACTTTCCAGAAGAAACAGAGTCTTGACTTACTTGCGTTGCCTCAAAGTTTGTCCTTCTAGCACAAACAACCGGGGAATCCGACACGCTTCTACTCCTCTTTGATTCTTTTGGAGCGGGAAGTCCATGAATTACAAGGGTATTAATCGATCCAGGTCATTTTTTTGCCTTTCTTGGCTGAAATTCCTTTTCACGCCTTGGAGGAACGAAGGCCTTTGAATTATCTGAACCCCTTGTCATGCTTACAAGTACAGGAACTTATAAATCTGCAAGCAATGAAGATAAACAGTTTTATTGTTTTTGGCATCCAATCTTCATTACAAAAGGGAAATCGAATTATGCTGAAATGGAATGCGAGAAACTTAAATTCTTAGGTAGTAATGCATACCTCGGACGACAATCGACCTTGTTCGGGCCGGATCTGGCCGCCAAGAAGCTCGTGAGAACGGGGAACAAAGATCTGTCACTTACCGCTGGAGCAGGGGAGATTCATGAACAGAGAAATGCCATTTTAGCAAGCGAAAAACATTAAGGCTAGGGGTTGCTTAACGGGCGGAAACAGATGGGAAACGCCGGGATCCGCCCGGTTAAGCAAAAAATGACTCTCGGGGCATAAAGGTGAGAGTGGGTTTTCCCCACTCTCACCTCCCTCGCATCTCTCATCACCTCTCATCGTCTCTCATGCAAAAAATTCAATCATGTGGGAAAGCTATCTCTCTCTCTCTCTCTCTCTCTCTCTCTCTCTCTCTCTCTCTCTCTCTCTCTCTCTCTCTCTCTCTCTCTCTCTCTCTCTCTCTCTCTCTCTCTCTCTCTCTCTCTCTCTCTCTCTCTCTCTCTCTCTCTCTCTCTCTCTCTCTCTCTCTCTCTCTCTCTCTCTCTCTCTCTCTCTCTCTCTCTCTCTCTCTCTCTCTCTCTCTGGGGCGATGGTGCATAAAACAAGGGCAAAGAATGGGGACGTGGCTGGGTCTTCATCAAGCTCTGGTGCTGCAACAGTGGCGAAGGATGTAGACTCTGATACTCGAAAAGGTAAAAGAAGTTTAAAAAAAGCAGAAAAAACAATGTCTGCAAATAAAACTGGGCTAGGGTTGTCGGATTCTGAGTCATCTGATGAGAGCCCGGAGACACAACAGATAGAAACAGGGGTCTTGGCTGCAGCGGCAGAGATTCCGGCATTTACCACAGGGGCTACAGAAGTTTCCGGAACAGGGACTTTGGCTATTTCGGGAGCAAAGGATTTCGAACGAGGGGCTTCGCCGCTTTCGAACAGGGCTTCCGAATTTCGCAACAATAGGGTTTAACGGGGGCTTCACTGCTTTTTGAACAGGGCTTCGCAATCGGGAGGAACAAATACCGCTTTGAGGGGTTTCGGTCCAGGTTCCGACAGCAGAGATTGAGGCAACGAATCTTCTAACATCCATTTTAACGGGATCAGCTGCTATAAGATCTGGGACTGCAAACCAGGTTGTAAATTCGACAGCAGGGGCTGGAATTCCTGTCTCGACACCAGGGATCATGTCTGAAACAACACTCTCAGCAAATATAGCAGGGATGCAATCAGTTCTTTGCCAGATGTTGAATGAGATGTCGGCATCTCGAACTCTGATGCTCAAGATTTTGGAGATGATGGAGCAAACAAGAAAGGAAAATGCTGCAAAGGAGGCAAAGATATTGGAACTCCTGCAAGGTATGACCGATTCCATCCATGTTTTGAAGCAAGAAAACCTCTCTCTTATGCAACAAATCACAAGCATGAAAGAAATACCTGCTGCCGCATATCAGGGAGTAGATGACTATGAAAGTTTTGCAGACGTAGTTAATAAATTGAATGACAGAATGGATGATCTACTGGAAAAGCAGGAACAAGAGAAGCGGGCCTTGAATATCAGAATTGCAGGCTTACCTGAGAAAGAAGACGAAAACACTAAAGAGGAAGTTGGGGAATTCTTCAGACATCATTTGCAGCTGATAGGGGAAGGCATAATAAATGCATATAGGGTAGGAAAGAAAACAGTTGGAGATCGCAATGTACTTGTTAAGTTTGCAAATGAAGAAACAAAAATGAGAGTGATGCATCAACGCACTGCTTTGAAGGGCAAGAATATCTGGATAAATGATGATCTTACCTTTGCACAGCTTGCTCAAAGAAAAGAAGAAATACAGAAAGTAAAGGAAGCCAAACAGAGCGGTAAGAAAGCTTTCCTAAGGAATGGGAAAGCGATTATTACCGAATAGGGAATAAAGACCATCAGGTTATGCGCGTGGAACATCAATGGGAAAGTAGAAGAAGTTGCATTTCTCAATGATGTTCTCGAATCTTGGGACGTTGTATTTTTACTTGAGACACACGAGCATGAAGAACATGGTTTACCAGAAATTCACGGATTTACCTTAATGCATTCAGTATGGCATAAGAAGAATTGGAGGAGGAAAGGCTTTGGAGGAATAGCATGCTACATCCGTAGTAATATCAAACATATGTTTTCTATAGCTAAGAAGAGTTCTGTGAAGGAACATATTTGGCTAAAAGTTGCAGGTGCACACAAAAATATCTATATAGCTGGCTGTTACTATCCGCCTAGAGAATCCCCCACTTATATGGTGGGAGAGATGGATAAAGATGACCCTTTCCACCATCTGGAACAGGATGTGTTGGATCTAGGGAGACATGGGGATATCCTTTTAATGGGAGATTTCAATGCCAGAATCGCTAATGAGCAAGCTTATTTAATGGCCGAATCAGGAGATCCTATATGGATGGAAAAACTGGATGAGGTGGACTTGCATGCAAATGGATGGGATAGAGTCACAGAAGATCAATCCAAAGATGTGCAGCCACAAGGTATACATCTTTTAAATATGTGCAGCGGCCTAGACTTAATTGTACTAAATGGCATCAGTAGATTTTCTCAATCAAAGAAATGTACATCTAAAGGCGTTATGGGAATTGGATCCAGTGTTGTTGATCTGGTTATGACAGGGATTCATATGGTGGATAGTATTAGTGACTTGAGTATCGATGATGGCATACCAACCTCTGATCACTTCCCAATTGTGGTGCATTTAAGACTTCAGGACCAGGGTGTTATAAACACACCCAATCCAGAAACACAAACTAGGATAAACATGGATCCACGTAAGATGAATATCTTTAAGAAGATGTGTGAGCAAAAGGCTAAGGAGTTTACATGGCCGGAGAACTTAGTAGAATTGGACACGATGCTTACTTCTATGTTACTTGAGATGGCTCGAAAGTGCTTTATACCTCGTCGTGCATTGAAAGGATTGCCGTGTAATGGTTGGTATGACATGGAATGTAAAAGTAAGAGGTTGGAATTTAAGACTGCAACACGGGAAGATAGAGGCAAAGTTCAGAAAGAATATCGACAATTAGTGAGAAGGAAAAAACGGGCATACTACCAAACTAAACAGGAAACATTGGTAAGCGAATTGTTATCACAGCCAAAGAAATTTTGGACACGGTTGAAGGCCAGAAAACAGCAAACTAGTCTCTTAGATGTGGATGGTTTATTACAGCAACTGCATAAATTATACCACGTAGCAGGATTGCATGAAGAAATGGATAGGCAAGGTGATAATCTCATTTTTTCAGATGAAGATATACTTGAAGGGCTGAAATCACTTTCATGTGGCAAGGCAGCTGATACACTTGGGTTGATGGCAGAGATGATAAAATAGGCTGGTCCAGCGGTAGCCAGTGTCATCACGAAAATGATGAATAGAGCGTTGGTTGAAGGCTTCCCCCACACATGGCAAGTCAACAGAGTGGTACCAATCCATAAGGCAGGAGACGTTAGCAACCCAAGCAACTATAGAATGATCATGGTAAGCAGTCTGTTCTCAAAACTATTTGCCAAACTTATAGAGATAAAATTAAGTGACTGGGCAGAGATGCATAATGTTAGAGCATCGGGACAAGCAGGGTTTAGACCCAACAGGTCTACAATAGACCACTTAATTACTATGAGAGCAGTGACAGATGCTGTGAAGAAAACTAAAAAACCGCTCTTTGCTTGCTTTGTGGATCTTACTAAAGCTTTCGATATGCTAAGAAGAGGGAACATTTGGGAATACATGGATCACATAGGGGTGCCGCAGGAGCTCAGAAACGCAGTGTCAGTATTATATGAGAAAGTATTAGTAAGTCTATCTTTCCCTCTAAACAAATCCTGTAAAGCAGAGATAATTAGTAACATTGGGGTGAAGCAAGGATGTCCTTTATCTCCTACATTATTTGGGATATATATAGACCAGTTAGAGATGTGGATGCAGAGACATAGCGGAGGGGGGACTACACTTGCAGGATACTTGCTTATTCTACTCTTATATGCAGATGATATTGTTATCCTTGCTCGGAATCACCACGATATGCAGAGGCACTTGGAGGCATTAGCCAATTTCTGTGATGCTACTAAAATGCAGGTGAATTTGAATAAGACTAAAATTCTCATTTTTTGAAAGCGAGTTCATAATTTTCACTTCCAATATAAGGGAGAAGAGGTGGAAATAGCGGACACATATAAATATCTAGGACTTATAATGGACCACAATTATGGGTGGAATAAGGCAGTGGGGCAACGTACTGATGCTGGGATTAAGGCACTATATGCAATGCAGCAGAAATGCAGAAAAGCAGGGATTGTAGATTGGGAACTGAAGAAAATGTTATGTCAAACCTTGGTCAGGACAGTTGTGTTGTATGGATGTGAGGTTTGGGGGGCCGGGCTCTCCCAAGAAATGTGGAAAAGAGTTGAGAAAATTCAAAAGAAATTTCTCCTGGCAGAACTAGGGGTTAAAATGCAAACCCCATATCATATGATGCTGGCCGAAGCAGGGATGGAGATGTTAGAAGCTGAAGCATTATTTTTGACGCTCAAATATGTGCAAAAGGTCCATGACATGGACGCTGACAGGCTACCGAGGCTTGCAATGATACAGAGTAGCCTTAAGGGATGGTATAATGAAGTGAGTAAATGGTTGGGTAAGTGGGGAATGGTGCTAGAAGATATGCCATCAGAGGAAGATGAGCTAAGGGAATGGGTTTACGCACATATCAGAGAAAGATCTTGGCATAATGCAGGTACGAAAATGGCATTTTACAAAAAAGAAATTCATCCAGCACTTGGTGAAGCACCGCATCTCTCGGGTAAGCTGTCCTGCTTTAAAAGACACTTATTATGCAGACTAAGGTTAAGTTCACATCACTTGGGAGTGGAGGTTGGTAGATGGGGGAATTTCCCCCGAAACTTACGTACCTGTAAAACATGCGGAGCTGATGTACTGGAAGATGAGGCACACCTTATTCTTCATTGTCCTGCATACGAAAATTTAAGGAGAAGGATGGGTATTTCTACCAAGATATCTTTATATGAGTTCTTTGCGCTGCCAGCTGCAACTATCAGTGACTACTTGATAGAGGTGATGAAAATGAGGGACATGTCAATAAGAAACTATAAACACCTACTGGAATTATATGAGAAAGAGAGTAGTGAGACTAATGATGCCCTGATTGAGGGTACATTAGAGTTTTAATTATATGCAAAAACTGATTTTTATATCGTCTTCTAGACCTGATGGTCTCATAGACGTGATCTATAAAACATTTCATTTCATTTCTCTCCCTCCCTCCCTCCCTCCCTCCCTCCCTCCCTCCCTCCAGGAACGATAGCCATTTTGTAGATGATGAATGTATGAAGTGAGGCCACCGCGACAATCCACATCATACCCAATACCATATGTTGTTGTCTGTATTTGATGCATATAGATGATTAAGTACGCCTTTATTATATTTACAAAGTTCAATTCTGTTCCTTCAAGTTTATGACAAATTTACTATTTACTTATGTAATTGTAATTCATGCAATTATACATGGGTTATGGGTGATGTGTTCTTTTCTACCATTTTGCGAAAATAAGCCTCCACTGCTGGTCTGAGTTAAAGCTTTATCGCAGGCCTGATTTATTGATGTTTGCGAGAAATCAGACTAACTCTCTCTGATCTTGTTGTTATGTTGTTTGAGATTTAACCTTTGAATAATTAATGACATAACTGAATGGATGACATGCCCGATTGGCTCAAATCAATCTCCATATTACGAGGTTGCTTTTTATATTGTCTAAATCTGCTGTAACAGATCGGAATCATTCCAGTTTCTAGGCATTACATAGAAACAACTTTTAGAGTGATAATAGTAGATAATTTGCCATATGAGTGCAATTATTTAGATGCTCCGTGGATATTTCAAGGGTTGCTTAAACCTAAGCTATAATTGAGTTTATTTACATGGATGTAATTGTGATTTCACTGACTGTTTATTTGCATTCATAAATACAAAAAAAGTTGGACATGGATAACAACTGGTTCTTTCCTACGACACCTGTGATACAGATTGCAACTGACTTCGTTTGTTTGCTTTCTATGGATGCAGGTAACAGGAAAGGCCTTGACCGTTAATGTATTTGGACAACAGAAGTTGCCTTTTCAGAAGGAAGTAGAATTGTTCTATCTGTCTGAATGTCAATATTTAATTTTTGTTGAAAGAATACCTTACGGTCACATGTATTACACTGTCTTACATTTATTTAGTTAAGGTTTGGCTTCAATGGGTTTAGCTTTTGCTAAGGTGTTTTCTCTCCTTCCCTCCCTCCCTCCCTCCTTCCTTCCCCCCCAGGAACGATAGCCATTTTGCAGATGATGAATGTATGAAAGTGAGGCCACCGCGACAATCCACATCGTACCCAATGCCATATGTTGTTGTCTGTATTTAATGCATATAGATGATTATCTCATCTAATCGTCATGAAAAGAACCACATATTTGAGGTAATAATATTTGATGTCTGAAATGGAGTTGAAATACCTTGAATATTCCAAGTAATCAAGTGCTTTTAGAACTATAGTAACTACAATATCTGTTTTGTCCTAAAGCATCGAGTGCGGCAAATATCGGACGTTGTCGTGTTTAAACCACAAGTATATGCATGGTATATTTGGGCTGACTTAAACATGACCACGTCCGATATTTACTGCATTCGCTAAAGCATAGCAAAAAATTCAAACACAAACTTATGTAAGCAGAGAAATGTCCCTTTCAAGCATTTTTGCAAGATGTATATTTTTTTTTTTTTTTGGAAGAACGACAAACTTTATTGAAACACCAAGCCAATTCAGAGGATAATCATGATCCACTGAATAGAACCGCCAGCATATGCATAAGACAACACACTCAAATAGGACTCAAATATCAACTGTCGCTTGGCAGGAGCAAGCGAAGAACAATGCTACGGCCTTAGCTATTCTAGCTTGTGCGTCCTGGAGGACTACTGCAGAGGGAATTCTGCAAGATGTATATCACTCATATCTAATACAGTCTCTTTTTCTGTTTGGCACCTATTTGTTTAAAAGAATTTGTTTGAGCAACCCTCCAATCGACACATGGTATCCACTTCCTTCTTGCACATAGGGCAATGATTTAAAGATCTAAACCAATGATAGTGCTATAAAACACATCTGGGACTTTCCCTTTCTGCTTTTGGCTATGGTTATGGTGGGTAGAGACAGAGCCACAGTTCTGAGGAAAAACCAACATTAGTTTCTGGAGTTGGCACGTTCTAGTGTTTGCAAGATTTATTTCGGGCAAGAGATTTGGGGTCCAATTAGATTACAGATGCAGGCGCAGGAATAAACATAATGGACAACGTTTGAACGAGACAAGTTTTTTAAACGAAGACAGAGGATGCAAGAAGGATTTAAATTCTCAGGTCTTATGGAACAATTCACAGAAATCCCACTGTACCAGTTCACAGGAGGCTGGTTTTTTCTCTTTTAAGATTCATCATCTTGGTCACATGCTACAGTCATGGTACGGGATTCAAATAGTTTGCGCACAAAGAAAAGCATAGCCTATAGTCATGGACATGCATCGGAGTTATACACAGTTCAATCAACACCAGTGTATGAGATTGATGAACATGAACCTCCCCTGCAGAAGCTACCAAGATCACAAATAGTACGAAATTTGAGGTATATTGCTAAAATTTTTCTCACTAAGTATGTTCTCTATTGTACGATGAATAGAGTATACATATCATCGAAACCAAGCAGAATTGTCAGAATCTAAGGTTGTTTTGTTGAAAAATAACAGATAGGTTGGATATGCAAGAAAAATGAATCACATAGAAAGTTCTTGCAGTTCCTTCTACGTTTCTATTTTGGCAGTAACTGGATTTTGTATTTTGTTTTCAATCTAAGCATACGATGCTATGTGTAAAAAAAATTAAAAGAAAGTTACTGCAAGAAATGGCTTGAAACTCTCTGGCCTCAAAATGATGTACACTGATATTGTTTTCCTTTTAGGTTTTCAATGGTTTGCAGGCTATGTTGATACATCTTGCTTGGACCATGCGTTGTTTTTTCTAGTTGATAATTAGGTGTTCATATGGTAGGCAGCTCATTTCTGCTTGCAACATGCATTCATTTGTTTAAATTTTCCTTTTGCAATTATCTGATGTAGTATCCGTGTGAGGTTTCCAATTGAAAGGGTATGTGAAGCTTGCCTTGACACTGAGAACATTTTAATGGTAACTATGCATGGAGCTGCCATTTCTTATGTTTATTGGGGTCAATATGGATGTGTATTTTCGTGTTTTTGCCCTCAAATGGTTTTGACCTCTTTATTGTGCTTTGATTTGTGAAGAGATCCTCTTGCTGGCTTTTCTGCCATTGAATGCATTAGATATTGAAAGGTTTCAAAACATTAGCACCCCTATTGGATGGATCATGCTTTCATTGCTGAGATGGGTTTTTTATGTCAGATATGTCAGAATAAAAAATCTTGTATTACCTTAACGTAGAGGTAGAAGGTTTTGCACTGTAGATTGGGCTTTAAAATTTATGGTGCATGTAGGGGCAATGAAAAAAACTCCAATGCTTACGATGTGTCTGAACTGTTCAGTTTATGATATCATTTGGATGAGAGAAAAGAATGTGACCTAGTTGAATTTGAATTTTTTTATTTGTGCATCTTATTGTTATTTGTACATACTTCTCTATCCTAGACTTCTGTGCTTTTTGAATCTCGACTTTAGTTCCAACAGAAAATCATCTTTATTTATTTAAGCTAGAATACCATTGCAAGCATATTAAAAATGATGTCCCTTCTCAGCTTTTGACATAAATTGCCATGTCTTTCTACAAAAGTCATGTTCATTTAAGCTTCTAATGCAATTTAAACATTTTTTTAATGTATACCAATGCGTTTTAAGATGATAATGTCGCAAATTTTGCCATGGACCGATGAATTAAGATTATAGGAAATGAATGGTTGGAATTGTCTTTCATGAAGAGCAAACGAATTGCATAGATTAACAAGATCCGATCTCTCTCGTCAGATGTTAGCAAGTCTATTTGAAGAACTTTTGAAGAAATATACACTCTGAAACTTTTGTGCAATTGTTATCCATTTCTCATTTTTCAACAACTACCTTGACTTATACATACAATGGGTAATTTAGCATTTCTTTATTAGCTTCTTTCAGCCTATTTCTCCTATAGCATTGTAGAATCCTGTTATACTCCCTTTGTATTCATTGTATTCTTTTGAGACATGTGCACATTCAATGGAATTTTGTTTTTCATACATGCGCACTTTAAAGGCCTTGTAATATTTTCAAGCATGATACCCCTAAAGTAAGCTCCTAGGAGTCTCCCATCATTGTTGGAAGGAAACTATAATTATTTGGAGGTTTTGCCAAAAACATTTTTTTTGTACGTGCCAATAAAACTTCATTTAGCCGTATAGAAAGAAGTGACATCTCTTGCAATTGACATTGTACTATAGATAAAATATGGAAGACTGTAAACTAGAACCGTGCCACTATTTTAGGCAACGGATGTTGCATCTGTTGTTGCAAATCTATGAGGTTCTACGTTTGCTTACTTGCTTACTCAAAAGTGGTCATAATGTAGAAAATAACGATAGTTGTTTTTGTTTCCGGAGCTGGATATATCTAGGGACATAGTTATGGAAGGTGTTCCCTAGATTCATGGATGATAGATGATAACTACACAAACAGAATGCCCTTGTATACTTGATGTCGACGCCCGTGACTATAAATCTTTGATGCGCAATCGAAGAGTTTCAACCTAGTTTCACCAGAATGTGAAGAAAGTTTGCCACAAAATATAGCCACTGACTGACCAGTCTGAGCGCAAACACCATAGACCATGTAGTATATAACAATAGCTATTTTTGCCAAGTATGTGTGCAAAAAAGAAAAAGAAATCAAACATCAGCACATTCACGCAATTAGAACATGGATTTGAGGAATGGACAATATTGCAATAACAATCGGTTGACAAAACAAAGAATGGTTTAGTTTTTCCTGAACTTGCACATATAGCACACAACCTTTTCATCAAACAACATCCAGTCCTTTCTCGAACATCTGCAAACAACGGAGAACAGAACATAAATAATAGACATCAGAGCCATCAATCATCTTGCTACATATATTTCTACCACAGATCCACATAATAGATGCCAAAGCCATCATTTTATATATTTCTACCACAATTCCAGAGATTACGCATTAGATATAAGAGCCATCGAGCTACATATTTTGAGAAACTATCAGACCCATCGAGCTATATATTTTGAGAAACTGTACTGCGCTTCCACATGCATTCAACATGTTTATATAAGTGACCCTATTTGGAGTAAAATAACACTGCATTTCTCCAAAGTGTAAGAGCCTGACTTCTGTTGCCTTAATCGGTATAACTAAGAATCATGACTGTCCATGAAACAACATTCCTTTTTGAAATTCTATCAAACACCTGCCAAACATCTACAATGTTCCCATATTTTGCATACATGACAGGAAGTGCAGTGCCAAGAAATACCTCTAGTTTCAATTGTTTTCTTAGGAGAAGTGCATGAGGAAGTTTATTCCCGCCTTGATTAGCACAAGAACTTAACATTGTAAGCTACATTATTTTCCTTGGTTCCAATTATTCTCAATAAATGTATCACTTTCCTTGCTCTAGGGCATTTGCCCTTGCACAAGCATATAAAATGCTAATTTAAGTGATCTTGTTTGGTGCAATCCGACATTGTTGCATCTGCTCAAAGAGAGCAAAAACTGGTTACAATCTTCAACTTCAACATGCCCTATAATCATAACTGTCCAGGTAAACACATCATGATTGAACATACTGTTAAACAAAAGGCGTGCATTTCTTATGGTTCTACACATAATATACATATTAATTAGGGGGTTCCGTAAGCGTTTATATGGCCCGACTTTGTTCTTAATGATATGCCTTCCTTTGGCACTTCATAGATCTAAAATCCAAGACTAGGAAAGTAGAAATAAAAATAGCTATAAGCCAACCTATGCAGATATAATATACTATCACAGTTTATTAAACATAACATTTTAAAAGATGGTGGTGGCAAGAACATGTGGCAGAAGTTCTTAAATATGGTTTTTTACTATTCTCATTTCCTGTTTGATTTCAATGTTAGCTTCTTCGCTTGAAATTGCATGTCATTATAGATATGGTAACATGGAGGAGGCATGCTACAAATGCAACACCATAATAAAAAACCTTAGGTAATTACAATTAAGCCATAGAACCACAGATATGATGCATACCATACACGTACAGGATTCGTCAAGAGGTCTGAAATCTGTGGCCATTGATACATGTTTTGCTTTCAATACACCCTGCCCAAGCAAAAAGTTTCTTCTTAAGGTCTAAGCTAATTGCTTGTTTGCAAATGCTAATAGAAATGGATGAGAACTACATTTAATTACAATGGTTGTGATGCAGCACACATAGGCATGGAAGAATCGTTAGATGACCACTCTTTTTGTCTATAGTGAGTAATACAACCCCAGCAAATGGCCGTTTAGTTCCATCATTCCTTCTATGTTTTTCAATAACTAATAGTTTGTTCGGATGCAAGACTTTGACGATGCTTGAAGAACACAGTGAGAAGAACGATTTGCCCATTATTCTAAACCCGGTTTGCCCCTTATTCTAAATCTAAAACCCTAAGCAATGCGCCTATGTCACAGGCTTCTACATCAAGTATGCAAGGGCATTCTGTTTGTGTTTGTGGGCCTCTGTTGCTGCCGGACTTGGAGGGCTTCCAGCATGGCTTCCAGCATGAAACGGATTTGTGGGTTCTACAGCCATGGCAGCCCTGTATACCTTCTCTGCCCCTTCCCTGTCCTCCTTGCCTAGCCATACAAAACTTGCATATCTGTTGATCACCTGCCCATCTGTTGGATTTGCCTTGAAGAACTCATGAGCTCTGCACAAATTAGAGAAAAGATATCAGATTCAATAAACACTAATTCATCATCCATGTTCGACATATGGATTCAAAAGTTTACCTGTTGTGATTATGGCTAATAAGATGAAGAAATTCAGCATAAATTGCAAGCAATAAAGGATTTTCAGAGTAGCTATGCTGATAGACGAGATCAATTTTGTCATAACACTCATAATCATCTGATTCTAAGTAGCTGATAAGAGGAGCCACCAAAATCTTTAAGAGTTTCTCTATCAATAGGTACTATATGTGGTATAGTACCCAAATCTATAGAGGCTTCTTGCATCAAAGACCTGGCAATCTTTAGAGACACTATATTGAGATTGATCAGGCTTAGAACTTAACACTATCAAGGTTCCATGCTCATCTTTGAGATCTGAAAGAAATCTGCCTGAGATGAAGGTGTCTGAGGCACTGATCTCTTTTCTAGACACCATTTTTCTTGCATCAGAATTTCTGCTAAACCAATTTTCTCCATTAGCACCACTTGCAATAAATATATTTTTAGAATTTCCTCTGCCAGATCTGCAACCTGAAAATGCATGTATATCTGAAGAATCAGAAACGTGGATCCCTTTTGGAACATGAAAAGAAGTCACCCTTTCATTGGATGCGGCATTTTGCAGAATAGACAGGAACTCTGTATATCTCAAGCGAGATGTAGTTAATGTGGCGAAAATATTTTGGGTTAATTTGGGTTAATGTGGCCAGGCCACATTAACCACTGGTTAATGTGGCCATCCGATATCAGCCAGGTGGTTAATGTGGCCAAAAAAATGGTTAATTTGGCCAAAAAACTAGGCTTTACTACGCGGCGGGGGCAAAAATTTCAATCGACTGGTTCTTTCTGCTCTATGGCAGTTTGATCTAAAAACCATGCCAATCGCTTTGTCTACCTCTTTTATGCTAGATTGGTGAAGAAAAGAAGAGATTTGAGGGAAAATGGAGACGAATCGACAAAAAAACGCCAAAAACAGTTGGTTTTTGGGCTTCAAACTGCGCTGTTCTTCATGGCTGATACAGGTGGCTACATTAACCACATCTCACTTGAGATATACATCGTTCCGAATAGACACCATTACTGGGTTTATTACTGGGCTGCAATATACGACATCATGCTCTCCTATGGAATAGGCAGTAAAATTTGCAAGAAGAATTATGACAGACGCCATCAAGGAAGGTGTGTCATGCAAAAACCTGCTAGAAAAGCCATACAAAGGACGAATGCAGTTCTCTTTGCACAAGGTTTGATAAGCTGTGAAAATTTGTGCCCCTGCATAAGGCATGGCACATGCGAAGGATATGGCTTTGAAGGGTCCTGATCATAAATACCATGGAAGAAAAAGCCTTCTTAATGGAGCAGCTAGCTATTCCTGTAACTGTGTCATCTTCCATGAGCTTCTTCCTGTGCTTCTGCCTCTTCAAATCTCTCAAAGAAAGTGAAATACCTACAGGATCTGACATAAGCTCATGATTTTGATCAGAGCTTCCGCCCATATGATATTCTTGAATTGAAGCCATGAATCTGCACATCCTTCTTAATTTCTGCCTGTATTGGGCTCTTCTATTTTGCCAAATTCCTGAAAAATGAAGCCTCTTGCCCGGGTAAGAAACATGCCCTAAAGAAGAAACATATGCATCTGCTCCAGAATCGCTCCTGTGAAAAAGATCAAGTGCAAAAACTGAAACTAGAGGCCGCGTGCTCAGATGAATCTCCATATCCAGCTTCAATCAAGCAAACAAATCACCGAAAGAGGCAAAATTAGAAAAGAAAAGCCATACGAACTAAATCCAACTCTGAGAGAAAGGAGCAGAATGGCAACCCAAAGACGCACAGGTATGACAAAGAAGAAAAACAAATTGGATAAGAATGAGAATGAGAATGATATTTTATCGTCCACTGAGGCCAATTGGCCTATGGGACCCATAAGGAGCACAACAAACTTATTACTGTCCGGGTTAAAAAACCCCCGCCCCGAAGGGTTTTCGAGGGAAAAACCGTGGCAGTAATAAGAATGCTGTCAAACTGTACAAGTATACATCAATGTATATATACATGTCAAGTGTGTGCCCGAGGATATAGCTGATCTCGCATGTCCATAACCTCCTGAAGGTATGATCCCAGCACCCGTACGGATGTTGTGCTCAATGTCACATGTAACGGCTGGCCAGGCCTGACCAACTCAGCATAGCGCGTCCGAATTTGATCATATGCTGGGCAACTTTGAAGGGTATGAGATTCATCCTCAATGACTCCCATTTGGCAGCATTGACAGAGCTTGTCCTGGCGTGGCTCACCAATCCATCTGCCCGTCTCAATTCGAAGATGATGTGCCCCTGTGCGAATGGAGGCAATGAGTCTGCGCCTTTTCATGGGCAAGTGGGTACGCAGGTAGCATTGCGGGCCTCGTTCCAATGTGGGATTTATGTGGCGCTGGTAGTGTGCTGTCTTGACATGTTCAAGGGCATTGGCATCCCAAAGCTTGCTGAGGAAGCAAGCGTCAAGATATTGCCTCAAGCTATGGCGATCTGCCTCTGTTTGCACATGTATGCACCTGTGCTCCTGCACATTCCATCTAGCCATCCATTGAGTTCTCTTTTCCCTCCAGCAGGCCTTGAGGCGTTGCGGCCCCATTGCCATGATATAAGCTATCGTCCATATTGACCACCTTCTAAAAATAGACAATGTGGCGATCAAGGGCCACCCTCTGAAGAGGCAAGAATCCTGTCTCTTGCAGTAGAATTTGATATGGGACTTTGGACTTCACCCCTAGTGCTCGTACTAAGAGAAGAAAGGAATGTATAGACAAATAAAAAAAAATATGCAGTGATTTTGGATGGTATAGACTGCAGTTCCGACCTGGAGATTGATATTTGCAGCACCGCAAAGCCCGGAATCATAAGAAATTACCTGATGGCCATGCCGTCGGAGCCATTCGGGGCCACTGGAAGTTGCCAAAGCAGCATATGCCGCATGAGCGACCCACAATGCCGTTTACAGGGAACAATGGGTTTGGAGCAGCCATCAGCATATCTTATGTATATTCCAGCATATACCTAGGATATGCCACAAACCTACATAAGCGAGGGTTTGCCGCCCAGGGGCAACCTAAAAAACTAAATATCTTAGAATTAAAATTAAGGCAAAAGATAAGGGCAAATTAGGGAAAAAAGAAACCAAACAGAAGAGTTAGATCCATTCCGAAGTTCGTTCCTACGACCTTGGCATGATCCGGGCTCCATGACAGGATTGCACTAAAAAATGGACATATCATAGGTAAAAGGGGTTTGATTCATGAAACTGTGGGCCGAGGTTCTTGCAGGATCCATGAATGCGGTTGTTTGGCCAGGGATCCAGTAATCGTCATGCTCAAAAGAGAAACAGAATTGGCTGCTTATTCATTCCGAGAATGGCTATGAGGAAAATTGTTGTGTAACGGGGTTTAACCCATTTTTCTGTAGAGGTTCATGGTTCGTCAAAAGAAAAACGGCCATAAGTAGGAAAAATGACATATAGGCAGAACGTTTCTTGCAAAAGCCCCTTGCATACCCTAATGTTCAGTCTGATTCTTGCTGACTAGAGCAGAGGTGTTCATTGATTCCTTCTACATTCAAGGTTAACAATACCTTACAAGACACAGGTAAGGAATTGCAACAGAAGACTTACACAACGAAAAAAGTGCTCAATTCCTCTGGAAAATCCCCCATTATGGAACCGGGGGACTCGAGAGCAATGGGTTATTTTCTTCGCAATGGGGAATTTTTGTACAAAAGGGTATCTTGTACGGAGAAAAATTAATAGAAACGGGGGATTCTTGAACTAAAGGGGTATATTCCGATGGAGAAATTAGTAGAAATAGGGGATTGCAACTGCACATCGGGGTATTTTCAAGAAAGGGGATTGGGTCAAAAGGGAATTTATGAATGGATTGGGGTATTTTCAAGAAAGGGGGACTGGTTCGAAAGGGAATTTGCGGATGAATTAGGGTATTTTTAAAAGAGGATTGAGTGAAACGGAAATTGCCAAAGAAACAGAGGATTGAACCTTAGATAAACACCATTTCACAAATTTCTAGTAATCCTCACCCTTAAAGACGTTATAATATTTACTTAGGGTAGTTTGCCATCGTCCTTGTCGTAATCCCTAGGTGCGACTTCATAAATCTCTTGAATTATCTTGTCTAAACTTTAAACTTGAGAGGTGTTGGCTGCTTGTATCTTGAAGGACATGTATGAGCTTCTTGACAAAGAACTTCACTATTCCAAATAGTGAAATATGAAAAATATCAAAGACGAGATCCTTTGCTGGTTTAAAGCCATGAAGTCTTTGAAAGGCCTGTAAGCAACTCTCCCCTTTTAAGACAAATGCATAAGCACATCCTCACTATTTCCTAACATTGCCTAACTAGGGAATTTAATATTTTTCAATTTATTTTTGTTCCAAAATTTATCACGTGATACGGATACACAAATGAACTATTTCGATGATCTAATCCTAACATCAAAAGGGTTTTTTCAACGGGGCGATGTCGCTGTCGTGAGTACAGCAAATCTCCAGAATTTTGTTGGAGATCTCAACGTATTTTGTTGGAGATCCGGACATAGCTGGAGATCTCGACCTATTTTGTTGCGATGTCGCTGTCGTGAGTACAGGAAATAGGTCGTGAATTTAGCTGTGACTAATTCGGCTAGGGTCTCCTGAGGATGGTTAATCTGGCGGCATGGCGGTCAGAGCTTTTAACTCCAGTATTGTCATAAATCGATGACCGTTACTCTAGCAACATCCGGAATGAAATCGGTAACACGAGCTCTGAGGTCTGGATGTTCATTACCTTTAAAAGAAGTTTATTTCGCCAGCACATGTCATCCGGAGGCTTTATTTGACTTAGGCTGAGCTCGAAGGTTAGCGATACATATTAAAATCAATAGAATTTGAGATGAGGTGCTTTGAGTCCATATTGTGCTTACTTTCCTCTTTAATCTCTTCAGTTCTTCAGATAGATCTTTAATTCTATGCCCATGTCTAGTATTTCGTTTAAAAATAAATCCAAGCTCTGTCTTTCTCTAAATCCTGCCATTCAACAAGCTGTCTGTGTCTTATGTGACATTTAAATCAACATAACCATTCCCCTACTGCTTGTTCGATGAATATTCTTGAAGTACTTCATTCAACTTACTCCTGGGATTTTCAGAACATATAACAAATATGATCCATGTCCACGTTTACATAAGCAAGGCTACCTTTGTACCACTTGTTATGCCCTGAAAATTACTGCCCTTTTGAGAAAACATATGGTGAAACGGAAATGATTCATGGAATTCAATTAAATTCCCTAGTTAGGCAATATTCTATTTGCTGTAGATATGTTGTTTGATTGTGCTACATCATCCATCCTGGAATATGGGGAGTGGTTCCATGCTGCCATCTTGAGCTTTTCTTTCGAGTTAAATGCCTTTCTAGTTTCTGATCAGATATCAGATGAATTGCAATGGTTGCTGGGTAAATATCCAGCATGGCCATTAAGCTCTTTGGTTTGGTTTGGAACTATTTTGAAAAATGGGACATGATGGAGTAGAGCCAAATGATTTTACATTATGAAGGCATTGAATGCATGTCCAGCATCATCATGGAACAGCTTAATTGCAGCATATTTGAAGTGTGGTGATGGCCTGGAGGCTCTTAATGTATTTAAGGACATACATTCATTAATGTTCTTATTGCAGGTCCACCAGCCTTCAATTATTTGGTGCTCTTCATAGCTATGCATTCTAGCTTTATAAGGAATTGATACTTGCTTTGAGATTTTAATTTGAACGCTGAATAATAACAAATTTTCTTTGGTTGCATTAGGTAACTTACTAACATGAGTAACTTTGTTGTTGGATCTTCAGCTTATCTTTGTTGTTTGTTTCAGAGGAAGAGGAGGATTATATTATGTCTTTTCAAGAGAAGCATGCAATTCACGTGAACATTTTGGAGTTACGGTAAGAAATGTCTTTCGATGTGATTGATATTTAGCTGCTCTTCAAATCTGAAATTTGAGTACGCATGCTTGCATTCCTTCTAATACATTTCCTTTTCACAGTGTGAAGAAAAAAGATGTTGTATGTGTGTCTCACTTGAAAGAGAAATCTTGAACGTGAATCAAATATCTTCTCACATGAACAAGTTCATGGCAGAGAAGAACAAAGCAAGACAGTGAATGTTCATAGGTACCATGAAAACTACACAAGTACAGAAGTTGGACTTAGTGGTAGAGTATTCATTGAACAAAAACTCACGTAGTTAGCTGCTAAGAAATAGCAGTCAAGCAGAATTTTATATATCAGATTTGATTTCTGAAATCTTGAAATCTGATTAATTTGTTATTGTTGTTTCTAAAATAATGGAAAATCTTATCAATTTCTTACTGATCTGATCAATTCTGATCAATTTATTACTTATCAACTTGTTTTTGAAAGGAGTATTATCTTACAAAGGATAACAGGGTATTGTCTTATGAATGGTAATATGGTATTATCTGAAATCGGGTATTATCTTACAAATGATAACAGAGTATGTTATTTCAGGGTATTATCTGAAACAATGTATTAGCTTATAATGATAACAGGGTATTATCTAAGACAGGGTATTATCTGAAACAGGGGATTATCTTACAAATGATAACAGGATCTGAATTTACATTTTTTGAATGGGGGATTTTGACACCAACGTAACGGGATATAATCTTACAAATGAGGAAAAGGGGGATTGTGGCCAAATACCCCGATTGCAAAAATCCATTTTATCCTCTGTTGTTTGACAAAAAAGGGGGATTTTACTGGCATTTTTGGGGGTACTGGAGCACCTTTTTCGTAGTGTTATAACCGGTTTAATCCATGTCGATTAAAGCCAAATTTCTGCACTTAAAGCTCTGTTTCTTGCCGCATAGATTCAAGATAACACACCGAATGATAATAGACCCATCAGAACAGGGAAAAATTCGTGAAAAATTATTTGCTGAAAATTTGCATACTTCTAACAGCTCAACAAATGGAGATTCGTCCTTCCAGGCTAAAGTAATGCCATACCATTTTGATCACTCTATTTATTGTTAGTAGATGCGAGAAAGGAGCAATTCCATCCTTTTAAGACCTCGAGAGCACAGTACGTCTCAGAACGACACCAATATCTGAGTTGCACAAACAGAATAAGTAAAGAATTTAGGGAACAAAACGATATCAAACTATTGTTCAATATATTCGAAAGAAAATTTTTTCAAACATGACAATCAACCTGTTCGTGTCAAATGAAGCATAATCCAATCCAAACAGTGCAAGGCTGACGCCCTCTTAGCCCCGAGATTAGCATAGGCCTGCGACAAATTATGGGCAGAAAGGAAAGGCATGAAGGAAAGAGGAATGGGGAAGGAAAAAAGTGTGATGCCCAAGACTATGAAGAAGGGAGATGCAACGAGAGCTGATAAGAGAGGAAGGGACGAGAAAGAACTTAAATAGGGAGCAAGAAAGGAAAAAGACAAAAATAACTAGATCTTAACTACCTCCATAGTTCTATTCGATAACTTTGTTTTTCTTCTATTCGGTGAAACGAAGGAAAACACCATTTCTTCTTCAAAAAGGGAATAATAATCTAAAGAATATTTAACATCAGACTGAGTGTCACCCTTTATGCTTTCTCCATTCTCCTTATTGACACTCCAATAGTCCCGAGAAACCTATGAATTTGTGCATAGATTAAGGTATTCCAAAGAACATAGAATGGGTCCTTTAGAACAATCTGCCATGGTGGTCCTAAGATTTGTTGGGCAAATGTCAGAGAAGCACTCCAGGCCTTACAGTTCCAAAGACATTTGCAGTAAACTATGACATCTTAGACTCTGGTAGACAATGAGTTGTACAAGGATTTTTTACCTGGAGGATTCATGGAACCCACTTAGCTTTTGGATTCAATCGGCTCTGGAATCTTGTTTCGAATATGCATCTCTATTACAACTATGTCTATAAAATTTGGGAATCAACACCACACATATTAACTGCAAAAGTAAAGCAAGAATATATAAACTTGTGGGTAGTTTCACGGTGGTAAAAATAAAGCACATTTGGTGCTATATTTTCGTGTTAGAGTTGGTTAAGCAAAATTAATCACCCTTAGTCCAACTGGCCAAAATTCTTGGATTTTGGAACCTGAATAAGGAAATGTAAAATTCTTCGATCTCTCTACATCTGAAGGATCCCTTGTTCTTCATTGCAAGGGACTTGGAATGCACAGGTCTAAATTGCTATCGGAATTTTATTTCATAATTTTATTTCTATTTCAATCTTGTTAAAATAGATACAGCTGAGTCTGGGATATGAACCAAAAGAATACATCAATTATCAAGGTCCTACACTCTTCTCGCTTATAATTTGCTTCCCATTCGACTTCATAAAATCTATGTCTTCTCCAAAGATATTCTCCCAAATTGGTTGTTCTTCAATAATGTGCAATCACTTGCGTTTGTTCTATTCTTTATAAATCTAGTCATGCATGCATGATAACTTTTTATTAAGTCCTACATAATCTCGGGCTTATCACTCCTAAATTCTGATTTAAAACTCTTATCTTAAGCTTTAGAGAATTTACTTTTGCTTCAATTTATATGAACCTTTATTGCTGCATTTGGAATATATAGCTCAATATGCTTTGCTCCTTAATCTCTCACTTCAACCATAATCCGTTTGCTTATGGATTATTATGACCTCAAAACGATTACCCCATGATTTAGAGAAAATAGAATAGAATAGATTTTTTAAGATCCACGAAGACCAAGAGGCCATGGGACCCATACAATGGGCTAGTACAACCATTACTGCTAGGATTAAAAAACCCCTGCCTTGGAAGGTTTTCAAGGGAAAAACATTTGCAGTAATGATGATGCTAGACAATTAGAAAAAAACAAGTAGACCATGATGACTGTTGAGGGCTCAATAATTGAAAATGCTCTAGAACCTCAAGTATATATAATGCCAAATCATGCACAGATGTGGCTCTGAGAAGTTGTGGAAGCATGTAATGGGAGCATGTAATGGAATGCTAAAATCAAATAACGATTCCTGACCATCTCAAAAAGCATCACATTTTAGAAGAGTATGGCCTTCATCTTCAATAGCCTGTAACTGACAAGATGCACATAATCTCGCCCCTCATGTTAATTGTAGCCGCTCTCATCTACCTGTCTCAATTCGTAGCTTGTGGGACCCTGTGCGAATTGATGCAATAGCTACAAGCTTTTTCCTGGACAAAGAACCAAGGAAATAAGCTTGTGGTCCTAGTGCCAAAGTGGGATTTATATGTGCATGATAATGACCAATTTTAACTTGGGCCAAGATAACTGTATCCCATATCTTTGAGAAAAATAACCATCGAGATATTGTTGCAAAAGGTTGAGATCGGAACTAACAAGCATCATGTAGTGTTCCGGTTACACAGACCAGCAGGCAAACTATGCATTACAATGCTCTTCACTACATCGTTTCAAACGCTGAGGAAATTCAGCCGTGGCAAGCATGAGAAGACGATACCTATCATCATCCATGTGATGCACCTTGCTGATATAGTGGAGATGATGCTTCATGTCAAAATGTTGGAGAGGCCAAAAACCTGTCTCTTGTAAAAGAATAGCATAGGGCAATGTAGTTTTGACTCCTAGGTTATAAGTAAGAAAGGGCTTTTGCACACATTCCAAGCTCTTCCAAGCACTAGCACTAATGGCAGATCCTCACACTTCAGAACTATACAGTAAAAGAGGGCCTACCAAAGCCTCAAACAAGTGCGCTTTCCATGACCAATCATGAATCTCTGTGCGAAAGAGTGCTCCCCAGCCAGCAGTCACACGCTTGATAATACATTGTTCCCAAAGTGTATTCTTACAGAATTCTACACCAAGATACGTGTAGCTATATACAACTTCAGCTTCGTGGCTATCATAGTGCAAAGTTGGAATAGTATGCCGAGAAGATTGAACTAACAAGAGCATGGACTTTTGGAGATTAACATGTAAGCCTATGTTCTCAAAAAAACTGTGCAGAGCATATAAATGTTGTTGCATACGAGTAGCGGTATGTCCCATAAGCAAAACTTCATCAGCCTACATAAGTTGCTTGATGATATAGTGTGCCAAATGTGGGCCTCCATCACCATGATGATCAAGTCCAATTGACCAGTATACAAGCCACAGAGTGTAGGAGATAGAGAGCAACCCTGACGTACTCCAGTATTGCAAATAGTGATTCGAATACCTGATGCTGGAAGCTTACCAAAGACCCTTTCATAGAGCCGATAAGCTACATTTTGGAGGTCTTGTGGAACCCTAAGTGCTTGCAAGTGCTGCCAAAGAAGCTCGTGAGATACTGTATCAAAGGAGAAGTAAAATCCACAAAGCATATATAGAGGTCTCAATTCAAGCTTCAACTATGTTCAATAAGCATGGGCAATGTGAAAATATGGTCTATTGTAATATGGCCTGGACTAAAGTCTACCTATCCTATAACATGTACACTAGCATGTTCTGTCCGTGATATCAACTGCTTCTCAATAATACTGGCTAAGAGCTTGAAAAATATGGAACTAACCATGACCATGCGATAATTGGAAGGGTCATTCTTATCACCTGCTTTGTGAATTGGGATAATCTTATTGATAGCCCATGTTTTTGGCAACCCTTCTTGCAAAGCTTGATTTAAAAAAGCCGTGATGATTGGAAGCAATAGTCGACCCTCCATTTAAGTAATTCTACTTGCAAGCCTTGAAAATCATGGAACTTGCCATTGGATAGATGTTGCAGACATTCTTTGACTTCCTCCTCTGTGAATTGAAGAATGTTACCTACCAAAGGAGGCACAAAAGTAAGAACCCCAGGATGATCATATAATTGGACCAATCGCTCATGCCATTGCTGCATAGGAATATGTCCAAGGGTAGGATGTGGTTGATATAATATTTTGTGCTAGAAGGTTCAAGGCTCACGTAGCAGCAATTCAAACATTTGCTTCAAATGCTCAGCAACAAAGCATGCCTTCTTGTATTTCAATATAGACTTATAATTCTTGATGGCATTATGACATGTATCTGGCTTAATTATCAATTTGAAGGTGTTTTTTAAGCTGATTGTAGTCTGCATCAAACCATGCATTTCTAAGAAAAGATTTCTACTAGCATGAACAACACCACAAAGACGTGTACTAAAGCAAGAGATACCAGAAGTAAGAAAAGCGTCAGCAAATCCAATATTATATTCTTGAAGAGTTGGGTAATCTAAAATATCTTCAAGTGCAGGAGCTAATGTGTGTGCATATTCAAAAAATCTAGAATAAATCAACAGAATGCAAGAGGCATGAGTATGGATAGCAATGGATTGAAGAGATGTAAGCTGTCACTTTAATGACAAATAAAGTGGATAGTGATCAAAATTTATCTCCTCATCTCTATGCCTTGTGCAATTCGAAAATATGAAATGAGATCCAAGGCTCGCACTTGAGAAATGACATAATCAACAACACTGGTACCACTTCCATGTCTATCATGTTTGCATGTAACACCTTTAGAGTGTGGACATTGCTCTAAGCCATTACAAATTACCATCTCAAAGACTTCACACAATTGAAGAAGTTCCCTTCCAAATGCTGAGACAAGTGTGTTAGCATCAGACGATGAACGTGGCATAGTTGCCACAGGGTTTCAGATTATTAAAAATTCGAATCTTATTGTTCTACATAGTTCATTTGCTTGCATGATACATGCAAACTCCTTTGTTAGTATAATTTCCATGACTTGAACAATATGATTTTTTTTGCTGGTGCTACGTGTTCAATGCATTTCCTTTCACCAAAAAAATTGAATTGAATTTTATCATCCAATTAGACCAGATGGTCTATGGGCCCCAAACAATAAAGGTAGCTGGCCTATTATACTCTATATGATTAAGAAGACCCTGCTCTAATGGGTTTTCCAGGGGAAAACCGTAACAGTAATAAATCTGCTAATGAACTGTACAATTTGAATATGTCATTGCACTGATCAAGAGCACAATTGAGCCCTCGTATCCGTTATCTCCTGGATGTAGAATGTTAGTGTACCCACCGACAATGTGTTCATAAGCACGTATAATGGTTGGTTAGGTGTAACCAACCTGTCGTATCATGCCCGTATAGGTGAAAATGTGGGGCAGTGCTGAAGGGCGTGGCTCTCATCTTCAAAAAAATTCCAACTAACAACATTTGTAGACTCTGTTTTCTCGCTCTTCTCGAACCCATCCGCATGTCTCAATTATGTGGTAGTGTACTTTTATGTGAATGGACACAATTGCTGTACGTTTTTTCATGGATAATGTGTCAGCAAGTACCGCTAGCCCTGGCAAACGCAGAATTGAATTGGTTGTTATAGTATGATATTTTTACTAACTCCAAAGTACTTATATCCCAAAGCTTACTTTGGAAACATGCGTGCAGATACTGTTTGAGGCGATTATGGTAGGCATTATGGACTCATGGTCCTAGTGTAGGGCATGTTTGAAAAATGGGAGCCTCCGATGCTGACCATTTTTTGATAAGATAGTATATGATGTGACCCTCCAGAGCAACTCTTTGCATAGACGACGAGCCAGTCTCTTGTAGAAGAATTAGATATGGGACCATGGACTTGAGTCAAATTTGTTTGGGGCATAAAATATTCTTATCCAAGAATCTTTACGAATATGATCAAATTCAGATTAGACCATAGTCCAGCCAATATGCAACAACTTCAGGATCACCTAAAGCGCCACGATATTTCAATTAAAAGAAATGATTTGTCACCAATGCTTGGGATATTATCATAGAAGGGTTGCGAAAGCATTTATTTTGGTGGAATACTGCTAAGATCTCTCTGCTAGCGCGAATAACTGTTGCTAAGCATGTTTTAAGTAATTCCCACATCTATATGGCCTCTGCCCTTCTGGCTTCCCAGTCAAAATTTCAGGGGATTGTTACCATTGTCCATAATTTTATTTGGGGTGGGAATGAGGAGCATGATGTGGTCAAGATTGCATGGTCCAAATGCACTAGGCCAAAATTTGCAGGTGGTTTGGGTATGACAGACTTCCATCTACAGAGTAAGATTCTGATTTCTAAGTTCATTTGGAGGATCCTTAAGGATATGCTTGACTCACCTGGAGTGCGGTTGGTGAAGCAGTCACTTGGTCATTGTGTTCCTTTTGGGAAAGCTTCGTTAAAACCTCTTCTTCCTTGGAGTCTCTTTTATCAGCTTTGCCCTTTTCCTAATGCTTCTCCATTTTTGAAAGGCTTGCTGGAGTCTTGGGAGACAGTACAGACCTTATTTCATATTGATCCTGTTGCATGTCATCAGTTGAGTGCCCCTTGTTGGTGGATACCTGTGGAAAATAATCTCCCACTTTGTGCCTCAGTTCATCCATTAACTCAACGGCGCTGGAGGTTAGCAGGGATCTTAACTATTGCAGCTTGGTATGATTCTGTCCAGTTAGCGACTTGGCAACTCTTTCAAACAAAATTCTTATTGTCTCGATGGGATAGACCTATTTGGCAAAAGGTTGCTAGTACTCTGCCATTGGCTGCTCCAGAGGCTATCGAAGGGTGCATGTGGGTTTTCCACCAGAGGGTTCACGAGCATAGGCTTGTGAACTCTATATATAGGCTGCTTGTCAATGGTGATATCCTTCCGCCATCCACTAAGTGATCCCTTCAGCTCTCACCTCCTAGTTAGAGACGTATGTGGACTTGGGCTTGGGATAAACTACTCCATCCTAAGGTGGCTGTGCTTTGGTGGCAGATTCTTCACAGATGCCCTCGGGTGAATGTGCTTGTCCACAGATTTGATCCGCAAGTGTCAGCACTCTGCCCACTGTGCAAGCAAAGGGATGAGACCATTGAGCATTGTTTCTTTTTATGTGATCATCTCCAGCCTGTTTGGTCTTGGCTGCTCTCTCTTTTTCATGTGACATTGACAAGTCAGCAAGTGCTTCTTGCTATTTATCCGGATACTTGGAATAAGGTGCGAAGTCGGGCATTTCATTTGGCATCAGGAAGGTTGCTGTGGTCCATCTGGAAGCGCAGAAGGTTGTGTATCTTTCATGGTTTGGATATTCCCCCTGCAGTAGTCCTCCACGACGCACAAGCTAGAATCGTTAAGGCCTACCATTATTCTTCGCTTGCTCCTGCCAAGCGACAATTGATATTTGAGTCCTATTTGAGTGTGTTGTCTTATGCATAGGCTGGTGGTTCTATTCAGTGGATCATGATTATCCTCTGAGATTTTATTCCCGCCTCTGCATTTGTATCTGGCTTTTGGCTTGGTGTTTCAATAAAGTTTGTCGTTCTTTAAAAAAAAAAACCAATGCAATGTGATCCCCATGATCATGACTACTTTATTTTTCTAAAAAACCTTAATTGCAGTGGCCGAAAATGGTATATAAAACTCATAAGTGAACATTACTTTTCTCTTTTGTCCGTCTACTTGATGGGTCCCAATTTAGATAGTCTAACAATCATCAAGTATATAAAATTCATAAGCATGAAATTGATTTTATTACTTAATTTTACATTTGTGAGCATTAATTTCTCTTTCACCCACCTATGTAGTGGTAGCCCTAAATCCCAGTGGTCTAATCAATTAAGGTCTGACTGACAAGGCCAGTGACTACTTGAGGCTTCTTATTTAAAATTAATTTTATTAGCACAATGATTAAGGAATTAAGCACTAGTGGGTTAGCCAAATCAAATATTTATCTTATCATAATGCTATCCACAAAGGCAAGCACAATCGGACAAGAGGCATACACATTAGTATGAGAAAACAATTTATATAAACTTTGTGTAGACATTATTACATCTGTCTTTTCTTGTCCTTGAACACTATTTCACAATGCTTTGGTCAACTATTAACAAGCATGATAACTTTGAATTCCTGTAGCAGCCTTAAAGGGAAGTTATTGAAAGAACATACATTATCTAATAAATTTTGATGTCCTTCCTCTATTTCGATTTTGATATGGGTCTTGTTTCTATGGAAGAGGACATAGGAAAGCAAACTTTGACTAGAACGAAAGGATGACAATGTTGACTACGAATGGTAATAAACTTAGCAATTGATATCTAGCATCTCTGTGCATCCTAAGACATCTTATCTTGCTCGTACTAGGATTATGTGTATCTTGCTATATCTAAACTATCTTCTTCTAAGTGTTATTCTCATGATTCGATAGATTGCTATAAACATCGAATACCATTGTGTTAAAAACACACGCATATCCATGGCACATTCCAATCTTGTCATGAATACCATTGTGTTAAAAACACATGCATATCCATGGCACATTCCAATCTTGTCATGGCATAACCATGGCCTCAAAAAACAGAGGGAAAGAAATGGCATCAACAAGGATAGAAAGTAAATATAAAAGCACATCATACGGATGGCCTTGTGTGCCATGATGAAGCATGGGTACCCCTAATTTGACATAATGGCCTCCTTGGTGCAATCACGTGTTGATCACTACTGATTAAGGCAATATCAACTCACAATGTGTAATCTTAGACTTGAAATAAGAATCACCAGAGCATCATAAACATTCATCCATCAGTTGGTAGAATACACTTTTTATACATGAATACAAACATTCAAAAAACAAATGTTATTTCCTCAAAAACCTTTGAGGGGATAGTTTGCCACTATGGGTAGTAAAATTGACTCAATTCTAAAACTCTTAATTCGATGCCCATTCGATCTGATGAATGAATTTGATGTTTGTATGCTTAAGTTGTTTGACAGCAAAGCATTCAATTTAATAGTCAAGTCTTGGAACGCTATTTTGAAATTAATTAACAACTATGCACATGTTCAGCTTTCAAAAAGATGGAGGAGAATTGTATTTAAGATCCTCTATAATTCAAAAAACCAGACCTCGTATTAGCTCACAATATTTCTGATTGTTTTTCCATCAGTATGCATAGAATTCTACAAGTTCTTCAATCGATTCTGCGCGCTCTAGAGCAGGATCTTCATTATCAAGCATCCAAAGCAAGTGCTCAAACATTACTACTTCACATGCAAGATGCATACCTGTTTTTCCATCAAAAGATCCCTGTGAACGCTTCAAAAGGGACTGGAAAATCTCGTAATTCAAATAATGCTTATCGATCACAAATCTGCGCCAATCTTTCCCTACAAAAACAATCAAAGATCCTTCAGGAATATCCTCCTCATTTCGATCAGGCCTCTGTTTTTCCTTTTCTTTCCCAATTTCATGCATCATCTGATTAGGGCAAATCCCCTGTTTTGGAAGCGGAATAAAAGAATCGGCATTTCCGCAGATGATGCTAGAATCAGCAGAAACAGCCGATCTATCTGAGCGAGCAAATTTTTTCCATTTGGCAACAATGCTACCGATCTTCTTATGCTTAATTGCATCCATAAGACTTTAATTTGAAGGATGAGCTAGAACATCGTCCGGAGGTCTAAGTTGGGAAGAAAAATTCCTATCTTTTCAACAGAAGGCAAGAGGACGGCTTCCATACCTTTGCTCTGCGGGCGCCAGCCTCATAGCGGACCCTCCATTTCCTTTGCGTATCCTTCACGATGCCACCACTTATCAGGACATGCCCTCACGTCCCGTTTTAAAATAAATGCTCCCTCCTGGTCCACCCAAACTAAATATATGCCTTGCCAACTAAAACAAAAACGCACATTACATTTTTCTAAATGCATATTTTCCTTAAACTTTTCTTTATATAAGAGAAAGGAAAGGTCACTTACTTGACCTTCCTGCTGTGGAAATAGGGCTACGCGCGCCGGCCAAGTAAATGACCTTCCCTGTAGCGTGGAATCATGCTAGTCGTCCATTCTATGCCACGTGTTACAAATCCCATACTACACGTGACGGCCAAGTAAATGACCTTCCCTGTAGCATGGAATCATGCTAGTCGTCCATTCTATGCCACATGTCACAAATCCCACGATTGAAGCAACACACCTGAGCAAAAAATCAGAATCTTAGTAAGAAATAGTGCCACCTGGCAATACATGATTGGATGACATGGCAGAATGACAAGTAACTGGCTTTTACGGACCTTGGAAAATGACAAAGCCCTGAATAAACAAAATGTCACAAAACTAAAACTCCCTAGACAAACCGTACCCTTTATCATTGACATTCTTATGTTTATCTTCTTTAGAGGAAGCAATTTTTACATCATGCATCATGTTTAACTTCTTCGAGTAGAGAGGCATATTTTGACAAATTTTGGTCGTATTGAGAAAATCAAAACTCCTTAGACAACCTCTATCCTTATCATCATTGACATTCACATGCAAACTGGTTTGCAAAAGGGTTGTCAAGTAGAATGGTAAAGTTAGCATAATGTCATGTAAAGTCTTTGGTCAACCTAACTCATTGATTGGATCATAAGCCTTTTGTAAACAACATGTCTCTTTTATATTGGGACCTTGAAGTCATGAATACTTCACCATACAAGATAACTTGGAATCTCCTTTCACTATCCTACTAAAGGCCAATGACTTTGTAGATATCCCCTAGGTTTTTAATGGAACAACTGAAACATGTGGTCCTTTCAAAAAACATGATTATCAAACTGACTAAGAATCAAAATGTGTTATGTGGTCCTTCCACATTGATATATCTAATGCTTAAGACTTAATAGAAGGAGAAGAATACACATCACACCAACATTGTTTTGTTGGCTCCTGCCCCCAACAACCTTACATTGAATATGGCTCTGGCCGGCCTTGAACTTGAGAGACATGCTTTTTCTAGCACCAATATGTTAAGACTAGACCTAAGGCCCAGACACAATTATGAAAATTCATGTCTAGGAATCTTAAGGGGGGAGGGGGGTGGTAGGTATGTGTGGAGGAGTATTTATAATACTCTAATAGATATTGAACAATATATAAAAAGTCTCTTGTGAAGAAATAGATGTGGAAACTTATTAGCATCTCCCATCTATATATGCAAAAGAGTAAAAACGTTTCTATAGCTCAAGCATGTTCGCCTCTAAATTAGACCTTTTACTCATTAAGAGTCGTGACGAGGCTCCTAAAGAGTTATTTTTATGTGTACAAAATCAAATGTACTTATAACAACTATGGTTTCTACATGGATGCATATCATAAAGCAGTTGGTGCCTATTTAGAATATATAGAACATCTAGTATAATAGCTTGGACAATGTATATTTGTATGTTCTTTCAATATGGATTTTCTATGATTTGGTGGCCGTATTGCAGGGAAAGTTTCCCATTGGAAGGGCTTCCCATTTTGAAAGCTAGTTTTATGTGGTCCAAAATACTAAACTTGATAATGTGCCCGAAATCAGAAAGGGTATATTTATACCCTATGATTTATGAAGGTTTTTCAGCATGATTGTATTCGAATACGAATAATGCTGATGCTGGCATGCTGGATTTGAAATGGAAGCATATTTTGTTTTGTTCTATTTTCGGCATGTACAGGTGTTGGAAGCAGATGGCTGCCGGAAACCATGGCTCCTGCTTCAGTTTCAGCCTATTCTTGAGTTTTTTGTGATGGCGGCTAGGCTTCTGCTGGAAGGCCCGCTCCAAGGGCATAGCGGCCACAGCTCCAAGGGCATAGTGTGTGAGTTTGCAAAGGGAGAAATCGTCCACAAAGGCCACAGTTGCATGTTGGGGTTTTCAGAAAAGCCATGTTAATTCCGGCCTTGTTAATTCCGGCAGATTTGCCGTTGAGCCATTGAGCATGCTGTGTTAGGCTGTGTTCGGCCATCATCTATTTTTTTTACCTATCGTCTATGCTGTGTTCGGTTCCATCAGGCTGGAAACCATCAGGCTGTGTTCAGACTTGACCTGCATTGGAGGGCTGTCAGGCCATGAGAGGGAATATGCCGCAAGATATGCAAACATCTAATGGTCACAAAAATTTTAAATACACCCCAAATGATTATTCGTCCTGCAACATGCATCCTTGCATGACTTTTGTTGTATAATCAATTGTGTATAATGGTATTAGAAACAAAACTTTTGAGCTTAGGATTTGAACCCAGATATTAGACTAGGCCTCAGCCTTCTACTTTCTTCTCTTGTGCAAACAGCTCAATAGGATTTAGGCCAGGTAATAAACCAGGTCTCAACAGAGTTCCGGTCCAAACACTCTACCATAGACCACATCTTTACATTGCGCTTCTTGATAAAGGACAACAGAAACAAACGACAAGAATTATATTGCTGCTTTATGGACTTTGCCAAAGCTTTTGACATGGTCCCTAGGGAGAAGCTGTGGGAAAGATTGATGCAGTTGGAAGTCCTTCAGGAATTGCAAAATGGTGTATACGACCACTCAGGAAGTGTTATCAACAAGAGTATCAGAGTCCGCCAAGGGTGCCCAATCTCTCCTATGCTATGTGGATTGTAGATTTATCAGCTTGAGGATTGGCTTATACATCATAGAGATGGGGAGGCAGTTATCCCGTAGCTAATATGTCCAGATGACTTGGACCTATTAGCCTACACCCTCGCGAGTCCTTGAGTACTTTCTGTCAAATTAATAGAATGCGCATCAATTTGGCCAAAATCCAGGTGCTTCTGATGTCATCCTCGAGGCATCAAAAGGCAGCCTTGCCTCAAGATCAAGATGTGGAAGTAGTGCAAACATACAAATACCTGGGACCAGAGTTCACTACTACCGCATAATGGAATACACGTATTAGGTAGTGAGTGACGGCAGGCTGGAAGGATTTGTATGCAATAATGTAGAACAACTGCCATAGATCAGAGCTTTAAGACTAATCACATCAGTCGCACTTGTTCAAGGTGTTTGGTGGAAATGGTAAACAATGCTGGGAGTCAAAAGATGCAAGGATATGCAGAATTTAGACAGTGCTGGTGTGAACTATAAGTACAGGTTAAGCACAAGTACATAGCTCTTAATTAGATTTGGCAATGTTGTAAGGTCATGCCAAATTCATCATTAAGTATATTACATGCACAGGTTGATCTATAGGGTTTTTACAAGTTATTAGTTAATGGTTATTTGACATAAAAAAAACCTAATGGTCTATGGTTGTATATGGCTTTTATTGAAAAGCCTTAGATAATGTTAAGGTTCATGCATCAACCAAAATGCATTATTAAAAAGCTATGAAACAGCAAATTGTTTCAAGCCAAATCGAAATCGAATCCATTTGGTCTGGCTAAACCGACGGACAACCTATATATCAAATCAAATGATCTGGTTCGGTCAATCAGTGGCCGAATCTATTAAAAACAAAGGAGTATTTCAGGTCCTAAGTTCAAGATGTGGAGATAGAATAATATTTCGTGAAATATTACATGAATAGTGATTTATTCTATGGTTAAAACTTAGTAGTAATAATGCAAGTTCTAAACGCTTGTTATATGATCAATCTAAAAATATTGCTTGATATTGGAACATTTGAACTAGATAAAATCTAGTACTTTTAGAAGATAATGATTTGACAAAGATTGTTATTGCATTCCTTCAGAAGATACCGAAGTTTGGACAAAATTCTTAATACAAGTACCATTTCCCTTATCCCCAAGTGTAAAGAACCCAAGACCATTTCAGATTGGCATCCCATAACATTACTCTTTACGGTGTATAAGATTTTTATGAAAGCTCTGGCAGAAAAGCATTGTATTATTCTTGTTGAGCCGATATCTTCAACCCAAACATGATTCTTGCCTGGAAGGTGTTTGATAATGTTGTCGCGGCATATACGTATTGGGTAAGGCTAAATGCCCAACGCATTGTATATCTAACTTTGCGAAGGCGTATCACGTGTAAGGTTAGTCTTACAATTAGGTTAAAGTTAAGAAATCTATATCATAGATAGATGTGGCTATTCTTGCTTAAACATTTTGAAGAAACGATATTCACAAAGTTAAAGGATCTAAAATTAAGGGAAGAAGGGGGATATGTCAGAATTCTTTAACAATTTTGACAACATAATTGCTGATCTACAGAGGGGTTTAAGGTTCGAGCGACGTTGGGCAGCCACCTAAGGCGGCAACCCATTCTCTTGTAGATCCATCTAAACTCGAGGCTAGAAGGATCTATCTGGCCGGGCTTGCTGCTAGCTCCCCCCTTGATTTGTTTTCTGGCCTCAAGTTCTGGGTTTAAGCTCTGATGTCCAGGCTTTGTGATCTTGTGCAGTTGATTTCTTGTCTTCTCGCACATAGTTTTCTGAAACTAGACATCAAATGAAGCCCGCTTGCTTTTAGAAGTTCATAAGGCCTAGCTGTGAATCGTCCGAAAGGTAATCCTGTCTTGCTTATTCAGTTTTACACTGCAAAGGATTAAGTTAAAGGCGTAGGCTTAAGAAAGCAATGTTGCCATGGTTGCTGCTGCACTTCCTGCAGTAGCTTTGAGGGGATGTTATGGCACTCCAGGAGCTCACTTTCTTTTTCAAGATCTACATGATTCACCTTTGTTACTCTCTCAGCCCATATACAGATAAAATAGGGCAGTTGGGTCTTATTTGTTGCTAGGCGTGATTACACTTGGGCAGAAAGCAAAGTCCTTCTCCTTTCTGATACGAACTAGAAACGTGTGCCTGGCGATGCCGGGCATTAATTGTGGGCGTGTGCAATAGGTTTAAAGCAAGTATGTGTAATAAAATGTTATCGATAAAATCTTCTATTTGATTTTGTAGGATAAAAGTGCTAATTGCATAGCAGCATGTGGATGTTCATCTTCAAATGAGTGTAATTGCAATTGTAGATGTTGTTCCATTAAATATATCTTCACACTATAGTCCGTTACGTAAAAAATTTTAAGATAATGGATCTTATTAAATATATTGTTCACACACCGTAATAATGGTTGGCCGAAATTACTGCATTATTCGTCTAAAATTATACGATGTAATCGTGCTCCGGCTCTTGCAGAGCGGTGCCACCTGTGACCTGCGAGCTTCATCCTGCAACTTCAGGGGAGCAGGTAAGAAAGATAAAGCTATTCAAGCTTGTGGGTATGGCGGAAGCTGTAGATCCAAATTAGAGCTATAGATAGAGGCGGAGGAAGAAAAGGAAGGGGAAGAAACAGATAAATTAGAAACAGAGGAATAGGGGTGAGTTCTATGGAGGATTTGACATTTTTCGGAGGCAAAGTACAGATTTTCGAACTTCATGACCTTCATGACCCAGTTGGAGCCGGATATGTTCTGCCAAATTTCTTCATGCCGGTTTGGAGCCGGATTTCTTCTGCTGAGGTTGGATTGTTGAGGATCAAGGCGCAGACCTTATTCTGGTCCTCACTACATTGGCTTCCCTATTTTTCTGCTCCGGTCCTCTGCTCTGGGCGACCAATCTATTCCAAATCTATGAATTCGATCCCTTGAAAAACCTTGAGCCCTGAAAAATCCTTGAAGCGAGAAATAACTTCCAGTATATCTTCCATCTTTAAACTCTGGCCTCGCCATATCTGCCCTCGCCATAGCCTGCCGTCCTCCGCAATAGCCTGGCGCCCTCCGCCATAGCCAAGAAGAAGGGATGTTCTGGATGCCATGTGTCGGCCTAGAATGACGTAATTTCAGCCAACCGTTCATTACGCCCCGTAATGCACACCTGGAAAGATTCCGACGTACAATTTTTCTCGGCGGCCGCCAGACTCTCCGCCGCTCGTGCGCCACCTCGTCTGGTGGCTGCCGAGAAAAATTATACGCCAGAATCTTTTCCAGGCGTGTAGTACGTAGTACATAATGTGTTATGTTAAACTTTGTAATATAACGAATTCCATTACATATACCTTCACAACATGACCTATTATATTAACCCTTCTAATATAACAATAGAAACGTGTGTCAGACGATGTCGGGCATTAATTGTGGACATGTGCAATAGATTTAGAGCAAGTATGTGTAATAAAATGTTATCAATAAAATCGTCTATTTGATTTTGTAGGATAAAGGTGCTAATTGCATAGGAGCATGTAGATGTTCATGTCCAAATGAGTGTAACTGCAGTTGTAGATGTTGTTCGGTTAATATACCTTCACACTATAGTCCATTATGTTAAAATTTTTAAGATAACGGACTTTATAAAATATACCATACACGATAATCTGTTATGCTAAAATTTGTAATATAACGGATTCTGTTATATATACTTCACAACATGATCTATTATGTTGTTAATTAACGCTTTTAATATAACAATACACTCTGTTGATCTACCATATGCCTATTTTAGCTGTGGACTTTGAAACAACCATATATTTTAATCAACCATATGCTTGTTTTAGTTGTGGATATTGAAATTAAAGCTTAAGGTATAGTGCAAAGGCTAGAGGCTAACTAAAAAATGTCAATTTAAACCATTAAATCAAATCCTAGCAAAATTTAAACATCATCTACAAAATATGACAAATAAATCCTTAGATACAATCAAAGATAGTTGTGTTGATCCTTAGAGACAATCAAGTAAATCCTTTGAGGCAATCTAAGTGGAAAAATGCGATTATCAAAAAAATTTGCACTACCTTCTAGTTCAGTGCATGCTTGGCAAATTCTAGTTGAGACCAAATTCACATTTGTAGTCAATGTTGTTGTTTTGGGAGATTATTAAGGGAAAACATGTGGATAAGGAAATATAGTCATTTATTTTCTCTTCTTAGCCTGAGCTCACATTTAAATCAATTGGCATACGAAACAAATGTGCATAACAACTAAAACAATAGTAGAGACACAGGCAAGGGTTGAACTTAGATACGACCAATGTAATGGAAATCCCCACGAGGCTCAAGGTTGACAAATTCTTTGGAGATGTGGCATTTAACAATTAGATGTGAATTGCATTGGTATTACCACATTCATATTCGCAAAAGCCATGTTTTATAGTTTCTATTGTGAAATAGAAGCCTCATTGTCAAATATATTTTCCAAAAAAAAAACTCTTCTAGGTTAAGATAGGACAATGGGCTTCATGCCACAAACGTGTTTTAAATATTACTGCCTTGCCATAGAATAAGCAAGCACACAAAATAACATCAAATTTTTGCAACCTGTAGTAATCAATCAGTATCAAGCCTATGCAATTTTCTTGAACACTACTAAGTTTCATGCACAACATGTTGTTCTTTCAAGGTACTTGGATAATAATCAGCAGTGCATATGGAAATTCACTATATAAAGTGATTGTGAACATTTTATGCAGTTGGAAAAGCCTATAGAAATTGCAGCGCCTCAATGAACACAATTCAAAATTCGCTTTGAGAAGAATAATGTGGCTGCAAGGAATGCCAAAACTTGTAGAAGGTATTAAATAACAGAAAATAAGTCAATTACTGAGTCCTCTTGTTCCCGTTTCTTTTGTGAACCATGTAGCTTGTGAGCTGGTAAAATTGTTACAACTACAAATGCCTTCAACCACGTCTGCTATACTACAGCTATATGACATACTACAGCTAAGTTGAAATGCATCAAAGCATGACTGGAGAAAAGGAAGCACCATCATGGTCTGATAGAATAAGGTTCTTATAACCAAAATCACCTGGCATACAACAATTGTTTATGGACCACATGGCCAGAGCATGCATTGAGATGTGTCAAAACATAAATTGAAAAGGAGAAGCACATGAGAAACACTTATTGATATGCAATTTTTTGCTTGTTCAAATGGGCAGCTCAATCATGTGAAATGTATCAAAGTATAACTTAAAATACGAAGCATAACATCAAAGAAAAAGGATTTTATGCACAAAGGATTTATCCAGTATCAAATCATGCAGTTGAGAAAGAAGGGTTGACATGCCAGAAGCTTTTTGCTAAAGATATAGACTCTAACGAAACTTGGAGTTAGATTTTATACCCTGATAGGAAGCGGAGTTCTGTGGAAGCCTGAAATCTTCTAGAGACTATGAAGATGTTGCCTGCAACATATGAAATTATTAAAATCCTCCATGAGACACAATTTAAAAGCAAATTAGAAATATTAGAAAAAGAACAGAAATGATGTATAAGTCTTTCAACAAAACCAGTTACACAAAATGAAACGTGAGCATGAGCCTCAAGAAAACCCGCTTGCATGTAAAATGAAACAAACCTTTTGAATGATTGGAGCTGCAGAAGATCAAGCCTTAAACTTGAGGCCCTTAACCTTTACCCCAAAATCATAGAGCATGGATCAGAGTGGAAGATCAATTGGATAATAAATTAACATATCTGGATAATACACTTCATGCAGAAATTTCATAGCCAAAGCAGAGAATAGAGGAACCGCGGTTTACCGATTTTCTTTTGAAAAGATCAGGAAGATGGTTTCCTCCTTGTATTCTCAGTTTGAATGGCATGGTTTGAACCCCGCTGCCTTCAATAACTGTAGAACTTACAATAGGGCCCCTGCTTTAACAGATCGTACCCTGAACCTTGTGCCCATGCCTTATTGGAAAACGCACATGAAATCTAATTACTGCATTCAAAGCCTTCACTTATGTGCATGAATGAATCGTTATAAAAATCAACCAAAGCTTTTGGGTTTAAGTGCCCTCACCAGAGATGGAACTTTGCAAAGAAAGATGGATTAGTTTCAGGCTTTTTAATTTGAATGCCCCACAAAACCAAAAATGTTTGCTGCACAGAATTTGTTGGCAGAGAAAACCATGCAGAGTCCAGACCTAATGCATTGTTTGTTGGAAATAAAAGACGAACTGAAGCATACTCTGAAGGCAAAATCGGAAGACGAAATATGCAGCTCTCAGCCTTGCAGATATAAACTGCCTCCCTCCTTCCCTCCCTCCCTCTCTCCCTCGAGTATAATTATCATCATATAGACCTATCAAGGATGAGATGAATTAGGAGCCTGTGAAAATAAAGAAGCATTGTTCAATCACGATCAATATTCCAAACCAGATATGCTAGAAGAATAAGACATTTGAAAACAGAGAAGCATTATTCAATCACCTAATCACCTCACAGATAGGAGTTATTTCTTGTTGAATAGGTTAAAGGCTGAGATCAAGAAATGCTTCCAAGAGGACAGGCTGCTTCCAAAGAGTGGACAGACATGCTATATATCGTCCAAATAGTGTTGAGAACATCGAAAGCGATCCTCCTTCATACCAGAGGTCGTCAAAAACAACAATGGTAGTGTTGGTATAAGTTATGGCATAATGCAGCGGCCGTGGCATAGGCACCGGATCCTCGACCAGAGAGGAGGATTGCCTGCAAAACAAACAGATCGAATAGTTAAAGAGATGTGAAAAAATGTGCCTAAATACTTGCTTACCTCTAGGTTCGACGCCATAGCTCGCCTGGGACGCTTCTCTGCCGAAAAAACTTATTAACTCTGTATGCTCAAGTCAAAACTGAAAATGCATCACAGTTTTATTCAATCACAGTTTTACCATTTCATTCAAATACTTACGAAAGCACATATTCAGCTCAAGTTTGAGCTTCGAAAATCGTCGGCGACAAATAGAAGCCCGGAGAGGAAGAATTCGTATCCAAGTTCTTGGAGTCGCAGCATTCAAAAAAGCTCCGTCAGTTCAAGGCCTGACAATCAATGCTACCAGCTCGTGAACTGACAATCAATGCTATCAGCTCGCGTCCTGGATGAGGAGGTGCAAGCGGGAAGGGAACGCCGCATGCGGCGTTACATGCGGCGTTCCCCGGCACAAATACCAACACTATCCAAAAATAAGAAAGAAGATATGGTAGCTCGGGGGAGTGGTCTTGGATGTTAGTCTTGGTGAACTAGCATAGGTGTCTAAGTTTGGCAAATTTTTGGCAAGGCAAGGCAATGTAACCTATGGTCTATATTTAATTATAATGCTAGAAAAGCTTGCTAAATAAAAAAAGGCTAAAGTCATAGCAGAGACCTATAAATAGAAGCTGAACTTCTATTACATATATCTCTGAAACCAGAGTTCGGATTTAGGCGATTTTTACTTTCTCGAACCGGCTCGGAGTCTTGAATTAGGTGGCATTTCCAGTGGTTCATCCGAATGCGAGAGATATGGCCGAAAGAGTGACAGGGGGTCAAAGAAGACTGCTCTACTCATTCGCTCTTAACTCTGATTCTAAGAAAGCCATTACTTTTTTCCCAAGATTCCGTTGTCCCTGTTCAATGACCTATTACTATCCTGGAGCCTACCTCTTGGTGTTTTATATTGAAGACTGCCAACTCGCGGGAGGAGCTACAAGTAGAAGCTAATTGTCAGGCCTTGCCATAATTATGCCAGTTCTTGCTACTGTGTACACGATCTAGAAGAAGGATATGATTCGGCCAGAAAGCCCGCTACTATGTACACGATCTAGCAGCCATGTTGAATTGGCTGGTAAGGGGTTTATTGGGCCGGGATTGGTAAGGGGTTTCTAGCATGCTCAGCCAGTGTATGGCTGCAGCTCGAATTTGCCCTGGAAGGCCTGTGAAAATCCGAAGGCCGCAGGCTCCCAAATCCAAAGGGCGGTAGTCCTGCCTCCACATTTTTAGGAATTCCAAGCTCTGAGCCGCAAAATACTAGGAAACTCTACAAAATTCAAATTTGGGAGCCTTGCAAAATCTGAATTGGGGAGTTTTAACCTGCCATTGAGTGCTTCACTCTTGGCGAGCGTGTTGTAGCCTTGGCTCCTGCTTTTTTAAAGCTTCGGCCAAAAGGGCGTTTGTGCACCATTGATTTTTCTGCACCATTGATTCGTGTAGAAGAATTAAACGCCAAAAAATAGTAACCTTTGATCTGGGAGATTCCCTGGAATCTCCTATGATCCAAAGGTCCAGAATTAACAATAAGATAATGAAAGAGATAAAGAACTTATATTATATAATCATTAAATGGTTAAGGCCCTCGAAAATCCTGGACGAGAAGCCAAGAAAAATAATCAACTGAAGTATGCTATGAAATAAAGATATATGAGAAGAGGCTTAGTACCAGATGTCGATGTTGTTTGAGTTAATGGGGAAGAAACGTGGCCCAGTTTTGACGGGATAGTTCAACTTCACTCTTTCGAGTCTGCATAAAAACGATTGTTGATCAAAATCTTATATAAAATAAATAAGCATACCTTGCAATCAACATTTGTTTGTTTGTAAAGCTCTATATGAATACCTCGAGCTTAAATCATTTAGCTTGGTATTTAGCCCCAACGTTATATCCTCCAAATCCTTAGGGGAAATTGTTTGATCAAGTTCCAATATAGGCCAAACAAATTGCAATATACTACAAGCTCTTCGAGTTGCTAATGTCTTACCAAATAGCTTAACAAAAGAGTTGTAAACCTGACATTGATAAAACCTGAGACAAATACCAACTTCCACATGCTTCTCAGCTTATGTATGCTTTGCTGGGATGGGGACTTATAACATTTCTCTGCCTATTGGACTGGTATATTGTTTTGGATAATATAATTCCTGGGTGAAGTACTTTGCTGGGATGATCAAGAATGGTGGATCAAAATCTTTACAGACCAGATGGGTTGATCACGATACGAAAGGTTCTATCTTACAGGTTACTACTTTTAGTAGTAGATGAGGAAATTATAAGCAAAAAATCTTACATGCATGCAATCAGAAGTGCTTGCCAAGACTATCAGGTAACTATCCGCTCATTCAACCCCAGAATATTCGTTCAAACCCAAATAAAAAGAAACCTGAAAACAAGGAATTTCACCTGTTTAACTGTTATTCTTAGCTCTGCAATAATGTGAGCCATTCAAATTTAAATCAGGCAATATATCTACCGTTCAATAAAAGGTTCTGATGCATATTCAAAAACCTCATACTCCATCCCTAGGGTTTGCGCTTGGGGCAACCCAAAAATGGAGGAGAGGTCTTCTATAGAATTTGAACTTAAGAAATTTAAAACGCAAGTTTTTCACAGATACGAGTGGCGCATATTGGCCGTGACCAAAATACATTGGCCCAAACAAAGAAATGGCAAAGGCACCCGCAAGAAGAGCTTAATTATGGGGGCATCTCAGGCTGCCGTAATGCTCCAGCTTGTGGTAGTAGGAGCTGGTTGTCTTGCGATTGGTTATTATTTAGGCCGGCGGTGGCCTTTCTTGTTTCCATCTAAGTCTGCCCGTTTGGCTCGTTCCCGCTCCTCCTACAATGGCAAAGCGGAGCCTCATGAAGTAGAACTCTTGGCAGACAAATATGAAGATTTTAAGATGGTTAGCTTCTTCTCTTGCGCGTTTTTATCCTTCTAACCTGCTGATCCCTGTCGCTTTAGGGCACCCATAACATAAATTACGCAGTATCTGCATATTATGTAGATATAGGTACAGGCGATCCATTATACTACATGGCTAAGATCTAAACAAGAAATTGCATTGTGCTTACATAATGGAAATGCTTGGTAAATTTACAGGTCTTGGTAGTGAGAAACGACCTCAAAATGGGCAAAGGGAAAATTGCAGCACAATGCAGGTTGGTTGGAATTTGTTTAGTGCATTCTTGATTAAAGATTTATATGAGTGTTATCTTTCTTTTGTGCAGCCATGCAAGCCTTGGTTTATACAAAAAATTGTTTCATCGAGCACCAAAAGCTCTTCAGAGGTAGACAAATCCTGCATAAGATTTTAGCATTACATGTGGTTGCTTGGTGAGGCTGTTAGCATAAAACTTTTGATTGTAATAGTCCACATAATAGAGCTGGGATGCACTCTTTACTTGGTGGCAATGAGTTTGTCCTACAAGAAGCAGAAAATAATCTTTCTTATTTTAGAGGGCCTGCCCATGGATCAATGGTAATTTTTCTACGTGCAGAATGAAATAAAATCGTACATGCAATGACATATATGTAAGTTATTTGCTGGCAGTGGCTCTCTTTTATCTGCCATCTTTTGAATTGCTAGGGCTCGCTTTTATATCTTAGTTACTGCCCATAAGTGATGCAAGTGTAACAATGGCCCTGTTGTTTGCTGCCTCCCTTGCTCCTCTTATTTCCATACTTTGATGTTGGGGGCTGTTTTATGGCAAGTAACAAGTTTCAGAATTTATTATCCAGGTGGGAACTATGCGGCCAAGTAAAAGTCGTGACCAAAGTTGAAAATGAGGAGGAAATGCTGTTTCTGCAGGTGCGTCAAAATATTCCTTAGTGCTGCATATGAAGTAGTATAAACTTCCAGTAAGAACCATGTAATTTAACACAAGGTTCAATTCATATGGTGATTTATGGAGCCTCTATTGTCGTAGTTGAATATCAACTAGAAGTCAAGTGGAACTGCACAAAGAGATGTACATGTATTAGAGCGAAGTTAACATGAGAGGACATAGAGTCATTGTTTTAATTGCTTGTTGAGGATTGATAAGTGCGCACCTGCCTTTAGGAAAAAACATTCTGAGAATTTTTTGGCTTCTATGCGGCTATCAGGCCTGTGTTACTATATATTCCCCTAATGAAGACAAGGTGATTGGCATCAACAGGTAAACCAAGTTGCTTTTAGCATTTGGAAATTTGTCCTCAAGCAAGTTGTCCACTGAGGATGTGGACCAACTGCAGCAAAATGTGCATTGCATTTGACAGGCTTAAAGAAGACATATATTGCAACATTAGGGGCCAACTTGATTGAGGCGTTTTTCTATCATGGATTTCCATTCGGAATCAGGGATGTAAATAATGTTCATTGAGGCAGCTATATGATTGTTGGGGCTTCATACAAGCTTCTTCGTCTATAGATTCCTAAAAAAACATCAATACTTTTTTAGATTCTAAAAGCTAAATATTTATGCTGTTGGCTAATCCACCATGTTACTGCAGTATACCACTTGTTCTGGTACATGTTGACATGAAGTTGCTAGCCTGAATTTTGTTGAATACGATTTGTAATACAGAGTAGAGCAAAAGCGTTGAAGGTGCCGACACATATTACAGTCGATGCAGGACGAACACAAATTGCTGCAAGTATGTGATATAGTATGGCCTTGTTGTTATGATCACGTCTGCTACCATCTTATTTCTATGTTGTATTTTCATGTGCTTTGAAGATTCAAGGACGGTTCTTGCTATATTAGGTATAATTCTGAAATTGTTTTTCTTTTTTTTTTTGGTTTATGGTTTCATTGTGCTTTAGCTCAAGGGGATCTTTTCTTGTTGTAGGTCCGGATGACATAGTTGATGAAGTGACTGGAGGGCTGAAGCTTCTATGATGAAAGCTATTGCAGTTTTAACTAATCATTTACCATCAAAAGACAGCAGCAAGTTGCCTGTCAAGGGTGGATAGAAATATTACAAAATTACACGACTGATTTTTTCAGAAGTTGGAATTATTTGAAACAATGCTGTCTCAGATTTTGGCAAACATCATTTGCCATTGTGAGTCGTGTATAACGCAATCCGATAATGGAAATTATGACACCTGAATTTTCCGTACTAAAATTTTGCCTTTCAAACTGTGATTCCTCAAAACGGGAGAATTCACTGAACTTTTTGGGGAGATTTGTAAACGATTCTAAAACCAATATAATATTTGTTTTTGCTCATTTGACATTGAGAACTAGGACATGAATTCAAGAATAAAACTTGAAATTGTTACTTCCTCAAACTCAGCTTAAAGCTTGAAACGTATTCTATGCAATCAATGGACTACTTTGGACTGAAGATTGCAGATGGGTGGTATAACTTGTCTTCTATGTGGATCTTTTAATTATTGCTTAGAATTTGAAATGGTTTGACTCGTATTAATAGACTATATCCTTTTTACTTTAAGAGGTATATTCATAACATTGGGCACAGTCCTTTATCTCCATCCTCACAAAGGCAATTTAAGGTATAGGAGCTGGTTCCCAATTAATTAATTAATTATTATTATTATTATTTTTTTTTTTGGTTGTTGTTGTTGTTGAAATTCTGTTGGCCATTGGATAGAGCTTTTTTGGCCCAAAGGTTCCTCTTGAATGGGCTAATTTATGCTAGCCAAAATTGGAGATGTACGAAAACCCTGGAGGTCGCATGCATGGTGGACCTGCAGCTATGGAGCTGGCTGAATCGGGCCGAATTTAATGGAGAAGAATCCGGCAAGTTCATATTCCATTTCTTGGCATAATTTATTTGCGACGTGGCTTTCTTTTAGTGTATCATGGCGCATCGGATCCGCTCTTGCTATGAATGTTATTTTACAAAGAAATTATTACTTTGCTTTGGTTTGTTCCTAAATTGCTTTCTTACATTTTCTGTTCAAATGCAAATGGACGCTCCTGCTCTTGGTCTTGCTTTGCCGGGCTGGGTTCTTAGTTGGGCGTGTTGCACATAGTTCTAATCTCGACAGAATGATGATTTTGCTTTTCTTATTTGATCTGATTTGCTGCTTCGGATCAGGGCTTCCATTGCCTAGTTGGATCAGGGGCTCAATATCCTGGTTTCAAACACCAAGGCTTTGGAGCATCAATTGTGTTAGAGCTTCAATCGCCCACCGACTCCTTACTGAATTCTCTCTATCCTATGTGTTGTTTCTCTTTGCTCATTTGCCACGCGTACAACCATCAACGGTTGTCCATGTTCCAATCAATCAATGGCTGATGTTTTTTTATGTTCTTACAAAAAAAGTGATTAGGATGGGTTTACCATTAGAAAACAAGTTGGCAAATGCTTTTTCTTAAATTTTGGTTGGGGAAAAAAGTTTTAATGATAAATTGTTTTTTTAGGGGTGGGGTTTTTTTCAACCATTGTAAATTTTTAAGGAAAGCTAAAAAAGCAACGGACTTTTTAAGGACTATAAGCCTGGACAAATCTGTGGCTGTTGATTTGCTGATTTACTCTTTTATGCAAGTCGCTTTTTGTTTGAGGTTTTCAAAGAGCAGCCAAATCTGCAGAACCTTGAGCTTGAACTGCATTAGACTCCATTGATTTTGGGTCTGTTTGAATGACATAATCTTGGCTTTTTGTCAACAAAGATTTTAATAGTACCATTTGAAGATTCCCTAGTCTAAAGTAGGAAAAACTACAAAATACTTGTATGTTTAACAAAATTTCACAACATATCCTTAAGTTTTAATAATTTTTTGTGATGCCCTTCGACAATGTATCTAGCCATGTAGAATTTTATATATCAATTAACTGCCCTGGTATTTTATGTATTTCATACAAAGAACTTCTGCAAGTGATTGTTTCAGATGATTTCATATCATTCCTGATCTTTTCTACAACGTGTATTCTCTTGAATTTCTCAATAACAACGACATCAATAATTTGCCATCATCGATTCGTCAACGACGATTTTCATCAGCAATTTTCGTCTTCAGTTTCCTGCCAGCTATCTTCATCAACAATTTCGGCTTTTGCCATGAGCGATTTTCATCAAGGATTTTCACAACAATTTTTTACATCATTTTTTAGATGGAATAAATCTCATCTTCATATCTGTCTCTCTGTTTCTGTTTTCTAATAATTTAGAGAGATGCAAACGCACATCTGTACAAAACTCATGCCTGGAGCTCAGGTGTATCCTGTATATTTTTGTTGCTGTGCATGACTTCTGGTCAGGTGTATCCTGTATATTTTGTTGCTTTGCATGACTTTTGGGAGCAGAAAGACCTAGAAATTGCCTCAGAATAATGTGTCATTGTCATAGCTGGGCTTATGATAAATTCCTAGGGATTAAAAAGAATTAGATTTTAAAAAGAAGAGTCATCATTGACTTCAAGCTCAGTTTTTGGTACATTGCAGGTAATTTCCTTGTTTGCCCTGGTGTGTTAAATAATTTACCTTTCCATAATTGAGTGTCATGTCATTGGAAGCAATCACACACAAGGATGAGTTCAACACGCTGGAAAAGCATGTGGTTGGTCCTGTCAACAGTATTCTGAAAAAACAGAAAGGGTAGGAAGGACAGTGTGCCACACACAGGAAGGACTGCAGATGGTACTACCATTTATATGTACTCTCAAGTCTGTCCAAATATCATTACACACAGATACAAAGCATGTCGTTACCTTTTCAAGCAGCCCTAAAGGCATAAGGGAAACTGGACTAACGGCAGTAACATCTTCAAACCTAACGACTGAAAATATTTTGGGCCTTCTTTTCTTCAATAAACCTGGCTACTTCCTCCCAGCCATGAGTTCCTTCCACATCTAACCCCAAAAACCCTCTCCTCAAATGTAACCAGAAGATCAGAATGCTGCACAAAACAAACCGTTAATCACAATGAAAATTTACTGTGAACTTTTGAACATGGGGAACGATTGTGGGCTCTTTGAATTCTCTTGCATCAATCCCCATATATTAAGATAACACACCGGAGGGATGAAAACTTTGACCTGTGTTGCCAAGACTAAATCAAAACAATCAACATGAAGAAAACAACAATTTCCTAGTGCAACAAACTCTACGAATCTGTGTAATCTTTTCAATAAGATCATAGGAATAAAGCATAGAAAGAGACTACTTACCCATGAAATAACTTCATCTACTAAGAACCTGTTGCATGGCATTCTAGAAAGTTTTCCAAAAGTACAAACTACAGTTTTTAACACACAATAAATTTTTCCAGGTACTTACACACTTTCAAGATTTCATAATCACATCTGCATATCCGAAACGATGGGAAGGGTCAAGCAAGGCCTTTTGCATACAGAAAGTCTCTTAACATCACAAGTGTAGCCTGCTTTCTTGACCTGTTAATTATAGGGTGTTGTGTGGTCATGCCATAGCCAACGCCTCCTGCAACAAAACTAAAGAAAGTTTACATGTGAATATTATAAACTCATCTAGACTTGCAATAACACCATCAATAACACCATCAAGCAACATTTTCGCTGAAGGATAAGCTCCTTTGCTGCAACAGTAACCTGTTGTGGCTTGAGTTGGCACGAATAGTACTATCTCTGATATAGATGTCAAATGCTATTAAAACAGAAACGAAATGTGACCCAATATTAAACTCAGAAAGAAATCAGTAGCTTAATAACAGAACAATAAACTACAAAAACAAAAATAAACAAATCTGTAGGTTCAAACAGTTGGTAGAAAATGCGCTATTGGCTCAAACATGGTCGGACTGCTTGAGCAAAAGTCCATATGCTCGATTGCTGGCCTTGTTCTTCAAAATTTCGCACAGCTCCGAGATTTACAATACCGTGAAATATCTATCAAAATGGCGAGGCAAAATCTTTTCCTACTAAAAGATGCAAATAAATCCTTAATCTGGACATAGAGCAGAAGGCTTTAGCAAGGCCAAACTGGTGAAGGCTTGGTAGTAGATTTAGGCTTGTCGAATTATCCTGGGATTTCTAGATAGGTTGACAGAAAACGTTCTGAGGATGATGCTAGAAACGTTCCTGTTGGAAGAAGAGTACTTGTAAGTGGATATATTAAAGAGCAAACAAATATGCAGCTGCCTATAAGTTCTTCAAAAGGAATATGCCTCCATCTTTATACCTCGAAAGCATTGTTTGTTTAAAAAATGGTGTTATCTAATGTAACATTTCTTCTTGTTCAAATGCATGAGGGTCCATGCAATTGCAGCTTATTGGGTTAAAATGAAATGATCTTTTCTTTTTTGTGGCACAACATGCAAGCTTCTTCGTGCATGAACCATGAAATCTTAAATTCTAACCATGTCTACAGATTGACAGATTGAACTCTAAGAAGGATGGAGCCCATTCGACATTGAAGTCTGCCACATGGAATTTGGTTGAGGAAGTGCTACTTGGATAGTGCTACTTGGATAACTTAGAATACGACACATTTGCTTAGCATTTTTTCATCAAATATATTTCACTCGATTCACAAATAGATGTAGTGGCCATTATGGCTGCCACAAGAAACAGGGCTTGAAAGATAAACAAGCTGGCTAAGGATGAACAAATAGTTGGGGCATATGTTGTGCTCTAGGTCTTGGTTCCTACAAATGGGAACAGTTAACAGATGGTGTTAATAGCATAATGTTGCAGAAAAGTCGCATTTAATTAAAGTGGGTCAAATCTCGCAATTTGGGACTCGGGCTGAAAATGGGACTCATACAGAAAAAAAAAAGAGGGGAGGGAGAGGGGGCACACCTTGATAAGGAGAAGGGTAGGAGGAGAAAGAGGGAGGAGCCACACGTTGAAGAGGGGAAGAGGATAAGTTGGAAGAAGGGGCAAGGGCAGGGAGAGGAGAGGAGAGCAAAAGGGCAAAGGAGGAGGGGGAGGGGCAAAGAGGGCAAAAAGAGGAGGGGAGGGGCAAGGGGGAGGAGCAAAGGAGAGGGACCGGGAGGGGCAAAGGGGGGAGGGGCAAAAAGGAAGGAGGGAGGGAGGGAGGAGGGAGGGGAGGGAGAGCAAAAGGGGCAAAGGGGGCAAAGGGGAGGAGCAAAGGAGGAACGGGAGGGGCAAAGGGGGGCAAGCCCTCCCCCCTCCAAAAAAAGTATTAATTATTAATATATAATCAATAATTAATTAAGATAATTAGATTAATTAAGCTAATTAATTAATCAAATATAAATTAAATTAAATCAATACTCCATTTAAAACCTTTCTCGACCCACTAGTCGAGAAAGCAATTTAATTCCAGCACACGGACTAATACTTACAACAAAGGGAGAGGCAGATAAAAGGGCACAAACAGGGCACTTGAGATCCACACGGCAGGCAGGCTGAGGCCATGACGAAGAAGGTAGTCCGATAACAATGCGACCCAAAGCAGTGGTCAAGCTTGTGGGCAGCAACCGGCACGTGGCGGTCATACAGGAACCCAGCGAGTCTAACAGAGAGGAAGTAAGTGCCCAGAGCGCGGGCAACGCAGGTAATGTTCTGGAGGGTAGCGTAGTTTTTGAGGCCAAAGATTTCAGCTATGGTGGTGTAAACGACGGCCCACAGAGCCCCGTAAGGAAGACCCACCAACACGGAGCCAAGGAACAGAGCCCAGCACCAGGTTTCCCGCTGCCTGGATTCCCAGCACCACTGCCAACAAGAGCGGCCTCGGTACTCCCTTTTTTTTAAGCAGATGATCTGCCAAGTAGCCGCACCCTACCCCTCCCAGGAAATCCCATATGCTCAGCGTGTTTGTGTGGAGATCCGAGTAGCCCAGTGCTATGCCTATCTGTTTCAGATTGTTGTATACTGTAAGGGCTGATCCTTACGGACTAATACTTACAACAAAGGGAGAGGCAGATAAAAGGGCACAAACAGGGCACTTGAGATCCACACGGACACTTGAGATCCGTCAACATTTCTTGCTTTGCGTTGAAGGTCTGTATGCCAGATTGAAGCGCTGCATTGCCGGATTGCATGAAACCGCGGAAGGAATGAAGCTACCGCGATTGCATGAAATCCGTGAAGGAATGGAATGGAAGGGTCTTAAAGCTGGCTTACCGTGAAGGAATGGAAGGGTCTTAAAGCTCGCATGACGGACCTCTGCTCCGGCAAGTCTGCCATATCCAGATAACTTTCTCCTCTTTATGCTCTGATCCGACCTGATCAGGGGCGTTTCCAAGCTTTCTGAGAAATGGTTCTTTCCAAGCTTTGTGGTTGTACTTCTTCGGATACTATGCCAGATGAAGAAATGGAAATCCGGCACAGCAGATGGAAAGCTTGGAAGCCGATGAAAGCTGGAAGGAAGCCGATGAGAGCTTGGAAGGAAGCCGAAACCTGATAGGAAGCCGAAAGCTCCATAGGAAGCCGAAAGCTCCGTGCCATAGCCACGTTCTTGGGAGTTCGCCATAGCCACGATCTTGGGAGTTCGCCATAGCCACAATTTCATGTGTACCAAATCTCTTCAATTCAAAGGTATGTACCAAATCTCCCCCTCTTTTTCAATTTCAAATTTCAAACTTAAACATGGGTGGGAGGAAAAAAGTGGAATAATAGGGTGTACATAAGAAAAAAATACGGACATAGCGTGGGTATGAAGGATTAAAATATTATTAAATAAATTGACGTCTATTTATACGCCCCCAATTTCACACATTGTGCACATTATGTTGCCATTATAGGGGCACATTTTCAAGGCACATTTTCAATGTTTAAGTCAAAACATTGGAAATACATAAGATATTGTATTTATTAGGAAATATATAGGATAAGATATTGTGTTTATTAGAAAACATTGATATACTAAAAAAAAAGCGGGGAATGGGGATTCTATTTTTGGGTCTACGTATACATAGAAAAAAAATGCATAGGTATAGTGTGCACTTGGAAAATACATAGGATATGGTGCAACTAATAATGATTTGCACTTTATGATATTGGAGGTAGAAACTATGTTTTTATAGGCAAGTAGGTTCGCCACATTTGTTGTATGTTTGATCACATGTGAATAAACGTATATAGTAGTATGATGTTTGAAGGGCTTAGAAGCGCATTTTGCACTTTTGAGTCGCCTTTTCTCCGCGAGTCGAGAAAGGGGCCTCTCAGAGCTCTCTTTTCGACTCGCGAAGTCGAAAGGACCTGCCCAAAAATAATCTCGGCCCTTGTAATTGCCTTTTTGATCGAGGCGCCTTTCCGACTCACGAAGTCGAGAAAGGCCCTCAAACCCGTTTTTAAGCTTTGGTACGCCTTTTCGACTTCGCGAGTCGAGAAAGGCCTTCTCGACCTAAAAAACTGTGTTTTTCGCCTTTTCGACTTCGAAGTCGAGAAAACTTCCTGACTCCCTAAAACCGCGTTTTTAAGCTTTTTTCGCCTTTCTCGACTTCGCGAGTCGAAAGGCCTTCAACCCTAAAACTGCGTTTTTTGCTTTGTTGCCTTTTCGATTTCGCGAGTCGAGAAAGGCCTTTGACCCTAAAACTGCGTTTTTGCTTTGACGCCTTTTTCGACTCGCGAGAGTCGAAAGGCCTTCTAACCCTAAAACCTGCGTTTTTGCTTTGAACCGCCTTTTCGCCCTCGAGAAAGGCCTTCCGACTGTGTTTTTCCCTTCGAGCTACCTTTTCGACTCAGCGAAGTCGAAAAGGCCTCAGCTTTGTATTTTCCAAAATGGCCCTAAGAATTGTGTTTTATTTTATTTTTTTTTGCCTGTAGCATCACTTGACTAACTTGATTTTGTCTTTTGCAGTCCTTATCTCAACCAGATAGTACATGCTTGGGAGCAATGAAAAGACTAGTTCATTGAAGAAAGGTGCCGAGAAGAGGGTGGTGACATCAGTTGGACATACAAGCACGTGGCCCATGAAGGAACTCCTCATACAAATTTCTATCGTCTGTAAGTTGCTCCGTGACTTGGAGAGAGCTCCACGCGCCCTTTGCACTAGGTGGTTCATGTGTGAAGAGCGTGTAATCATTGTGCCCATTCGACCACTATGGTCTCTTCACCCACTATAATATATATTGTAATGAGCCCATTTATAAATATAACGTATCTCAAAACTAGTATTTTTTGGTGATTAAGTTAACAATTTGCTTAATTTTTGTTGGAATTAAAGATCAAGAGTCTACCCACCCAAGAAAATAGAGCCAAAATATCCAACTAAGAATCTTTTTCAACTAGAACTTTGGTTTCAATCTGTAATGAAATTCCTATGTTTGAGTTGCATTGTTCTTGTTCTCGACTCGCTATCCAATGAAACTGGAAGAAAGCTTGGATGCACACTAATAGACAAAAATTTCAATTATGGCCAGTTTTGGGGTCGGGGTGCTTCTTTTTATGTAAATTGACAGGGTTCCGAAAAAAAATGGGAATGGAATGAGTCTCACTTTAATTAAATACGACTTAGAAGCTCTGCCCTTTTATTTCTATTGTCAAGCTTCTGCCCTTTTATCTCTATTGTCACTACTCTTTATACTAGCCAGATAGAACAACATAATAGCAAATGTTTACCCTTCATGGTTTGCAATAAATAAAGCAACATAAGTAAATGGTAGATTACTGCATATTCATGACATAAAAGACACAATATTCATGAAATGCACCTCTATTATCACAAATCAGTATGAGTTGGAGCACAAACTTTTCCATTTTTTACTGCAATATTGAGACCTTCAGGAACAGTGTTGTTGGAGCACAAACTTTTCCATTTTTTACTGCAATATTGAGACCTTCAGGAACAGTGTTGATGAGGGACAATAATCTTTTCAGCTACTTGCACATTCATACATGTGGATGAAATTGTATTGTGTTCCCCGATTCGTGCGTCCGATTCTGCTCCATAGAGCAACCCTTTGTTACGTTAGCAACTTGTTTGCAATTTGTTAGGAACTTGAAATGTGTCTCCAATCAATTGGATAGAATGTTCTAAGTTCTAAGAGGGCATCACAATGGTTAAGTCTATCTTTGATGCACGACGGGCTCACAATCCACACCAAATTAGATTAGTAGCATTGGGTCTGATGGATGCCATATCAGCTATGAAACTGATAAGAAGATATACTACACGATCTTAGCCAAAAGGCCGAGAAAGGCATGACGACTCCTTGTTTCACTTCTTGCTATCATGTTTCTGAAAGTGCTGCTCCACAACTGGTATAACATATCTATAAGCATATAACAGCTGCACATAAGCTAGTAAACATGTCTATATGAAACATATCCTTCCTTTATATTAGACTTGCCGCATGTTTCTGAAAGTGCTGCAATCCACAACTTTGCACATAATAGAATAGCCTGGATATGCATAAACTGTGGCGGTTTAGAAAAATAACCAAATCATTAGAGGCACATAATAAAGATAAGAAAGTTAGATATTCCTAAAGGGATGGGCTGCAAGCCTGCACGCTATCACAATCTATCTCAGATCTGCCTTCTATCATAGAGTACAAAGCCAGCTAATGCAAATATAGGATACACTAGGATTTTTACGAACTGACTGTTACAATAAGACACAATTTTATATACCTGATTAAACAGAGGTCATAGAGTACATGATAAAGAGGCCATAGAGTACATGATAAATTTGTTGTTCATGTCTCCTGCAATCATTGCACAGGAGACAAGAACATACAGTAGGAGTTCCTTACAATACTAATTGCCCATCACTGAGAATTCAGGGACCTCAGCACCACAACTTAGTCAGTTTGGCATTTCCTTGTTGCATTTCTATCAAGCACTTTCTCAAGCATATTTCGCTAACGCAAAGACTTTCCCACTTAGAATTCAGGGACCTGAGCACCACAACACAACCATAAGTTCTAAATGGTGCTTGTATACAGTCCAAGTTCTTACTTTTCTCAACTATAAGCCCGCATGCTGAAGTAAAGGCCTGAATCTCGGTCACAATAGACGCCAGTAGAAGCATTATAATAGAAGCATTATTATAATACCCCTATCCTTTATAATTGCTAAGATGATGAAAAGGGGATGGATCAGCAAACAATTTTGTGATGTACCAAGGATGCAATCAACAAAATGCAGTAACTTAAAAGACTTGAATGTGAGCAAAATGTTGTTAAAGTAAATACAATTTGACAAGATCAAAACTTATCTGAAGAGCTTCTCAATGGGAAACTGCATCCCATGCTTGAATTCTTGAATCCCGACACCGTTATCAAAGATTCGTGCCCTTGTCTTGCTGTTGTACCAGCCATAATAAGCAAAGAAAGAAATCATGAACTTTCGACTCCACTATTCCTTTGATGACTGACTCCAATAAGCCAAAGCTCTATATGCGGACCAGGTTTCAGCAAAAGAATAATAGAAACGGCCACTGGAAACTGTGCCTGAGCCGTGGAAACTATGCCTGAGCCGTTGCCGATTTGTGAACAATTTTCGGTTGCAAAAACCCTAAAGTTACTGGGACAAATAGGTTGGATTAAGGCTAGGCTCTTCCACTGCATTCTATCCATACGGGAGCAATAGCGAAAAATACAGATAGCACGCAAAAATGAAGGTGTTCTGAGAGAACCACACTGATGAGCGAGAACGAATGAATGAGTAAAAATAGAAGTGTTTGAGGAGATGCAACCACTAACGCCATAAGATATGATCAGGAAGTGAGCTCTAAAATTTTTCCGGAATGGAGATGGAAAGGAACAGTAGAACACAATGTGCTAGGGCCACGCCGAAAGCTCTTCGGCAGAGCTTCAAAGGACAAGCTTCAAAGGACAAAAAGAAAATTACTCCGTGACCCTTTCCATCTCCGTGCCCATTTTTGGAAGATTTTCTAATTTCCCTGGCCTTAGATTTGCAAAAGCGAAGATCTGATGGTGCAAAATAAGGCACCTCAGATTTTCGGGTAAGAGCATGTTAGGGCCTACATGTTTTGGAAACTACCTGGAAAATACTCTGGGTAGTCAAAGATGATGATATATTTGAGTTCTTAACATCTTCTTGACATCGCAAAGTACCTTACAACATGTATGTACTACTATTCTTGAACCTAACACAATTTCTTTTAGTCAATCTTGTAGTCTATGTACTTTAAAATACAATTATGTACTTGCACAGAAGTACACAGAAAAGTACCTTTTTCATGACATGGAAATTACACGTGGATAGGCTAGAATTGCAAGAAAGGCTGTAGGCCCGGTAGGGCTGGTGTGCTAAAAAAAAAAACTAGTCAAAAGCACGTTTGATTACTTTTTACAGAAATTACATGTTTTGATAATTTTTTTTTGTCTCTGTAATTTATAATATGAAGTTCCCTATATCAATATCATCGAAAGCAGCCTAATTTCTAGTTAGAAAATAAAAAATGTAGTTTTCATCTTCCAAGTGCTTGGCAAAGACATTGGAATCTCCTGAAACATGGACTCTCTAGTACAATGCAACGACACTTTGCAGTAGATCATCTGAAATTCCCATCCTCCGAGAAATCATGAATATGTTGCAATAATAAATTATCTGTTGCAATATTGTATGACGATTATGTTTTTGAATGTCATACTTGACATCAGGGCGAGGTATAAGTTCCCATACTCATGGCATGTTTATTTGGTAACTTTGTGAAAATGTGAACATTAGTTTTGAGTCACATTGGCAACAATAGCTAGGCACATGACAAAGATGTGGACATGTTTGTTGGCAAACCCCTTAATCTAGTGGCCTAGCTAATTCTGGCTAAGCTAATTTTGGCTACTCCATTATTCTAGTATACTTATGCGGAAAAGAAAAAACAAAAGAAATTTTTTTCCCATTACAAAATAATATCATTATTGCATATAATACAATAGTGGGGCATTTAAACAATCTTCTTTAACCCATAGATAAAATAGATAGAGCATTCAATTTAAGAAAACACGTTGAACTTTTGTAGAAGTTTGTATTAATGAAGTCACGATGCACATCTTTATTCTCTTGCTTCTTGCAAATCGGGGGAGTACCATGTGTATATAACCATGCAGGTATATAGAAGTATGGCATTTTGTTCATCCCTTCTCCCCCATTCGTTTTTTCCCCTCTTTTCAGCAATCTGAATTCGGTAATAACTATTTTAAAACTATTCCATCAAATTCATGTCGGAAATGTTAGTGTTTGACCATTTATATATAGAATATAAAGTAATGCAGGCCATAAATATTCCTCGTCTGTAAAATTCTGCTCATGCCCTGCAACAACTAATGCAACAACTAAGGTTACCGCATCAATGTAAAGTAACTTGTACAGATTTAGTACAATAGCCAGCCTCCCGAATAGCCGCAACCTTGTATAAGTCTGGATGTGAAAGAATAGACAAACCAAAATAGTTAATTTTTCCTCCTTTATCTTTGTAGCCTTTAGCAATGCTAAACCAACTAAATGAGTTCATAAATCTAAGATTACATCTATGATGTCCATAATTATGGAGCAGAAATGATAAGTTATGGATATATATTAAATATGTAGAAGAGCCATAAAGCTAACTCTTTAGCTTCATGTACTTGATGCTTCAAGTGAAATATGTTCTCACATTGTCCAAGACAAGGAGCATGCATGATATGAACATCCATGCTTGGAGGGGAAGCTCCATCTTGAAAGCACCTCTGAAAGCAAAGTTGGCATTGGTACCATGTCTATAGTCTGAACCGATCTCTTTTAAATAAGGTACGTATGACATAAAAAAAGGGGGAGAAAATCTTCAGCTCTGGATTTGGACAATTAAACCACCAAACATGCATTCCAATTCTTAAATAATTCTGCGTCAAAGGAAGAGGAATGGATAGTCAAAAGTTTATGGTAGACTTTTGAGCACCACACTTTTTCCAGCATGCATATCCACGTGAACGGCGCACAACGCCCTTGTCTGCATCCGTACTTCGAAGACAAGGAAGAATGGAAAGCTTAGCATGGGAAATACTTGCAGAATATGGCGGATACAGTGATATCTTCTGCCATCTTCACAATTGCAGCCAATTATCTTACTCCATGTATGATCTGCTCTCTTTGTGTGCATTAGAGCTAAAGTTACCATGATATATGCAAACATTCAAAAACACCAAGCAAAAAAACATAAAGGTCAACTTCTTGAAACTAATAATTCCTCCTTATGACTCTGTTGAGGCAGTGGTCTAAACTGGCCAGCTGCCAGAAGCTCATGAGGTGGATAAATGACTAAAGATTCAAATTGCAATTTTCCAGGTTTTGACATGTGATATAGACTGCAGTCAATGAGATTTGCTTCAAAGATGTGAGTAAAAGTCAGTAGCAAAGCAAAGAAAAGTTTGGATCATGATCAGACTATCTTTGCAATATGGTGGTTACCTGATAGCTTGTTTGGTCCTCAAATATCTCATCTCCAAAGTTTGCAGAGTCTAGCACGCCAGTGACTTTCGAGTTAATGTACTCAATGTCATGGTCTACAAATCGTTCAAGTTCTATGCCTGGGATAAGCTCTTGCAATGTCTTTGTCCTCTGGTTCAAGTGCAGCTTCTCTTCTAAATTTTCCCTCCAGTCCCTCCAAAATCCATCTTCATTTAGTGAGATTTGATCTGCAAATAAAGTCTAAGAATTAGTCCTAATACTCAAGTTATGTCAGTGTGGTCTTTTTCAGGATGAAGAGATGTAACAAGCCCATGGCTAATTTACAGTGGTTAAATCTATTCCTTTACAATTCTTTGTTGGTCTGCCCCACTGTCAAAGTATATGAACCACTGCATCATACCTTATTTTACACTCTACCATCTATATTCCAAAATTAGCAGCTCTAAGCAACAATATTTAAAGCATTTACTTGATCCGTCATTGGCATAATCAAAGTGGTGGAGGCATACTGACCTGCAAGTGAGATTAGATTCCCTCTTAACACACTGTACAGTAATTCTCTTATTTTTCTCACTTCTTTGAGCGTTTTCGATTGCTCGTGCAGTAAACTGTAAAGTATTGCTATTTCTGTTAAATTTTTTTTATTGGCACACTCCTGTTGAAGAACTGGCTGCAGCTAAAGATATTTGTCGAAAAATTCAAAAGGTAACCACAGCCAAACAAACAGTCGTCTTTATTACTAGGATCTTCCATATTTTCATGTGTAAGCTTCGTGATTAAATCATCAGAAGGGGCAATTTGATAGTTCGTTAATCCATATAAAACTAGAGCTGCAGCTTGAGCTTTCAAACTCCTGCATTCTTTAGAAACCAGGTATGCAGAGCTTTCAAGTTTCGTGCTCCCTGTTTGTTCTACATAATTTCTCACATAAAATGAATCATTGGAGCTCAATTTCAACAGCCACGGCAGCTGTAAACAGGCAAATGCTACAAGCTCCTTCTGCAACTTTTGGCATCACTTTCATCTGCTGGAATACCGTCCAATATGATATGTGATGATAACAGTTATAGAGCAGAGGACTATCCGGGGGCATGAAAGCGAATTTAAGATATTGGAGGCTGGAAAGCATACCCTTTCACATGTTACCCAGTATGGTCTCAGAAAAGCGCAACAGACTCTAGGTAGCTACTAATATCCGTAATGCCTGCATTTGTATAAATAGTAAAGAATGCAACATAATTTTGGAACAAAATCAAACCTGTGAAATCGATTAAGAGAATTGGCTTCGACATTCCAGTATCAGTTAGAGAGTTCCCAAAACTAAAAATAGATGCCGGCCAAGTAAATTGTGGGGCGTATCTACTACATCTCCCCCTTCTTACTATCAGCAGCAGAAGATCCGACCCTTCAGGTCCATATATGCGGCCTTTCTTAACGAAAGCAAAAATAGAAAGAAGCATCAAAATGATAAAAAATAATGACACCTGATAGTTATTTGCAGTTCTTTGCCATAGCTTCGCCAGATTTGCAAAGGATTTACAGTTCTTTGCTGTAGTTGCTTGTCGGATAGCTCTGTTTCGCAAAGCTCTGCAGGCAGACTATTTTATGCCCTGTGATATAACTGGAAGCTCTGCATCACTACCCAAAGATGTCTCAGCGGAAACCTCTCAGCAGAAACCCTAGCCAAAATCGACTACTGAACCTAAAAACCTGGGCCGTAGATGCCTTGAAACGTGTTTTCTGGGAGGAAATTCTTGAGCGTTGTGGCATGAACCGGTGTTATACTCGTAAGTCGATATTGAAGGTCTTCGACATATTCGCCAATCTGTCGCGCTTTCGGCATAGCCAATCTTCCATCATAGAAAATACCTAGTTTTGTTTCTTCAAGAACTCTGCCCCGCCGTAGCTTTCCCAACGCCGGCATAACTTCTGAAGACACGGTGGAATTTCCATTAATTTTCGTGACCATCGATCATAGGTGATGCGAGTAACTGATGTAGCGGTGTGTCAGAGCATCTAAGATCAGCGTGCACTGCTCGGACATGGGCATATGCTGGGCACCGCTGGAGGGCATGGTGCTCATCCTCTATCACGTGCATCTCACAACACTGACATATCCGCTCCTCCCTGGGTATCCCGTGCCTGCCATTCACCCCCCAGCGACCTATTTCAATTCTGAGGTAATGGGAACCCGTCCTTATGGCAGCAATAGCTCTCCGTTTCTTCACCGAGATGTGTGCTTTCAAGTACCGATGGGGTCCATGCTCAAGGCCGGGATTAATCTGAGCGTGATAGTGCTCTGTCTTGGGCTTTGCAAGAGTAGAGGCATCCCACAGAGTGGCTGCATAGCCCGCATCCAATTGCCCATTCTGCGCATCAGAATCTGCCAGTGCCACCATCTGTTGGTAATCCATAGACCACCTCATAAACCATCCCTTACAGTGCTCGTGCCATACCCTCTTCACCCATTTGGGGCCCCCCTGCGTTAACAACACGGCTGTGGAGGCAAGCGATGCTCATCCATCCCATCCACCTTATGGAAGCAAGTAAGATGCCTGCGCATAGCAGAATGCTGTAAAGGCCAGAACCCCGTCTCATACAACAAAATCGATACTGATGCGGTGTCCTTCACTCCCAAGCTATATGTCAAGAAAGCTTTACGCACCCTTTCCAACCTATCCCCGTGTTTTTGCTAGCTGCTGGGCCCCAAACCTCCATCCCATATAGCAGCAAAGCTCGACCAAAGCCCTAAGCGGTGTGCTCTCCCTCGCCCGATCCACGAGAGATCTATTGGCAACACGCGTTTTTGCTTTGCATATAGAGCCTTCCACCGCGGCTCTCCTCTCCACACACTCATCCCACAAAGATGTTAGTAGTGAAATCAATTCCCGGATACTTGAAGCTCCACACAATCTCCACTTCCCGCCCCCCGTAATATAACTCCAGGGATAGGGTGTTGCGAGGACGAGGATCGCGAGAAGCTTAGTTTTGTGCAAGTGCCTTTGTCATTCCCGTTGCCCCACGAGAACCCACCGGGGGCATCCAAATCTTGCCGCATCTGGCTGGCCGTGTGGGCTAGCAAATCTACATCATCCGCATATAGTAACTGGCTCACAGAGGTCGCATCAGATAATTGCACCCCGGCTCCCCCATGGTGCTGCATCCACGTCTCCAAGCTATCAATGTACAACCCAAAGAGCGTTGGAGACAATGGGCAGCCCTGCTTAACTCCCATAGTGCTAGCTACCCGCCTATCTTCATAAGGCAGTGCAGCATAAATCCCATCATAAAGCTGGTGCACCACATTCTGCAACTCCTGTGGAACTCGTAATTCTTGCAACCTCTGCCACAGCATGTCTCTGGGGACGGTATCATATGCAGTCTTAAAATCTACAAAGCAGGCTTGCCTCCATCAACACTCTCAAAGTGAAGATATGGTCGGGCGTGGAGTGAGCGGGCTTAAAGCCCCGCCTCGCCAATTGCCCGCTTTGCCCTCCTCGGCCCACTTAGTGAGTTTCTTCTCCACCACCCCGCGGGAGCCGCAAAGCGGCAAGCTTACCATAATCATCCGGTAATTCAGCCGGCTCATCCAGATATTACCCTTTATGAACGGGAACAACCTTACTAACCATCCACTCTGGGGGAGCCCCTCCCTCGAGCACGGTTAATGATCACCGTCGGGGCCCCTACCACGGATGGGCCACCCCATTTCAACAGCTTCGGCCTGCAGCCCACAGTAAATCCTTTGCCTTGCCATTCGCCGGATGCACGAGACCTGGCTGGACATCCTCGGCGTGAGCTGCAGCACCTCTCCTACCGATGCGGGACCCCGGCGGTAGCTCACGGGGGTCATATAACTCACGCAAGTTGTGCATCCATTGCTCCACACTTACATTACCAGCCACACTGGCGCTTACGGTATAACACCTTATGCCAAAAAGCTTTTGGCTCTGCCATGAGCATGTCAAACAGGTGCTCCTGAGTTTCTGCCATGTATCTCCCCTTCTTGGCTTTTAGGAAGAGCTTATAGTCTTGGGAGGGCTGTGGTCGCAATTGTGGATCTATGACCAAGCGCGGTGGCTCTTTAGAGCCTTGCAATCAGCGACAAACCCACGGGTTCTTGGGAAAATGCGGCGGTGTCCCTCCTTGGAGGGCCCTTCACTGCAAAGGAAGCACCCGGCGGCGCAAGCAGCGCCCTCACCAGCCATGCACACTGTCTTGCAGTGTGTAGAAGCGATCAAACCCCTGTAACTCCCGCACTAACACGATTCATCGCGTCCCTCGCTCGATAGCGTGGGATGTATGGTAATCCTCCACGCCCCCTTTGCGGTGTCTCCACTATTGAGTGCTCCCAATTCAGCGTGACATAAAGTGGGTAGTGATCTGACAAAGCCTCCTCATCCCCTGTGCTTGTGCCAATGGAGCAGTGTGTAACCATGTCAAGCCGTCTTTGGAACGAAGAAGGTAATCCAACACACTAGCTCCCCATCCCCGCCTATCACTCCTGCAAGTAACACCCCCTGAGTGTGGCCATCGCTGCATACCATTACAAATTACCATGTCAAAAACCTGGCAGAGCTGGACCAGCTGCTTGCCAAATGGTCTAGCCACCATATCCTGGGAGTGCCGTGTATGCTGAATAGCGGCTGTCTCAAGCCAAAGCGGATCAGCATTAGCGTCGCCTTGGAGGGTCACCGACTGCAACTGCGTCGTACGAGCATTGAAATCTCCTAGCAAAAGCACCTGTCCCTGTTGTCTATAGCGGTCTATGTCATCATATAGTTCCCTATACGGCATCTGGACATCTGTGTCTGCATCATGTACCTGGTAGAACTTAGAGCCTGCATGGGGAATGTAGCAGCTAGCAAGAAACAATGGGACATGACCAGGCTCTAATACCGTTACCCACATGTAGCGGTTAAATGCATCAGACTTCTGAAGTGTGATCTTGCATGCTAAGGCGTCCCTAAAGTAGCAAGCCACTCCACCGTACCCGCGTCTGCCATGGCGCTCATTAGCAAGTGAGAAATGCCGATATCCTTGAATGTCTGGCAATCGATGCCCTTCATACCATGTCTCCTGCAGGAAGACGATGTCCATGTCTGTCGCAATCCCATTCAAGCTACTGCCCGTCTGCCACGGGAAGCCCCTACAATTCCAAAAAACAATGCGAAGACACTTTTCCTATGCTGAATGCGGCTGTGGACCCATCTGAGTGCCTGAGGATGCTGCTGTGGTTGGAATAACTCGGGCAGCCTGCTCACGGGACCACGATGGATGTCTTTGCAGGTTGTGGAAGGCCTCAATCCGCCCCTCTCCACGGCCCGCCTGGCCCGATGCCCTTGGACCCCTCGCCCCTGCGCGAATTTGTTGCGTGGGGAGTCTTTGCCTCATGGCAAATCTCGGCGAGGCGGCACATATACCTTCATCTTGCCATTAACCAAACCAATAGCCCCTCCAGCTTGTCGAATCTCTCTTATCTTGACCAACTCTTGGCTTCTTTCCGTTGTTTGCGCATGGCGTGAGATCCAGATCGTGTATATGGGCGTACCTTTCAAGCGACCGAGTGATTGGTGCAACAACAAAGATTTTGCCTCCCAATCCAAGGCGCAAACTTAACTAGCCGAGGTCTCATGTTCGGTCCTCAGGCCACGATTGGACTCTTGATAATCAAATCGTAATTGGAGCTTTGCAAGTACCGGGGTGGTAAGCTTACGGCAAATCCTCGCCTTGCTCCTCCCGGTAATCCCCCGCACAATAAGGTTGAGGCGCTGCGTGCACGGATGTCTTGCTCCTCACGGTACCCGCTGATTCCCCCCGAGCCACCTCGGCCTCTGGCATGGGGGGTGCTAGTGCAGACGATTGTGGTGCACTCCGGACTCATTGCACCTCCATTCGGAGGTCCTGCATCTCTTGCTGTAAGTGGGCCATATGGTTCTCCATATGTGAGCATCTTCCTGACATCTCCTGCCTGTCTACCTTTGCTTCATCAAGGAATTGGAGCCTCCCCACACCGCTTCCACATCCTTTTCCTTAGCATCTATCCGACCAGCCATGCTTGTGACTTGTGCAATCTGCTGCAGCAACCCCTTCATGTCAGCCCGTGCTTGTGCCATGTCTTCCATCCACTGCTGGTGGACCTTATCCAAGCGGTGCCCCATCTCCGTGACTAGCTGCGTTGTTGATTGTATCTCCCCTCTTATCTGGTCATTAGCCTTTTGGGCTCCCCTGCAATCATAATCCCCGAGCCGAACTTCCACAAAGGAAATTTGCTCCTTCTGTTGGAGAAGCTGCTTCTTGAGCGCAGCCCCTGGCAGATGGTCCCGTGATGCCTCCAAGCTTGCCAGCTTAGCCTGGAGGGAACCGGCCTGTTCCTGTACAACCCTGATTGCCTCAGCCTGTGATACCTGCTCTGATGGGGACGAGGTATCCAAATTGCGGGCTCTTTTCTTCAACGCATGCATGCTGTCAGGGGTTGCCATGGAGGCCGGCATGAACAGAGCTAGGTCTGGCGCCTAAGAGAAAGGCAAGTATACATGCAAGAACACGACCAATGAATGTGCACTTGGTCAGGGGTTCAACCCTGGCCAGTGTATGTTTAGCTTTGGGAGTTGGTTACTGGGGTTATACGATGATGATCCCCGACGTGGTAGAACTTGTGCCTATACGTGTCCTCCACTAAGCTCCACAATAATTGTGTGAGTATGAACCAGTAAAAATTGGCTTCGATGTACACTGGGGCTGGTAGTTAAGGAACGTTACATTTGATATTAGAGCAAGGCTTGAGTTCGAGTCTCCATGGGGGCATGTACGACTTAAATACTGTTGGACAATATAGTCTTGACTTGGTCTTGGACACCATGGGATGGTGTGTTCTATGGTCTTGTGAAGCAAAGGGTTGCAAATGATATCATGTGATTAGTGTGCTATTACCAATGGTACAAGTGTTTGATTGTACGTGGAACATTGTAGCAATGGAACACTCTCATACAAAGAAGTCTAGGTAGTTCAGATAAATTGAATTGAATTGAACTACGATATTGACTATTGATATATCGAGGTAAGAGGATTGCTATTTCTACTTTTTTTTGCTATTTTGTTTGTTTTGGGAACTTTGGCAATGATCCCAAAATTTAGTCACTTAACAAGAAATCGATATCGAAATTTCTTGTGAAGTTATAAAGGTGGGTTGAAAACGATTTGTAAAGATGGGTAGGGACCAGGGTTCAAGTTTAACGGCTTTCATGCCTGTTTTTGGCTTTTTTGCCCATCAAAACAGGCAGCAAAAAATTGCTCTGCATATGAAGGGTTACAAATATCAATTTGCCTGTCATATAGAAAGGCAAAAAAAATGTGTATGTCGTTTGAAAGGTCGCGAATATAAATTTGCCTTTCGTTTTTGTATAAGTACTAGGGTTATTTTATAGGCATATCGAGTTAATGTACCTTACCTCAAATAGAATAATGAATTAGGTAACATTAAATTTTTTTTTTTAACTTCTACATTCCCGATTCCTCCTACATTCTCTCATTTCCCAACGAATCCACCAATTTGGGAAATTCGAGTCATTTATAATCTGCTAAGCTCTTTGCAGTAAGCCGGTAATGCTCAAAACATCTTTTTTTTTTTGTTCTGTGGCTTGGTTTTTTCACCACGTTGTCCTCCTCAAATCCACCTTGTCCTACTAGGGAAACTAATAAACGTTTGAAACTAGTCATAAACGTTTATTCCACATGTTAGCATGGGCAATAAAGGAAACCATCCAGATGATCAAGGTAAAAATTGGGGCTTTTTATGCTTTTCTAACTTAGGAAGGAAGGAAGGAAGGAAGGAAGGTACTTTTATCGTCCACGGAGACCAATCGGTCTATGGGACCCAATACAAAAACGCAGCAAGCGGATTACTGCCTGGATTAAAAAACCCCCGCCCGGAAGGGTTTTGAGGAAAACTGCGGGCGCGAAACAATCGGCCTGGCGACAAACCGTGCTAATCATATAAAATGCGAAACATCCCAATATATACGGTCATGCACCACCCTCAGTAGTGCCTAGTCATTGGACGGACCCGGGCGGGGCAAAGGTGACCTCGCAGGTCCATTACCTCTCGGATGTATGACCCGGGGCGCGTCTCGACGGTGTGTTCATCGGCAAATGCAAGGGCACGTCCGTGCCGCATTAAGGGGCCGATGATCGGCCCGGATCGGACCAACGCGGGCAACTCACGAAAGTGTGAGACTCATCCTCAATGGCACCCGTTTGACAAAGCGGACAGAGCCTGTCTGGCGGGGCTCCCCAATCCACCGCCCGTCTCGTCGCGAAGATGGTGGGCACCGTATGCGAATGGAGGCAATGAGTCCGCGCTTTTTAAGGCGGTACCGGGAACGCGAGTAGATTTGTGGGCCCCGGGCTAACGGGGTTGATGTGCTCCTTGTAATGGGCCATTTTGACCTGCTCTAGAGCAATGGGGTCCCGAGCTTGCCAAGGAAACAAGCATCTAGGTACTCCCGCAGTCGTCCACGATCGGACATTGCGCTTTGGTAGACGCGATTCAGGTTCTCCGCACATTCCATCTGGCGAACCCGAGTCTCTCTTACCCCTCCAACAGGCCCTAAGCATTGCCCGGACTCATGGCCACAAGTGTAAGCCCAGTGCGGGGGCCGAGCATCACCCATAGTAACCACTTTAGAAAATAGGCGATGTGTCTATCAAGGAATTTGCCCGTAAGCGCAAGAATCCGATTCGGGGCGCAGAATCGATAGGGGACTGAAGGTTTCACCCAAGTGCGTGCCCAAAATGCCTTACGCGACCTGCTCCAAGTCATTCCAGGTCGCCAAAGAGACGACCAGCCCCAAACTCGACCCGTCATGTAGGACGGGCTCGACCGGTGGTTTCGAGCAGATGTGTGATGGCCCCAATCATATAGCTCGCTTTGGTGACTGTTGTTACGCATGGCATAAAGCGCTTTCGGCCTCATCACCACATAGCGGATAGACGCCTCCCAGCCAGAGCGAGGAGGGGAACTCCACCCCTAGGTACTTGTAGGTGGGCGTGGCGCCCACAGCCGCCCCCGATATGTGAGTGCAGGAGGCATGGGGTGACGGAAGAGGATATGAGAACCACCCGGTCTTGGCCGATTGACGCCAAGATGTCTCAGTAGCGACAAAATGTGTCTAGGGCATCAGGTGAGGCTGCATATAGCAGGGGTGTGGGCCAGCCAGGCCAACATCGTCCCGCATAGATGGTGGCGGATGACACAGTGCAAAAAGCTGTATGCCATCCCCCCATGCTCGATAAGCGGGGCTCTAAGCCCGATCAATGTAGAGGCCAAAAGTGTTGGCGAGAGGGGGCAACCTGGGACCCGATACTCTTGGTGAATGCTTGGCTGGTCGGCTGCATCCACGGCCAAAACAACTCTCATACAACTTGTATATGGCATTACGACGCAGGCGGGAGCCCCGATTGGCCTTGAGCCTAGCCCACGCTTTTCGGGGACCGTATCAAAAGCCTTTGCGAAGTCCACAAAGCGGCAATACAAGTCCGGCCGATGATTAGGCCTGTCTTCAATCGATGCCATGGCGTAAAGATATGGTCAATCGTTGAGTAAGCGGGGGTCGAAGCTTTACTGTGTGAGGGCTCGCGACATCCGGTTGCCTCTGCCTGGCCGGGTCAAGCACTGCTTCGAGAATGCCGATAGCGGTTTGGCAAAAAATCGGCCCGACCATGATCGTCCGGTAATTGGCCGGACAGTGTGGGTCGCCCGCCTTGTGAATGGGAACAACCCTGCTTGTGGTCCATTGTCGGGGGAAACCCTCCTGCAATGCTCTGTTGAACAGGGTAGTGAGGACCGGCACAAGCGGCTGCCCTGCCCACTTGAGTAACTCGGCCTGCATACCATCGAGGTCAGCTGCCTTGGCAAACCTCTCAAATAATAGCATATTAGTTTATGATCAAACAAAATAAATGTCTTAATTTAGACACTGGAAATTGCTCTACTATTAGCCCTTTTGTTCACGCAATGCTCTCAAAATGTCTCTAACTAGACAAACAAACATTCAAAAAGGGGGGAGGAGGAGGAGGAGGAGGAGGAGGAGGGCATTTTTAACATCCATTGGGGAGTAACTAGTCTATGAGACACGGTCTATGAGACATACTCACCACATTGACATTGCTTGATAGGTCTCCTGACCCCATTTAACTTACATTACATTACTGTTATGAGGATCTTGTTTCCTTCCTCAAATTTACTAAAAGGAAAGAGCCCTTGGATGTACTAAATCTTCGCATTAATGTTGCTTGCTTATTTCTATCCAATGGAGAAAATATATGCTTTTAGTATTTTAGATGTGCAAGATGGATGCAAGCGAAATATATGTTTTGTTCTCCTCTCTTTATGCACTCGTATGTAGGCACCACGGTTGTTGGAACATGTGAGGGAATACTTGTGGTGCCTACCTTAATGAGCAAGATGTCACCAAAGGGAAGGGAATGGAATAAATTAGTTCACTTATGTTGCCAAAAAAAAAAAAAAAAAAGTCATCATGGACTAGGCTAGTGCTACTGTAACTTTTAAGTCCTTGCCTCAAAATTTTAGAAGGAACAAGCCTGTGCCGTAAATCATAAACACTATAAATGTGTAGGGTCAAAGCATGGAGCTGGAGGGCATTTTTGCGCCAGCCAAGCACTCCCTAAGCACCTAATGCTGAAAATTTTACTTATTTTTATCTTTTTTTCTATAACTCCGATGAAGCTGAAATTTTGTATTCCAAGGCGTAATATGAATGCGTTTTAGGAAAAACATCAAAAAAATAAAAGAAAAATATTTTTTAAAAATACAAAGAAAATAGCCCCAGAAAGCACCCTCTAAGCACCATGTGTCGCTGACACAAAAAGTGTCCCCCACCTTCATGCTTTGACCCTATAATGAAACCTTGGGAGACTGCTCGAGTAGATCTTGGTGTGGGATTTCTTGAAACCACCCTAAGAGGGTGGGATAGATTTCTCATAAACATCTGGATGTTTTTGGCCAGTTAGTTAGGTCGGGGCAGTTAAGGAAGGTTACATTTGATATTAGAGCAGGGCTTGAGTTCGAGTCTCCATGGGGGCATGTACGACTTGGATGCTGTTGGACAGTATAGTCTTGACTTCTATGGTCTTGTGAAGCAAAGGGTTGCAAATGATATCATGTGATTAGTGTGCTATTACCAATGGTATAAGTGTTTGATTGTACGTGGAACGTTGTAGCAATGGGACACTCTCATATTGTAGCAATGGAACACTCTCATATAAAGAAGTCTAGGTAGTTTAGATAAATTGAATTGAATTGAACTGCCACATTGACTATTGATATATTATAGTCTAGGTAAGAGGATTGCTATTTCTACTTTTTTTTGCTATTTTGTTTGTTTTGGGAACTTTGGCAATGATCCCAAAATTTAGTCACTTAACAAGAAATCAATAACGAAATTTCTTGTGAAGTTATAAACTTTCAATTATTTCGTTTGGTTTTTGGGGACCGTATTTCACGCATGGTTTTGCCTAGATTTCGGGCTGTATGTATCTGAAATAGTATGTCCAGGGTATTGTTTGGATGGGTTTGAGCTGCTTTGCTGGCGGAAAAAAAAGAGCAATTGCTTTCCTTTTATTATTTGAAGTGGCTGTTCATTTCGATTACTGTTCTCATGATGCAAATTTAGAAGGAGGTGGTTGTGAAGGAAAGGACTCGATTTGTTAGGCCATGGATAAGATAAGGATGATGCTTGCTAATTTCGGCAGAGCAGGGACGTCATGGAGGATGCTGGTGATTTTGTTGTCGGACTAGTAATTGCAAGTTTGTGCATGTGTTTTCTGCTGTGGAAGAACCGGATTGATGCCCAGGAGGTCGGCAATATCTGTGTTCTGTTATTTTGTGTTCTTTGAAAATAATTGGAAGCTTACTTGTGTCGTGCGGGAACTGTGAATTGGTGATCATGAGCGGAAGGGCGTTTGGCCAGGAGCTGTGATCTTGTGTGTTCTTCCATCTGCGAAGTGGTGCAGCAAAGTTTTGTTTGATGGCTTGCCCATTCAAAATCCGGGATAGACAAGTTTGATTTTGTTTGATCCAGGAATCGGTAGATTGAAAGCTCTTTCTTCAAATGGATGGGTTCAGATCGGTGCTTTGTTTTCCGTGGAGAATTTCTTGATTCGATTCGGGTGTGTGGTGAGTTGGTATAGGCCTAGTAATGCCAAAATAAATGTGCACTTGGTCAGGGGTTCAAACCCTGGCCATTGTATGTTTAGCTTTGGGAGTTGGTTGGGGTTATCACGATGGTTATCACGATGGTAGAATGATCGTGTCCTCCACTTTGTAGAAGGGATAAGCTGCCTATTGTGTGAGTATGAACCACTAAAATTGGCTTCCATGTACTTTGGGGCTGGTATATTTGGTTGTTGCCTAAAATTTCCCACAATAATTGTGGGATTCTATATGAACAAAGTGTGCATGTATGGCTAAAGTTTTTGGTTTCCATGTGAGTTGGTATAGGCCTAGTAATGCCAAAATAAATGTGCACTTGGTCGGGGTTCAAACCCGGCCAGTGTATGTTTTTTGGGAGTTGGTTTTGGGGTTATACGATGATGATCCCCGGCGTGGTAGAACTTGTGCCTATCACGTGTCCTCCACTTTGTTCCGCCATAAGCGAGGATAAGCTCCACGACATAATTGTGTGAGTATGAACCACAAAATTGGCTACCATGTACCGGGCTGGTATACCTGTGGTATGGATTCTATCATCATGTATGGCTGCGGCCCGGTGTGCATAACCCCATTGGGGAAACCTGGCTAGTGTATGTTTAGCTTTAAGTGGAGAACTTAAAGTTAACATACATGGCTTCCCGCGGCGGTTTTGCACATTTATTTTGGCATTACTAGGCCTATACCAACTCACCACACACAAGAACCAACTCTTGATTCGGGGCCTTAGGAACGTCCCCCCCAATGACCTATTGGTTTCCGTGGACGTTAAAAAAACTATTCTATTCTATTCTATTCTCCCCCCCTCGGTGTGACAAAAGTTTTAGAATTCAAACCAGAAAAAAACTAGAATTCATTTGAGGCTTTCATCACCTGTAGCTTTTGAATTTCATCACAATAAAACAAATAGAACATAAGTAAAAGTTACCATAAAGATAGAGCAGATTGATCCCATTATTCTGAAAGTCATAAAGTTTGCAACACCTATACACAAACATTTTTCAACTGGAATTTAACAGCAGCCTTTGGTCTCCATGGATTCTTATGGTGAGAAACCAAAGTGGGAAACTTTTCTGCTTGTTAGCACAAGGATCTAGAAGCCTTAACTGCCTCAAAATCTAAAAATGCATGGTAATTTTTTGCAAGCTTCATTCGGAATGAGCCATAAAACAATATCCAATAGCGCAATCCTGTATTAATCAGCTGGTAAGATGTGAAAGCCTACCAAACCCGGCCGAAAAATTGTTGTTTTAGCATAGATAACTTAACCAAACATATCCATATCATACACTATCAAAAAGATCTTGGAGAGAGATTTCCAACATAATAAAAATCATCTGAAACAGAGCTCTGGATCAAAAGTTATGATAAGAAATGTGTTGCCGGCGGGGAAACTGCACTACATGCGCCCTTCAAGCCCTTCATGTGCCCATTATGCACCACACACACAAAAAGAGGGCTTTTGTTGTGAGCCATTGGTTGTTGACCATTATGCACCACACGCACAAAAAAAGGGCTTTTGTTGTGAGCCATTTGTTGTTGACTATTATGCACCACACGCACAAAAAAAGGGCTTTTGTTGTGAGCCATTGGTTGTTGACCATTGAAAAAAAAACGGCTAAAATCAATGGCTCAGAAATGGTGCACTCTAGATGTATGCATTCGTACATCCATTTGAATACATCACGAAATCATAGGAAAACCTTAGTGAAAAGCATACAAAAACACAAAGAAAACCGCCTGTTATTATGCTACATATGGATTCTTAGAAAACCATAAAAAGCCACACCTCAAAAAAACACTATCTTAAAAAACAACACCTTAATAAAAACATCCCTTCAAAAAACCATACCGCTTGAGAAAACAACACATCCTTAAAAACGAAACTACACCTCCTTAAGAAACCACACATTCTTAAAAAAAAAAACTACGGCTCCTTAAGAAAAACTATAGGATATCCTTGGAAAATCACACCTCAGTATAACTACATATAGGTTTTTTTTAAATCTTCAAAAAAACAACCCGTATTTTGTTTTTACTGTTGTTTTCAGCCATGGACCAAATGTTGGGGTTGTAGTGATCCGATTGAACATATGACATACACATCACACCAGAAATGAAGCAATTTTTACGTCACGCCACATTGGCAACATCCAATTGAATATATGCACACCAACAACACTAATATTGCTTATTGGCACACCAACAAAGAAGGAGAAAAGCTCACACACTGCACCAATATTGCTTGTGCCAACATAGCACCAACTTAGAAGAAAATGAAGTATTTTTTTTACGTCATGCCACGTCGGCAACATCCAATTGAACATATAACTTATACACTACACCAACATAAGGGAAGGAAAGCTCATACACACAACACCAACATTGCTTATTGATACAACAACATAGAAAAAAACATTTTTTACGCCATGCCACGCTGGCAACATCCAATAAAACCTATGACATACAAACTACACTAACATTGCTTATTGGGTCCTACCCCTAATCATCTTACATTGAATACGACTCTGACCAAACTCGAACTTAACTCGAACTTAAGGCATATTTGTTCTAGGACTAGTATATTACCACTACACCAAACACCTAGACACACTTGAAGCCACTGGAACCAATATAAGGACCTTTAGAATGAGATTGAATTTGCTGATAACTGTGATGTTTTAGCTCCCAACTTCTCATTTTTATCAACCAATATAAGAGGGATAGTCAATCTCGAATAAAGTTCATATCATCTTTATGATTGTATACATCTTCTTCCTTTCTTTGATGCAACAAGTTGAGGAGCAGGATCACCAAGTTTCTATAGCATAAATTGCAACTCAAAGCAATTTGAAACATTAGTTGTTCCAATGGTATTATAATGCTCCATTGTTCTTTGACCATCAAATCTCCAATATGTAGATTCAACCCCACGACTCCAATGCTTCACAGTTGCCATTTTGTCTTCACACCATTTATAAAATTGCAAAATTCCACGTGTTAGCATGGGCAATAAAGGAAACCATCGAGATGATCAAGGTGAAATTGGGGCTTTATATGGCTTTCCAACTTAGGGCAAACCTCTCAAATAATGGCATATTAGTTTCTATCAAACAAAATAAATGTCTTAATTCAGACACTGGAAATTGCTCTACTGTTAGCCCTTTGTTCATGCACACATTCCTAGCGCACACACAGGCAGACATGCAATGCCATTTCGATGCCTTGGACACATTTTGCCACATGACTGACATGCGTGTCAACTTAGCCAAAACCAAGGTGGTTCTGGTATTGTCCGCACGCCAGCCAAGGCCTCCAATCCTCACGTATCGTGGCCAAAATGTTGAATGGTGTCCGCTTACAAATATTTGGGGGTGGAATTCCGTCGGCCATGAACAGGGACAATTCCATCCGGCTGCGAGCCGCGGCAGGTTGGAACGCACTCTATGCAATGGAGAACAATAGCCATAAGGCGGAGCTATATGATTGGGCCCATCAATCGCATCTATTCAAGGTGCTAGTAGAACCTATGCTTTTGTACGAGATCGAGGTCTGGGCCCGGTGATTTCCCTCGCCACTTGGAATGATTTGGAGCAGGTGCAGAAAGATTTCTTGGCAGGGGCCCTGGGGGTGAAGTCCACAGTCCCATACCAGATACTGCTGCAGGAAACAGGTTATTCGCCTCTTCAAAGGGGGGCCCTTGACAGACACATCGTCTACTTCCAAAAGGTGGTCAGCATGGACGATACTCGTCTCTCTAACCTCGCTTACACTGTGGCAATGGGGCCTCAACGCCTAAAAGCCTGCTGGCGAGAAAAGAGAGCTCAGTGGCTGGCCAGATGGAATGTACAGGAGCATAGGTGCATCCAAGTGCAAACGGAGGCAGATCGCCACAGCCTCAGACAGTACCTTGACACCTGCTTTCTCAGTAAGCTATGGGATGCCAGCACCCTTGAACAGGTCAAGACGGCATTTTTAACATCCATTGGGGAGTAACTGGTCTATGAGACACGGTCTATGAGACACACTCACCACATTGACATTGCTTGATAGGTCTCCTGACCCCATTTAACTTGCATTACATTACTGTTATGAGAATCTTGTTTCCTTCCTCAAATTTACTAAAAGGAAAGAGCCCTTGGATGTACTAAATCTTCGCATTAATGCTGCTTGCTTGTTTCTATCCAATGGAGAAAATATATGCTTTTAGTATTTTAGATGTGTAAGATGGATGCAAGCTAAATATATGTTTTGTTTTCCTCTCTTTATGCACTAGTATGTAGGCACCACGGTTGTTGGAACATGTGAGGGACATGCTTGTGGTGCCTACCTTAGTGAGCAAGATGTCGAGGAAGATGTAAGAGAATAAATTAGTTTACTTATATTTTGCAAAAAAAAAAAAAAAAAAAAAATCATGGACTAGGCTAGTGCTACTATAACTTCTAAGTCCTTGCCTCAAAATTTTAAAAGGAACAAGCCTGTGCCGTAAATCATAAACACTATATATGTGTAATAAAACCTTGGGAGACCTTTCGAGTAGATCTTGGTGTGGGATTTTTGATACCACCCTAAGAGGGTGGGATGGATTTCCCATAAACATCCTGGGATGTTTTTGGCCGTTAGTTAGGCTCTGGGAAGTTAAGGAATGTTACATTTGATATTAGAGCAGGGCTTGAGTTCGAGTCTCCATGGGGGCATGTATGACTTGGATACTGTTGGACAATATAGACTTGACTTGGTCTTGGACACCATGGGATGGTGTGTTCTATGGTCTTGTGAAGCAAAGGGTTCCAAATGATATCATGTGATTAGTGTGCTATTACCAATGGTACAAGTGTTTGATTGTACGTGGAACATTGTAGCAATGGAAGACTCCCATATTGTAGCAATGGAACACTCTCATATAAAGAAGTCTAGGTAGTTCAGATAAATTGAATTGAATTGAACTGCCACATTGACTATTGATATATTATAGTCTAGGTAAGAGACTTCTACTTTTGCTATTTTGTTGTTTTGGCGACTTTGGCAATGATCCCAAAATTTAGTCACTTAACAAGAAATCGATAACGAAATTTCTTGTCAAGTTACAAATTTGGGTTGAAAACGATTTGTAAGGATGGGAGATGTAGACGACGAACAACCATTCAAGTAGAAAGGGTCAACAAACGTGTTCAACTAAAATCGAACCGGTCGTTTCCTCAACATAGTAAAAACGTGGAAAATAAGCAACGCGTGGACTCCACTTTCGCTCTGATTTTCAGTACAATAAATCCCTCCCTTCCTTCGGACTCCTCAACAAACAGCCTCCTATTCTGGTGCTAAGCAACAAAGCAGAGAATTTGGATATGGCAGCCTTCAAGGTTGAGAAACCCAATGGCCCTGCCTGTGTTCTTTCCATCGCCACAGATAATCCAGCCTTCTTCGTGGAGCAGAAGGACTACGCAGAGTTTTTATTTGATGCCTGTAACATGAATGACAAGGTGGATTTGAGGAGGAAATTCGCACGCATTTGTAAGTTTTTGCAGACCCAATTCATTCAAAAGCCTGCTTACAATTTATTCATATATGGACTTCACTTCCTTTCAAATTCCTAATTAGGGCCATCCATTTCTCCTAAAAGATGTTTTTCATTTTATTCAGACCATGATCTATGTTGTATAAGCTGTTATTCAGCTAGGTCTTATGATTTATGTTGTGTATTTGATCAGGTGAGAAATCTGCAATCAACAAACGCCATTACTACATGACCAAGGAGATTCTGCAAGCCCATCCCAATATCACAACATATGGAGCGCCATCTCTGAACTCAAGATTAGATATGCTTATTGACGAGATTCCCAAGCTTGGAGCATCTGCTGCAGAAAAGGCCATTGCAGAATGGGGCCAGCAGAAATCTAAAATTACACATGTAGTGATGACCACCATAAGTGGAGTGGACATGCCTGGTGCAGATTATAAAATTATTAAACTGCTTGGTCTCAACCCTGATGTAAAGAGAGTTATGCTCTACCAACAGGGCTGCTTTGCAGGAGGAACAGTTCTGAGGGTTGCAAAGGACTTGGCAGAAAATAACAAGGGATCTAGGGTTCTTGTAGTTTGCAGTGAAATTACTGCCTCAACCTTTGAGGCACCATCTGAGGCACATTTTGATGGGCTGGTTGGATCTGCTTTGTTTGGAGATGGATCTGCAGCAGTAATTGTTGGAGCTGAACCTCAAAAGGATGAGAAACCTTTGTTTGAGCTAGCCTGGGCGGGCGAATGTGTTCTTCCAGACAGTGATGGTGCAATTGAGGGAATTCTGCGCGAGGCCGGGTTGGTTTTCAGGCTTCAGAGAGATGTCCCCTATGTGATCTCCAGCAATATTGTTCAGGCTCTTGAGAAAGGAAGGGAGGCTGTTGGATCTCCTGATCTGAATGATATGTTTTGGGTGGTCCACCCAGGGGGGCCCCTTATCCTTGACAAGATGGAGGCTGCTCTTGGCTTGAACAAGGATAAGCTTTCAGCTACAAGGGAGATCATGGGTGATGTTGGTAACATGTCTAGTGCCTCTGTCATCTTTGTTCTTGACCAAATGAGGAAGAGATCCATCAACATGAAGTCCTCAACCACCGGTGAAGGTTGTGACTATGGTTTCCTTCTTGGCTTTGGTCCTGGCCTCACAGTTGAGTCTGTCGTCTTGAAGAGCTTGCCTATCCATTAGAAATCCATTCGTGTATATATAATATTCTTTCGATTGTAAGGTGACATGTGATTTCAATATCACTTGAAATGCTTCTGCCAAATATTTCTTTAAACTAAACATTAGACATATCTGAATCAACTTATTTGTGCTCCCAGATAGTTTAAAATGGATGTCTATACATCTTGGGTATACCAAAGCTCCAAAATGCTTCAAAATTGCCTTTAGTACCTACCTGGGTAAGAGATCTGAATCTGAAACTCCATCTTGCTGGAGAAGATGCTTACGGTTCTTAACAAGCACATCCCATTCCTAAAGTAACGCTTGGATTTTTTATTTTTTTCTCTTGGCTTGAACAAGGATAAGCTTTTAGCCTTTTGCTTTTAGCTATTGCATTTGTACTTTCAAGTAGCAGGGAGTACAGTTTTTTTAACAGTTCTTTAACAGGCTTATATAAAGTAATACAAACAGCCCCTGGATTATCAATTTCAGTTCATGCACATGTACTCGAGATTTGTATTTTCAAGCTCGTACACAAGAATAAGGAGATAAACCTTTTCCTAAAATAATAATCCCACATGCACGGTGCTGGAATTTGCATGTGAAAGTGATTATGTTCGAGAATTTCTTGATTCAGGCAGGCCACTAGTATGTATTGATAGAGATCTGAAGGAATATCCAGAAGATGAACTGCTGCCAATAATTAAATAGGGTTTAATATGTACTTCACAAGAGTCCTTCAATCGGGCCATCAATGGCAGAGGTTCTTCCAATTTTAGAGCTTATCAAGCCGCTAGATAGAGTAACATAGCAAGTAAAACTTCTGTTTCTGTTATTTATCAAGTTTATTTACTGGAGGAGTTTTATTCAATTGCAATTGCAGATATAGTTATTGAGCCGATCAAATTTCGTGACAACTACTTAATGTAGCACCATCATTGCTTGTTCCATTTGGAACTTATCCTTGTAGGGGAGGTCCTGATAACACCATCAACATCTGTGATCAATTACATCACAAATCCGGATCAAAAAGGCCCTAGACCTTTTGCATTCTTGCTTCTCAATCCTTTCACAATTAAGGTTACACTGATATTCTATAAAGTGTTATCATAGTGAGAAAACGTGTATCTATGGTTCATGAAAATTGAAATTCAGTCTGATGTAATTCTTTTGTGCAAAATTTCTTTGCTCCAATTGATATTCAGTTGGTAGAGTTGTTATGTGCGAAATATGTTTGCTCCAATTGAGATTCAGTCTGTGCAGTTGCTATGTAAAAAATATGTTTGCTCCATCCATTCCATTCAGTATCGATAGAGCATTCTGCTATAAAATTCTAAGTGTGAAACGGTTAACAACAATTCTAAGTATGAAAGAATGAGTTGTTTCTGGATCCCGGATGATATTTTCAACTCTAGCCAGATATAAGCTGCTGGTTCAATCGTAGATGGAAAATCCCTGATAAACTTCTGTGATTTTTACCACTTACTCTCGTTGCCAATTACGGTGCCATTTCCTGCCACGCCCGCTAACTCCACTGCCGTATTTGGAATTACGCCCTAAGATAGAGATAGAGAGAGATTTGCATCAAATTGCTCTGCGGCTTGGGGTTTGAATTAGGGGTTCGGTTTTGTTTTTTCTTCTAGGGTTCAAATTCTGCGGGCTTCTACTGCTATGAGGAAGCTTTGCTTGTGAAGATGGATGTCCTTCCTTCTCATCCATCCGGTCGGATCAGGGCGTTCTGCCCTATGTCAATTCCGCTACCCGTTCTATGCTTGCCACGTGTACAACCGTTCAATATGTTGCTTTCCAATGGTTGGCAAATCAAGGGTGGTGGTTTTTTTTAGGGACGCCTCACATGTCACCGACAAGTTTTTGCCAGACGTCAAGCCGTTGAGACGCCCAGGTGTAAACTGCTCCAGCAGTTTGGGGACGAATGACTCAGACGTCAAACCGGCCGTCTCAGATGAACTACATGTGAATACCTAAAGATTTACATGTGAGGCGCCTCTTAGCAAGGGTTGCCTAACCCGAGGTGTACATTTTGCTGCAATTCACATGTATGCCACAAGTGTATCACGTCACCCAAACCTACTTCCTTTCTGCGCCCACGTCAGCTATGGCGGATGAAATCTTTCTTTGTTTTTTCCTCTGCGGCGTTGGCGCCAGAGACGAGCTCTTCATTCTTCCTTTTTCTACTCGATCCTGAGTCGATCCAACTCCAGCAATATTTGGTACTACTTATTCATCAGCAAATCCAGCTGTGCAATGCTTGGTCATTCTTCATCGCTGCCTGAGCTGTATAAGGGAAAGTAAATTGGGTATAAGGGACAGCGACTGGGGTGCTACACATGGGTCTCAAAAATCTTCAAAGTGCAAGCTTTTATTGAATCTTCACAAAGGTAGGCTCCATTTGCTCTCAAATTACCTTCCTTCTTCGATTCCATGTTTGCAGATTTCATGTGCTTCTAGAGAAAAGCATCTCATGTAAATCTTCTTTCTCACGTTTGACTTATATTATTAAGCGAAAGTCAAGAGGAAACATGCAATAGGACATGCAGTAGGGCAAATTTCAAATCAGATTATGGAGCCATAAGCATGTGTTGTAGAGTTGACATAAATGCCAAATGGAAAATGCTGGGAGATACCAATTACAGCACAGGCCATGCTGGTTTAGAAATTATGTACTCGTTTGCAGTGGCGTTTATGATTATTAACATCTTGTTTGAGCTGTGTGGCAAGGGAAGCGTGTTTGAGTCATTCCATAGCCACTTAGTGTCTCTGCCTTCTAGACTGCAAGTTCTTTATGATATTCTTTATGGCTCTCTCAGGCGATGTTAAAGCAGATTTAGAGGCTCAGATTCCACAATTTCCAGTTGTGCGCTAAATTCTGTGCCATTGCTCTCTGTACACTTTTATTTTGGCAGAAACTTCACTGCCTTATCAGATATCTTTCCACAATAAGCATTGCCCTTACTGGAACTTTCCCACTATGCAAGCAACAGCCATTGCCTTTGAATCCGGCCGCCTATCCAGCAAAACCAGGCACAAAATAGCATCACCGCTCCAATTCTGGCATTCTATCAGGGCCTTGCCTCCATTTTTCAGCAATTTCTATCAGCAACTTCGAAATACTACTATATCCGGGGCTTCCATTTTCGAACTTTCTATCGGAAGAAATCCGAACATTTTGGCTGCCATACCTCTGTTGCAGCAAATCCGGCTGCATACCTCTGTTTTCTTCAAGACGCCTCACGCTAGGGTCTTTTGGACCCAATGGATCAGATTTGGCCGCCTGTATCTATGGCTCAGATGCACTTAAAGTTTTTATGCCTCACGCTAGGTCACGGGCGTCGACTCTTTGATAGCTTCCCTTGCAATTTTTCCACGCCAGTTATGTTTGTGCTCACGGGGTTCACGTTGTTGACCAGATACTTTCCACGCCATGACCCACGCAACAATGGACGCACGCTGTTATTTTTGCCCATGCTCATACCCACGGGCAAAGCCACACCACGCTCCTCATGCTTGCTCACGCTCACGCCCCGCTCCTCACGCTCCTTGTTTCCACGCTCACACACGCTCAAAAAATAAAAATAAAAAAAATAAAAAAAAAACCTACATCAGACCATTAAGACTCCTAAGTCCATTTGGACAGAGAAGACTTCTAGCTGCAGTCCTGAATAAGATATAGGTGACATATCCAATCCAGGCCTTGTTTTGAGATATACAGTCAAAAGAGATTTCAGAAATGAGGCTAAATATACACAAAAACATAAGATAGAAAGAACTCAGAAATGAAAAGGCAAATAGACCCGGTCTTCGGACTGAAGACATAAATAAGATCGAATAACATGAGTTATTAAATTCACAACAGATAGATATTTAAATAGAGACCAACAAAATTGTAAGGACATAAACTGCCACTATAGTATGATAAAGATGGCTGCTAGAAAATGAAGTTTGAATGCTCTGAAATGGTTTAGCACTAGCTAGCAGTTAGCTTGTTTTCAAGGCGCTCAGATATCCTGGGGTTTGGTTCTAGGCATGTCTAAGTGTATCTTTTAAGCTATTGTTAGCAATCTTGTAAGCACATCTTGGTGCAATCTTTCAGTTCTGGTTAGCTCTTTCAATCTTGGCTCCATTTTGCTGCACCCACTGCACTGCAGCGTGTAAGCTGCACCCATTGCAGCGTGTATGCCGCACTCACTGTGGCATGATGATCGCACTCACTGCGATTATCTTGGTAGAGCTAATAGTGGTTTATGGCAGAACCTGGAGCTTATGTGTTGTATGTCTTGATTTGTTTGCAAGCCCGAGGAAGTGCTTGAATATCTTCCTGGATGTTTCTTGCATTTCCTTCCCCATTCTCCATCCCAGCTGGAGAGGAGATCAATGTTGGCTATGGCAGGCCAAGGTGAGACACTTTGCTATCGGACGGGAGGCCATGGCAGACCTGTCTTCCTTTGGTTTCCGGTGGCAGACTTGGTTTTTTTGTGGGGTCACAGCATTTTGCCTGAGAATTCCAATAAGATAATCTCTTGGAAAAGTGATGGACATTCTCCTATAGTACAGATTATTGCCGGAAGCTTGGAGCTTCATCCCTTGGTCCTACATGAAAAGGGGAATGACTTATATAACTCTGCTGCATGGAAAGGGTAGGGAAAGCTGCACAAAGGGGGTGGTGGGATGCTCCAAGTTTTGGAGTTATGCTGAAATATATCCTATAGTACTTTACTGGAGGGAAGATAATGGCAGTTCTCTCAAGTACGGACATCCTCTCACTTACATCCTTCGATTGAGCTTCAAGATGGTGGGAGCACTTGGAAAGAGACCTCGGCCTTTGTAGTACCACTAGTAGGGGAAGAAGGTGGCTTTCAACGCTCACATGTTTGCAGCATTACTACTATAATAGAGATATGCCCTTCAGGTATACATTGCGGGGTGCACTTCAGGGTCTCAGGGAGCATTTCTTTATTGAGCCCCACAATTGTTGCTACCTTCTTGAGTACATGCAGTGGGCGAGAAGAGGGCTATGCCCTTAGTACTGGGTGGATCAAAAGGGTGGGGGCCCAAATCTTCTTGCAATAACGAGGAAGAGGTTGAGGATGCCTTGATCATAGTACATGAGTGTTATCTTAGAGTCATCCTTCAAGCTTAATGGCTGTTTGTGCTTATCCTTTAGGTATCTGGCTTTTGAGCCATCCTCAATAAGGTGTTTGTACCATTATTTATTATAATAATAAAAATCTAGCCTTCAACAAAAAAAAAAAAAATCAGATAACAACAAAAAAACTGAAATAATAGTCTCCAACGTGTTGTGTGTTGTAATCCAAGTGAAGAAATATTGTTCTGCTATAAGCACAAATCTGCAAGTCATGTTCAAGCAAAGATCCTTTTGCCCAAACTATCATGATAGAAAACTTTACATGGAGGAACAAGTTTGGTTACCTGCAGTGGAACCAAGTGCAAGCTAGCCAGGAGGGTAAATGCACAAGCCACAAAAGCACAAGCAAGTTATAACAATCAATATATTAGAATTAAATTTTGTTTAATAAAAATTTTGTTTAATACAAATTAAGCCGAACAAGTTTAAAGCATGTTATAACAATCAATATATTAGAATTAAATTTTAAGGAAGCAACGAACTGATCTGGAAAAGCAAAAGGTTAACTGTAATTTAAGCTATGAAAGGGAATATTTCTGTAAATATTCTGTCACTGTGTCATAGAGTAGAACAAGCATCAAGACAATAAGTATGCCTGGAACCACATTCGAACCTAATAGCCAGATTTTGGGAACATGTAGGCCAGCTAATGAATCCAGTGAACATAGCTATTGGAAAATGGACTTAGAGCCAATGATGGAAAATACACAAGCTGTTATAACTAAAAGCCAGAAACCTGGTTAATATTGTTGCTATAGCCGGCAACTATAGTAGTGCATATTATGCAATACAATGCAACACTGAAATCTAAATTATGGGATGAATATGCATCATCACTATAGGCCAGCTTATCGATCCAATGAAGATAGCAAATAGAAAATAGATCTAATGCCTGTTATGGAAGATTCGCATGCAGTTATAGTAGAAGCCTGTTATGGAAGATTTCAGCATCATAATAGTACAATCAGATATATATAATAAGATAGTAAAGCTGTCAACGAAGTTAAATGTGAACATAAAGTAACAAACAAATAAATGCAACATCTATGATAGAAAAGAGAAAAGGCTAAGACAGTCCCTAGATCTGGACAAGCTAGTTAAAGTTGAGTCTAGATTAATCATATTAGTAGAAGTCATACAGACAACAAAATAAAGAATGAATAGGGATAAAAATATAAGGCCACTATTGAATCAAGTATGCACAGTAGATCAGGAATTATATCAGCACAGATGTTTATTGCAGGAATATGATTTTTATGCAAATATCCAAGACAAACATAAGGGGAGATCATATGGTAATGCATATGCAAGCATATGCAAACAGAGACGATGCATGCAATGAGAGTTAATCCTCCAGAGACCTTGAGAATAAACCAGAAAATGAACCAAAATCAGGGGGCACATAAAGCATCTAGAAGAATTATACATGGTGATGTTATGGAAAACATGCAATGAAACAAAGAGGTAGAGGGCACTGAAGCAGCATTATCTGGTAGCTTGAATGCATAGATCAATAAAACATCGTAGATGCAAGGAGAACTAGATTTTTAGAGATGCAAAAAGAGCTCAACACAGTGAGAAATTAAGCACGAGACTACTGTCAACAAGGAGTAGAGATAGAAGTCTACAAGACATATAATTTTAGAGCAGGATAAGGAACGTACAAATTAATCACAGTCAGTTACAATGTACATAATAGAGCTAAAGGAGAAGTTAATTTTAACCCAAAAATCATTAGATCTAAGAACTGGATATAAGTAAGACAAAACAGTGGCAACATAAGGATAATCTAAGATATTAAAATAATGCAAAAGGAAACCTGATCAAGGTTGGCAATAGAATAAGCAAGCCTTAGATCTAACAATGAATCCTAATTTAGTATATCAGATTAGGAAGGGGACAAGAAAATTATCAAGAGAGTCAAAATTAATGTATAGGAAACCTGGTTAGTGTTGATGCCATCAATCCTGTCGATAGGTATGCTTGCTTGAGTTGCTGGAACAGTGATCATATCTTTGGAAATATTGACTGGAGGATTGGAAGGGCCTACATTAGTAGGAGTTGGAATTGAATCAATCTATGCAGAACTGGCTTCCCCTTCTAAAATAATATGGTTCCTCTTAGCAACAGAGGCTGCAACCTTAGCATGCTTATGGTAATCGAAGGTTTTCCTTCTTTTCTCCTCTTTCTTTTTCTCTTTTTCCATTTTGATCAGAGTGGACTTGTTAAAACCTCCTTTGCGTCTACCCATACACAGGGTATTCTTAGGACGATTCAATCTGGCCGGATCATAATAGAAAGCAGGAGAACTAAGAAAATAAGGAGAACTAAGGAAATAAGGGTTTCGATATCTGTTATAAGGCAAAAGAACCTGGATGTCGACGCTTAACAGATCGACCTGCCAGATTAGGTCTACGTCTCCGGCCATGGCAAGCAGCGTGAAAACAATCTCTAGCCCTAAAACTTTTTGGTCATTTGGGATAATCCAAAACAATATTTGAATTGGAAAAAAGGTTAAAAATGTAAGATGTGTATACAGATGAGAAAAATCGAAGGTTCAATATTGTGTAGTCTAAATATTATAATAATATGGAAATAATATGGCCAAGGTCATAAGGACTGGATGATGTGTAGAGGGTTAAAGCACACTATAGTGTCTTATTTTAGTTGTCCCCCTGTCCCCTCTAATTAGTTTGAAAATTAGTTCGAAAGGTAGTTAGACATTTACCTATTTTCGTTTCTTGCTTCAACCACCACCGCCCGCCGAGAGAATTTAAAATTTGGGGGAGCATTTTCGGTGCACGATCACTGATCACTGATCAAGAAGAATGTAAGGACTTTCTCCTCAGATTTGGGTCTGACAGAAGATCAAATTCGGCCTTACAAGAATGTAGAGCCTTTTTGCATACTTTCTTTCGAAGACAAAATTTCGGGTCTGTTGCTTTGCTTTGAATCCAAGATTTCTTTCATTGTAATTTGATTTCAATAGACATGACTTTGCTTTGTTTTTTATTTGCATGTACCTTTGGTTTCCTTAAATTTTTTCGGGTCTCTTATTATTTGCAGAAGATCAAATTCAAATTTCAAGATTGTAAGGCCTCTTGAAATTTCGTTTGAAGACTAAAATTTGGGTATGTTGCCATTGAAAGTTTGCTTTTAATCCAAGATTATTCTCATTCTAGCAATTAAAATTGATTGTAGTGCTCTCTTTGTTTTGTGTTTGATTTGCATGTAGATTTGGTTTCCTTCTTGTAATCATCCAGAAAAATATATCCGGCATGCATTCAAGAGCCACAATTAGTGATCATTCTGTTATATCTTGTACTGATTCAAGAATGGTATAAACTTGTTTGTTCTATAAGCATTATAAATTTTAGTATGTTATTTTGTTTATAGCAGCAATTTGGTGGCCAGGATTAGTGCAATGTTTTTCCCTGACTTTTGTAAACACAGGTTTGTTTGAAAAAAAAAAAGAAAAGGTGGTGCATGAAGCTCTTACAGGAAAACTGATGGCAGAATTTTATGCTAGCTATAGGTGTAGTGATGCATCTATAGGAAAGAATAAGGGCTGAATTTTATGCAAGCTTATGCTGCAAATGCTTTAGCATGGCTTCTAAATACAGGTTAGCTTGGAGGAATGTGGTGCATTCTGATTTTTTTTTTTTGACATATTGAAGACTTAAAGTATTACGATATGTAATTCCTTTTCTATATGATACTTTCTTACGTCTCGTTAATTTTGTAAGCAGGGACTATTATAGGTGCGAAGGTGGCGTTTGCGAGCAATCAAGATGGAAGAAGTGGAGCAAAGAAACTTTATGGGAAAGAGGAAGAGGACAAGAGAGCAGGAGACTCTAAAGAAGAGGAAACAAAGAAAGAGAAAAAAAGAAGAGAAGAATGCTTTGATGCAGGAGTCCAAAGCTTGTGCCAATCAAGTGAGTAAACAAAAGATTGTGTCTAATCTAGTGTTCTCATTCAAAAGGCAAGTTTGTCAAATGGATTTGGAAGAGAAAAGGGAAGTGCTAAATGATTTCTTGAAGCACAAAGAAATGAAGGATGTCACGTTCAGAAGTCAAAAGCCATGTGATTGAGAACATTCGAGAATCTATTCAGACTATAAAAGGATCTAGTAGTTTAGATTCTATGGCTGCAAGAAGAAGTGTACTTGCCATGTCTATTGGCTTCGAGAGTTTAAATCAAGCTATTAGCAAGAGAAGTTTGGGAAACGTTTTGGGAGTCCATCCTAGATGTATTGCAGCAGCCAAGGAAAAACGTAAAGAAGTGGAGTTTAATAAGGAAGGATGGGTATATTTTAGAAGGTCACGGGGTTTGATAAATTGACAAATATGTCATTGAGCTGGTTCAAAGTTTTTCGGACACAAATACAAGAGTTTCCCCTAATGCAAAGGATGTGAAGTTCAGAAGACTGGAAAGAAATGTGAAGGAGGAACATGCTACACATTATCTGGAGGATACTCAGGTGCAAATTATCTTTTGTTGATTTTTTTGGTGATATGTGCATAATTTGTAGATGTAGTTGTTGTTGCAGCTTATGTAGATGTAGTTGGTGTTGCAGCTAAGCTTTGAAGTACAGTTCTTAATATGCAACTTAAACATTTCGAGCTGCTACAGTTGGTGGCTGAGATTCAACTTAGGTTGTTAGTCTGCAGTTGGTGTTGCAGTTAGTGTTTGAGCTCCATTACATAGTTTCAGTTTGTGTTGCAGAGAGCATGTTAAATAGTTAGACTACAGTTAGTGTTTCAGCAAGTGTTCGAGTTATGTCAGTGGTTGCAGTTTGTGATTATGTTTGTTGCAGTTACAGTTGGTGTTGCAGTTATGACCATTAGTTGCAGGTTGTATGTTTGTAGTTTGTGTTTCTGTTTGTTGCTGTCGGATTGGCATATTCGCCCCATATTCCTTAATCTACACCGTACGTAAAGTTCCTCATTTGTGGGGTATGCAAGTACAAGATTTGCTATACTGTATAACAAGATTCGCAAAATACTATAAGATTTCATAGGAATACTATATGGTGTTGATTTCGTACGTGCAAAATACAATTATGAGGGCTCTCGCTGCCCTACGTCACCCCCCGTGTGAATATGCACCCAAACCAAAGGGGGTTTAAGGGGGATTTTAATTTAAATGTGTTGGTTCCAATGGTTATATTTATTAATGTCAATGGTAGTTATGTGTTGGTTATTATACTAAAAAAAATTTTTGGCCCTTCGGGCCATAAAAAAAAACAGACGTGAGAATATAACAGACATGTAGCAATATGTGTAGCAAAGATTATCTACAATTGGGCACCTTGTTTATGGAAAACTATTCAAATCTCGAATCAAATATACAATCTTAATTTATGAAAAAAGTAGAGAACATAGTTAATATAATAGGTTACGTGACCTTACAAAGGTGCTTTCACATGTGCATGCAATGTTTTGCTGTTAAGCATGGCCAACCGGATTAGTATGGTCTTTGATGAAAATCATTACAAAAGCTGGCAGGAGTTGCACAATATGCATCGCTTCAACAGTGGCGAGCTCTGCCAAACTTCTTCCAAACTTCTTCCATCGCCTCTTCATCCTCTCCTTGTCACGATAAGAAGCTTCTCTTCTTCAAGGATCTATGAATTTCTCTGCTGGTCAACCAAGATGTTCTATCTATGCAGGTGTACCTTGAAGAAGACTCAAGAACTTCATTCGACCTACAACAAATTATGTAAGTGTTTAGCATGATATCTAGGCCATGGATTCCCGCCTTCTTGGCTACATAAATTTATAAGCGTCCTCTTCAAGGACCTCCTAACTGTTCATGATCATGAAAACATTTTAAGCTAACTCTATGTGCTCATGGAAAGCAATCCAGCAAGAGGAGGGACAACTGCTCTTCTTTGCTGCCATGAACTTGAAGACAACACTTCCACATGCTATTATCCGAGGTGCGTGTCAAGACAACAAGTATCCTAAGGATGAATTACCTCGTCTAGTCTTTGTAATGGAGTGGCTTTGTATTGATTTGCATGGATTGTCGGAGGGAGATTTTGAAACCTTTGTGTTGAGTTCTGGTCTAAGTGGTGGAACCGAGCTAAAAAATGATTTAGATCAGCTTAAGCAAGAAGACATTGTGCAGACCAATCAATTGCATAACGTTGAAGATTTTGTTCTTGTGCGAGGAAGAAACGCTTCTAAAGGTGCTTGCCAAAGGTCTTAATGCTTATTTGAGAATACATTATCCTTGGGAAGAGGCGGTTTATCACGCACCGGAGAGGCAAGCAAGCAGTTGGAGAGCTTTCTTTGATTTCACAAAGTATTCAGATTATTCAGACTCATAGAGCCTTGCTTCCATTATCCCTAAATCAATTATTGGAAAAATGGCCAAAAGCATTTGAACTCGTATTCTTTGACAACATCCATCGTGAAAGAGTTAAGAGAATCTGTAGAAAACATGCTTCAACCATTGCTGTATATTTAGGAAGGTATGAATAATGTGAAGAGGGTAAAACAACAGAGGCCTCTGGCTGTCTCTGTGAGATCCAATCGGATCCAATGCATGACTGCAGTGCATTTACTACGTTTTTAAAAGATAGGCCATTCTTGGAGGATGAATGATTGCTCGAGAAGAAACCATGTACCTTCTTACCTTTGCCGAATTGGAAGCTTCGAGCCCCTTTGCATAAGAGCATTACTACAACCATGGAAAATCCCGGCCGTCCAATCCCTCCATGGTTACGCCATTCTTGAAATTGCCCGCAGGCAGCCGGGAAAAATCGCTTCGCCATCCAATCCCTCCATGGTTCTGCCATTGCGAAATTGCCACAGAGCAGACGAAGAACAGCAGACGATTTGGGAGGGCACGATTTACCCTAATCATTTTAGGAGAACCCTAAAGTAAAAGCTCTCGAGCCTTGCATGCCATGTTAGAAATTTTTTATTTTTGAAGGGGATAAACCATTGTCTAAGTGCCATAAAAAATAATGAAAGCGTATGCGCACTCTAGATGTACGCATTAGTACATCAATTGAAATACACCACAAAATCATAGCAAAACCTTAGTGAAAAGCGTACAAAAATACAAAGGAAACCCCCTGTTATTATGCTACATATTATAGTTGCAGTTAGAGTAGAGTTACATGTTCATGTGTACTTGTTATTTGACATGTTACTCACATATTTCTTGATTATGTTTTGCAGTCAGAGATGTTCATTAAATTCAAAGAGCAGCACCCGCAAATTACAATTGGCCAAAGAGCATTTGAAAAACTAAAGCCATGGTATGTAATGAAATTGAAACAGTTCAATTCATGTTGTTGCATTCATCATGTGAGACTGCAGATGCTCTTGGATGGCTTAAATTCACTTAGAAATATGCATGTAGAATGTTGCACCTGTGCATGTGAGGTATGCCAATCTACAGGCCAACTATGTGCTGCCAAGACTAAGAAGTATAAATCAACCACTCAGCTCTGGCAATCCATATTGTGTCCTAAAGAAGAAAATCAAGAATTCCACAAGAAAGATTGCATTTAGTGAGCAGTGTGGTGTGTCTCGGCTACCTGTGTGTCCTCTAGAGTTGTCCGAAGAAGGATTTGTGAGTTGGGAGTACTGGGATTATGAGGAAGGAGGTAAGGATAAGTGGGGGAAACCCAAAAAAGTACTCCAGCGTCTGTGGAGGAAAACAAAACCAAAAGATCTTATGCACACATTGATTGACAGATTGGCAAAGTTTTCAGTGCATAGCTTTAGGCACAAATGGCAAGCGATGCAGTTTAGGGATATGTTAGACAACCTCCCTTTTGGGGTTATTGTATCTGTAGTAGACTTTGCAGAGAACTTCACAATTCAGATGCAGGATCAAGTTCAATCTGCGTATTGGACAAGCAAACAGGTCACCATTCTTGTACAAATCACATACTATTTGGAGCCTTCATCAGGTGACGTCATCAAGGACACCCATTACTATATATCTGATGATACAAAACATGACACACTATTCGGCCCGGCATCGTTTATGATGCATCACGAATTCATGAAAGAACAGGGCATACATCCAAAAAAGCATTGGGTATTTTCAGATGGAGCTACATCCCAATTCAAAGCTGCCCGGCCATTCTATTTTGTAGGAAGGTATTCGCATGAGACACTCATTGAAATGATGTGGAATTTTTTCGGCTCCAATCACGGCAAAGGGGAGCATGATGGGAAGGCTGCAGAGTTCAAGCGGTGGCTAAGGGAGATGATGAAGAGATCACAGTCTATAAAAGTAGAAGCGTCTTGGTCACCGATATTGTGAATATAGCCGGGGAGAATTTCACATTTGTTGCTCCATCTTCAAGTGTGAACAAGAAACCAAGAAGAAGGTCGTTTTGGGAAGTGAAAAATGTGGATAGAAAGAATGCATGGGGTCTTTGAGACTGTGGAGGACACGAGGAACATTCATTACGTGCATGCATTTAACTTAGCATCTCCCACGCAATTGCATATAAAGGCGTTTATCTTGTTTACGTGCATATTGCCTTGATGCACAATGGGAGAAGTGTCCGAACAAGGAATATGTAGATGATTGGGAGCTCAGAAGTTGTTGAGCCAAGCAAGGCTATAGCTGATGAATAAGTTGCGCCAGATCCGAAAAGAGCTCTATTTTTACGGAGATCTTGTTGTGTTGAGTGATTTGGTAAGGGAAGGAGATAACCCATTTGTCGCAGACTCAAAGGACAATGATGAGGACACTTTATTTTGGATATTATTGTGTACGAAAGAGAAATATGTGGTTCAGACAGATTTTAAAGCCTATGGGAATTGGTTCTATAAAGGGGAAGAAGTTTTAGAGGGAACTTACTACAAAAAAGTTCCAAGATCGCCTACAGGTTACACTTTATGTTCTAACGAGCCAAAATGCATTGTTTATGCTACCCAATTTGCGCAATAAGACTTGATATGGCACAAGCAAAACATAGGCTGAAAGGAAATCAGGTTGTTTACAAACTTTGTGAAGCTGACAGTGAAAAGATTTTAGACAATCTCCTGTGCTATCAGACGAAGAGGATTAAATATTCAGCTTGTTAACAGTTGGAATGTAGTTAGTGTTGCAGTTCCTGTACTTGAAGCTTTAAGTGAAACAAACAGATCGAAGGGTCTGATTTATATTGTGTGCAGCTATGATGTCTATGTGAAGTTGCTAAGCATATTATTTGCAGATTGATGTAACTCTGTTATTATGTTGTTGATGTTTGCTGCTGCATCATCAACAAACAGTTATTTTTTGAAGTCAAATTTTGGACTTCTATTGTAGTGTTCTTTTTTCTTGAATAAAACAAATATCCCTGCTCTGGTTTGGAAATATCAGATTGGATATGTATTTGTATTATCATTGTTTTGATTTGGAAGGGCTGATTACCTTGAGAACCAGCTTGTTATAATTTATTACCTTCATATCAATGGCAAATTGCTGTCAAGTTCTCAAAAATTATCTCTGATACAAATGCAACTCCTTCAATCTTATCTCTGTTATATAATGATCAGGCAGTGTACCCAGCTCGGCACGGCGGCATTCTTGGTCTTGCTATTTTCTCTTTTCTGCCCAACAAAATATCCCACAGGCGTTCTCACGTTTTCGAGGTCAACAGGGTTTTTGCATATCAATATCCCACATGCATTTGAATCATTCTATGCCCTCGAACCATTGAACCATTGAAACAAATATAGCTTAATAATTAACTCACCTCATGTGTAATCTTTGGACTTAATGCAAACTCTATTCTTCATTCTTCAACTTTGTTGCTCATGAAGATCAAACTGCCTTTCTGCTTGTCCCTCAACCTGAATACATGATAACCCTTAGGTATGAGCAAAGTGCTATCAACTTCCCTTAAGGAATAATCATATAACATGATAATCCCAACAATGGCTCTCTGGCTTGTAATCTTCAGTTACAGGCCAGAGTGTCATGACCTTTCTAGATGTAATCCTTTTATATGGCCCTTTTTTTAGTAATCACCTCAAATATCCCACATGCATTAAATGTTGCACATGTTACCAAATCAACAATTGCCAAATCAGCAAATGCCAAATGAATCAACAGGTGTGAATCACCCCCAAGCATTTGGTAAAGCATAACAATTTTGACCTATGATATTCTATGCATTATGTTAAGGCATAAATTGTTAAGGCAAATGTTTGACTTTTATTGACCATGGTAAAGCGTAAGTCAACAATTTTCAAGTCAACAAGTATGAATCACCCCTAAGCTAAAGTTTTACTTTCATTGACCAACATGTTTCGTAAAGCGCTATCAACAATTTTCAAGTCAACAAGTGTGAATAACCCCCAAGCATTTGGTAAATCATAAGTCAACAATTTTGACCTATGCTATTCTATGCATTATGTTAAGGCATAAATTGGTTAAGTCAACAATTTCCATGTGAATCAACCCCAAGCATTTGGTAAATCATGAGTCCACAATTTTGACCTATGCTATTCTATGCATTATGTTAAGGCATAAATTGGTTAAGTCAACAATTTCCATGCGAATCAACCCCAAGCATTTGGTAAAGCGTAAGTCAACAATTTTGACCTATGCTATTCTATGCATTATGTTAAGATATTGTTGTGTAAGACAACAATTTTCAAGTCAACAGGTGTGAACCACCCCCTTTGTTACGTGTTTGACTTTCATTGACCAACATGTTTGGTGAAGCGTAAGTCAACAATTTTGAAGTCAACAATCAATTTACACTAGCTAATTATAACTAGAATTACTAAACAAGTGCCAAGCCAACATAATATGATTGGTGTCCAAAAATGAATGGCCAATTCAGGAAAAAGTTATTTGGCATATGCTGTTTACAAGGGCTGAAAATAGAGGATCCTGAAATTTTGAATTCTTTTATTTATGGTTGGAAATATCTTCCTAGTGTCAAATCCTCATGGTATAAACCCAAAGATACGTTTTGTAACTTCTCGTGTCTTGAGAACTTAAAATGTCAATGCAATAATATTGCATGGTTTAGGCCTTTCCTAAAGAAAGGAGAAGATGATGCTGAACATGTGATTTCCCTTTCCATAGACATATGTCTATATGCCAGGGATAATATTAAGTTTGGACTAAATCATATTCATCTTCAAAGTCCTAATACAGGCCATGTAATAGATGAGGTAATAAAGGCATGGGAACAAACAATTAGACATTTGGAGGAAATGTTAGGAAAATTCAGTACAGTCAATGTTGAACAAACAAAGGCCTATATTAAGTGGAAAATCAAGCAATGGGTACTTGAAAGCAATAGGGATAAAAGAAAAAGAATTAGAATCCCAGAAAGAGTATGCACATCAGAATGCAAAAATGAAAAGATATGGTTACAACAGCATCTGTACATATCGGGAGCGGATAAGGCTGAGAATACACCAGTATTTATATGTAAGAATTACATAAGAAAATTAGCTCTTAATAGAGTTAATAGTGGTGACTTTTCCTTATGTACGGATGAGGATGATTTCCCATGTTCACCATTAGCTGTTAAAGATAAATGTGTACAACACATGAAAAATATGGTTATAGCAAAGCCTAATGGAATAATGGGACTGCCATATCTGATGGGAACATATAAAGCACATAAGGATAAGTTTAGATGGTTGACAAATGCATCGAATTGTATATTCTCGGATATGGCAATCCTGATGACGGAAATTATACAAACTTTAGTACCCGCATTCAAGGAAATGTGCTATCAACTAGACTCTAAAATAAAAAGATTTATGGGGGTCTCAACTAGATCGTTTTGGTGGATTAATTCCACTATAGACCTATCGGTTAATCTCCCACAACATATCAGACAAGCATGGGTAGCTGACATAGCGAGATGCTATGAATCTATACCATTGTCAGGAAATGATGGGATAACCACTGTATGTGAGTTTATATTCTCAAAAGCATACGAGATGAATAAACCCCTAAAAATGTATGTGCAAAATGTATGTACAGGGTGTTCAAAATGGGATGTTGAGATTCCGTTACATGAGCTTGTTAAAATGAATACATACTTGCTCACTAATTGCTATGTACAAGTTGGGGACAGGGTATGGAAGCAAATAAAAGGGATCCCCATGGGATTTTCTTGCTCACCATTATGGTGTAACATATATCTCATGTTCTATGAATATAGCTTTATTAAAAGATTGGCAAGATTGGGAAAAGTTGAATATCTAGTCTTATGGATGACCTTGGCACATTTAATAATCCAATAATGGATTTATTTGTTGATCCAGGGCAACCAAGAAATGCAGATAATCCCCTTTGGATTTATCCATTGGAATTCCTTGACATTAAGAAGGAGGAAACGCAACAAATATTGACCCAATATGCCACGGAACTACCAAGGTGTAATTTCCTCAATATGCATATTCAAGTTATGAATCAAGAACAGGGATCCTATATTACGACAAGGTTCGATAAGAGAAGATGGCTTCCATTTCAATTTGTACAGTACATACAATTAGCGTCAAATAGGAAAATAAGCCAATGCTATAATCTGATAATAGCTCAAGTAATTATTCTACTTTATCTATGTAATTGCCCAAATATGTTTTTGGAAGAAATAAAGAGGACCATGATGGTATTCCAGAATAACGGATTCTCTACTGACAGGCTTGTAAACACCATAAAAAAGGCTATCCATAATGCGAAAGCCCCAGGGTCACAATTGGAAAAGCAACATGGATACAGAGACATCATAATACGTGGTATTTTAGAACTATAGGAAGCTATATGGGAATGTCATGAAAAAATAAAAAAGGCTGCATGGCAACCTACATGGAATGATGGAACATAAAAACAAAGGAAAAAAGGAAGTAAAAAGGGTTTTTGTCTTAAAAATATAACATCTGTGAACAGATGTCAAAAAATCGGCCCTATCTGCATTCGCCGACATGCTCTAGTCTGACTTTAAGTCGAATCATCCAAGTTAAGGGCCGGACATGGATCCGGAGACAGATTAGGATGCCGACAAGATGAATAATGGCAAGAGCAGGGGCTGGAAAATAGTAGAAGATTTAATTCGCCCTGTACTTCTGGAGCTGGCAAATGATCATCCCGGAATCTGCAGTGCTTGGGATTTGAAATACAGGTTAGCATTTAAAGGATTTTTTTTGGTTAATAGAGAACATGTGTTCTACTGTTGAACCACCGTTTGCATAGATTCTTTTAACCGTAGCAAATTCTAAAGTCATATTATGCAGAAACGGATCCATCAAATGATCATGTGGACTTTGCCATAAAATTTAGTCTCTAAAGATCTGTGATAGTTCAGAGGTAAGCATCTTATTTAAGGCTTTTGCATTTTCTTAAAAAATCAGAAAGGCTTATTATCTAGGGAATATGACAGGCTTTCTCTGAAACTATTAAGGGAATATAAGAAAGGACATTGGATATTTGCTTCCTAACAGTATTAAAAGCTCTTGAAATATTTGCTTCCTAAATTGTGACAGAATAGAAGGAGATAAAACAAGATGAGTGACATGCAGGAAGACATAGAAGATTCCAGTTTTATGGAGGTGGAAGATGAGCCGGAGCATTTCTATGATAATACCCAGGTCAGCAAATATAAGAAACGAGATATGATAAGATTATGAGAAGGAGAGAAGCAAGTTCCAATATATGGCAGATTGCAATGCATTTATATCTACCAAGCTAAGAACGTCCTATTTGTGGTTTTAGTTCTTTAAGTAGCTGGTAAAAGTAGCTAGGTGAAGGAACGAATATGCTTCTGCTGGAATATTATTAAGATGTTTTCTTATTTGTTCATTATTCGTTTGTGATTATTAAATAGTAGAATGGGGTAAAGTAATGGGGGAATGGGAACATTTCGGAAGGTAGGATTTACTGCATGATAATATATAGACAAAGCTTAAATTTTCTTGTTATTCACGACACCGATAACAAGGGGGGTTGTATAAAAAGCAATGGACACTGTCTTCCCATACCATGCATCTGTACTAACACATGATTTTGGTTTTGGATGGTGGCAGGTGAGCTTTTCCCACTTGAATACAAGAAGATAGAAATTTAAGCGATGATCGAGGATTTATCATGCTTGGAATCTAAATATTATGTGGATTATAAAGTATATAGATATTTGGAATCTGTAAACTCTAGCAGATAAATATCAAGACCAAAGGTAAAAATTTCTTACAACTAGTTGCACTATAGATCCCTGATAGGGAGGTTGCTGAATAATAGCATGCATATACATATATATAAATATAAATATATATAACAGGTTGGAGACGGTTGCAACACAAGAGCTAGTTACAGCACTTGTGAAACTCATACCGCTATAGGAGAGGTCAAGTACTCTCACAACACTGGCTGTAGGAGAGGTCAAGTACTCTCACAACACTGGCTCAAAATACTAAGAGCTATGTAGTCTCCTTTATTGCATACGCTCAAATTACTAGAGCTATGTTTTATCTGGAGCTTTTTGCATAGCGTCCAGACTTTATTTAAGGCAGACTTTCCTTGGATATTTATGGTCGCCTAGACATTGGCCATTATATGCACATATGGGCTAGGGTCAACAAAATTGATGATAGTAATTGACGGACTTGTCGAGGGTGGAATGCTCCCTTGCATTGCATACTGCAATGAGTATGGCAAGAAAAATAATTTGGAGACCTTGGCTATATGCTTAGGCTTTGTTAAACAAAATTGACAAAAACAATTCCCTTGGGGAAATAATTTCAAGAAAATCTTATATGAGGTGACATGTGCATGGGAAAACTTTGTAGCCTATGCTATATTTTACCCTTGAAGCTGACATTTTTTGTTAATTGCTATTATCAAATCCATTTGGATCTGGGGCTTTGCCCATCACACGTTTTTGATGCCACACATTTACATATTTGGCTTGATTTGCAAGGTAACCTTAGGGCAAATGATATTTTGACTTAGGGCTTCATGGACCTAGCTATGCTCTGGATTATGAGGGCTGCTCCTTTGTGTGCTAGTTTGACGGGTAGCTCCCCAGCTGAACTATGGAACCTAGACAAGTCAAGCTAGACTACGTACCTTGCCATTATGGCAACACTATAAATTGGGCATTTACATCCTTGCCATTGTGGCTCAATACATGGCACCTATGGTAATGGGTACAACATAAGATATGAGGCTTGTAAACATGTAGATGAATAATAGAACACTTTTGTACTTGACACTGCTAGACGTCATAATTTGACATGATGGGAGCCTTGGCTATTTAAACCATGGTTCTAGAATATGACTAGGGTTTGCATACGGTGGTGTACCATAGTTTCTAAGGCCAAAAGATAAGCAATATAATAGAAATGCAAAGTGCTTCCTATTGATGATATTTGCTGCATCTGGGCTTTATGGGGAAAGGAAAGCAAAAAATATGCAATGGTCCAGTTCATATGCCTGGAACGATTTAGGGAAAGCAAAATCTTTGCTTTAAATGTGGTGCCAAAAGTGACGTCCACATGAAACTATGAAACTGTGGTCGAATACTTTTATGAGAAATGACCATGGTTAAGATGAAATACATAATACAGGGGTGCGCACTACTTTTTTCTCAGATCCTAATATCGTATTTGGGGCTTTACCTAATAGTTGTGCGGCGCCAAAGCGGCATGTAGCCGCGACTTGTAATCCGACCACATGAGTCGATCCTCTTAAGAACATGCCGAAATGGCTTTACCTTGGCCGAAAATAGGGGAGCCGAATACTGTTTTACTCTCTGATACAAAGTTGGAAACTCAGAGGTCGAAAATGCCAGTTCAAGAATACAAAGAGGCATTCGGTTTTGTCAGAGATCTTTGGCAGAGATTTATGACTTGGATATGCTTGGATTTGCTTGCATGCCGATTTGGGTTTACCATGGAGGTATGATCCTTAATTAATTGATTGATTGAATATACTTGGTGTGCCACGCAGGCCTTCGCCGGCAAAAAAATACTATGAAGCGGGCTTAGTCATTTGGCATGATAATGGTTTCGTGGTTTGGCATAGAACTGGATCTGGCATGCCTTTATCTGTGATACATCTTCTACTCTGAATTGCATGGCCGAAAAGAAGATGCATACAACTGTACAAAAATAGGGGTTTTCATTGTTATTAATCTTGGCTTTCCATTGAAGAAGGCCGGTTGATGTGGTTTCGGCCGAGCATTTAATTTGAAGCATTGCACTTGTATTTGCCAAAAGCACTTCATCGTATTGTTTATCTATGAAACAATATGCTTTTAGGTTTTAAAGATTTCGAACGATTGTGGCTTTGGCTATAGCCAATGTTTATAGCAGATAGAATATTTGCCATGCCGCCTTGATGTTTGGCTATTATATCATTTGTCGACATTGGCAAAGGCGGTTAATATTTGCCTTGTATTGTGAAGCTTATTATTTCCCATGGCAAACAGATTTTTGAGCTGCTCATCAAGGGATTTGCTACTTCTAAAGTTTGAATGGGACAAATGATTCAAGCCCTCAATGTGGGGATATTTGTAATCTTGAATGTTGCATCTTTGGAAATCAATCTCGCAATGAATAAGCGGTGCCATTAAAATCAGGTTTGATTTAAAGATTATGCTTTACTGGCTTTGAAACAATTATGTTTAATAAGCCTCGTATTTTTTAACTAATAGTTTTGGTCTACAAATGGGTGGTGCACAAACATAGTTTGTGCTCCATGATTTCTTAAGATATATGCCTATGCTTATATAGCTAAGGTGCCTATGCTTCTTAGTGCTGCTAAAGTATGACTATACCTAACTAAGATCATGTGGCTTTTGCTTAATATCTTGATACAGTATTATAGCAAGAATGGCAGTTATAAAATGGATTTAAATGCTAGAATCCGTTGTTTCTCACCTCAAGTTTTAGATTTGAGAAAACTTCTAGTTATAATTCCATTTCTCTTTCTTGTTTACGCTAACTCAGGGCAAAAGGATACAATTGGTGATCAGTGATAAACTGAGAGACCCAATGTACCTTTTGGCCCTTGCATCGTTACCGGGATTACTGCCAACGTTTGCATGATTGGCTGCAGGTACGGGCTCTCTCCTCCAATTGTCTCTTTTTTGCAAACCGGGTTGGTGTTAACGTGGAAGGTTATGGAATGACGCAAAAAATGTAACTGTATACTATGCACTTTGTATGTTATTGTCTAAACTATTCAATTTCAATTCAATAATAGTGCATTTTTGCAATTTACTCGATATGACTTTATGTTTTTGCTTAAGAATTTGTTGCAACAACTTTGCATTAAGGTTACACGGTTTTGGGGCTTGAGAAATCAGCCTTCTACCAGGTTGCCTTGAATGTTAAGTGTTGAATTATGTTTATGAATATTCTGCCACTACTTTTCATTGAGAATGCATGGTTTTGGGGCTTGAGAAATCAGTCCTCTACTAGGTAGCCTTAATAGGAAATCAGTCCTCTACTAGGTAGCTTTATAAAAATATGCTTTCAATAATGCTGCATGTTGAAAGGAAAAACTTGTTTATGTGAAAATAATGTACAGCTTCAGACAAATATTGAGCTTTACTTAGTATTCTTGTTGGACTCATTTGGTTTAGGGCCTGGGTAGTGCCAGGACAGAATTTCTCTAGCTTCGGTTAAGTGACCAAGTTAGGAGTATGGACTTGGCTAGATTAGACCCTAGGCAAAGGAAAGTATATATGCTGAAACATCTGTTATCATATTCAAGGATATGAAACTCTATCCTTTTGAGTCCACCTGAATTAATTGAACACAGTACACCTCTCGTGATTTATTGAACATTATGTTTTCCATTCGCCTTTGCTCTCTTTATTACATTGGCTATTCTTGGTTTGCTACTTACTACTTTGTTTGCTATTTGCTGATGCATTGGGAAATTTCAAAAATGACAAGTACTAGCCACAGAATGATGACGGATTTCTATGGTTTATGAACATTAAAAAATTGGGCTTCTTGAAACCTGAATATCTGCTATGTGATTTATCTTTTAGCTTTTAACGTAGTAACGATTTACAGGTAACGTAGGGTCCTAGCAGAATGCTAGGTACCCTGCGATACCTAGCAATATACTGAATTTTCTTTTAGGACCCTACTTCCTGCGGTAGGAGGTAGGATGCTATATATATATATAAATATAAATATATATAACAGGTTGGAGACGGTTGCAACACAAGAGCTAGTTACAAAGCACTTGTGAAACTCATATCCAGAGGGAGAGGTCAAGTACTCTCACAACACTGGCTGTAGGAGAGGTCAAGTACTCTCACAACACTGGCTCAAAATACTAAGAGCTATGTAGTCTCCTTTATTGCATACGCTCAAATTACTAGAGCTATGTTTTATCTGGAGCTTTTTGCATAGCGTCCAGACTTTATTTAAGGCAGACTTTCCTTGGATATTTATGGTCGCCTAGACATTGGCCATTATATGCACATATGGGCTAGGGTCAACAAAATTGATGATAGTAATTGACGGACTTGTCGAGGGTGGAATGCTCCCTTGCATTGCATACTGCAATGAGTATGGCAAGAAAAATAATTTGGAGACCTTGGCTATATGCTTAGGCTTTGTTAAACAAAATTGACAAAAACAATTCCCTTGGGGAAATAATTTCAAGAAAATCTTATATGAGGTGACATGTGCATGGGAAAACTTTGTAGCCTATGCTATATTTTACCCTTGAAGCTGACATTTTTTGTTAATTGCTATTATCAAATCCATTTGGATCTGGGGCTTTGCCCATCACACGTTTTTGATGCCACACATTTACATATTTGGCTTGATTTGCAAGGTAACCTTAGGGCAAATGATATTTTGACTTAGGGCTTCATGGACCTAGCTATGCTCTGGATTATGAGGGCTGCTCCTTTGTGTGCTAGTTTGACGGGTAGCTCCCCAAATTGAACTATGGAACCTAGACAAGTCAAGCTAGACTACGTACCTTGCCATTATGGCAACACTATAAATTGGGCATTTACATCCTTGCCATTGTGGCTCAATACATGGCACCTATGGTAATGGGTACAACATAAGATATGAGGCTTGTAAACATGTAGATGAATAATAGAACACTTTTGTACTTGACACTGCTAGACGTCATAATTTGACATGATGGGAGCCTTGGCTATTTAAACCATGGTTCTAGAATATGACTAGGGTTTGCATACGGTGGTGTACCATAGTTTCTAAGGCCAAAAGATAAGCAATATAATAGAAATGCAAAGTGCTTCCTATTGATGATATTTGCTGCATCTGGGCTTTATGGGGAAAGGAAAGCAAAAAATATGCAATGGTCCAGTTCATATGCCTGGAACGATTTAGGGAAAGCAAAATCTTTGCTTTAAATGTGGTGCCAAAAGTGACGTCCACATGAAACTATGAAACTGTGGTCGAATACTTTTATGAGAAATGACCATGGTTAAGATGAAATACATAATACAGGGGTGCGCACTACTTTTTTCTGTATCCTAATATCTGTATTTGGGGCTTTACCTAATAGTTGTCTGGCGCCAAACGGCATGTAGCCGCGACTTGTAATCCGACCACATGAGTCGATCCTCTTAAGAACATGCCGAAATGGCTTTACCTTGGCCGAAAATAGGGGAGCCGAATACTGTTTTACTCTCTGATACAAAGTTGGAAACTCAGAGGTCGAAAATGCCAGTTCAAGAATACAAAGAGGCATTCGGTTTTGTCAGAGATCTTTGGCAGAGATTTATGACTTGGATATGCTTGGATTTGCTTGCATGCCGATTTGGGTTTACCATGGAGGTATGATCCTTAATTAATTGATTGATTGAATATACTTGGTGTGCCACAGAGGCCTTTCTGCCCTGGCAAAAAATACTATGAAGCTGGCTTAGTCATTTCGGCATGATAATGGTTTCGTGGTTTGGCATAGAACTGGATCTGGCATGCCTTTATCTGTGATACATCTTCTACTCTGAATTGCATGGCCGAAAAGAACTGATCTGGGCGATGCATACAACTGTACAAAAATAGGGGTTTTCATTGTTATTAATCTTGGCTTTCCATTGAAGAAGGCCAGTTGATGTGGTTTCGGCTGGAGCATTTAAGCTGAAGCATTGCACTTGTATTTGCCAAAAGCACTTCATCAGGTATTGTTTATCTATGAAACAATATGCTTTTAGGTTTTAAAGATTCTGAAACGATTGTGGCTTTGGCTATAGCCAATGTTTACTGCGTATAGAATATTTGCCATGCCGCCTTGATGCTGGCTATTATATCATTTGTCGACATTGGCAAAGGCAGTTAATATTTGCCTTGTATTGTGAAGCTTATTATTTCCCATGGCAAACAGATTTTGGAGCTGCTACTGAAGGGATTTGCTACTTCTAAAGTTTGAATCGGACAACAGATTCAAGCCCTCAATGTGGGGATATTTGTAATGCTGAATGTTGCATACTGGAAATCAATCTCGGCAATGAATAAACGGTGCCATTAAAATCAGGTTTGATTTAAAGATTATGCTTTACTGGCTTTGAAACAATTATGTTTAATAAGCCTCGTATTTTTTAACTAATAGTTTTGGTCTACAAATGGGTGGTGCACAAACATAGTTTGTGCTCCATGATTTCTTAAGATATATGCCTATGCTTATATAGCTAAGGTGCCTATGCTTCTTAGTGCTGCTAAAGTATGACTATACCTAACTAAGATCATGTGGCTTTTGCTTAATATCTTGATACAGTATTATAGCAAGAATGGCAGTTATAAAATGGATTTAAATGCTAGAATCCGTTGTTTCTCACCTCAAGTTTTAGATTTGAGAAAACTTCTAGTTATAATTCCATTTCTCTTTCTTGTTTATGCTAACTCAGGGCAAAAGGATACAATTGGTGATCAGTGATAAACTGAGAGACCCAATGTACCTTTTGGCCCTTGCATCGCTCAGGGATTACCGCTAACGCTTGCATGATTGGTCGCAGTACGGGCTCTCCTCCAATTGTCTCTTTTTGCAAACCGGGTTGGTGTTAACGTGGAAGGTTATGGAATGACGAAAAAAATGTAATCAGATACTATGCACTTTGTATGTTATTGTCTAAACTATTCAATTTCAATTCAATAATAGTGCATTTTTGCAATTTACTCGATATGACTTTATGTTTTTGCTTAAGAATTTGCTGCAACAACTTTGCATTAAGGTTACATGGTTTTGGGGCTTGAGAAATCAGCCTTCTACAAGGTTGCCTTGAATGTTAAGTGTTGAATTATGTTTATGAATATTCTGCCACTAATTTTCATTGAGAATTCATGGTTTTGGGGCTTGAGAAATCAGTCCTCTACTAGGTAGCCTTAATGGGAAATCAGTCCTCTACTAGGTAGCTTTATAAAAATATGCTTTCAATAATTTTGCATGTTGAAAAGGAAAACTTGTTTATGTGAAAATAATGTACAGCTGCACTCGGACAAATATTGAGCTTTACTTAGTATTCTTGTTGGACTCATTTGGTTTAGGGCCCCGGTAGTGCCGTGACGTAATTTCTCTAGCTTCGGTTAAGTGACCAAGTTAGGAGTATGGACTTGGCTAGATTAGACCCTAGGCAAAGGAAAGTATATATGCTGAAACATCTGTTATCATATTCAAGGATATGAAACTCTATCCTTTTGAGTCCAACGAATTAATTGAACACGCAATTACACCTCTCGTGATTTATTGAACATTATGTTTTCCATTCAAGACCGCTCTCATCGTTACATTGGCTATTACCGGGTTTGCTACTTACTTACTTGTTTGCTATTTGTCGATGCATTGGGAAATTTCAAAAATGACAAGTACTAGCCAGAGAATGATGACGGATTTCTATGGTTTATGAACATTAAAAAATTGGGCTTCTTGAAACCTGAGCAGGACCATAAAGGTATGAATATCCGCTATGTGATTTATCTTTTAGCTTTTAACGTAGTAACGATTTACTGTGTAACGTAGGGTCCTATGTAATGCTAGGTACCCCCGCGATACCTAGCAATATCTTGAATTTTCTTTTAGGACCCTACTTCCTCGGTGTAGGAGGTAGGATGCTATATATATATATATATATATAAATATAAATATATATAACAAAGTTGAGACGGTTGCAACACAAGAGCTAGTTACAGCACTTGTGAAACTCATACCGCTGTAGGAGAGGTCAAGTACTCTCACAACACTGGCTGTAGGAGAGGTCAAGTACTCTCACAACACTGGCTCAAAATACTAAGAGCTATGTAGTCTCCTTTATTGCATACGCTCAAATTACTAGAGCTATGTTTTATCTGGAGCTTTTTGCATAGCGTCCAGACTTTATTTAAGGCAGACTTTCCTTGGATATTTATGGTCGCCTAGACATTGGCCATTATATGCACATATGGGCTAGGGTCAACAAAATTGATGATAGTAATTGACGGACTTGTCGAGGGTGGAATGCTCCCTTGCATTGCATACTGCAATGAGTATGGCAAGAAAAATAATTTGGAGACCTTGGCTATATGCTTAGGCTTTGTTAAACAAAATTGACAAAAACAATTCCCTTGGGGAAATAATTTCAAGAAAATCTTATATGAGGTGACATGTGCATGGGAAAACTTTGTAGCCTATGCTATATTTTACCCTTGAAGCTGACATTTTTTGTTAATTGCTATTATCAAATCCATTTGGATCTGGGGCTTTGCCCATCACACGTTTTTGATGCCACACATTTACATATTTGGCTTGATTTGCAAGGTAACCTTAGGGCAAATGATATTTTGACTTAGGGCTTCATGGACCTAGCTATGCTCTGGATTATGAGGGCTGCTCCTTTGTGTGCTAGTTTGACGGGTAGCTCCCCAGCTGAACTATGGAACCTAGACAAGTCAAGCTAGACTACGTACCTTGCCATTATGGCAACACTATAAATTGGGCATTTACATCCTTGCCATTGTGGCTCAATACATGGCACCTATGGTAATGGGTACAACATAAGATATGAGGCTTGTAAACATGTAGATGAATAATAGAACACTTTTGTACTTGACAATCGCTAGACGTCATAATTTGACATGATGGGAGCCTTGGCTATTTAAACCATGGTTCTAGAATATGACTAGGGTTTGCATACGGTGGTGTACCATAGTTTCTAAGGCCAAAAGATAAGCAATATAATAGAAATGCAAAGTGCTTCCTATTGATGATATTTTGCTGATCCGGGCTTTATGGGGAAAGGAAAGCAAAAATATGCAATGGTCCAGTTCATATGCCCTCGAACGATTTAGGGAAAGCAAAATCTTTGCTTTAAATGTGGTGCCAAAAGTGACGCCCACATGAAACTATGAAACCGTGGTCGAATACTTTTATGAGAAATGACCATGGTTAAGATGAAATACATAATATCTGGGTGCGCACTACTTTTTTTCTCAGATCCTAATATCTCGTATTTGGGGCTTTACCTAATAGTTGTTGGCGCCAAACGGCATGTAGCCGCGATTTGTAATCCAGACCACATGAGTCGATCCTCTTAAGAACATGCCGAAATGGCTTTACCTTGGCCGAAAATAGGGGAGCCGAATCATCGCTTTTACTCTCGATACAAAGTTGGAAACTCGAGGTCGAAAATGCCGTTCAAGAATACAAAGAGGCATTCGGTTTTGTCGAGATCTTTGGCGAGATTTATGACTTGGATATGCTTGGATTTGCTTGCATGCCGATTTGGATTTACCATGGAGGTATGATCCTTAATTAATTGATTGATTGAATATACTTGGTGTGCCACTGCAGGCCTTTTCACTCGCAAAAATACTATGAAGTCGGGCTTAGTCATTTTCGCATGATAATGGTTTTCGTGGTTTGGCATAGAACTCGATCTGGCATGCCTTTATCTGTGATACATCTTCTACTCTGAATTGCATGGCCGAAAAGAACTGATCTGGGCGATGCATACAACTGTACAAAAATAGGGGTTTTCATTGTTATTAATCTTGGCTTTCCATTGAAGAAGGCCAGTTGATGTGGTTTCGGCTGGAGCATTTAAGCTGAAGCATTGCACTTGTATTTGCCAAAAGCACTTCATCAGGTATTGTTTATCTATGAAACAATATGCTTTTAGGTTTTAAAGATTCTGAAACGATTGTGGCTTTGGCTATAGCCAATGTTTTATAGCAGATAGAATATTTGCCATGCCTTTGATGTCGGGCTATTATATCATTTGTCGACATTGGCAAAGGCAGTTAATATTTGCCTTGTATTGTGAAGCTTATTATTTCCCATGGCAAACAGATTTTGGAGCCGCTCAAGGGATTTGCTACTTCTAAAGTTTGAATGGGACAACGAGATTCAAGCCCTCAATGTGGGGATATTTGTAATGTTGAATGTTGCATACTGGAAATCAATCTCGGCAATGAATAAACGGTGCCATTAAAATCAGGTTTGATTTAAAGATTATGCTTTACTGGCTTTGAAACAATTATGTTTAATAAGCCTCGTATTTTTTAACTAATAGTTTTGGTCTACAAATGGGTGGTGCACAAACATAGTTTGTGCTCCATGATTTCTTAAGATATATGCCTATGCTTATATAGCTAAGGTGCCTATGCTTCTTAGTGCTGCTAAAGTATGACTATACCTAACTAAGATCATGTGGCTTTTGCTTAATATCTTGATACAGTATTATAGCAAGAATGGCAGTTATAAAATGGATTTAAATGCTAGAATCTGTTGTTTCTCACCTCAAGTTTTAGATTTGAGAAAACTTCTAGTTATAATTCCATTTCTCTTTCTTGTTTATGCTAACTCAGGGCAAAAGGATACAATTGGTGATCAGTGATAAACTGAGAGACCCAATGTACCTTTTGGCCCTTGCATCGCTACTGGGATTACCGCTAACGTTTGCATGATTGGTCGCAGTGCACGGGCTCTCTCCTCCAATTGTCTCTTTTTGCAAAACCGGGTTGGTGTTAACGTGGAAGGTTATGGAATGACGAAAAAATGTAATCAGATACTATGCACTTTGTATGTTATTGTCTAAACTATTCAATTTCAATTCAATAATAGTGCATTTTGCAATTTACTCGATATGACTTTATGTTTTTGCTTAAGAATTTCTTTGCAACAACTTTGCATTAAGGTTACATGGTTTTGGGGCTTGAGAAATCAGCCTTCTACCAGGTTGCCTTGAATGTTAAGTGTTGAATTATGTTTATGAATATTCTGCCACTACTTTTCATTGAGAATGCATGGTTTTGGGGCTTGAGAAATCAGTCCTCTACTAGGTAGCCTTAATGGGAAATCAGTCCTCTACTAGGTAGCTTTATAAAAATATGCTTTCAATAATGCTGCATGTTGAAAGGAAAAACTTGTTTATGTGAAAATAATGTACAGCTTCAGACAAATATTGAGCTTTACTTAGTATTCTTGTTGGACTCATTTGGTTTAGGGCCTGGGTAGTGCCAGGACAGAATTTCTCTAGCTTCGGTTAAGTGACCAAGTTAGGAGTATGGACTTGGCTAGATTAGACCCTAGGCAAAGGAAAGTATATATGCTGAAACATATATGAAACTCTATCCTTTTGAGTCCACCTGAATTAATTGAACACAGTACACCTCTCGTGATTTATTGAACATTATGTTTTCCATTCGCACTGCTCTACTGTTACATTGGCTATTACTGGTTTGCTACTTACTTACTGTTTGCTATTTGCTGATGCATTGGGAAATTTCAAAAATGACAAGTACTAGCCACAGAATGATGACGGATTTCTATGGTTTATGAACATTAAAAAATTGGGCTTCTTGAAACCTGAGCAGGACCATAAAGGTATGAATATCTGCTATGTGATTTATCTTTTAGCTTTTAACGTAGTAACGATTTACAGGTAACGTAGGGTCCTAGCAGAATGCTAGGTACCCTGCGATACCTAGCAATATACTGAATTTTCTTTTAGGACCCTACTTCCTGCGGTAGGAGGTAGGATGCTATATATATATATATAAATATAAATATATATAACAGGTTGGAGACGGTTGCAACACAAGAGCTAGTTACAGCACTTGTGAAACTCATACCGCTGTAGAAGAGGTCAAGTACTCTCACAACACTGGCTGTAGGAGAGGTCAAGTACTCTCACAACACTGGCTCAAAATACTAAGAGCTATGTAGTCTCCTTTATTGCATACGCTCAAATTACTAGAGCTATGTTTTATCTGGAGCTTTTTGCATAGCGTCCAGACTTTATTTAAGGCAGACTTTCCTTGGATATTTATGGTCGCCTAGACATTGGCCATTATATGCACATATGGGCTAGGGTCAACAAAATTGATGATAGTAATTGACGGACTTGTCGAGGGTGGAATGCTCCCTTGCATTGCATACTGCAATGAGTATGGCAAGAAAAATAATTTGGAGACCTTGGCTATATGCTTAGGCTTTGTTAAACAAAATTGACAAAAACAATTCCCTTGGGGAAATAATTTCAAGAAAATCTTATATGAGGTGACATGTGCATGGAAAACTTTGTAGCCTATGCTATATTTTACCCTTGAAGCTGACATTTTTTGTTAATTGCTATTATCAAATCCATTTGGATCTGGGGCTTTGCCCATCACACGTTTTTGATGCCACACATTTACATATTTGGCTTGATTTGCAAGGTAACCTTAGGGCAAATGATATTTTGACTTAGGGCTTCATGGACCTAGCTATGCTCACGGATTATGAGGGCTGCTCCTTTGTGTGCTAGTTTGACGGGTAGCTCCCGGTGAACTATGGAACCTAGACAAGTCAAGCTAGACTACGTACCTTGCCATTATGGCAACACTATAAATTGGGCATTTACATCCTTGCCATTGTGGCTCAATACATGGCACCTATGGTAATGGGTACAACATAAGATATGAGGCTTGTAAACATGTAGATGAATAATAGAACACTTTTGTACTTGACACTGCTAGACGTCATAATTTGACATGATGGGAGCCTTGGCTATTTAAACCATGGTTCTAGAATATGACTAGGGTTTGCATACGGTGGTGTACCATAGTTTCTAAGGCCAAAAGATAAGCAATATAATAGAAATGCAAAGTGCTTCCTATTGATGATATTTCTTTTGCATCCGGGCTTTATGGGGAAAGGAAAGCAAAAATATGCAATGGTCCGGTTCATATGCCTGGAGCGATTTAGGGAAAGCAAAATCTTTGCTTTAAATGTGGTGCCAAAAGTGGCGTCCACATTGAAACTATGAAACCGTGGTGAATACTTTTATGAGAAATGACCATGGTTAAGATGAAATACATATCTGAGGGGTGTGCACTACTTTTTTACGTATCCTAATATCGTATTTGGGGCTTTACCTAATAGTTATGCGGCCAAAGCGGCATGTAGCAGCGACTTGTAATCCAGAACCACATGAGTCGATCCTCTTAAGAACATGCCGAAATGGCTTTACCTTGGCCGAAAATAGGGGAGCCGAATACTGTTTTACTCTCTGATACAAAGTTGGAAACTCAGAGGTCGAAAATGCCAGTTCAAGAATACAAAGAGGCATTCGGTTTTGTCAGAGATCTTTGGCAGAGATTTATGACTTGGATATGCTTGGATTTGCTTGCATGCCGATTTGGGTTTACCATGGAGGTATGATCCTTAATTAATTGATTGATTGAATATACTTGGTGTGCCACAGAGGCCTTTCTGCCCTGGCAAAAAATACTATGAAGCTGGCTTAGTCATTTCGGCATGATAATGGTTTCGTGGTTTGGCATAGAACTGGATCTGGCATGCCTTTATCTGTGATACATCTTCTACTCTGAATTGCATGGCCGAAAAGAACTGATCTGGGCGATGCATACAACTGTACAAAAATAGGGGTTTTCATTGTTATTAATCTTGGCTTTCCATTGAAGAAGGCCGGTTGATGTGGTTTCTATTTGGAGCATTTAAGCTGAAGCATTGCACTTGTATTTGCCAAAAGCACTTCATCAGGTATTGTTTATCTATGAAACAATATGCTTTTAGGTTTTAAAGATTCTGAAACGATTGTGGCTTTGGCTATAGCCAATGTTTATCTAGCATTATAGAATATTTGCCATGCCGCCTTGATGTTGGCTATTATATCATTTGTCGACATTGGCAAAGGCAGTTAATATTTGCCTTGTATTGTGAAGCTTATTATTTCCCATGGCAAACAGATTTTGGAGCTGCTACTGAAGGGATTTGCTACTTCTAAAGTTTGAATCGGACAACAGATTCAAGCCCTCAATGTGGGGATATTTGTAATGCTGAATGTTGCATACTGGAAATCAATCTCGGCAATGAATAAACGGTGCCATTAAAATCAGGTTTGATTTAAAGATTATGCTTTACTGGCTTTGAAACAATTATGTTTAATAAGCCTCGTATTTTTTAACTAATAGTTTTGGTCTACAAATGGGTGGTGCACAAACATAGTTTGTGCTCCATGATTTCTTAAGATATATGCCTATGCTTATATAGCTAAGGTGCCTATGCTTCTTAGTGCTGCTAAAGTATGACTATACCTAACTAAGATCATGTGGCTTTTGCTTAATATCTTGATCTGATATTATAGCAAGAATGGCGGTTATAAAATGGATTTAAATGCTAGAATCCGTTGTTTCTCACCTCAAGTTTTAGATTTGAGAAAACTTCTAGTTATAATTCCATTTCTCTTTCTTGTTTATGCTAACTCAGGGCAAAAGGATACAATTGGTGATCAGTGATAAACTGAGAGACCCAATGTACCTTTTGGCCCTTGCATCGTTCTGGGATTCGCTAACGTTTGCATGATTGGCTGCAGTCACGGGGCTCTCTCTCCAATTGTCTCTTTTTGCAAACCGGGTTGGTGTTGCGTGGAAGGTTATGGAATGGCGCAAAAAATGTAGCGTATACTATGCACTTTGTATGTTATTGTCTAAACTATTCAATTTCAATTCAATAATAGTGCATTTTGCAATTTACTCGATATGACTTTATGTTTTTGCTTAAGAATTTCTTTGCAACAACTTTGCATTAAGGTTACATGGTTTTGGGGCTTGAGAAATCAGCCTTCTACCGGGTTGCCTTGAATGTTAAGTGTTGAATTATGTTTATGAATATTACGCCACTACTTTTCATTGAGAATGCATGGTTTTGGGGCTTGAGAAATCAGTCCTCTACTAGGTAGCCTTAATGGGAAATCAGTCCTCTACTAGGTAGCTTTATAAAAATATGCTTTCAATAATGTTTGCATGTTGAAAGGAAAAACTTGTTTATGTGAAAATAATGTACGACCGGACAAATATTGAGCTTTACTTAGTATTCTTGTTGGACTCATTTGGTTTAGGGCCTGGGTAGTGCCAGGACAGAATTTCTCTAGCTTCGGTTAAGTGACCAAGTTAGGAGTATGGACTTGGCTAGATTAGACCCTAGGCAAAGGAAAGTATATATGCTGAAACATCTGTTATCATATTCAAGGATATGAAACTCTATCCTTTTGAGTCCACTGAATTAATTGAACCACATTACACCTCTCGTGATTTATTGAACATTATGTTTTCCATTCGACCTTTGCTCTTTGTTACATTGGCTATTCTTGGTTTGCTACTTACTTCTTGTTTGCTATTTCTTCGATGCATTGGGAAATTTCAAAAATGACAAGTACTAGCCACAGAATGATGACGGATTTCTATGGTTTATGAACATTAAAAAATTGGGCTTCTTGAAACCTGAGCAGGACCATAAAGGTATGAATATCTGCTATGTGATTTATCTTTTAGCTTTTAACGTAGTAACGATTTACAGGTAACGTAGGGTCCTAGCAGAATGCTAGGTACCCTGCGATACCTAGCAATATACTGAATTTTCTTTTAGGACCCTACTTCCTGCGGTAGGAGGTAGGATGCTATATATATATATATAAATATAAATATATATAACAGGTTGGAGACGGTTGCAACACAAGAGCTAGTTACAGCACTTGTGAAACTCATACCGCTGTAGGAGAGGTCAAGTACTCTCACAACACTGGCTGTAGGAGAGGTCAAGTACTCTCACAACACTGGCTCCAAATACTAAGAGCTATGTAGTCTCCTTTATTGCATACGCTCAAATTACTAGAGCTATGTTTTATCTGGAGCTTTTTGCATAGCGTCCAGACTTTATTTAAGGCAGACTTTCCTTGGATATTTATGGTCGCCTAGACATTGGCCATTATATGCACATATGGGCTAGGGTCAACAAAATTGATGATAGTAATTGACGGACTTGTCGAGGGTGGAATGCTCCCTTGCATTGCATACTGCAATGAGTATGGCAAGAAAAATAATTTGGAGACCTTGGCTATATGCTTAGGCTTTGTTAAACAAAATTGACAAAAACAATTCCCTTGGGGAAATAATTTCAAGAAAATCTTATATGAGGTGACATGTGCATGGGAAAACTTTGTAGCCTATGCTATATTTTACCCTTGAAGCTGACATTTTTTGTTAATTGCTATTATCAAATCCATTTGGATCTGGGGCTTTGCCCATCACACGTTTTTGATGCCACACATTTACATATTTGGCTTGATTTGCAAGGTAACCTTAGGGCAAATGATATTTTGACTTAGGGCTTCATGGACCTAGCTATGCTCACGGATTATGAGGGGCTGCTCCTTTGTGTGCTAGTTTGACGGGTAGCTCCCCAGCTGAACTATGGAACCTAGACAAGTCAAGCTAGACTACGTACCTTGCCATTATGGCAACACTATAAATTGGGCATTTACATCCTTGCCATTGTGGCTCAATACATGGCACCTATGGTAATGGGTACAACATAAGATATGAGGCTTGTAAACATGTAGATGAATAATAGAACACTTTTTTGTACTTGACTTTGCTAGACGTCATAATTTGACATGATGGGAGCCTTGGCTATTTAAACCATGGTTCTAGAATATGACTAGGGTTTGCATACGGTGGTGTACCATAGTTTCTAAGGCCAAAAGATAAGCAATATAATAGAAATGCAAAGTGCTTCCTATTGATGATATTTCTTTGCATCCGGGCTTTATGGGGAAAGGAAAGCAAAAAAATATGCAATGGTCCAGTTCATATGCCGAACGATTTAGGGAAAAAAAAATCTTTGCTTTAAATGTGGTGCCAAAAGTGACGTCCACATGAAACTATGAAACTGTGGTCGAATACTTTTATGAGAAATGACCATGGTTAAGATGAAATACATAATACAGAGGTGCGCACTACTTTTTTCTGTATCCTAATATCTGTATTTGGGGCTTTACCTAATAGTTTATGCAGCCAAAGCGGCATGTAGCCGCGACTTGTAATCCGACCACATGAGTCGATCCTCTTAAGAACATGCGAAATGGCTTTACCTTGGCGAAAATAGGGGGCGAATCTTGTTTTACTCTCTGATACAAAGTTGGAAACTCAGAGGTCGAAAATGCCAGTTCAAGAATACAAAGAGGCATTCGGTTTTGTCAGAGATCTTTGGCAGAGATTTATGACTTGGATATGCTTGGATTTGCTTGCATGCCGATTTGGGTTTACCATGGAGGTATGATCCTTAATTAATTGATTGATTGAATATACTTGGTGTGCCACTTGGCAAAAAATACTATGAAGCTGGCTTAGTCATTTCGGCATGATAATGGTTTCGTGGTTTGGCATAGAACTGGATCTGGCATGCCTTTATCTGTGATACATCTTCTACTCTGAATTGCATGGCCGAAAAGAACTGATCTGGGCGATGCATACAACTGTACAAAAATAGGGGTTTTCATTGTTATTAATCTTGGCTTTCCATTGAAGAAGGCCAGTTGATGTGGTTTCGGCTGGAGCATTTAAGCTGAAGCATTGCACTTGTATTTGCCAAAAGCACTTCATCAGGTATTGTTTATCTATGAAACAATATGCTTTTAGGTTTTAAAGATTCTGAAACGATTGTGGCTTTGGCTATAGCCAATGTTTACTGCGTATAGAATATTTGCCATGCCGCCTTGATGCTGGCTATTATATCATTTGTCGACATTGGCAAAGGCAGTTAATATTTGCCTTGTATTGTGAAGCTTATTATTTCCCATGGCAAACCGATTTTGGAGCTGCTACTGAAGGGATTTGCTACTTCTAAAGTTTGAATCGGACAACAGATTCAAGCTCTCAATGTGGGGATATTTGTAATGCTGAATGTTGCATACTGGAAATCAATCTCGGCAATGAATAAACGGTGCCATTAAAATCAGGTTTGATTTAAAGATTATGCTTTACTGGCTTTGAAACAATTATGTTTAATAAGCCTCGTATTTTTTAACTAATAGTTTTGGTCTACAAATGGGTGGTGCACAAACATAGTTTGTGCTCCATGATTTCTTAAGATATATGCCTATGCTTATATAGCTAAGGTGCCTATGCTTCTTAGTGCTGCTAAAGTATGACTATACCTAACTAAGATCATGTGGCTTTTGCTTAATATCTTGATACAGTATTATAGCAAGAATGGCAGTTATAAAATGGATTTAAATGCTAGAATCCGTTGTTTCTCACCTCAAGTTTTAGATTTGAGAAAACTTCTAGTTATAATTCTATTTCTCTTTCTTGTTTATGCTAACTCAGGGCAAAAGGATACAATTGGTGATCAGTGATAAACTGAGAGACCCAATGTACCTTTTGGCCCTTGCATCGTTACCGGGATTACTGCTAACGTTTGCATGATTGGCTGCAGGTACGGGCTCTCTCCTCCAATTGTCTCTTTTTTGCAAACCGGGTTGGTGTTAACGTGGAAGGTTATGGAATGACGCAAAAAATGTAACTGTATACTATGCACTTTGTATGTTATTGTCTAAACTATTCAATTTCAATTCAATAATAGTGCATTTTTGCAATTTACTCGATATGACTTTATGTTTTTGCTTAAGAATTTGCTGCAACAACTTTGCATTAAGGTTACATGGTTTTGGGGCTTGAGAAATCAGCCTTCTACCAGGTTGCCTTGAATGTTAAGTGTTGAATTATGTTTATGAATATTCTGCCACTACTTTTCATTGAGAATACATGGTTTTGGGGCTTGAGAAATCAGTCCTCTACTAGGTAGCCTTAATGGGAAATCAGTCCTCTACTAGGTAGCAATGCTGCATGTTGAAAGGAAAAACTTGTTTATGTGAAAATAATGTACAGCTTCAGACAAATATTGAGCTTTACTTAGTATTCTTGTTGGACTCATTTGGTTTAGGGCCTGGGTAGTGCCAGGACAGAATTTCTCTAGCTTCGGTTAAGTGACCAAGTTAGGAGTATGGACTTGGCTAGATTAGACCCTAGGCAAAGGAAAGTATATATATATACAAGTGATTGTACTATGAGGGAGTGCAAATTTTGAGCCATCCAGTGAAGATTCTATAAAGATTCTCTTAGATTCTTCAAGGCTTAGAAAAAATTTCCTTAGATTCTCGAAGATTTCAAGATTCCCTTAGATTCCTCTATATTCTCTTGAGATTCTCATAGATTCTTTAAGATTCTCTTGACTTTCCTCTAGATTCTCAAAGATTAACCTAAATTTCCTCTAGATTCTCCAAGATTCTATGTAGATTCTCCTAAATTCTCATAGATTCTATGAAGATTCCCCTGCAAAACACATCCAATGTGAAAGATTCCCCAAAATTCCACAAAGATTCTTCTAGATTCTTAATGTTCTACAAAGATTCCTCTAGATTCTCTAAGATTATATATAAACTTTATGTAGATTCCCCTAGATTCCTTTATGTATATTCCCCTAGATTTCATTAGATCTAAGTACATTCCCCTAGATTCTTCAAGATTCCATTAAAGATCACGTAGATTCTCAAAGACTTTACGAAGATGCACTTAGATTCTGCTAGATTTCATAAGATTCTCTTAAGATTCCCATAAATTCCCCAATTCTGTTGAGATTCCTCTAGATTCCCTTAGATTCCTCTACTTTCTCTTGAGATTCTCATAGATTCTTTAAGATTCTCTTGACTTTCCTCCAGATTCTCAAAGATTAACCCAAATTTCCTTTAGATTCTCCAAGATTCTATGTAGATTCTCCTAAATTTCCATAGATTCTATGAAGATTCCCTTGCAAAACACATTCAATGTGAAAGACTCCCCAAGATTCCACAAAGATTCTTCTAGATTTTTAATGTTCTACAAAGATTCCTCTAGATTCTATAAGATTATACATAGATTTTATGTAGATTCCCCTAGATTCCTTTAGATATTATGTATATACCCCTAGATTCCATTAGATCTAAGTGCACTCCCCTAGATTCTCCAAGATTCCATTAAAGATCACGTAGATTCTCAAAGACTTTACGAAGATGCGCTTAGATTCTGCTAGATTTCATAAGATTCTCTTAAGATTTCCATAGATTCCCCAATTCTGTTGAGATTCCTCTAGATTCCCCAAGTTTCTATGTAAATTCTCTCAGACCCCTTAGATTCTATGAAGATTCCCCTAGATTCTTCAAGTTTTATCAAGATTCCCCTAGATTCTCAAAGGTTCTATAAAGATTCGCTTAGATTCTTAAAGATTCTCTTGTGATTCCCACAGATTCCTCAAGATTCTCTTGAGATTCCTTTACATTCTTTAAGATCCTATGAAGATTCCCCTAGATTCTCTTAAATTCCCATAGATTCCATAAAATTCCAGGATTCCAAAAAGATTCTTAGTATTCGATCATATTCGCTTCAATTGCATTAATTTAAACGATATCAAAGCACTACTCATTGAAAAGCTCTCGATGAGAGGAATCCAATGGCATAGGCCCCATCGTCATCCGAGCCCCCTTTTTTCGCAAGTTACGGGCCTTTGAAGATAATTACAAAAAGAAGCTTCCTCGAAATTCCTTTCATAAATGTTGGTGCCACCTGATTACTTTTTTATTAAATGAGGATGCCACCTCAACTCCTTTAATAAATAAATTGCAACTTAATAAAAAATTTAATGGCCAAGATTTCTCCTCCCCCTTTTGATCTAAGGGCCGAGATTGGCCACACCAAAAAGCACCTTTAGGGACCTTCCTTGCACCTTCTCTAAAAAAATCAAGGGCTATGATTTTGCCTTCCCCCCTTGATCCGACGGTCTAGAGGCATGTTGCATGCCCCATGCATGAATTCTCTCAGACCCCCTTAGATTCTATGAAGATTCCCCTAGATTCTTCAAGTTTTATCAAGATTCCCCTAGATTCTCAAAGGTTCTATAAAGATTCGCTTAGATTCTTAAAAATTCTCTTGTGATTCCCACAGATTCCTCAAGATTCTCTTGAGATTCCTTTACATTCTTTAAGATCCTATGAAGATTCCCCTAGATTCTCTTAAATTCCCATAGATTCCATAAAATTCCAGGATTCCAAAAAGATTCTTAGTATTCAATCATATTCGCTTCAATTGCGACGAAACGATATCAAAGCACTACTCATTGAAAAGCTCTCGATGAGAGGAATCCAATGGCATAGGCCCCATCGTCATCCGACCCCTTTGCTGCAAGTTACGGGCCTTTGAAGATAATTACAAAAAAGAAGCTTCCTCGAAATTCCTTTCATAAATGTTGGTGCCACCTGATTACTTTTTTATTAAATGAGGATGCCACCTCAACTCCTTTAATAAATAAATTGCAACTTAATAAAAAATTTAATGGCCAAGATTTCTCCTCCCCCTTTTGATCTAAGGGCCGAGATTGGCCACACCAAAAAGCACCTTTAGGGACCTTCCTTGCACCTTCTCTAAAAAAATCAAGGGCTATGATTTTGCCTTCCCCCCTTGATCCGACGGTCTAGAGGTATGGTGCATGCCCCATGCATGACCCCATGTAGATCCTAAGGCCATAGTTGTGCCACCTCATTGGCCACCAAATAGACGGCTTAGATTGATTTGAATATGTAAACAATCCATGGGTACATCGTTTCCCATGGACATCTTTAAGATCCTATGAAGATTCCCCTAGATTCTCTTAAATTCCCATAGATTCCATAAAATTCCAGGATTCCAAAAAGATTCTTAGTATTCGATCATATTCGCTTCAATTGCGACGAAACGATATCAAAGCACTACTCATTGAAAAGCTCTCGATGAGAGGAATCCAATGGCATAGGCCCCATCGTCATCCGACCCCTTTGCTGCAAGTTACGGGCCTTTGAAGATAATTACAAAAAAGAAGCTTCCTCGAAATTCCTTTCATAAATGTTGGTGCCACCTGATTACTTTTTTATTAAATGAGGATGCCACCTCAACTCCTTTAATAAATAAATTGCAACTTAATAAAAAATTTAATGGCCAAGATTTCTCCTCCCCCTTTTGATCTAAGGGCCGAGATTGGCCACACCAAAAAGCACCTTTAGGGACCTTCCTTGCACCTTCTCTAAAAAAATCAAGGGCTATGATTTTGCCTTCCCCCCTTGATCCGACGGTCTAGAGGCATGGTGCATGCCCCATGCATGAATTCTCTCAGACCCCCTTAGATTCTATGAAGATTCCCCTAGATTCTTCAAGTTTTATCAAGATTCCCCTAGATTCTCAAAGGTTCTATAAAGATTCGCTTAGATTCTTAAAGATTCTCTTGTGATTCCATGCATTCCTCAAGATTCTCTTGAGATTCCTTTTTTACATTCTTTAAGATCCTATGAAGATTCCCTAGATTCTCTTAAATTCCCATAGATTCCATAAAATTCGAGGATTCCAAAAAAGATTCTTAGTATTCGATCATATTCGCCTTCAATTATGATTTAAACGATATCAAAGCACTACTCATTGAAAAGCTCTCGATGAGAGGAATCCAATGGCATAGGCCCCATCGTCATCCAGACCCCTTTGTCAAAGATTTACGGGCCTTTGAAGATAATTACAAAAAGAAGCTTCCTCGAAATTCCTTTCATAAATGTTGGTGCCACCTGATTACTTTTTTATTAAATGAGGATGCCACCTCAACTCCTTTAATAAATAAATTGCAACTTAATAAAAAATTTAATGGCCAAGATTTCTCCTCCCCCTTTTGATCTAAGGGCCGAGATTGGCCACACCAAAAAGCACCTTTAGGGACCTTCCTTGCACCTTCTCTAAAAAAATCATGGGCTATGATTTTGCCTTCCCCCCTTGATCCGACGGTCTAGAGGCATGGTGCATGCCCCATGCATGACCCCATGTAGATCCTAAGGCCATAGTTGTGCCACCTCATTGGCCACCAAATAGACGGCTTAGATTGATTTGAATATGTAAACAATCCATGGGTACATCGTTTCCCATGGACACATAGAATAATTATATATATATTATATATATATTATATATATATATATTATGATATACAAGTTTTTATACTATCAATGGGTCTATCAACTATGGTTTATGAACTATCGTATCTAAAGCTAGGTGGCAAGGATTAAGTTAGAAGAAGTTATAGAGAAATAAATAATAAAATTTCAACTTATAGGTGCACATCTTGTTTGAGATATTACTTTCTCAATTGTTCTGTTGCTCAAGTGGCAACATGCATCTAGTCCAAAATCATGAACTTTTAAACTAAATTCCTTGCCTAATAGCCATTTAATGAGCTCACCATTGTTTAATAGAACTTCTCGGAGAAGAGTCGAGTTAAGTTTGAATTAAACTAAAACAGCTACAGTGCAAGTCCAGGCCGACACATCGTTCAAAACATTCTCGTTGCAAGATTTATATTCTAGACTTTTACTTTGGGCCTGAGGTGTGCATAACTTCCAATATGCAAGAGGACCCAGCCAGCACAGTGTATCAAGTCGACTGGTTGCTTAAACAGCATATCAGTAGCTAAAAGTGTAGTTACTCTTGGCATGGATATTATCTTACTTGTTTTTGTTCAATGGGCATCCATTCTTGGTCACTGCGTGTGGGGTGTCTTTGGCTCAGATAAGTCGAATTTAATGTCTCCTCTACCAAGTAGCATAAGCGTATTTGTTGAACAACCTACAAAAAATGCATCCACGCACTCTTGCAACCTGCTGAAATTGTGAATGTAACTCGTTATTACATTTCTAATCATATGGTCATTTGTGCTCGAAATTTTTGTATGAGGAATTTACAATAAGGATCTTCCCAATAAGCTGAAAATTAAAGACTGTATCCTATTTGGTTATGGCAAATACAAACATCAAGCTAAATTTAAAGTAAACATGAGTTATATTATCCTATACAAACGTTCGCAATAAAATTTAGACCAGTGTTGGGCATTGTTGTTTCTTATATAATTTGTTTCGAAATCTAATTTAAAATTTGAACTGAGAATGTCAAACATGAAGTAGTGCCAAAGTTATATGATGTTTTTTGTCTGTCAGGCATCTTTCAATCAAGCACAAGTTATCCCATATTACTATGAACTAAATAGGCTTTAATATCAGTACTATAGGCTACAAAAATTGATGGCCCATAGCAGCCACCCCAAAATAGCCAACAGGGCTGCATGTGGGGAAACTCGGCAACATATGCCGGAGGAACAACTTTATTTTTATAAGTTAGAGGCAATGGCTTCCTTATCAAACAAAATAAAAAAATCGATTAGATTGTTGATGCTTATTTGTTGAGTGATTTACATATCTATTTTCGCCTCATTCTATAGCCTACATTGTGGATTCGATGAGATTTCTTTTCAATGTGTGTGTTACATTGCCATCAAAATCAACTCCAAGCGTGAAAGTCAACTGCAAAGTGAAAATCAAACACAAAGGTAATGACAAATATGAAGTCAAATTGATGCATAGGATACTTGTAGAACTCGATACCTAGCTTATATTCCAGCAATGCTTGGTTGTGGAGATGTGGCCAAGACCATCTTTGGCCACATCTCGACAGGTTCACATTGTTGAGAAAGTTGGATAGGTTGTCGAGAAGTGGCCAACGCCATCTTTGGCCACATCTCAAAAAGCTCACATTGTCGAGAAAGTTGGATATTGACGATAAGACTAGATTGTGTACAACTGTCCAAATAGAGATATGCTCACTTTCTTGTCTAGAAAAGCCTGCTGTAAGAGGCCTTAAAAATGTTGATCATTTTGGAAATATTGTTGGAGAGGTTAAGTTTGGATGGAAAAGTGTAAAAACATTGCTTGCCAATCTGTTTTCAGGTTTGAAAAATGTTGATCATTTTAGAAATATTGATGAAGTTAGGTTTGGATGCAAAAGTGTAAAAACATTGCTTGCCAATCTGTTTTCAGGTTTGAAAATGCTCCGCTGCGTGTAGAGTGCACTGCATCGACAGAACTATCTGTAGAAAAAGGAAGCTAGCCTTTACTTGAAACTTTGGATGTGGATTCATGCGAAAGCCTGAAGAAGCTTCCCCCAGAACTCAAAAGCATGGCTGCACTTCAACATCTCGATTGTAGGGAATACACCAACCTATGTACTTTACCAATGGATATTGGACAACATCAAAATCTGCAATCTAAATGCCTTCACCACTGCTCTAGTCTCAGCGGACTTCCAATGGAGATTGCTAGCCTCTACGCCTTGGTAGAACTTGAATGAGAAAATGCACCAATTTGACAGATTTGCCTCTAATAATTGGAAGAATGTCGACGCTAAAGTACCTCCAGCTTTGTAGTAACGTGAAATTTAAGAAACTTACTACAGAAATTGAACATCTTGAAAACTTAATTGCATTGAAGCTAGAAGGATGCACAGCCCTTACAGTATTGCCCTGGCAGGCTCTTTGCTAAGCTCGAAAACTTAGGATTAGATTCCTGCAAATCATGATGCAATAGACAGAGAGGATGAAGAAGAAGTGATTCCAGGTTAGGATTTCTGTTTATACCATCATAGATGTTATATTTGTCAAGGTTGATGGGCGAATTATAAAAGAGATGTTTCTAATCAGCAGCTTATGAAACTGGCATCAAATGAATCTCATGTGAAAAATGTTCCTGTACCGTATCAATTTCCAGAGAATGTTATTCCTTGGCGGGATCTACGCAGGAGCGAGAAAACTGTTTACTAAAAAACTTTGATTTCTCATGAGGTGCTGGCGGAGTCATCGAAGTAACATCCGCTGATCCCTAGTCGGCATCGTTTATGGTTGAGACTAGGACGGTATCTGATCGTCTTCGAGCCCCCAACTTTCGTTCTTGATTAATGAAAACATCCTTGACAAATGCTTTCGCAGTAGTTCGTCTTTCATAAATCCAAGAATTTCACCTCTGACAAAACTTTAAAGATTATGCTGGCAATCCTCTGTGGCAACATTTGATTGATTGTGCAAAGGCGTATAATTGCTAATTGAAACTTCTCAATCTCAAATGTTTAGTGACGTTGTCAAATGCAACGAGTCCAAATCATAAGAAAATTCCCAATGGACATATCTAGGCTATTTCAGACATACTCTCTCAAATTTGGGCAGCAAAATTAACTGCAAAAAAGAAACAAACCATCAGATTATGCAAGGAAGTTTATAGAAAAGGATAATACACAAACAAACATGAGTTGATGGCTGGAGAAGGAATTCTGAAATGACAGCAAGCTTCTATTTGAAAAACTACCTTCTTTAAGAGAGACGACATACATTCGTTGAAGAAACATGAAGGCGAGATTTAAATAGAGAAATGCTCCTATAAAGAGGAAATTACTTTACTTTCTCCTTCATATAAACGGGAGTCCCACTTGCAACAAGGCCAGTTAAGCTCAAATTCTCTTCATGGAAGTCTCTTTTGCCAGGTCGCCCTTAGCTCGCACTTAGCTCTACATGGGTTGATGGAACAAATGCCTCAGCCCTTGTCTGTGCATCACCTGCAGTTGTGAGCAACCATTAGATTTAAACAGGTACCTACACTAGATTTTGAACGACATGTAACCGAGCTTTTAAGAGCGGACCATTGCACATACTACATTTATGCATTTCAGGAACTTATAGTGCTTATACTTCAGCTAGAATTTCGTTACTCTATTGATAAATACATTCACACCTTAGTTAGAATCAGTATGCTTACTGCATTTAAAAATTAAAAGATCCTAACTATTACATAAATTCCACTATAAAAAATATCTGACTCTAGATATAATGTCAGTATACAGCGCGTCATCATCGGATCCAATATAAAGAATTAGCAATTCAATAATTAGTACTACTAAGTCGGGTTAACATACCACAATGTCACCATAGTTGGTGCCAAGGTTGTAGAAGAGGGTGCCAATGCAAATAGCAAGCATCGTATAGCCTGAAAGGCACATCCAAAAATAGACTATGACCCTCATCATGTTCATAGAGGATCTTCTCATTAGAATCATACACTGCATTACGAAACGTGCCTTACCTGCAGAACGTGCCTTACGAAACGTGCAAGAATCAGTGACTTGTCAAAAACATAAGATTTGTAAAACTAAAGCTTATCAGAACCTTTAACACGAGGCATCTCCACACATATGACATACTGTTTTAGTTAAAATAAACATGAGATCCATAGTATACCAGACTTCATAACTTTCCAGAAAAAATGAACCTTAGCACATGAAAGAAGCATGGCATACCTAAACATTTATATGTGCATGGTAAGTTTCATAAAGGAATCCATTAGAGCTTTCTCTGTCAACAACCTTTGTGGCAATGTTGAATGGCATCTGCAAATGGAAAAGCCTTAAACCATACTCTATATAAGTTTTACACAACAGAAAGAAAGCAAATAACTCAATCTTACCAGTTGGGAGCTCACCAGCTGAACCAAGCTCCAGTACCTTGATCATGCAGTGAAATTGAATCCCTTTCACATGGTATAAGCATTTTATTAAAGTAGGACAGTCGATTTCTTCAAATAAACCAGTTCAAAGCATAAAGAGGCAGTGTCAAACGAAGATGGTAAACTGCAGCGGCATATACATCAGAAGACTTGGGCATATGATGTATTCTATCAGAAGGATTTTTATGAGGATCCCAGACAGGCAGTCCCAAAGAACCTTCGCCAATAAGATACAGCATCACAGGATTAGGCCAACGTCATTCTGTATATACACGAAAAAAGCTTGCAGTGCCAACATTGCCGTCTTTGAAACCTCCAATAAAATAAACCTCCACAGCCACGACCAAAGTTAAGCTTTTCATGGCGCCGGACCAAGAAGCCCTGCCATCTTTGTGCTCCAACTATTTTTATGCTGAAAAGCAAATCCGGACTATTTCTGTAGGAACAGCAGAACTAGACTACCGGATCATATGCGGGCGCCCAATCGGCCTTAGCTGATGCAGCCTTAGCAGATGCCATCCAAAAAAACCCCATTCGTATTCGATTCTGCTCCCCCCATATAAGACTGTAAAGAAAAAAAAAAAAAAGCATAAGATCTTGGCAATGGCGCCGAACTTGTTCTATGCAATAGAAAAGCTCGATCTCTCTGAACAGCCAGTTCATACCCAGTATCGCCATAGCCGACATCGTAGAGGAGCTACGGTAGCTTAAAAACAGGAGAGGAGTTTTCTCAGCCTTCTTGGAAACACGAATGTGTTAGCAAAATGTGCATTGCCACCTCATCATTAGCTTCTAAGGCACAAAAATTTGGCACGCCACTATTAAAACCTTTAAGAAAAACTAGGGAAACATATTGCCACTTCTTAGGATAGCATTTAATTTCAAGGACCTTTGTATAAACGGCCAAGATCAAACCCCTAAATCTAAGGGCTTAGATCAAAAGCCCCAAATAAGGGGCCATTTATGGTGGCATTTAATATCATTGACTTTTTTACGGACGACCTAGATCAAATCCCTAAATCTAACGGCCCACGTCAAAAGCCCCAAATAAGGCAAGGCACCTTCCTTGCACCTTCCTTAAAAGAAATCAAGGGCCACGATTTCTCAGGTGCCCGATCGACGGCCCAGGGATGGGGTGCATGCCCCATGCATGCCCCATGCATGCCCCCATCACATTTCTATGCCCATGCATGACCTCTCCCATGAGGTGGCGACATCATGGCCTTCCATTTCCAATTGGACGGCTGGCATGGGTACATCCAAATCTCTATGGCAAGGGGGCATCCTAATAATTTCGAGGTTTTTTAGAAAATAATATAATGGTCATTTCGAGGTTATTATTAGTATCCTACTAAATCATTACGATTAAATACTAATGGTACGAAATCCTAAAATGCTAACCTACGAAATTAATTTCACGCCAGCCTTTATAGGCTATGGTCGTGAAGGAGAAGCATCGTCCAATTCCTTCCAATAGAATGTCGAAGCGCTGCCTCCTCTCCTCTCGCCTCTCCCTCTTGCTCTCTTCCCCCTGCCTCCCGGAACTGCTTCAATTCCTTTGGCACAGGTGATGGCCAGTCATGGCATAGGATCTTGGCCAAATTACCATTTGCTGGAGCCCGAGCCTGAGAGCCCAGTACCCGAGAGCCCTGAGACTAAGAAATCTGAGCGTTATTCCACCTCTTCTGAAAGCTCTGAAGATCTTTCGGAGCTTTCAGAAGAGGTGGAATCCTCCTCTAATTTCGATTCCTCTGATGCAGCTTATTCTGATGGTCAAATTGATTTCGAAGATTCTGCTAACGAATGGGAAGAAGACCAGACCGAAGAAGAAGAAGAAGAAGAAGAAGAAGAAGAAGAAGAAGAAGAAGAAGAAGAAGAAGAAGAAGAAGAAGAAGAAGAAGAAGAAGAAGAAGAAGAAGAAGAAGAAGAAGAAGAAGAAGAAGAAGAAGAAGAAGAAGAAGAAGAAGAAGAAGAAGAAGAAGAAGAAGAAGAAGAAGAAGAAGAAGAAGAAGAAGAAGAAGAAGAAGAAGAAGAACAGGAAGTTTTTTTTGAACTCCAAAATTTTCTGCAGAGTAAGTAGCATGCATGCATTCAATTTTTGCTTTCTTTTATTACATTCTAAACTAATTTTCTTCACTTTTTCTTACAGATGAAGCTTGAAGTCCCGGGAAGCCACTTTTTTTTTCTTTTTTTTTTCTTTTGATCAAGTTCGTCTACAGGCCTTTTGTGCCTTTGTATTTTTTTTTAAAAACAGATGGTATATAGGCCTTAGTGCCTTCAGTTGATCTCACCCCCTTGTTGATCTCACCCCCTAGTGAAACAGGCCTTAGTGCCTCTTTGAATGTAATGGCCTTGTGCCTCTGATTGTAATGGCCTTAGTGCCTTTTTTGATTGTAATGGCCTTAGTGCCTCTGATTGTAATATATGATGGCCTTAGTGCCTTTTTGATCTATTAATGTGAATCATCTTTTTCTGCAAGTCCTACTTAATACTGTCAAAGGAAATACGAAAACCAAACTAGTTACAACTGATGCACTTCCAAACCAGAGCAGAGGCAATGTTGAACTGGTTCCCAACCGAAGCAGAACCGAATCGGAAGCAATGTTGCAGCTGGTTCCCATTGCTACAGTAAATCGAGTCTTTCCATTGCTACAGTAATATGTTTATTGACTATTGAAACAACTATTTGCTACTTAATACTGAAACAAGTATTAAGTAGCACACTATGAATAAGTAACAAGTATTTCAGGCTTATTGCACACTATGATTGTGCTCATATCAATGGACAAACAAACACATCTATTTGGTACAAAAAGTGGATACATTATTTCTAAATGCAGTTCAAAAAGTACATCAATTTAGATTATCAAGATGGCAACACACCAACCATAATCAAACTGGTGACTTCCAAAATGTTAAATGCAAATCTGGCATCAGGTACATCAAGAGTACTTAAACTTTTTCAGGATATCCATTGCTTGCTTAGATTCTTTATCCAACAGATTGGATAGTTTCTTCTCAAGCACGTAGTCTTTCAGATTCTCAACTTCCAACAGCCCCGCAAGGAAAGGTTTCAAATGCTCGAAGAGAAAATTACCTTCACGGCGAGATGGCTGATAACTGTTTGGGGTCACTATTGTGCCCGCACTATTCTTGTAGCCGCGGTATAACATGTCATCAATCAAAACTGTGTTGTGTTCAGCCCATGTTCCCTTGTATCTAGAGTCGTGGTAGACCTTGTTGAGATCTTTCAGCAGAATAGGATTTTTGCTCACTTTAAATGATGTGTTTGTGCACACATCTGAGTACCAAGTAAATAGCAACTTGTCTCTAAGACTCCTTGGAAAGGTATGCTTCAGGATTAAATTTGCAACCACACTCGTCAATGTTGTCCAGATAGCAATCCTGAAGTGCTCCATACACCATTCCAAAAACTCCAATGCTCTTGGACGCAAAACCAATATCTTTGTGAGATTGATATGCTTTGCCTCTGCACCATCTTGAAGGCTGCTGGGCAATAGTTCCCCTTTCTCAAACAGCTTGCACAAAACTCCTTCAAGCTCAAAAATTAAAAGCTTCATAGGCAGTTTAAGCCGCTTGTTGATTCGCAACATAGAGGGACTGCTATGTATGTCACCGCCACGTTTACTATTCTTTATAGTAGCCACCTGCTCTCTTGTACTTCCTGTAGAATTTAAATGTTAAAAACACGTAATAAGTGGAAGTTTTTTTTTTTTTTTTTTTTTTTGAGTGAATGGGGTTTTTTTCATTAATTATAGAAAAAGGTACAACATAGTGAGTAAACCTTTATAGATAGGCTACTCATAGTAAAGTAAACAAATGAACATAAGTGAAAAGGTGCTGCTGTAAGCACATATATGTAATATGTTGACAAAAACAGTAGTGAACTGTAGAAAATAGTGCTGCTACTAAGTGCATTAGCAGCATAAGTGAACATACTTATCAGAGCAGTTCCTGCAGAGAAAGAGTAGATGTTAATAAGCTGTAGATATTATATGCTAGTCTGTTTAGAGCCAAAAGGGATAAGTGCTGGTCACTGATTTGGGATGGTGGGATGATTTATGTGAAAGTGGTAGGAATTCAGGAATTCATGGTGAGCTCGAAAGTTTGGTGAAGTATGAGAGTTTCGCCATTTCCCGCTTTAGCTCGATCAATCAATGCATGCATTAGTAGTGGACATCAGAATTATTAAGGTGCCATATGCATCTGCCAGCCCCCTGTAATGGTAGTAGCATTCCCTGTAATACTCAAATTGCTGATTTGTCATTCTTCTGCTGTTAATCTCCATGAACCACCATATCTCGTGCATTAAGTATGTGCCTCTGCAAAATTCCATAGCCCAATCTAATTCTACATCAGGTATGTCAATTATGTCTATATCCGTGATCCCTCTAACTGTTCCGTCCACATATCATGTGTATATTGTATGTCATGTACAAGCCTCTGCCCTGGAAAAAGTCTGTACTCTGCAGGCTCCACTGAAGTACCAAAGTCTCTGCTAAGGCTGCTCATGTAATCTAGGAGAAATGCATTGAGTGTCAGTAAGTAAATCATGACAATTTAATTTGAACAATCTATGAGCTCCTATGAATTGACCTATATTTAACCATTGTGTATCTAAATCATCTTTATGTAAGTGTTTTTGACTGGTGGCCACCATCTCAATGTCATATATAACTTGAGATTTAATCCAGAACATAGATATTTGTTTTCCTCCATATTGGCTTTTTGTTTCTATGCTTCCACACATTCCATAATGCAATGCAATATAAAGTATTCTTATAAGCATCATCATTCATCATAAATTCAAGTAAAGTAGCAGGACAATTTATATGAAAAGTATTTTCAAACCATTCCCAAAAACTAGTAAGCTTTACACAGCCAAATATGTGCTCCATGGATTCAACATATCTGCAATCAAGAGGGCAGTAAGGATTAACTGAATTTGTTGCAGAGTTGGAGTGCCTTGAGATAATTTCCAGACATGGCACACTTTTATTTGCAATTAACCAAGCAAAATAAGAAATTTTGGGGGGCAGGTAGGAGAGCCAGATATTCTTGAACAGTCTGAATGCAATGTCATCTGAAAGGTCCCAATAGGTGAATATGACTCCTCTGATCTCAAAGATTGACTTATTTGTTTCGGGCTACCTATACTCTGCTCCTTCAACGTACAATTCTTTTTCACAGGGTACTCAACATTCTTCTTCTCAAATTGACTGCTTAAGGCCTGGTTAGTCCCTCTTTTCTCCTTACATGGACTGTGATCAACTTTGCTTTTCATACTAGGTGATGATGCAGTATCACTTAGTTCTTGTTCATGATATGGCCTCTCCGGCACATGTTCTTTATCTGCAAACACTTTAAATATTGTAAGGACTAAGAATTCACTTATTGACCTTTCCATTTTTCTATAAGCTACCTGATGGAAGTGACATTGTAGCCAAATCTTCTGTCTCTTCAAGATAAATGTCATTCTCAACTTCAAAACATGCTTCACTCTTAATATCAGCTAAAACTTCTTTAACCACGACATGCGGATCAAGACCTGCAGTAACAATTTCATAACCTGCACCTACTGTCATAACCTGCATGTCATTTTAAACATGCATATAACCTCAACTCATACTGCAAAGATTACATTACCTTCTTTGACATTATTTTCGTGAATGACTAACGCCGTCTTTTGTGTTCTTCTTCATCAACCAAAGCAAAGACTCAAACGTCTTGGCAAAGCAGACTTCTTTTCCTTGGCAGAGGACATGGATGTTGGAGTAAAGGCACCATTGCAAATCTTCCATTCTTTTCGCTCCACATGCATAAACATTCCTCAATATAAGGTATGATCATTTCAAACTTATCATAAATGTACAACCAACCATCACAAGACTCTATAATTGTGTTCATTTGCACTCTTTTTTCGTCCGATTCGGACCAAGTAGAGATATCCATGTCATTGATATCTTGTGCTCACAATGGATCTCGCAGCATTCTTCCGATACACTACACACAGAGACATACATGGTTAAATAGTTAAAAGAAAATGAGGCAAAAGAGTGATAATGTTCAACTACCTGAAATGCACAAGACAACAAGGGAGATGATACGCATGCATGCATTCTCGCAACAATGGTAGGTAGAAGCATGCCATCTGTTTTCAATGATCGTGACAAAATGGGCACGCTTCGTTCAATTGAATACTATCCTTTGTATTACTCATAACTATTGCTCCCTGTGGCAGCGGAGGATCCAAATCAAATGACTGACTCATAGTTTGTCTAGCAAGTAACATTCTTTTAAGACAAGATTTCATCTTTTTCAGCTCATCCAATGTGCCATCCCTAGAAATTTTGAAAGTAAATGTGTCGTTACTTGCATCCTTTATGATAGGTGTAATCTCGGCAAGTTCTTTTTTTCAGAGGTCAATGATGCCTCAATGCCAACCCTTGCTATAGTGGGTAAGGTTGCAATTAATGCTTCATATCGCCAATGTCACCCTCCAAGTGTGCTTGTTTCTCGCCAAGGCCTTTGATTTTGTCGGTTAAGTCATTGCACTGTCATTCATTGATGGCTTTCCAATGCCAATCTGCTAATCTTATCTTCTATCCCTGAAATCCATTTTTTCAACCCTGTTGACATTGCTGTAACATGCATCTGATTAGACAAAATTGTGTATACAAACTGCAACAACAAATGAGCATTGTTTGAGTTCAAACTGCAACTAATGGCTAACTGAAACTAAAAACAAACTGAAACTACCACCAACTGCAACTACTACCAACAAAAACATTCGAATCAGAACTACATCGCAGAATCGACATTCGAACTGCGGTGACACTACACGCGAATCGACATTCGAATCAGAACTCAAAGTAGTTTCAACTAGAACTGCAACTGCCAAAGTTGCAAATTGAACACCAAACTAGAACTCCACCAGTTCTAACTACCACTGCAACTATTACTGCATATAAACAACTTCTAACACTAACTAAAAATAAGACTGCACTAACTAAAACTAACACTGCCACTCAAATGTCAAATGTAACTAACATGAACACGAGCTCAGAATAAACAACAGAAATTTAAACATATGCAAACGACACAGACACAAACTATGAACTATGGCAAACTGCCAACTTATCTATACACTCATCAAGCAAGAAAGATACATCTAAATTACCTTGTGGATTGTTGCTGGAAGTTGCTCTCTGCTTAGTGTTAGATGTTACATAGGAGCTGGGTGCTCTTGGAGACGATATGACTTTAGGTACGTCACTCTCCTCCTCTTCATCAATTGTAACGACATCTTCAGCACTATTACTCATTCTTTTAGTTCTTGAGGCTGAAGATGCATGCTCATAAAAGCTAAGCCAATCTACCGTCTGCCCATTGCAATGTAACACAAAAGCCATCGCTAAAGCACCTGGAACCTGACCCCCTAAAACTTTATCTATGTTGAATATTTTCTTGTATAGATCCATGAACTCCTTTTTTCTTTTCTCTTGTAGAAGCTTGTATCTGTAACAAGCTCTACCCTTCACTTTCTCACCCCACATCTTCCGCATCTCAATGTCATCGACCTTCTCCTCAGATTTATACAAATCCTTATAGGTGATCCCTCTCTCTTTGTCGGTCGCGTTCTGCTTATCTTCTTCCATGAACCTGAAAATAAAAAATGAAAAGCACAATTACAAACCACAAACTGACTATAATAATAAAGCAGAAAGACTTCTTTGGGAAAATGAGTATTCTAAACTCTTTTATGTCGCATCATTACTGTTTCTTTGATATGTAGCAAGTCATTGACTAATATTAGGGCCACAATTTGCTGCCAAAAATGATACAAATGCAAGCTTTGCAGGCATACAAATGTGCAAAACTTCCTGCAAATGTGCACTTACCTGTTAGCTTCAATAAAAAGCAAAGCACCGCTAAAGCAAATAACAAGAAACACACGACCATTTACATATACATGCGTTGAGACTTTAATAATGTCAGAATCAACAATGCTTTCTTTAATAAGAAATCTGTAAAAAAACAAATTTATTCTAAATGGCAGCCACTTCTTTCATATTGCATGTTTAAATGCAGAATTGAAACAAAGGCTTAAATTTGGTATGCTCAACCTTTGAAAAGTTTCATTATGAAATTCTTGGCCACAGTAAGATGGCTTTGCTGCTCATATCTAAAATTTATCTTATCTGGGAACCAAAAATTCTCAGGGTCTTCACAAATCCGACTCCAAAGAGTGGATTTAAAAGGTTCCACCAAAGCTAGAATAAAGGGGTGAAGCAAATCGAATGCCAAAGCTAAAGAAAAAATTGTAATAGTCTATGTTGCATAACCAATCTTACTCAATAACTTCGAATCTTCAAATGGTAGCTTCCCTGTCACCCTGTCAATACATGCTGTGCAAATTCATTCTTGAAAAATTCGAAATCCTGTTGTAACTGTTTAATTGACGCCACAATTGCAAGCCCCCAAATCGTGTTCTTGATGGAGGCGTCTGTGTGTGAACATCTGGTTCTGGAGATGCGGTGGCTAAGCTCTCGGGTGCTTGAAACGAGTTCCCCCCAAAATTCCGTCATTCTCGCCATTCGAGTTCATTCAAGTTCTTGGAGCTATTTTTGGACTAAAATTCCCACTATTTTGGATCTATTATTTGATGTTGCAAAACTAACATATTGAGACACTATACCATGCTTTAACCCTAGAGCCCAATGGAGAACTCCATAGTTTAGAAGAAGTCGGCTAGATTAGAACTTGTTACTGAGTAATAATACAAAGTGGGTTCTAATGACATTTGAGCAGTGTGGTTATTGCACCAAAACGATACGCAGTACGTAAACACATAAAAAAAAAAAAAAAAACCAGCCTGAACTAGTTAACCTAGAACAGACATCTGCCTCGGTCAATCCCTTGGCAGTATTATCATCCTACTATCCAGACTGAGCAAGCCAGTCTAGACTAGTACCTCTTTACCCAAAGCCTAAGTAATTTAATCTGAAGATCATTATTTACTCATCAAAGTCTTAAGAAATGAGCCATCTACTATAGCATCAACTTGAATTCTGTGGCTATGAACAATAAAGCTTACAAATAATGTCCAAGACTTGGCAATTGTTAAGCCATTCACATATAGATACAACTGCAAAGATGTGCATGAAAGCAACCCTTATACTTATCCATGTAAAGGCATAGTAGCATCCAGTGCGACTGAAAACTCTATGGTCCATGACAATAAAATTCCAGAAATGTTATCACTTATCGCTCCAAGGCTCCTTTAGCCAGCATCTTCATTTCCATATTCCATCCTCTTTCACGCTAAAGCAAACCCTGAAAAGCAAAAAAGAGACAATATGAGGAGAGAACCCGTACCTGCAGCCAATCAATACACAATTAGCGTGAAAACGGTAAATGTGCAAGGGCCAAAAGGTACATTGGGTCTCTCAGTTTATCACTGATCACCAATTGTATCCTTTTGCCCTGAATTAGCTTTAACAAGAAAGAAAAATGGAACTATAACATTAGATTTTTCTAAAATCCAAAAAATGCAATAAGAGTTGCAACATATTTATAAACATTTACATTTTTCTGCACTCCATGTATAAATATGGTGCAGTGAATCTGTATCAATTTTAAGCTTCAAGATCTACACATATTATGTAAGTTTACCATTGCCTTAATCTTTGCTTTGAAAAGAAGTAATACATTCTTTTCCATCATAGACAAATATGTTATAAAGGCATATTTACATTTCCAAGTAAAGGTCACTATTTGCTAATGCACAATATATGCATCAGCATCTCAACTTGAAAGGCTAGGCACAATTTAATTACGGCCATAGACATAGTATTCACAGATTAATTATAAAATCTTCTATGCGCATTAAGCAAATGTCAAATACCATCTGAATAAGTGCCTTCAATACTATAATGTCATGCTTGAGTCATATTTCCATCCAAAATCCTTTCCTTTGAACTCTTTATGCTAAAAAATTTTTTCCAGGAGTTGCTAACATTTGTTACTCAAGCATCAAGCCTGCCACATATTCAAGCCGACATGCAAATTATTTCTAAAGTATGGCCACGAAATTGCAGAGCAACAGCTATCATGGTCGTCTAGCCATAAGCAAGAATATGTAGCATTATGACAGGGGGTTGTTTTTCTATTTTTATACATTTTTTCCTATGGTTTTACTATGATTTGGCTGCCGTATTGCACATGGTGTACCAATTAGTACTTCTAGAGTGCATCTAGTATTTCCATGCAACTTGTGTCATTGTTTTTTTTTTCCTTGGCAATTCAATGGTCACAATATTATTTTGCTATGTAAAACACATTTCACATGCAAGCATCGAGCAGACAAAGATTAGGGCTTCTTGCCGGGGTCGTTTCATAAGGCAGACAGGTATGCCAAAGTTTAGGGTTTGCTGGCCGCTTGGAGCAGGTTGTTTTGCAGATGTCCCTCACTCCTGAGTTAGGACAAGGAATCCAAGCAGTTCTGGCTGAGCTATTTCGTGTCCTGCATCGCCCATTGCTGCATTGATCAGAGACAGCCCATTTCGGTGAACAGTGTATTTTAGGGTTTCTTTAGAAGCCACTCCGTCCTTTTTGAGAAGAAGCCGATCCGTCCCCGACTGGAGCTCTGCGGGTTTCTTGAAAACGGCTGAGCTAAGAGTTCGAGCTTGTTTCTGCGGGTAGCTTGAGCTGTTGCATTGCTACAAGAGATCGTTGTAGGCTTCTCTTTAAAATTCGAGGCAGATTTGCAGTTTTCAGCTGCCTGGGTTTTAGGTTTAGATCTTCAAAGACATAAATATGATGCATGATCGCTGCCCCTCAAGGAATGCAAGGTGGAGATGGGCAACCATGGATGATGATGCCACCACTTCCGCAGCAGCAACAGTCCATGATGGGTGTGCCGCCCATGACAGGAATGCCGCCACCTCTGCCGCAGCCTGTTATGCAACAGCCTCCAGCAACAAATGATGCCGCAAGGTGTGATGCAACCCCAGCCTGTAATGCCTCCCATGCAGCAGCCAATGCAGCCCCAGCCAATCATGCAGTCGGTCAGATACCACTTTGGGCTGCGAATCGGACTGCACAGAGGCAAGTAAGGTTGTAAATTTTGTTATTGGATTTGTTCCCTTCTTACTCAGTCACCATGACCTTATTTTTCTGCAATAGACAAGAACTCTAATCTCCACTCTCCCATTTTAGCATGCTTACTTTCGTTTCATTTCAGGCTTTATAAAATTTGTAAAGTGCTGCAGATTTAAATTAGTACACCAGGTACGGCGCTATTGAGAGTGAACGGTAAGAATTTTGGCTGTAAAAACATCATGGCATGCACTCAGTGCCCTCTGGCTAGTTGAACCCATTATATATTTTACTCATCACTTTCTAAAATCTGCATTTCAATTTGATGCAGGGTGATGTCTAAACCTCTCCAACACTCTAATATCTAGTCGTGTGATATTGTTTGGTCCCATTAGGTTATGAAGCTCATTTGATCTGTGTTGAAAACCCCATTTGGGCAGCATTGCTGAATTGTGAGCAAGCTGAATTGCTAAGTTAACAAATACGTTTCTATCATCCATGTTCTGATGTGGGTTTTACATTTAAATTGTCACCATATGTTTCTTAGGTGGAAAATGTACCTGGAGATCATAATAATATGTTTTTATGTTTGGTCGATTCTCGAATATCCACCAAAGTAAATGGCATTTTAGAATTTGATTGCGGCATTCAGATTTCCAGCGATGCATAGCCACATTAGTGGGCATCTTATGTTTATGGCACATGGATTTGTTGGTGTGCAACTGAGAATGCAGAAATAGTGCTTTTGTTTTGCTTCATTTGTGCAAAGGTTTAATTATTTTCCACAACATAAGTTGCGAGATGGCTATTAGGATAATATGGGTTCAAATCCTATAAGATCTGCTATTGATAGCTCAATCTTAAATTGTACATCGATATTTTCTTATACACATTGCATATTCTCTTGACAACTAAATCGCATGCAATGATGTACTTATCAATATTGGGCATGGTGCTTTGTCTCTTCCTAGTGTAATTTCTCTCATTGTTCCTAACATACGAAAGACCTTCTAGGGCGATGTGTAATCTTCGTGTTTTCTTTGTTAGGGCCCGAAGGGCCCAAATTTTTTTTTAATATAACAATCAACACACAACTACCATTAACATTATTAACACAAACCATTGCATTTAACATATCTAAATTAAAATCCCCCTTAAACCCCCTTTGGTTTGGGTGCATATTCAACGGGGGGTTACTCCGGGCAACGAGAGCTGTCGGATGGGCATATTTGCCCTTTATTCCAAGATCTGGACCGTACATAGCGATCCTCGTTTGTGGGGTATACATGTACAAATTTTTGTATACTGTATATTAAGGTTTGCAAAATACTATAAGGTTTGAGAGAATGTACTTAATGGTGTTAATTTTGTACATGTATTATAAATATATTTTTGGGGCTCTCGATGCAACCAGTATTTCCCTGTGGCCACACCTTTATAATGCAATGTGAAATAAAAAATATAATAGTTTGAATCTCAAACCTGGAAGGGATTGAAGCTTCATTTACTCGTCATGCTTTCGACAGGGGCTCAAAGAACCAAATAAGCTCCACCAGAACTTCTCGAGTTGGCTTTATCAGTGGCAATAAGAAGCAAATCATTGTACTGCCAGTTTAGGCCTACAAGCACATACCAAAGTAGAAATTTCGGCTGCCACCAGCAAATCCAAAATGCCCATTCTTTATCAGATCTTCTAATGATTAGGGCAAAATCGCAAACACCCATATCTCTGGCCATAGCATACGATTTGTAGAACCCAAGCATGTTTTCTAGCAAAACCAGACAGATCTGGCATGCTTTTCAACCTGTAATCAGCATATTTTCCATAGATCTGGAAGTCAAATGCTTGCTACGACCTACTACAAACATTTTGGCCTGTAAACCTGAGGAAAAGCAGCTTGCCATTAGAGCCCAATCGGTTTCGCCATGAACGAAGACCTAAGTTGTATTCTCCTTGTAAAGAAAAAGGAAAACGTCCATTTCCCCTTAATCAATATTAGGTATTTTTGCCAAATTACTTAATTTCATATTTTCAAGAAAACCCTTATGTCAAGAGTATTCCATAAGTAAATTTAAAGACTTGAGGCATAATAGCAACAGGAGCTTCCTATTCCACCATGCCCATCGTAATAAGAATAATCTACAATAAAAGTTGCATGCAAAGCTCCTTTGCATGTCAAAGTCACACATGTCAAGCATGCATTTAGTCAAATGCATGTTGATGAGGTTTACATTAGAATGGTCTCTAGATAATGTCTCATAACAAAATTAATTTGTAATATCCAAAAAGATCCCTAGATCCCTAAATATATATTTGATCATTGAAGCATCAAACATGATATTGCCACTTGTAGTCATGTGCAGAAGTGACCTCTGGATCATCATTGTCTGTCCAAGCAAAATTGCTTAATTGAAGCATAATTAATAATAAAAAAAAAACAAAAAAACAAAAAAAAAAAAACCGCTCATGGTCACGCCCATGCTCATGGCCCACGCTGTGACAAAAAAGTCCAGTCACGCTTTGTTCCAGATATATTCAATTTTCACATGGTCGATCACGGGGGACGCTTTTATGGTGCTTACGTTTTTGAAGGCCCCCTATAATAATTGTTTCTAAGCAATCTTTTGGGCATTATTTGTTCAAATGGACTTGATATAAGGGGATGATCTTCATGTTTTTCTTGCCCCAGTTCCTATGATCCACGTTCTGCATCGACATTCCTTCGGATCTTCTTTGTCATTAAAACATTTATGAAGATCTTTTTATGGCGACACAACCCAACCATTACCATCTTTTACACCCCGAAATTTTTTGGCACCCTGTTGTAATTGTCGGACTTGTCTTATAAAAGTATGTACATGTTTTTGTGCTAAAAACTTTTAGGGGGAGGCAGTGTTAACCACCTAGTGGTTAACATTGTGCACATGTGAGGTGTCAGTGGTGGCAGACAACACTTGGCATGTTTAGGTTAACTTAAATGTATGGCTTAGATTTAGCTAGATGTAGGGCTCAGATTTGCGGTCTACACTATATTAGACCAGAGCCTCTTCAGATGTACTCAGATGACTATTGATATATCGAGGTAAGAGGATTGCTATTTCTACTTTTTTTGCTATTTTGTTTGTTTTGAGAACTTTGGCAATGATCCCAAAATTTAGTCGCTTAACAAGAAATTGATAACAAAATTTCTTTTGAAGTTACAAAGGTGGTTGAAAACGATTTGTAAAGATGGGTAGGGACCAGGGTTCAAGTTTGACAGCTTTCATGCCTGTTTTTGGCTCTTTTGCCCATCAAAACAGGCAGCAAAAAATTGCCCTGCATATGAAGGGTTACAAATATCAATTTGTCTGTCATATAGAAAGGCAAAAAAAATGTGTATGTCGTTTGAAAGGTCGCGAATATAAATTTGCCTTTCGTTTTTGTATAAGTACTAGGGTTATTTTATAGGCATATCGAGTTCATGTACCTTACCTCAAATAGAATAATGAATTAGGTAACATTAAATTTTCTTTTTCTTTTTTTAACTTCTACATTCCCGATTCCTCCTACATTCTCTCATTTCCCAACGAATCGACCAATTTGGGAAATTCGAGTCATTTATGATCTGCCAGCTACCTGCCACGGCTCTTTGCAGTAAGCCGGTAATGCTCAGAACATTTTTTTTTTTGTCTTTTCCCCCTTTTTCACAAACGATCGCATCGATCCGAGCCATCGGATCGCCATTCTGGGAAGGGACGAGCTACTATATAAGGCCATTTCCTCTTTCGGACCGGTTATCGGCGTCTTCTCACAACAACTCTTCTTCTATTCTCGGCCGGTTTTGTGTCTCTTGCGAGTCCCTTCCTAGAAAGTCTTTATGTGGAGTGTGTGGCTTGGTTTTTTCACCACGTTATCCTCCTCAAATCCACCTTGTCCTACTGGGGACGACAAGTGTAGACGATGAACAACCATTCAAATAGAAAGGGTCAACACTTGTTCAACTAAAATGGAACCGGTCGTTTCCACAACATATAGTAAAAACGTGGAAAATAAGCAATGCGTGGACTCCACTTTCGCTCTGATTTTCAGTACAATAAATCCGTCCCTTCCTTCGGACTCCTCAACAAACAGCCTCCTATTCTGGCGCTAAGCAACAAAGCAGAGAATTTGGATATGGCAGCCTTCAAGGTTGAGAAACTCAATGGCTGCCTGTGTTCTTTCCATCGCCACAGATAATCTAGCCTTCTTCGTGGAGCAGAAGGGCTACGCAGAGTTTTTATTTGATGCCTGTAACATGAATGACAAGGTGGATTTGAGGAGGAAATTCGCACGCATTTGTAAGTTTTTGTAGACCCAATTCATTCAAAAACCTGCTTACAATTTATTCATATATGGACTTCACTTCCTTTCAAATTCCTAATTAGGGCCATCCTAATTAGGGCGTACATTCTTGAAATGTTGACTACTTGGACCTTGCATGTTTTGAGTCCATTCGCAGAGCTAATTCACAATTGCCCGTCCGTGGCCGGGGGCTTTTGGGAGAGGATTTTTGGGGCGAGCTACTTCTAGGGGGTTTTATGATGGAAATTGTGATCATGTCATCTGTATAGTGCCTGAGTTAAGAAGAACTAATATGGTTCTAAGGGGTTGATGTTTAACCATTGAGTTGAGAATGCTAGATGGGCATTAAACCATTGGACCGAGATAGGCATTAAACCATTGGACGGTGGAAATTACAATGGTTATAGAAAGTTATAAACGAATGAAATAGTGCCTAGTCTGGATCTAAGATTAGCAAGCTCGAAACCGACTGAACAGTCCGGTGAGCTATCTGCTATAAAGGAAAAACCAAGAAGAAGATGTAGATTATGCTTTACAGTTGAATTTGTGTAGATCCGGCATGTATTTCAGGGTTTCCGATGCAATCTAGTTCATTCAAAATGTGTTCGATACTTCATTGTTTCAATGCTACAGTTTAATGGTTAAAGTTATTATCTTGATAAGCTGGTTTTGTTAAAGGGGCACTATAGGCCAAAGGTTTAAATATTGAATCATATTGTTAATCATTCTATAGTGCATTGAATCTCTAACTCTGATTTTCTAAGTTATCATTTGGTATCAGAGCTATGTCTACCAGACTGGGAGCATCACTGTTAAGTGGTATTGAAGTATTTCAAGGAGAGGCTGGATTCCAAGCATGGAAAGGTAGAATGAAGGATGTATTAGAGGCAGAAGGTTTGTGGAAACATATTGAAGGAACAGATAACTTTGATGCTGAAAGCAGTACTGCCAATTCAACCAGAGGACCTGAAGGATCTGCAAGTGTAACTGGAGGTCAAAATGTAAGCAGCCAAAGAGGTAAAATTCAAGAAGCCTGTGTCATAATAAGCAGCAAGTTAAGCTCAAACATCATGTTGAAATTAAAAGGAAAAACACCAAAGGAAATGTGGGAGTACTCTTGATTAAAACATATGAAGTTAAAAATACTTCTCAACTTGATATGCTTGATAGGGAGCTTAGGAAGCTAAGATTTCAACAAAGTGATAATCTGACTCAGTTCTTTCAAAAGTTTGATAACATAATAGCAGATATGGAGGCTGCTGGAGTTCCCATCACTAGAGAGTTTCAGGTATTATCTCTAGCAAGAGCTTTTTCCAAATTTGGAGAACTAGGGACTCTCATTAGGACTGTGGGAAGGAACAGGGAAAGGGCTGAAGCTCTTATCAGAACTGAGATTGAGCAGAGGAGGTTAAATCAAGAAGAGGAAGAGGAACATGTCGAAGTGTTATATGCAGGAAGAGGTAGAGGAAGTGGAAAAGTTGGTCCATGCTTTATTTGTAAAGCATATGGACACTTGAAAGCTAATTGCCCTAAGGCAAAAGATAGCAAATGTTTTAACTGTAATGGTTATGGCCATATGGCTGCTGCTTGTCCTAGTCCAAAGGACTTAGGCAAAGGAAGAGGAAGAGGAGGCTACAACAGTAGTAGAGGCAGCTCAAGTGCTGCTAGAGGAAGAGGAAATAAAGGAAAAGGGGAAGGAATCAGCAGTGTTAATTTAACACAGAGTACCACTGCAGAAGAAGAAGATTCTGAGGCTGAGGTAAGTACTCCAAATGCTTGTGATAATTTAAAAAAGAAATCTAATGATGATAATCTTCTTGTCATAGATAGTGGAGCTGAGAGATCAGTAGTAAATTCTACTGATGCTCTAAAAGAAAAGAGAAGCAGGTCTGCAACATTTGTGCAAATGGGAGATGGAGAATTACAAAGAGTTGAAGAATCAGGAATGTTGGAGCTTTTTGATTTGCAAGGACGAGCAGTTAGTTTAAGCAATGTACTCTGTGTGCCAAATCTTGTTAGGAATTTGATTTCTGTAAGCCAGTTGGCTGATTTGGGCTTCAAAGTTTGCTTTGACAAACTATGTTGTAAAGTGTTTCTTGACAATGAATTGAGATTTTATGCAAAACGAGTTGGAAAGCTATATGGATTTCATAATAATGTATTGGCAGGTTGTATAAATAATGTAACATGTTCATCTTTGAAAGTCTGGCATGAAAGACTTGGACATACCAATTTAAACAACTTGAGAATGATGGCAAAAAGAGGACTGATATCTGCTACAGATTTGGATGACTTTACTTGTGTTGGATGTATGATAGGGAAAAGTACTAGACTGCCATTCAAGAAGTCAAAGAAAAGGGCGAAGGATCTACTTGAATTGGTACACAGTGATCTATGCGGTCCAATCAATATACGAAGTCTTCAAGGGAGAAGGTATTTCATAACTTTTATAGACGACCATTCTAGGAGAACTAAATGTTATTTTTTAAATTCCAAAGATCAAGCATTTACAGCCTATAGAATGTATGAAGCAGAAGTTGAAAGAGATACTGGCAAGAAAATCAAATGCTTAAGGACAGATAGGGGAGGTGAGTTTATGGCAGGGGAATTTAGAAAATACTGCATTAAAAAGGGAATACGAAGGCAAGTAACATGTAGCCATACACCACAGCAAAACGGTGTGGCTGAAAGGAAAAATAGATCCATACTTGATTCTGTCAGATCAATGCTTAAAATGTCTGGGTTACCTAACTATTTATGGGAAGAAGCAGTCAAAGTGGCAGTGTTTATACAGAACAGGATTCCTACCTCAAGTCTGAATGGTAAAATTGCTGAAGAGATTTGGACTCAAAGGGAAGTAAAGTACGATTATTTCAAAGCATTTGGATGCCTTGCTTTTGCTCATATACCAGAAGAAACTAGAAAGAAATTAGATGACAGAGCAGTGTTAGGTTTTTTAGCAGGATATGATGACATGTCCAAGGCATATAGAATTTACCAACCGGAAAAAAGGAAAATTATTGTAAGTAGAGATGTCAAATTTGATGAGAGCATATTGTATAAAAACAGGAAAGAAATTGATAGCAGGGCTGATATTGTTAGTGAGCATATTGATAACAGGGCTGATATTGTTAGTGAGCATATTGATAACAGGGCTGATATTGTTAGTGAGCATGCACAAACAGGAACACAATGTGAACAAGTTGATCTGGAAGATGATGAGCAGTCTGTCATAAACAAGAAAGTTGAGAATGGAGGAACTGCTGGTACAGCAGTAGAACAAAACACAACTGAGGAACAAGAGATTGTTACAGGTCAAAAGATAAGGAGAAGGAGAAGAACAGAGGCTGAACTGCTCAAGGCAGAAATGCAAGATATAAATGAAGACAAATTTGGAAGAACAGAGCTTGGAACTAGTAAGAGGCTAGAGAATCTTGAAATTCACGATATACTTGCATTATTGGAAACAAATGTTCCTAAATGTTATAATGAGGCCATAAATTCTGAGAATGCTGATAGGTGGCGAGCAGCAATAAATGAAGAAATGCTTTCATTTGAGAGAACAGGAACATATGAGTTAGTAGAAAGACCAATGAATAGAAACATAGTTGGTAACAAATGGATATTCAAGCTAAAAAAATGGAGTAAATGGTGAGCACAAGTACAAGGCAAGACTTGTTGCTCAGGGTTTTTCCCAAAAGAAAGGAATTGATTATGAGGAGACCTTTTCGCCTATAGTTAAACTAACAAGCATCAGGGTGTTGCTGGCTTATGCAAATGCTCACAATCTACTTGTACATCACATGGATGTAAGTACGGCATTCCTAAATGCTGATTTAGATGAGGACATATTCATGCAGCAGGCCAAAGGCTATGAACAAGGAGAAAATATGGTCTGGAAATTGAAAAAGGCAGTGTACGGGCTGAAACAGTCACCAAGGCAATGGTTTATGTGCATAGACAATTTTCTTAGAGAAAAGGGTTTATGAAGATGCAAAATGATGGCAACTTGTATATTTTTAGGCATAATGATCAGTTTTGCATCATTGCTCTCTACGTTGATGATAACATCATGGTAGCCAATCATGTTGATTGTTTGAATTATTGCAAAAGAATTCTCAGCAACAGATTTAAAATGACTAATCTTGGTGCTCTTAAGAAATTTCTAGGGATGGAAGTCTTCAGGAATAATGAGCAGAAAAGACTCTACATAACTCAGGTTAAAAATATACAAGGAATGTTGCATAGATTTGGCATGACTGATTGCAAAATAGCTTGTTCTTCTTTAGCTACAGGCCAGAAGCTATCATTGGAGCAAAGTCCTAAAAATGAAGAAGAAATGAAAGAAATGAAAAAATGCCCATACAGGGAGTTGATTGGCTATCTCTTATATGTGGCAAACACATGCAGACCAGATATTGCATTCAGTGTGAATTTATTAAGTAGATTTTTAAACAACCCAGGAAGGCAGCACTGGCAAGCTGCAAAAAGGGTACTCAGATTTCTTAAAGGAACACAAAACTATGGATTGACATTTTTCAATGATGATCTTACACTAACTGCATACTCAGATGCAGACTGGGCTGGAGACTTGGACACTAGGGAGTCTACATCTGGATATGTACTAAAGCTTGGAGGCACATGTATATCATGGCGAAGCAAGAAACAAGGGTGTATAGCAATGTCAACTACAGAGGCCGAGTACAATGCAACATCATTGGCAGCAAGGGAGATTGTCTGGGTAAGAAGAATTTTAGATGAGCTTGGTATACTGCAAACAAAACCAACAGTTCTTTATACAGATAGTTTAAGTTGTCTTGCAATTACAAGAAATCCAGTCCTTCATGAGAGGACAAAGCATATTGAACTGCAAGTTCATTTTGTGAGAGATATGGTGTCAAAGGGGAAAATTTCAGTCCAATATAAGAATACTGAAGAACAAACAGCAGATGTGTTTACTAAAATTCTGCCAGTTTACAGGTTTCAGAAGTTGCAGCAAATGCTAGGAGTAGAAGAAGTTAAAACAACAGATGACATGAAAGGGGAATGATGGAAATTGTGATCATGTCATCTGTATAGTGCCTGAGTTAAGAAGAACTAATATGGTTCTAAGGGGTTGATGTTTAACCATTGAGTTGAGAATGCTAGATGGGCATTAAACCATTGGACCGAGATAGGCATTAAACCATTGGACGGTGGAAATTACAATGGTTATAGAAAGTTATAAACGAATGAAATAGTGCCTAGTCTGGATCTAAGATTAGCAAGCTCGAAACCGACTGAACAGTCCGGTGAGCTATCTGCTATAAAGGAAAAACCAAGAAGAAGATGTAGATTATGCTTTACAGTTGAATTTGTGCAGATCCGGCATGTATTTCAGGGTTTCCGATGCAATCTAGTTCATTCAAAATGTGTTCGATACTTCATTGTTTCAATGCTACAGTTTAATGGTTAAAGTTATTATCTTGATAAGCTAGTTTTGTTAAAGGGGCACTATAGGCCAAAGGTTTAAATATTGAATCATATTGTTAATCATTCTATAGTGCATTGAATCTCTAACTCTGATTTTCTAAGTTATCATTTTAAGGGACCTTCTTTTGGCATCAAGACTCTCCCTCTATGTGATGACACGACGCATTCGAATCTGACTAGGACATGACATCCGTAACGTAAACACTATTTGTTGCTAGGTTTTGTAGGGTTTACGTTATGGAGGTCGAGTTTTGGCCATTTGCACTTGGGACATGGTCGAGAAGCTGCAGTTGAAGACTCAAAGCAATAGGAACTGACAGAATAGGGTTTGGATTTATCCTCCTCCCAATGTGGCAATTAGAATTCAAGAGCGCCTTTTGAAGTAACCCGCAGGATGCTTCGCGGTTAGATAAGTTCTCTCGGACCGATGTTGGATTTTCTTGAACCTGCTTGAAGTAGGCTCGGAATAAAGGATTCAATGGTTGGATAGGGAAACCAAGCCCCAAGAGGAGGGCATTAGCATACGGCCTCCTGGAGGAGCGCTGCCAAGAAAGGCTACCCCCGAAACTCATTAGAGGTAATTTGAGATCTCTTTTTGTCCCCATAAGAATCCTCCAATAGAATGAGTACTCTACATCAAACTGCAATTAATGCAGCATTAACAACTTCATTGCTGTCATTTTTTCCCTATAACTTTTGATCTACTCATGAAAATGATGCGGCGTTTGTTGCATTAGATGCAGAATGAAAAGATCTTTCAAGTGATATCTGGTTATGATGTATTTCAATACAAGCCATATGTGTTAACCTTAAAAAATATAGTTTTTTGCTCTTTTCTTATATATTTATATCCCAAAAGATATAACAATGGGTTGTCATTAGAAAGATCTTGAGGAGACGAATCCATTGCCACAAATAGTGTTCGAATCGGAGTTTTTGATCAAAAGTTATAGTAGAAAAATGACACTGCAAAAGTTAGTTAGAACGGCATTAATTACTGCTGCCACATAATACTGGAATAAAATACACTGGAGCTCTTCTCTTATTGGACAGTTTAAAAAGCTGATGTGGCTTTTTAAGCATCCCTTAATGGGACAAAATGAGATCTCAAATTACCTCTAATGTTTTTTGGGGTGCATCTCCTGGGGCTTGGCCTCTCCCCTCTGGTGAGGTAGCCGCGCAAAGTCCTGGCCTTGTTCGACTTGGAGAAGGTGCCAGCTCTTCCATCAGACCCAATCACAGAGAGATAGAGAGATAGAGAGATAGAGAGAGAGAGAGAGAGAGAAGTGAAGTGAAGTGTGTTTATTACGTCTATGGAGACCTCTCAGGTCTATTTAGACGTCAAATTTTTACATCAATCATATATATGAATCGTCCTCCTCGGGGACCTCTTCATTCTCATCTCTCAACTCATCTATACAATCATCATTTTTAAACATATCATGTAATTGTTTGGTAACAGAGTCTCTATATTGGGTAACTTCAATAATAAATGAACCTGCCAAAAAAAATTGGTGTAAGTGGGTTGCTCTAACCTTGTACCGGTCCCTGAACTTCTCATATGCAGGGCAATATAGAAGGACATGCTCTTCATCTTCAATGTCTTCACATCCACAAACTCGACAAGCCCGTAAATACTGCGGAATATTGCTCCATCTTCCTATTTCAACACCCAGGCGGTGTGAACTAAGACGGATCCGGCAAATAGCATGTCTTTTATTGATTGATATATTTGCTTTCAAATGCTCGGCCATTTCCAGTCTTGGGTTCATCTTGGCTCGATACATACTCATTTTTGTCTTTGGATTGACCCATATTTTATCAATCACTTTGCATTTGATCCACTGTTTCAGATCGCCCTGCTGTGCTATTGCTTCTTCCCATAATATTCCCCACTTTCCTAACCATTCTTTGACATCATTGAGCCAACCTTGATCCTCGCTAGCTTGCATTGCGATATGAGGGAGGCGAGTATGATTCATCTGTCGAATTCTCTTCAAATACTTAACACATCTATATAAAGCCGCATTTGTCCACTTTCAGCAAGCATCATAGCATACGGTGTCTGGACTTTAGCCCCAAGCTCCAGCCTCAGGAATTTGATCATGATCTGTTCAATGTCTTTCCATAGTCCTTGTGCTATGTTCGGCCCCCAGATCTCACAGCCATAAAGTGTCACTGATTGCACTAAAGACAGAAATAGTTTTAGCTTTGAATCCCATGACCACAGATGTGCCTTTCTACATTTGCTATGCATTTCATATAGTGATTTGAGCCCTCCTTCTATTCTTTGTATTCCGCCTATGGTTTCTGTGAACATCTAACCGAGATATTTATATGTATCACACATTTGGACCATCTCTCCCTTACAGTGGAACTGGAAATTTTGTCTGAGAACACCTACTGCCATGAACTTTGTCTTCTCTAAATTCACTTGCATTTCAGTATCATCACAGAATCGAGAAATGCATCTAAATGCTGCTGCATGTGTGCTTGAGATCTAGAAAAGAGAGAGAGAGAGAGAGAGAGAGAGAGAGAGAGAGAGAGAGAGAGAGAGAGAGAGAGAGAGAGAGAGAGAGAGAGAGAGAGAGAGAGAGAGAGAGAGAGAGAGATGTATTTTTTACGTCGTAGCACAAGCCAGCATCCTTTAGGATATATGACGCCCCGTCTTCAAGGAGCACCACCCCCTACAAGGATACCAGGGGCCAAAGGTCCTAGGATGCCAAGATCCTAGTGAGGTTCGAACACGAGACCTCAATGTGCTAGACGAGTGGACATATATTTCAATTATAAAATAGCCTGTGATTTTTCCCGAGAGACCAAAAAATGCAACCAAATCATTACAATTAATGTGATACTTGCTGCGAAGACCTGCATACTGTGGACAGCGCAAGAGAACATGTTCCTCATCTTCAATTTCTCCCATAGCGCAAAGCCTACATAGCCTGAGCTCATGAGGTATGTTGCTCCATCTACCCACTTCCACTCCCAATCTATGTGAGCTGAGCCTTATTCTACTAATAGATGCCTACACTTCAATGATATCCCTTCACTCAAATATCCTGGCTGCTGAAGAGAAGGATTAATAAACTGTTTATAGTATGTTTTCTTCACTTCTGGGACACACCATGATCTCATAATCACATGTTCCTGTACCCAGGCCCTAATATCACCGCGCTGGTTATGTAAGTCATTACATTCCAATCCCCATTTTTTCATCCAAACCTGAACATCCAAGTACCATCCTTTGGACCTCGTTGCATCCATGGCAATCCTAGGCAAGCTTTCCTCATGCATATCCATTTGCACTTTACAAACATATTCAAGTGTTCTACATAGTGCCTCTGCCTCTAGAGGCATCATGCCACATTCTGCCAGCATCATATCATATGGAGTTTGTGCCTTAACCCCTAACTCTGTTCTGAAAAATTTCTTCTGAACCTTTTCGACTTTTTTCCAAGTTTCTTCTGCTAACCCAGGTGCCCACATCTCACAACCATATCGAACAACAGTTTGTACAAGTACTCTATATAGCATTCTCTTTAATTCAAAATTCTAAATATCAGCGTTTGCACTTCTGCGTTGCATACTGTATAAAGCCTTCAACCCACCACTTACTCTTTGATCTACAGCCTGATTCCAATTTGGAGTTTTATCCACTTGAATACCCAAATATTTATATGAATCCACGATATCTACCTGTTCTCCTTTGTATAGAAATTTAAGATGTCCAACCTTAAGTGCCCCAAAGACAATCAATTTAGTTTTAGCCAAATTCGCCTTCATGCCCTTATTGTCACAAAAGAGAGACAAAGCATCTAAATGCTTCTGCATGCCTGCCACCGACCTGGATAAAATAACTATATCATCTGCATACAACAACATGCGCAATGTATAGCATCCCAGGCCCATACCATCTCCACCAAGTTGTTCCACCCAATCTTCAAGCTGGTCTATAAATAATCCAAACAAAGTAGGGGACATGGGGCAGCCCTGTTTAACCCCCATATTACTGCTTACCTCATCTGAACCTACCCCGCAATAAGGAAATGAAAGCTGTACCAAAACCTTTTCATATAGCATCTTGACGGCATTTTTCAAATCCCCAGGTATCCCAAGCATCTCCATTCGCTCCCAAAGATTCCCCCTGTGTACAGTGTCAAATGCTTTTGTGAAATCCACAAAAAGTGCATACAATGGTTTTCTAGTTCCTATGACAGAGTCTATCAGAGCACGCAAAGTGATCAGATGGTCTGTCGTTGATCTTTTAGGCCTGAATCCTGCTTGCCCCATTGCCCTAGCATTGTTCTCTTCCGCCCATTCACTAATCTTCCTGTTTACCATAGTGGCATATAGTTTGGCATACAAATTGCTAATCATTATCATTCTGTAATTGTTTGGATCTTTTTCATCCCCCAATTTGTGCAAAGGAATAACTCTGTTTACTTGCCAACTGTGTGGAAACCCCTCTCTCAAGACTGCGTTCATTAATTTCCAAAGAATCTCATAAGTTTTCGGACCTGCCCATTTAAACATCTCTGCTACTAACCCCAATGTGTCTGCAGCTTTCCCATTCGCTAATGTTTGCAAACCTTCTTGTACATCCTCCAACGTGAACTCCCAACCCCCATCAGTCATATACTGCACTAACACATTGTCCTCAATACCTGGGATGTGATACAATCTAGATATATAATCTAGTAATTCTTCTTTTCCTAACACAGCACAGTGTTTTAGTTTCGGTTTGATTCGATTCCAAAATCTCTTAGGCTCCTGAAGCAGCTCACCCATCATTTGCAAGTGCTTTTCATATAGAAATTTCTTCTTTTTTTATTTCACCATTTTCATGTATTCTTTCTTAACCAACTTTTTATCATCCACCCTTTGCTGTTTTAAACTCCTGTCTTTTCATCTTACATTCATCATCAAACCAGCTATTACATGGCAGGCCTTTCAACTTTCTATGAGATACATAGCATTTATTAGCAGCCTCCAGTACCATAGTACTAAGCAATGCACTAATGTTCTCCGCCTTATTAGGCCAGACTATGCTTGCTGCTTTCGCTTCACATATGGATTTATATTTATCAGCCTTATTAAAACGCATGATAATTTTTTTTGGGCCATCATTAGCAACTTTCCTAAAAATCTCATATTTGCTAACTCGTAAAGAGATAACAATGGGCACATGATCAGATTCAGGTCTTTCATCCCCAATCACAAAATCTACAATCTGCTCCATAAACTGTGGTCTGGCTATTACTAGATCAACCACACTGGCCCCTCTACATGTGAGCTTCCCTGTATTTGGATATCTATGTACACCATTATATATTACCATATCTAATCCTGTGCACATACTGAGAAGATGATTACCTTGAGGGGTAGGCCACCTTATTCCATCTGCAGAAACTCTATTCCAGCCACTTTGCATTAATTCGTTTGCATCAATCATTTCCATCCATATAGGTGCTCCTTCTGTACTTGCAATTGTTGGCTGCCTATTCCCAATACGCCCATTAAAGTCTCCCATCTTTTAAGAGTGTTTCCCCCTGAGACAATAATTTAAGAACATCTTGTTCCAATTCAAAAAAGGGATCATCCCTATCAAGCACTCCACCATTGTAGACCGGGGATTCGCGTGGTGGGAAATAACATCCTGCTACAAAGACCCTTCCTCTATGCCCAGCTATTTCAACCCATATATGTTGTTTAGATCCATGCCCCTGCACTAACTTTACCAAATGCTTCATTTTCTGCCTCACATAACATGCAATGCCACCATGACCCTTCAGCCTCCAATGTTTGTAATTCCACACAGAATGTACCAGATCAAAACCTGCAATGTCCAAAGCCCCGCGTTCTTCACTCTCACATGTCTCTAAAAAGAAAACTAAATCTACTTGTTCCAGAATATCTCCCATCATATTCACTTTAGTTGCATTCAAACTGTTTATATTCCAACACATAATCCTGGTGGTGTCGAATTCCTATGCAGCTTCCTGTTCAATTACCACCTTCCCACGACGCCAAAAAACTTTTTTACCATCTTGCTTAGCTTCCCGAAATACCTGCACCTGCTCTTTATACTCTTGCAGCTGAAGCCTAGTAAGATCATCATTTATCCATATTTTTTTCCCTTTCAACACGGACTTCTTCTTTAACACATTGATTTTATCTTCCCTGGATCGAAACTTTACTATGATATGTCTATCCCTGGTGTTAGGCTTCCCAACCCGGAATGCTTCCACAATACCAGCATCGTCTATTTGGAGCTCTTGTCTACAAAAAGACCTCATTGCTTCAGTGGTTTTCTCTTCAGCCTCTTCCGACAACCCTATGATTCTAAGATTCAGGGCTTTTTCCTTCCTTTCTTGCTCTTCAATATATGCTGCCAGCTGACTTTTCACTTGTAACATGTCATTACTATGATCTTCTGCGGGCGGGAGTACAAGCAGGGGTAAAGAATGGGAAACTCTACCTCAAAAGGGGTCGAGAGAACATGCCGCAGGAACCGACAACGCAGAGAGATGGGATGGACCCACAGGATCCGAGGGAAGATGGGAACCGCGAAATGGAGGCAACGAAAGGACAGGGACAGCAGAAACAGGTAAGGGAAATAACACCGTCTGGGCCAATAGACCGGGAAACAACCCCCAAGATTCTAACACAGACACAGTTAGGGTGGGGAAGCGGAAAAGAGGCCGGAAGAGACCTAGACCAGAACATAACGCTGACAAGGGAGACAGGGGGGGATCAGGGAGCAAAAACGAGGGGGCAGTTAAAGAAAGGACACGCACTAGATCACCAGGGAGGCAGGGGGGTGTAGAAAGGAAGGAAGAAGTAACGATCTGGTACTGGAATTGCATGGGATATCCTTGGGATGATGGAGAATGCCTACACGCAGCACGAGACCAGGATATCATATGCCTGGTAGAGACGTGGGAGCACAGCACAAAGAGGCTACCAGATGAACCAGGATGCACATTGTTCACGTGCTGGAGGGAAAAGAACTACAAAATAGGAAGAGGAAGCGCAGGGCTAGCTTGCTACATTAGGAATAGCAGGGTCAAAAAAGCATGTATTTTGGAAAATGACATTAATAAAAGATACATGCTTATAAATATTGTGTTGCTTGATTACAGAAATCTATATTTGCTAATAGTATATTATCCACCTCAATGTGATAAACTGGAACTATTAAGCATGGGAGAAATTGTCATGAAACACAGGGATAAGGGACTGTTGATCATAGTAGGGGATATTAACGCAAGGACAGGACACGAACAGGCACAGAAAGCAGGGATAGACAAGGAGAGTGGACAGTGGACACAGGCCGGAAGAGGGGAAGAATGGCAACGGAACACAGTAGACGAAATGGAGGTGACAACGAGAGGAGAAACACTGATAGAGGTATGTACAGCTACAGATACAATTATATGCAATGGCCTAAGAAGATGGCAGGATTCAGGCCAGTTCACAAGCACAAACGCTCACGGGAGCAGTATAGTAGACTATGTGATAGCAAACGAGGAAGCAATAAAGGAAATCGGAAAGATAGAGTTAGGGGATTGGCCATTAGGAGGGAGGGAGGGACACAGACCCATCCTGCTCAAGATGAATGTGGCAAGGGGAAGAGCAGATGGCAGGCAAGGAAGAGGCAAATAGGCCAAAATAACATTCAAATTCAGAGAAAACAGAGTGGGAACATTCATAAAAACGGTAAAAAATAGAATAAAAGAAAAGGAATGGGGAGAGGGAATGAAGGACAGAGGGAACGACATGAATGACATCTTGGAAGAAGCAGCAAAAATTGCATTCGGAAGAAGAGAAAGAGGAAGAAGGGCTATAGCATTTCGAAGGTCAGTATGGTTTGACGCAGCATGCATGGAACAACGAAGGAAAGTCAAACAGGCAAAAGGAACTGAAACATACCAAGAGGAATGCAGCAAATATGTGAAGATACTGAAAAGAAAGAAAGCTCAGGACCTGAAAAACCACCAATGGGGATTGGCCGAAAAACTGAAAAAGCGACCTAGGGTATTCTGGAACAATATGAAAAAAGGCTCAAAAACAAAAGGGGGTACAGTAGCAGGAGAGGAGGGGGGAGGAATGGAAATAGAAATAGACTGGACAAGATACCTGGGACGTCTGTACAAAACAGGGGCTGCACCAATCATGGCCCCAGAAGGTAGACACAAACCTCCCTTCTCCGAGGAAGAGGTGACATGGGCACTAAACAAAATGGCAAACAATAAGGCACCGGATCTATATGGGCTACAACGGAGATGTTGAAATGCATAGGAACAGAGATAGTAGGGATCATAACAGAAATATTCAATGAGATAGTACATTCAGGTCTACCGGAAAGATGGCAGTTTAATAAGGTAATCCCGCTCCATAAAGGAGGAAACAAAGAAGAACCGAGTAATTACAGGACTATTATGGTCAGCTCAGTATTCGCGAAATGGTTCGGGAAAACTTTGGATCAGAAATTGAAAACGTGGGCAGAAGCATGGAAACTCAGAGCACAAGGTCAGGCTGGTTTTCGACCAGAGTACTCGACCACGGACCATCTGGTGACCTTAAGGATAATGATAGAGCAGACAAAGGAGAGTAACAAGAAGACCATATGCTGCTTCGTGGACTTTAAAAAGGCCTTCGACACAGTACCCAGAGATAAACTCCTACTTAGACTAATAGGACTAAGAGCACCAGAAGGGTTAGTAGGATCAATTGCAAGGCTATATCAAAAGGTATATGCCAAGACAGATGGGGAAGGGGAAGCCATAGACTGCGACACAGGAGTAAAGCAAGGATGCCCACTATCACCCACACTTTTTGGGATATACATAGATGCCCTACAGGAATTTGTCAAGGAGAGAGGGGGAGACAGTGAAGCACCAATGATAGGGAGAACAAAAGTCCCAATAATGCTGTATGCCGATGATTTAGGTATGATGGCGACCAAAACCAAAGGAACGCACAGAATGCTAGAGATACTAGAAGAGTTTTGTGCGGAGACAGGACTGACAGTCAACCTGGACAAAACAAAAATAGTGACTTTCGGTGCAAAGATAAAACACGGACCCTTTAAATACAAGGGGAAAGAACTAGAGGAAGCCACAGGGTACAGATATCTGGGATATGACACACATGGGGGGGGAAGTGGTCAAAAGGGGCAGATACCAGATTCCAAGCAGCGATAGGCAATTATTACATCATGATGAATTATTGTAACAACAATAGGATCACCAACTAGGAAATCAAAACATACCTATTTAGTACATTAGTAGCATCAACGCGGCTGTACGGATGCGAGACATGGGGACTAGGCCTATCAGAGAAGAAATGGGAAAAACAGGAAGGTATATTGAGGCAATGGCACGGATAGGAATTTTAGGTGAAGACAGGTACATCATTAGCAACAATCTTATATGAGACAGGGGAAAAGCCAATGGAAGTGAGGGCATGGGAAAGAACAATTAGGTACCTAATAAAGGACAACAGCTATGGAAAAGAGGATAAACTGTCGTCACTGGCGATAGAGGAATCAGCAAAACAACACATAACAACAGGCAAGGGGTGGTTTAACGAAGTGGCGAAGTGGACGGCAAGCATGGGGATGCAACTAAGCCAGATTATACAAGCGGACGGATGGGACGAAGAATGGGCAGGCAGAGCAATGAGGAACTGGCTAGCACGGCACACAGGGCCCAAAGCAAACTGGCTATTGGGAACCTTCAATCCAAGGGGACAGATAGGGCATATCACGTACAAAAGCAGCATGCTGAATAAGAGTAACAGGGGAACGCTGGCCAGATTCAGAATGGGGAGCCACGACCTCCGAATTGAGAAAGATAGATGGAGGAAAATAGACAGGGCAGAGCGAATATGTCGAATATGTGACTCAGGAAAAATAGAAGACGAGGCACACATGGTAAAGGAATGCCCGGTATACACAGACATAAGGTCCAAATTTAACAAGGTCAGGTGGGATCTCCCACTCCCAGCACTGATGGACAAAGAAGAGACACTCACAGATGTAGCGAAAGCTATAAAAGAGATGATAATAAGACACCGGGGGGTGCACAAAGAGAGAGGGCTAATAATCTGAGAAGCACGGATGAGGCGGATCAGAGGGGCCCACAAAGTACAGTTCAAAACTGTTTATAGCGATGCATTGTGTATGGCCAAGAAGCCAGCTATAAGCACGATGCGGGTAGTATAAAGAACAAGAGAAGCCCGATAGATGGCTAAATAAACCTATGCGTCTGTTTGCTGGCAGCACCCTTTGGGAGCTCGCAGGACGCTACACAAGTCCGGGGGCCTCACGGCCTGAGGGACGTTAATGTATATTCTATTCTATTCTATTCTATTCTATTCTATTCTATATCGCTGGTCTGCTCTACAATAGAAGGAAAGCCCTGCTTGAACATCTCAAATTCCTCTCTCATTTCCCTTTTAAATTCTGCAACTTCTTGCAACATCTTATTCTTGCAGTTATCAATTTCATGTTGAACTTGAGCAAGAAGGAAAGATTTAAGATCATTCACCATACCTTGGACTGAAGATTCCATGGCTGATTTCATTGACGCCATTGCTTGATCCATTGCTTGTCGCATATGCCCAACTGCCAGCTACAAATCCTCCTTTGTGACTGAGTTTGCTCCACCAGATGTTGGGTCTGCTCCACCAGATTGCACTTCCAGAATTGATTGATCTGCACCAGTACCCTTTAGCCCATCGAATTCCTACCCAGATTCAGAGATGGCTGTCTCAGAATCGACCCTGTTGCAGCAGACTCTAATTGTTTGTTGGGTACGGTAGCAGCTAAATCCGACCCTGTTGCAGACCCAGAAGCTGAGTCCGACCCTGTTGCAGCAAACCCAAAATGCAAAGCTTGTTTTTTGGGCACTGTAACATCAGACCCAGAGACAGAACCGGGCCCATCTCCACCCCTTTTTTTTTTTACCGAGTTTTGTGTGCCATTCTAAATTTTCCCTCTGTTGAAATCGACTGTTGCAGTTTTTTGTTTAAGTTTTCTTTTGTTGCAGGTAGAGACCACCCTTCTGCACGATGACAAAACCCAGCAGATGCCCCCGGAACCAAAACCCAGAGACTCACCAGATCGAATCAAAGCAGCAGCTGTTGAAGTCGGCTATTGCAAGTTTTATTTAAATTTTCTTCTGTTGCAGGTACTTCACTAGGTCGAAGCAGCATCACTGATCACTTGCACAGAGTCTGCCTCGAATCAAGTGCCTAGGTCTAAACCACAAAAGCTCGTTTGCCCTAGCGCCCAACACACAGAGAGAGAGAGAGAGAGAGAGAGAGAGAGAGAGATGTGTATTTTTTACGTCGTAGCACAAGCCAGCATCCTTTAGGATATCTGACGCTCCCTCTTCAAGGAGCACCACCCCTACAAGGATACCGGGGGCCAAAGGTCCTAGGGATGCCAAGATCCCTAGTGAGGTTCGAACACGAGACCTCAATGTGCTAGGACGAAAGTGGACTAACCACACCCACCAACACGACCACGAGGGAAGATAGAGATATATATATATATATAGAGATATAGAGAGAGAGAGAGAGAGAGAGAGAGAGAGAGAGAGAGAGAGAGAGAGAGAGAGAGAGAGAGAGAGAGAGAGAGAGAGAGAGAGAGAGAGAGAGAGAGAGAGAGAGAGAGAGAGAGAGAGAGAGAGAGAGAGAGAGAGAGAGAGAGAGAGAGAGAGAGAGAGAGAGAGAGAGAGAGAGAGAGAGAGCATGTTGGAGCCTAGGTGGCATGGTTGAGCCACCTTTGCATGTTGGAGCCTAGCGGGCATGTTGGAGCTTAGGTGGCATGTTGGAGCCCACGTGGCATGTTGGAGTGCACGTGGCATGTTTGAGCCACCTTGGCGTGTTGGAGCCCACGTGGCATGTTTGAGTCAACTAGGTGGCATGGTGGATCCTATGGGTACAACATTTGAATCATAAAAAATAACATATGAAATCAATTAAACCACTAAAAAATATTTCATTAGAAATGGCATTTTTAGGTCATTAATGTTTGAATTGGAATGTTGGAGCCACCTTGGCATGTTGGAGCCTAGGTGGCCTATTTGAGCCACCTTAGCATGTTGGAGCCCACGTGGCATGGTTGAGCCACCTTGGCATGTTGGAGCCTAGGTGGCATGTTTGAGCCACCTTGGCATGTTGGAGCCTAGGTGGCATGTTGGAGCCTACATGGCAAGTTTGAGCTGGCCTTGGCATGTTTGAGCCGCCTTGGCATGCTGGATCCCACGTGGCATGTGCGGAAACAAATGGTAGATCCTAGGGGCACAACATTTGAAATGCCTAGGTGGCGTGTTTCAATGCAAGTCAAAATGCGACGGACGGGTGACTTACCCACCTCAGAACTGTGAATCGACTCTGCCAACGAACTCAAGATATCGACATTATCTCAAAGACCAAGTTCCGTGGGCAGAAGACCAACACTTGGCCAAGAAGCGCCAAAGGACCTCAACTCGAACACACTTGTAGTCAATGAAGAGAAGTCTAGGAAACCAGTCTACGCCATGAAATGTTATGTGTACATGTTATGAGGTTGTGGTGACGTATATGTGGTACAACCTATTGCATGTCAAGGACGCGTATATGGTTATTGAAGGTGTTCCTGGCAAACTTCAACCTCAATGGTATAGAACCTCCAGATTGTTTAAGGTAATCAATCTATGCAAGAAACTAGCAAAAATAACGCAAAGAACTCAAGTTTCAAGTGATTTTCCAAAACCAAGAAAAGGCACTCTCAGCAAAACTTATGCCACACACAAACAAATTTGATGCTATTTTCCAATTCAAACAGGTGCTCTAATATGCAAAGAATCTATCACCAAAAGTCTAGCCCCAAAACATATGCAGAACCCATTCAATTTTGACAATTTGACCAAGTCAACATAAAATCAATGTTGCTGGCTGAATTTAGATTTTTGCAGAATGAGCAAATGAGATATCTTTTCAATTCTAATACCTAGAGCTATTGCTGACACGCTTGCAAGCACAGTGCATCAGGTTCTCCCAACAAGAAATATGCAAATGTGTCCTCAAAAATCCAATTCTAACTGACAGACTGTCACTTTGCAACAATGACTTAGAAGTTAAGATTTTTGATTTTTTTTGATGATATTTCTTGAATGTTTTTTCTAAAATGAGTTGTGGCGGAGAGGGATAAGAGGAAACTAGGTGTAGGCCAGCTTGGAGTAGATATGCTAGTTTTGTCATTTTCATTTTCTATTTTTGCACCCATCCCAAGAAATCATATTTGGGGATCTAAATTTGGTCGAATTCAATTTTCTTAAAGCCCATTACATTTTGGAATATGAAAATTTTGATTATAAGGATTTTTTGTTTTTAGGGTAAGAATGGCTAGGGATGGGTGGTTTGGCAACAAAGGTGATGACTTGGCAAGCAAAGGGTGACATGGCAATGTGAGGGTGGTGATGTGGAAAAAAAAATTAGCAAATAAAGTTTCTCCTCGTCAAAAACTTTTTTTGACATGGATATGACATGGTGATGATGTGGGGGTGATATAATGGAACCTCTGACATGTATGCACAATGGTGCTTGGATTTTGAGATTTTTAGACCAATTTTTTGTGTTTTATAGGGATGTCATGTCAAAGGTGTGGTTTCTCGTCACAATGTTCCCCCTATGTACTATGATAGCCGCGAAGTTGAAGTTGTAGATAGCTACAAGTATCTTGGTGTAGAATTCTGTAAGAACACACTTTGGGAACAGTGTATTACCAAGCGGGTGGCTGCTGGATGGAGAGCACTCTATGCAATGCAAAACAATTGTTTTCTCGCAGAAATTCATGATTGGCCACGGAAAGCCCACTTGTTTCGGGCTTTGGTAGAGCCTGTTTTACTGTATGGTTCTGAAGTGTGGGGGCCTGCCATTAGTGCTAGTGCTTGGAGCGGGTGCAAAAATCCTTTCTCACTTACAGCCTCGGAGTTAAAACAACGGTGCCCTATGTTATTCTTTTACAAGAGACAGGTTTTTGGCCTCTTCAACATTCTGCCATGAAGCGCCATCTCCACTATATCTGCAAGGTGCACCACATGGATGATGTTAGGTATCCTGTTCTTGCACTTGCCATGGCTGAATCTCCTCAGCGTTTGAAACGATGTTGGAAAGAGCATTGCACTACATGGTTTGCCCGTTGGGCTGTGCAACCGAAACCTTTGCGATGCTTGCCGATTCGATCCCGAGCTTTTGCAACAATATCTCAATGGTCGTTTTTCTCAAAAGATCACGGGGGGACGATTACTTTGGCCCAAGTGAAAACCGGTCATTATCATGCACACATAAATCCCACCTTGGCACGGGGCCCCAAGCTTATTTGCTTGCTTCATTGTCGGGGAACAAGCTTGTAGCTATTGCATCAATTCGCATGGGGTCCCACAGTGTCTGGATTGAGAGGCGGTAGATGGGAGCGGCCGCGAATTGCCTTGGCGAACTATGTAATACTATTGTCCGATTCTGCCATGTGTTATTGAAGATGAAAGCCATACTCTTCTGAGTTGCCCTGCTTTTGAGATAGTCCGGAATCATTTTTTGACCTTAGCATTCCATTCCACGCTTCCACAACTTCTCAGAGCACCATCTGTGCATGACTTGGCATTATACATACTTGAGGTTCTAGATAAACGTCTGCAATTACTGAGCCCTCAATAGTCATTATCTGCGCTTGTCTAGTATCATCATTACTGCAAAGGTTTTTCCCTTGAAAACCTTTCGAGGCAGGGGTTTTTTAATCCTAGTAGTAATGATTGTACTAGCCCATTGTATGGGTCCCATGACCTATTGGTCTCCGTAGACGTTAAAAAAACTATTCTATTCTATTCTATTCTATTCTCTCTGTCTTTGTTTTTTAGAGAGAGAATATGGTTTTTGGACTTTATGAATGGCTAAATTGGATGAAATTTTAGCAATTTTTCATATGTAATGGATGAATGGTGTACTTCTGACTAGGAAAAATGGTCTTGCTAACTTTGGTCTCGACAAATGGCAATGGTGTATGAAAGGGGAGAAAATGATGTATAAGAGATGATTTTTTTGGGTGGAATGATGGTAATAAAGCCTTGGGAAATAGCAAATCATGCCTTAGGAACTAACATCATGGCAAAAGCTTGAATCGTAAAAATTACCATCGAATTTCGAGTGGTCTTCCAAACTTTAACTTTGGGGTCTTCAACCTTTGACTTCAAGTGTTCAAGATGCTTAGCCGATGAAATTTCCTTCAAGAAATGCCTATATGATGCCAAACTATTGTCCATCTTTGCTTCTTCATATCAATGTGTCTTCTACAAGTTGCCAAGTGATGGATGTCTTCAACTTTCACGCTCTACAAGCTAACACACACATTTATGAAGTGAAATGTTTGTGAAGTGTGTCAAGCATGCATATAGCTCTTGTATGCTGCCATTTTGTGGCAGTAATGGCATGTGACAATCCCCCTTAAACCCCCTTTGGTTTGGGTGCATATTCACACGGGGGGTGACTCCGGGCAACGAGAGCTGTTGGATAGGCATATTCACCCCTTATTCCTTAATCTACACCGTACGTAAAGTTCCTCGTTTGTGGGGTATGCAAGTACAAAATTTGCTATACTGTATAACAAGATTCGCAAAATACTATAAGATTTCAAGCGGAATACTATATGGTGTTAATTTCATACGTGCAAAATACAATTATGAGGGCTCTCGCTGCCCTACGTCACCCCCCGTGTGAATATGCACCCAAACCAAAGGGGGTTTAAGGGGGATTTTAATTTAAATGTGTTGGACCCAATGGTTGTGTTAATTAATGTCAATGGTAGTTATGTGTTGGTTGTTAATATCAATGGTTGTTATGTGTTGGTTGTTATGTGTTGGGGGATTTAATTTTTATATGTTGGATGTTAATGGTTTGTGTTGCAAAAAAAAAATTTTGCCCCTTCGGGGCCTTAGGAACGTCACCCTCCCCCTCCCATGACCTATTGGTTTCCGTGGACGTTAAAAAAACTATTCTATTCTATTCTATTCTCCCCCCCTCGGTGTGACAAAATTTTTAGAATTCAAACCAGAAAAAAACTAGAATTCATTTGAGGCTTTCATCACCTGTAGCTTTTGAATTTCATCACAATAAAACAAATAGAACATAAGTAAAAGTTACCATAAAGATAGAATGATTGATCCCATTATTTCGAAAGTCATAAAGTTTGCAACACCCATACACAAACATTTTTCAAACTGGAATTTAATGTGAGCCTTTGGTCTCCATGGATTCTTGTGGTGAGAAACCAAAGTGGGAAACTTTTCGCTTGTTAGCACAAGGATCTAGAAGCCTTAAGCGCCTCAAAATCTAAAATGCATGGTAATTTTTGCAAGCTTCATTCGAATGAGCCATAAAACAATATCCAATAGCGCAATCCTGTATTAATCAGCTGGTAAGATGTGAAAGCCTACCAAACCCGGCCGAAAAATTGCTGTTTTAGCATAGATAACTTAACCAAACATATCCATATCATACACTATCAAAAAGATCTTGGAGAGGATTTCCAACGCAATAAAAATCATCTGAAACAGAGCTCTGGATCAAAAGTTATAATAAGAAATGTGTTGCCGGCGGGGAAACTGCACTACATGCGCCCTTCAAGCCCTTCATGTGCCCATTATGCACCACACACACAAAAAGAGGGCTTTTGTTGTGAGCCATTGGTTGTTGACCATTATGCACCACACGCACAAAAAAAGGGCTTTTGTTGTGAGCCATTTGTTGTTGACTATTATGCACCACACGCACAAAAAAAGGGCTTTTGTTGTGAGCCATTGGTTGTTGACCATTGAAAAAAAAACGGCTAAAATCAATGGCTCAGAAATGGTGCACTCTAGATGTATGCATTCGTACATCCATTTGAATACATCACGAAATCATAGGAAAACCTTAGTGAAAAGCATACAAAAACACAAAGAAAACCGCCTGTTATTATGCTACATATGGATTCTTAGAAAACCATAAAAAGCCACACCTCAAAAAAACACTATCTTAAAAAACAACACCTTAATAAAAACATCCCTTCAAAAAACCATACCGCTTGAGAAAACAACACATCCTTAAAAACGAAACTACACCTCCTTAAGAAACCACACATTCTTAAAAAAAAAACTACGGCTCCTTAAGAAAAACTATAGGATATCCTTGGAAAACCACACCTCAGTATAACTACGTGTAGGTTTTTTTTAAATCTTCAAAAAAACAACCCGTATTTTGTTTTTACTGTTGTTTTCAGCCATGGACCAAATGTTGGGGTTGTAGTGATCCGATTGAACATATGACATACACATCACACCAGAAATGAAGCAATTTTTACGTCACGCCACATTGGCAACATCCAATTGAATATATGCACACCAACAACACTAATATTGCTTATTGGCACACCAACAAAGAAGGAGAAAAGCTCACACACTGCACCAATATTGCTTGTGCCAACATAGCACCAACTTAGAATAAAATGAAGTACTTTTTTTACGTCATGCCACGTCGGCAACATCCAATTGAACATATAACTTATACACTACACCAACATAAGGGAAGGAAAGCTCATACACACAACACCAACATTGCTTATTGATACAACAACATAGAAAAAAACATTTTTTACGCCATGCCCGCGGCGGCAACATCCAATAAAACCTATGACATACAAACTAAACTAACATTGCTTATTGGGTCCTACCCCTAATCATCTTACATTGAATACGACTCTGACCAAACTCGAACTTAACTCGAACTTAAGGCATATTTGTTCTAGGACTAGTATATTACCACTACACCAAACACCTAGACACACTTGAAGCCACTGGAACCAATATAAGGACCTTTAGAATGAGATTGAATTTGCTGATAACTGTGATGTTTTAGCTCCCAACTTCTCATTTTTATCAACCAATATAAGAGGGATAGTCAATCTCGAATAAAGTTCATATCATCTTTATGATTGTATACATCTTCTTCCTTTCTTTGATGCAACAAGTTGAGGAGCAGGATCACCAAGTTTCTATAGCATAAATTGCAACTCAAAGCAATTTGAAACATTAGTTGTTCCAATGGTATTATAATGCTCCATTGTTCTTTGACCATCAAATCTCCAACAATATGTAGATTCAACCCCACGACTCCAATGCTTCACAGTTGCCATTTTGTCTTCACACCATTTATAAAATTGCAAAATTCCACGTGTTAGCATGGGCAATAAAGGAAACCATCGAGATGATCAAGGTGAAATTGGGGCTTTATATGGCTTTCCAACTTAGGGCAAACCTCTCAAATAATGGCATATTAGTTTCTATCAAACAAAATAAATGTCTTAATTCAGACACTGGAAATTGCTCTACTGTTAGCCCTTTGTTCATACACACATTCCTAGCGCACACACAGGCAGACATGCAATGCCATTTCGATGCCTTGGACACATTTTGCCACATGACTGACATGCGTGTCAACTTAGCCAAAACCAAGGTGGTTCTGGTATCGTCCGCACGCCAGCCAAGGCCTCCAATCCTCACGTATCGTGGCCAAAATGTTGAATGGTGTCCGCTTACAAATATTTGGGGGTGGAATTCCGTCGGCCATGAACAGGGACAATTCCATCCGGCTGCGAGCCGCGGCAGGTTGGAAGGCACTCTATGCAATGGAGAACAATAGCCATAAGGCGGAGCTATATGATTGGGCCCATCAACGCATCTATTCAAGGTGCTAGTAGAACCTATGCTTTTGTACGAGATCGAGGTCTAGGGCCCGGTGATTTTCCTCGCCACTTGGAATGATTTGGAGCAGGTGCAGAAAGATTTCTTGGCAGGGGCCCTGGGGGTGAAGTCCACAGTCCCATACCAGATACTGCTGCAGGAAACAGGTTATTCGCCTCTTCAAAGGGGGGCCCTTGACAGACACATCGTCTACTTCCAAAAGGTGGTCAGCATGGACGATACTCGTCTCTCTAACCTCGCTTACACTGTGGCAATGGGGCCTCAACGCCTAAAAGCCTGCTGGCGAGAAAAGAGAGCTCAGTGGCTGGCCAGATGGAATGTACAGGAGCATAGGTGCATCCAAGTGCAAACGGAGGCAGATCGCCACAGCCTCAGACAGTACCTTGACACCTGCTTTCTCAGTAAGCTATGGGATGCCAGCACCCTTGAACAGGTCAAGACGGCATTTTTAACATCCATTGGGGAGTAACTGGTCTATGAGACACGGTCTATGAGACACACTCACCACATTGACATTGCTTGATAGGTCTCCTGACCTCATTTAACTTACATTACATTACTGTTATGAGAATCTTGTTTCCTTCCTCAAATTTACTAAAAGGAAAGAGCCCTTGGATGTACTAAATCTTCGCATTAATGCTGCTTGCTTGTTTCTATCCAATGGAGAAAATATATGCTTTTAGTATTTTAGATGTGTAAGATGGATGCAAGCTAAATATATGTTTTGTTTTCCTCTCTTTATGCACTAGTATGTAGGCACCACGGTTGTTGGAACATGTGAGGGACATGCTTGTGGTGCCTACCTTAGTGAGCAAGATGTCGAGGAAGATGTAAGAGAATAAATTAGTTTACTTATATGTTGCCAAAAAAAAAAAAAAAATCATGGACTAGGCTAGTGCTACTATAACTTCTAAGTCCTTGCCTCAAAATTTTAAAAGGAACAAGCCTGTGCCGTAAATCATAAACACTATATATGTGTAATAAAACCTTGGGAGACTGCTCGAGTAGATCTTGGTGTGGGATTTCTTGATACCACCCTAAGAGGGTGGGATGGATTTCCCATAAACATCCGGATGTTTTTGGCCAGTTAGTTAGGTCGGGGAAGTTAAGGAATGTTACATTTGATATTAGAGCAGGGCTTGAGTTCGAGTCTCCATGGGGGCATGTATGACTTGGATACTGTTGGACAATATAGACTTGACTTGGTCTTGGACACCATGGGATGGTGTGTTCTATGGTCTTGTGAAGCAAAGGGTTCCAAATGATATCATGTGATTAGTGTGCTATTACCAATGGTACAAGTGTTTGATTGTACGTGGAACATTGTAGCAATGGAAGACTCCCATATTGTAGCAATGGAACACTCTCATATAAAGAAGTCTAGGTAGTTCAGATAAATTGAATTGAATTGAACTGCCACATTGACTATTGATATATTATAGTCTAGGTAGGAACAAAATATTTTTACCTATTTTGTTATTGTGATTCCATGATCCAAAAATTCCATCCTTGAATCACCGTGCGGAGACCCCGTTATCCTACACAAAAGCCCCCGTTATCCGGTTTGGCGGATGGTCGCTGTAGTCATTTATACCAGGGTTGAATCACAACTTTGCTATTCCGCCCGGATGGAATCGCCAATTTACGATTCTTCGAGATGGAATCACCGCTCATGTATTCCGCCGTTGCTAATCACAACCGTATTATTTATTAGCGAGGCGGAATCACAATCATGTTATTCCGTCGATTCGGAATCACAACCTCGCTATTCGCCGGATGGAATCACGAACATCCGATTACGTCGGAGATGGAATCACCACTTCACGTATCCGCCGCAATTATACAATCACAACATTGCTATTCCGCCGGATGGAATCACAACCATGCGATTCGGCCCGGTGGAATCACAAATGTAAGATTCTTCGAGATGGAATCACCACGAATGCATTCCGCCCGACGGTATCACAACCACGCTATTCTGTGGGACGGAATCACAGTTTAGTGATTCCGTCGAATTGAATCACTCCGTTGATTGATTCCGCGGATGGAATCACTCCTCCGTGATTCAAAAGGGGGATGGAATCAATTTCTCGCGGATGAGGCTGATTCTCAAAGTATAACTTACATTTGCTTGCAAAAGCAAGCGAGGTGGATTGAATTGGAAGAAAATAGGGTGGAATTGGAAGAAAATATAAAGTTGTGCTACTCCATTTTTTGTGCCTGTCCATTGTTATCCTATGCACTGCCTCGAGAATTTTTATGGATGGGGATTTGAACCCCTTGCCAATATTGGCAATGCCATGGCGCTTTGCTTTAAAGCAAGAAAAAAACAAGGAACAGTGGTTGGTATTTTCAATAAGAACAAGATAAAACGGGACTCGGGAGGGAGAAAAAAAAATCATTTTAAGGATTGAACAGGAAGCAAAATGCAGGAAGCAAAGATGCAAGATGTATGTGTTCTATGCAAAATGTAACCGGAATGGAGATGATATGTAAAATGTGGATGAAGGCGGCAAAAATGCCGGATTAACCATGGGATCTGTAAAAAAATGCAGAAGGATTAACAGGGTCTGTGAAAAAATGTGACAGGAAAACGAGGGTATGGCTAGGGAAATTCGAGACAGCGGAAGATGCAGCAAGGGGCGGTTAAAAGACCAAAATCGAGCCTCCACTAAAAGCAAGAATTGTTAATAGATGAAGTAGACCTCCTCATTTGGAATACTGTGGAGCGGAGAAGATAGTGTTTCGGGAAGGTCACTCCATGATTTGTCGGGCTTTAATCGCTCACAACCTCTAGGAGATGGCAACATAACAGAGCAACATCTTTGAGAGCGTAACCATGGATTTTTCCCATAGCCTTCTACCAAACCACACTACTCCTCTTTTTAAAAGCGCCATAGTATTCCGATGACGATATCCCGGTTCCCGAATTTGATCCGAAGTTCTTTCTTCCAACAAACCGATATTCATCACAAAGGGCACATCTAGGAAAGCTTTTGATGGTGATGGGCGTCTCCTACCATTAGACCGATTCAAACAAAGCATCAAAAGGGGCAAAATTTTCCGTGGTCCGGGCTTCGATCTTGATAAGAACCCTAATCGCATTTTTAAGAGAAAAAGGATTCTAAGAAGCTTTTCAAGGACGTAAAAGCAAAGAAAGAAGTCTTTTTATCGGGATAATCGAATTAATATGATAAATCAAAACCCCAACCTAACTCTTCCGATCCAAATGCAAAGTCGGCTGATTCTTTTTCTCAAAGCCGATTATTTTTATGCTTCATCTCATGCCGAATCGAAGTTTCTAGCGACCCTGCTTTTTTACGCCATAGCCTAGCCATTTCACGGATCCGTAAAAGAAAATAAAAAGATTATTAGTAAGAAAAGAAGGAAGAAGATAAGGTGACGAGCCCGGATCCCTTACCCTATTTGGACGGAACCATGAAGAAGTATAACTATCGAAGAAGAACCGCTTAAGTCTTACTATCACGCCATACCCTAAAGCTTAAAAATGAAGCACTAAATAGCTCTTAAAAATGAAGCACGAAATGTTTTCCGCCATAGCCACCATAAGGATCCAACAGAAGAAAGTAAAACGATAACAAGAAAAGAAAAGAAGGAAGATCATTTTCGAGCAAGCCGCCATAGTCCAAAGACCGGAAAAAAACCTCCAAGAAGAAAAAGGAAAAAAATTTGAATTTTTTAGTTTTATATTTCAAATGGTGATTCCGTCCCATGGAATAACACAGCGGTGATTCCGTCTGGTGGTATTTTGCAGATGTGATTCTGCCGGAAGGTATAAAACGGACGGCCAGGATGGACCCTACAAACGGATGGCTGGGATCCATCATAAGGTACACCTGACGTTGTCAGGTACGGAAAACGGAGCCTCCAAAACGGATCCCGTTCCCGGAGGGTTTGTGATTCCGCGGGATGGAATTTTTTGCGATGGAATCACAATAACCGGGGTAAAAATATTTTCACGCGTCTAGGTAAGAGACTTCTACTTTTGCTATTTTGTTTGTTTTGGCGACTTTGGCAATGATCCCAAAATTTAGTCACTTAACAAGAAATCGATAACGAAATTTCTTGTCAAGTTACAAAGCTGGGTTGAAAACGATTTGTAAGGATGGGAGATGTAGACGACGAACAACCATTCAAGTAGAAAGGGTCAACAAACGTGTTCAACTAAAATCGAACCGGTCGTTTCCACAACATAGTAAAAACGTGGAAAATAAGCAACGCGTGGACTCCACTTTCGCTCTGATTTTCAGTACAATAAATCCCTCCCTTCCTTCGGACTCCTCAACAAACAGCCTCCTATTCTGGTGCTAAGCAACAAAGCAGAGAATTTGGATATGGCAGCCTTCAAGGTTGAGAAACCCAATGGCCCTGCCTGTGTTCTTTCCATCGCCACAGATAATCCAGCCTTCTTCGTGGAGCAGAAGGACTACGCAGAGTTTTTATTTGATGCCTGTAACATGAATGACAAGGTGGATTTGAGGAGGAAATTCGCACGCATTTGTAAGTTTTTGCAGACCCAATTCATTCAAAAGCCTGCTTACAATTTATTCATATATGGACTTCACTTCCTTTCAAATTCCTAATTAGGGCCATCCATTTCTCCTAAAAAGATGTTTTTCAATTTATTCAGACCATGATCTATGTTGTATAAGCTGTTATTCAGCTAGGTCTTATGATTTATGTTGTGTATTTGATCAGGTGAGAAATCTGCAATCAACAAACGCCATTACTACATGACCAAGGAGATTCTGCAAGCCCATCCCAATATCACAACATATGGAGCGCCATCTCTGAACTCAAGATTAGATATGCTTATTGACGAGATTCCCAAGCTTGGAGCATCTGCTGCAGAAAAGGCCATTGCAGAATGGGGCCAGCAGAAATCTAAAATTACACATGTAGTGATGACCACCATAAGTGGAGTGGACATGCCTGGTGCAGATTATAAAATTATTAAACTGCTTGGTCTCAACCCTGATGTAAAGAGAGTTATGCTCTACCAACAGGGCTGCTTTGCAGGAGGAACAGTTCTGAGGGTTGCAAAGGACTTGGCAGAAAATAACAAGGGATCTAGGGTTCTTGTAGTTTGCAGTGAAATTACTGCCTCAACCTTTGAGGCACCATCTGAGGCACATTTTGATGGGCTGGTTGGATCTGCTTTGTTTGGAGATGGATCTGCAGCAGTAATTGTTGGAGCTGAACCTCAAAAGGATGAGAAACCTTTGTTTGAGCTAGCCTGGGCGGGCGAATGTGTTCTTCCAGACAGTGATGGTGCAATTGAGGGAATTCTGCGCTGAGGCCGGGTTGGTTTTCAGGCTTCAGAGAGATGTCCCCTATGTGATCTCCAGCAATATTGTTCAGGCTCTTGAGAAAGGAAGGGAGGCTGTTGGATCTCCTGATCTGAATGATATGTTTTGGGTGGTCCACCCAGGGGGGCCCCTTATCCTTGACAAGATGGAGGCTGCTCTTGGCTTGAACAAGGATAAGCTTTCAGCTACAAGGGAGATCATGGGTGATGTTGGTAACATGTCTAGTGCCTCTGTCATCTTTGTTCTTGACCAAATGAGGAAGAGATCCATCAACATGAAGTCCTCAACCACCGGTGAAGGTTGTGACTATGGTTTCCTTCTTGGCTTTGGTCCTGGCCTCACAGTTGAGTCTGTCGTCTTGAAGAGCTTGCCTATCCATTAGAAATCCATTCGTGTATATATAATATTCTTTCGATTGTAAGGTGACATGTGATTTCAATATCACTTGAAATGCTTCTGCCAAATATTTCTTTAAACTAAACATTAGACATATCTGAATCAACTTATTTGTGCTCAATTACTAAACAGATGTTGACCAAAATCAGATTGAAAACGGTCTCATCTATTTTGGTACTGAAGATGCTCTCAACTATTTTGGCATTGAAGATCTCTTAGTTACCTTTCAGATAGTTTAAAATGGATGTCTATACATCTTGGGTATACCAAAGCTCCAAAATGCTTCAAAATTGCCTTTAGTACCTACCTGGGTAAGAGATCTGAATCTGACATGTCAAACTCCATCTTGGTGGAGAAGATGCTTAAGGTTCTTAACAAGCACATCCCATTCCTAAAGTAACTTGCTTGGATTTTTTATTTTTTTCTCTTGGCTTGAACAAGGATAAGCTTTTAGCTTTTTGCTTTTAGCTATTGCATTTGTACTTTCAAGTAGCAGGGAGTACAGTTTTTTTAACAGTTCTTTAACAGGCTTATATAAAGTAATACAAACAGCCCCTGGATTATCAATTTCAGTTCATGCACATGTACTGCGAGATTTGTATTTTCAAGCTCGTACACAAGAATAAGGAGATAAACCTTTTCCTAAAATAATAATCCCACATGCACGGTGCTGGAATTTGCATGTGAAAGTGATTATGTTCGAGAACTTCAGGCAGGCCACTAGTATGTGTTGATAGAGATCTGAAGGAATATCCAGAAGACGAGCTGCTGCCAATAATTAAATAGGGTTTGATATGTACTTCACAAGAGTCCTTCAAGCGGGCCATCAATGGCAGAGGTTCTTCCAATTTTAGTGCTTATCAAGCCGCTAGATAATGATATGAAAGACTAAGAAAAGAGTAACATAGCAAGTAAAACTTCTGTTCCTGTTATTTATCAAATTTATTTACTGGAGGAGTTTTATTCAATTGCAATTGCAGATATAGTTATTGAGCCGATCAAATTTCGTGACAACTACTTAATGTAGCACCATCATTGCTTGTTTCATTTGGAACTTGTCCTTGTAGGGGAGGTCCTGATAACACCATCAACATCTGTGATCAATTACATCATAAATCCGGATCAAAAAGGCCCTAGACCTTTTGCATTCTTGCTTCTCAATCCTTTCACAATAAGGTTACACTGATATTCTATAAAATGTTTATCATAGTGAGAAAACGTGTATCTTGAAAGTGGGGATGTTTATGGTTCATGAAAATTGAAATTCAGTCTCATGTAATTCTTTTGTGCAAAATTTCTTTGCTCCAATTGATATTCAGTTGGTAGAGTTGTTATGTGCGAAATATGTTTGCTCCAATTGAGATTCAGTCTGTGTAGTTGCTATGTAAAAAATATCTTTGCTCTATCCATTCCATTCTATATCAATAGAAATTCTGCTATAAAATTCTACGTATGAAACGGTTAACAACAATTCTAAGTATGAAAGAATGAGTTGTTTCTGGATCCCGGATGACATTTTCAACTCCAGCCAGATTCAAGCTGCTGGTTCAATCGTAGATGGAAAATCCCTGATAAACTTCTGTGATTTTTACCACTTACTCTCGTTGCCAATTACGGTGCCATTTCCTGCCACGTCCGCTAACTCCACTGCCGTATGTGGAATTACGCCCTAAGATAGAGATAGAGATAGATTTGCATCAAATTGCTCTGCGGCTTGGGGTTTGAATTAGGGGTTTGGTTTTGTTTTTTTCTTCTAGGGTTCAAATTCTGCCAAATTTGGCAGAAGGAATTCTTCTGCGGGTTTGGATTTCTGCGGGTTTGGAAGCTAAGCTGCTGCTTCTACTGCTACGAGGAAGCTTTGCTTGTGAAGATCCATCCGATCGGATCAGGAGGTCAATTCCGCTACCCGTTCTGTGCTTGCCACGTGTACAACCGTTCAATACGTTGCTTTTTAATGGTTGGCAAATCAAGGGTGGTGGTTTTTTTTAGCATGGTTGCCTAACCCGAGGTGTACATTTGCTGCAATTCTAGCTATGCCACGAATGAATCACGAATGAATCACGTCTCCCAAACTTACTTCCTTTCTGCACCCAAACTTACTTCCTTTCTGCACCCACGTCAGCTATGGCGGATGAAATCTTTCTTCGTTTTTTCCTCTGTGGCGTTGTTGCCAGAGACGAGCTCTTCGTTCTTCCTTTTTCTACTCGATTCTGAGTCGATCCAACTCCGGCAATATTTGATACTACTCATTCATTAGCAAATCCAGCTGTGCAATGCTTGGCCGTTCTTCGTCACTGCCTGAGCTGTGTAAGGGAAAGTGAATTGGGTATAAGGGACAGCGACTGGGGTGCTACACATGGGTCTCAAAAATCTTCAAAGTGTAAGCTTCTATTGAATTCTCACAAAGGTAGGCACCGTTTGCTCTCAAATTACCTTCCTTCCTCGATTCTTTGCAGATTTCATGTGCTTCTAAAGAAAAGCATCTCATGTGGATCTTCTTTCTCACCTTTGCCTTATACTATTAAGCAACAGTCAGGAGGAAACATGCAATAGGACATGCAGTAGGGCAAATTTCAAATCAGATTATGGAGCCATAAGCATATGTTGTAGAGTTGACATAAATGGAGATACCAATTAGAGCACAGGCCATGCTGGTTTAGAAATTATGTATTCGTTTGCAGTGGCGTTTATATGACTATTAACATCTTGTTTAAGCTGTGTTTTATATGACATCTTTAATTAGAGATTTGTGGCAAGTAAGGGAAGCTTGTTTGAGTCATTCCATAGCCACTTAGTGTCTCTGCCTTCTAGACTGCAAGCTCTTTATGATATTGTGAATAAATTAATCTTGTCTGCAGAGGTTTTATAAGTTCTGATAAATTTTTCCATTTCACACAGATGGTACCATTGTGGCAAAATACTATTGTGCACCACGCAAGATATGGTCATGTGGATGTGATATGCATCTCCATTTAACACCATCTTGCATGATTTCATCCCCTTTTAAAATTTTCTCATACTCTTTACACTAGGCTCAGAAATTATACGCTGACATTTGAAATTGTTTTTAGCCAATATGCACTTGGATAGTTAAGATGATGCTAATGAAGAACTATACAGAAACCTTTCCTATTTAATTAAGAGTCATGCTGCAAGACCTAAAAGGCATCACGAGTTCCTATTGTTTGGAGTCAAAGGTTGCCGCCATACATCAGAGAGCCATATCAATAGCAATATTTGAAACCCATGATTTGGCTGGTGCAACGTCTCCAGCCAAATACTTCGTAATTGTAGCTAACATCCAGCTTCATTAAGTCTAATGCTAGTTGCATTGCCTTGCATTTTAAATTATCCAGTAATGGGTGTCTGCATTTTTTTGGCTTAACAACAACAGTATTTCGCAGTAATACTTGTACTACAGGGAATATGTGGCGATGTTATGCCCAATGAATTACCCTCATATGATGATGACTGCGGCATTTGCTAAAGGTATGTCTGTTGAGATGCCACTGCGCACTAATCATCATAAGATAATAGCAATACCATTCAAAAATTGTTATCCTATACAACTGATCATGTTTCTTCAGGCTACAAGCTATTATGAGGCTTTTATGGACAATTTTGGAGCCTTCCTGGAGTGCACATAAAAAAAATCTGGCAGAGTATATCTACAAGCTAATTATGGTTTCACAGGTGGATTCTGCAACAAAGTGGCCACAATGTAACCTGCAGCTCAAATGCTAGGATCTAATGTGACCTAATGTGAAATCTCATTGCCAATAAGAGCTTATTGCAAACAAATCTACATGAAGAACATTCTAGAAATTTACCATGCTTGCAAAGTTTCATGGCTCTTATGGATGATCGGCCCATAACCGCATACTTATACTTCTGAATCTTTTTCCTGACTTGGCCTATAAAGTACAATTTGAGAATATGGAAAAAGAGATTTAGAATATTAAGCTCATGTGCCTCTAGATGCTTTCTTCTACTCAAATTATTCTATAGTTTATTGGCAATCTTTTTACAAAAAGAGAGCAGAAAGAGGAAAATGACCAAATGCTAACCTTGAGCTATCTAGATTTGTGTAAGAAAAGATGCAGCCAATTCAAATTGGGGGAGATTGGGGGAGATTTGCCCCAATTCGAATTGGGGGAGATTGGTGGAGGAGGAGCTGATGTTCAACCCTGTTCCAGCCAGAAGGATGGAGAACTAGAGAGATAATGGATCTAGCTATGATTCCGATTAGTACATAGATAACTTGGATTACTAGATAGTCATAGGATTAACCCTTGTATGCTTAGAAGATAGCTAGGATTAACCCTTATATGAATAGATGTATGGTTAATCTCTATTTTATGTTCTATTCGAAGCTATGGATGGATGGATGTATAATGATAGTTCTCTTTCTGTTCCTCGTGTGTTTGTGGAGATTAAGAGGGGTAAGAGACCTAAAGGCTATGTAGAAGTAGAGATGCTTCTAGCTAGAATCCCTTAAATCCTAATAAATGCGGCCTGTGCACAAGAGCCCTCCTGGCTGTCGATGGTGTAATGTGACTGAGCACCAGACAAGGATCATGGTGGTGAAGGAACCTTGCCTAGTGTGGCTACAAGGCTCCCTAATGTAGCTAGGTCTATAGTCGGCCATTGCGTATGGGCCGGGTATGGATCTGACACCTCTTGGGTCGCAGGAGATGTGCCTATAGGGACGTTCTGTGCTCGATATACGTGCCGGGGCGGCCTATGGATTTTGGGGGGTTAAAGTCGGGTACGGATGCGTGATTGCCTGGCGGAACCACGATTCTCTAGCCACCCATGGAAGCACCGTGCTCTGGAAGGGATTTCCCCTTTCCTGCCTCATCGGATCGGGGAGATGTAACCCGGAGTAGTCTCATAGGGTGATTCCATGAGATTACATCTCCGGAAGGGTATAGCCATGTCATAGCATATTTCATCCTATCTGCAAAGTGTGTATAGGAGGGGCGGATGGAGTGGACTACCTTAGCCATTGTTCTATGCCAGCCAACGCCATGTTATACCTCTGTCTGTTGTTATCCGGAGGCCTTGACCGTCAGTCGACCCCCTTGAGTCTGAGCCCGGAGTAGTTTGAATTGTTATTTCTTACGTTCTTCTATGCCGATGTCATGCCACTATTTTGCCATCACACGTAACTTGGCATCTGCATATACGCCACACCCATGCCCTATTTGCGAGGGTGAACCTCTTGAGTGTCGCCGTTACCCTTACGTTATGTAACATCTCCAAAGTGCAGGTAGTAACCCTCCCAACCAGGTGGCCTACCCATTATGAATCGTAGTCCTTTATTTTCATCTTCTTCTTTAATATGTTCTCTACGTCCTCTTTGGTTGTGAGCCGTCCTCTGTAAGGTCACCGACCCATTTACTCCATCAGATATCTTTTAAACCTCTTGTTGACTTTTAACCCATTATTATATGTCGTATGATACTAGGCTGCAGCTATGTCTTTAAATTTTCCTGTATCCTTTTTAACCCGCATATCATTGGGGGTTATCATTTAGCGTCGTTATCCGCAATAGAACTGCTAGATGTTGCGTCCCTCTGTGTTGACGTCATGCCGCTATGCCGGTATTACAAATGACTTGGCATACCTCTATAAGCCATAGTCATGTTTTGATTTAGGAGTGAGCCTTTGTGAGATTTGTAAGTTACTTAGAGTCATCACGATGCCTGACTTGCATTTTCTAATTCTATCTAAACCCCCCCGTCTGGTATTCCCCAGATAGTTAATTCCTCGATGAGCGGAACCTTTTACATAATCTAGCCAGTATGCCCACGGGCCTATAAGCTACTTCTCCTCGCGCATATGCACGCCATGACGTCCTGGCGGACGGATGAGCAAGTGGAACTAGTTCCACACGCTCTTCTCGATCATGCGTACAAGCAGACAAGGGACGGCCATAGCCTGTCCTACTTCGTTAAGTGGAATCACTTACCAAAGAAAGGTCCAACATCAGTCCTCAAGTGGGATTTTTGTTGAGGCTTATCATGATTTCCTACGGCAATGCCATGCATGTGCCAACAACGATGTCATCAACTCCAGATTCGACAAAAAGCGGCGCGCTACAACCACCAGCCGATATCTCATGAGACTTAGAACCGGCAGGGATCATGCAGGCTAGCTTTCATGCAGCGGGGATCGGGCTAGATGCATCCTAGGAATGGGGATGGGCATATAGTTATAATAGGATGCCTTCATCTACGGCTATAACGGGAACATTGTCATTCCTTACGCCGAGACAAATGGCAAGCCATAGGCATGATAGGCTTCCCCTTTTTTTTTTTCCTTTTCTTCTTCAAAGGGGGTGGTCCCTTTCATGCAGGGGATCAGACTAGATGCATCCTAGGAATGGGGATGGGCATATAGTCATAATAGGATGCCCTTCGTCTACGGCTATAATGGGAACATTGTCATTCCTTACGCCGAGACGAGTGGCAAGCCTTAGGCATGATAGGCTTCCCTTTTTTTTTTCCTTTTCTTCTTCAAAGGGGGTGGTCCCTTCAACCACAACATATAAATTATTTTGTAAATACTGATGTCTTGTGATTTTGCAGGCCAGACACTTTTTTTGGTGCCTGTAGCTTCTTTTAAGGGGGGGCCATGTTCTTGTTGTGATATGTGTTTTCTATTTGCACTGCTAGGCCCTATAGGCTACGGTCCACCGCGGACCAATGTTGTGCCTGCTTATGTATTATATCCTCAGTGTCGACTTGTTTTGGACTACAGTCCTACACGATGATCGTGTACAATCTATATATGTATCTTTTATATCACCTACCTAAATCTGTTCGATCTCCCTTAATTTAATTTTCCTTGTAAGTTAACCACCTAACGCAAATGCTGAGGACATCATAAATCGTTATGTCCCTTTCCACATAACGTTGCTACATTAATTACCGTTCAACTTTCGCCGGGTTATAAATTCCACATTATGCGTCATTTCAAACTTGATCACCTTAAACATGACAACTTTTGTATGACTTATAATTTCGCATTACCTCTTTAAGGTGGGGAGACTTGCTTCCAACATGTCATGTGTTGGCTTAGAGCAAGAATAGTCTTGATGCTGAGGACAACATCATTTTCAAGGTGGGGAGAATGTGACATTCCACGTATTTATATGCCTTTTGGGGTATAAATACATGACACGTTATTATGAATAATTAATGATGCATTAATTATTCATAAGCTAAGGGTAGCTATTTTAATCATTAATTATTAAGATGAAAACCTAATACTAAATCCTATTTCGAATTTAGGGCTTAACCTAATATTAAAACGGGTTAGAATATTAAATTAGTTAATAATAACCAATTTAGAGTTGCCACCTGTCCCAAATCGATTGGGCAAGGTAGGCTTACTAATTTGGGACACCCAATTTGGGCACCCCAATTTGCTCCAATTCGAATTGGGGGAGATTGGTGGAGGAGGAGCTGTTGTTCAACCCTGTTCCAGCCAGAAGGATGGAGAACCAGAGAGATAGTGGATCTAGCTATGATTCCGATTAGTACATAGATAACTTGGATTCCTAGATAGTCATAGGATTAACCCTTGTATGCTTAGAAGATAGCTAGGATTAACCCTTGTATGAATAGATGTATGGTTAATCTCTATTTTATGTTCTATTCGAAGCTATGGATGGATGGATGTATAATGATAGTTCTCTTTCTGTTCCTCCTGTGTTTGTGGGGATTAGGGAGGGTGGAGACCTAAAGGCTATGTAGAAGTAGAGATGTTCTTAGCTAGAATCCCTTAAATCTAAATAAATGCGGCATGTGCACAAGAGCCCTCCTGGTTGTGGATGGTATGGTGTGGCTGAGCACCAGACAGGTGAAGTGGGGGTGGGACCTTGCCTAGCGTGGCTACAAGGCTCCCTATTGTGGCTAGATCTGTAGTCAGTCATTGCGTATGGGCCGGGTATGAATTTGACACCTCTTGGGTCGTGGGATATGTGCCTATAGGGACGTCCCGGGCTCGATAGGCGTGCCAGGGCAGTCTATGGATTTTGAGAGGTTAAAGACGGGTACGGATGCGTGATTGCCTGACGGAACCATGATGCTCTAGCCACCCATGGAAGCACCGTGCTCTGGAAGGGATTTCCCCTTTCCTGCCTCCTCGGACGGGGGAGATATAACTCGGAGTAGTCTCATAGGGTGATTCCATGAGATTACGTCTCCGGAATGCTACAACCATGTCATAGCATGTTTCAGCCTATCTGCAAAGTGTACAAGAGGGGCGGATAGAGTGGACTACCGTAGCCATTGTTCTATACCATCCAATGCCATGTTATACCTCTGTCTGTTGTTATCCGAAGGTCTTGACCATCAGTCGACCCCCTTGCGTCTGAGCTCGTGGTAGAAGCCTCATTTATGGTGCATTTCCTTTGTTATATTGGTATTTTGTTGTATTCGTATTGATGATGATGGGCCACCCTTCGTGGTGGTATGTTATTTATTTGTATTGTTGCTAGGTGCTAATATGTATGTACGCTTTCGCTATATAGGATTCCCATAGAAGGCATGGGACGAATGACACATCTGTGTCCTTCACCCGGACACTTGCCCATCACAAGTGGTCCGAGTCTGACGGAGGGCCTTTCTGTGGTGATGGAGTTGCCATAGGAAGGGAATTTTCCGTATTTATACAATGGAAGCATCGTATAGGTTCGGGGAGCGTCACACTGTTCATGAAGGTTTAGCTTCTCAACCCATTTTTTCGCTTACCGTAAGTCCGCTATCATGCGGCACCATATTGAAAAGCTCTGCCGTTCTTATTATTTGCAGTGCTAAAGTCATGTATTGTGTTTAACAGGGGAGGATGTAAAAAGCACACTTGGGAGAGCAGTCCTAGTCATTTGGTTGTTTGTTGTGTTAATCATTACTTCTTTGTAATAATCCCTTTTTGGCAACTGCATAGACAACATGGACGTCACGTGCACTGCTATCTGGAGATCGAAAACTATGCGACATATTCTTCTCAGTGGATAAATATGTTTTTCTCCTTATATGAAGCTAAGATGCATATCAATGGTCACTAGAGTAGATTCGTTTACCAGTATTGCACGCACATGGCTCATGGATTGTCTGGTCGGGGCAGCTTGGATGCAGGGAGACATCCTCCAGAAAGCAGCTCAGATGTGGGCTGCTTGGATGCACAGGGTCGTCTTGCAGAAAGCAGTGTTGTCTCAGAATGTAGATCCATGAGGAAAGGGTACAAGCTATTTTCGAATTTCCATAGCAGCTCCTTTGTGGAAACTGCAGAGCCTCTTGTGCAGCAAGGACACTATGATAATCGTATCCATGAGAGTGATAATAGGCAGGCATGGTAGTTGGTGCAGGCTGCACAAATATTTGAAGTTAGAGGGTCTAGAAAAATAGGTTTTTGCAAGGAAGAAGCCTCTTGTCGTAAAGGGAGTGATAAGAAAGGGTAGGATGAAAAACAACCAGTATATATAGAAACCTTCTGATGAGAGCATGACACTTCTTTATCATGAACAGAAGCAGATATTACATTCATTACAATGCCAAGGACACAGAAATTCATTCTTAACGGTGCATGGATTCTACCCATGAATTATGCCCTCATTTCGCAGCGGCGTGTAGCGGCTGCATGGAGGATTATCTTGAATCCCAGCCATGCCAAAATTTGTCGGGTGATGTCTGTTATCTTTGGTACACCATGACGAATCATACCAATTGAAAATATAGGAAAAAGAAGGAAGAGCAGCTTCTGAGCAAGTGCATCAATGCTCCATGTTATGAACTAGCACTTTTAGTGATAACCAACACACCAAAAAGGTGGATCCTTTATGGGCCCCAAACTCTCAAGGCTTTATCCCATATCCCCTTGCACCCAGACCATATGATTCCTTCCCCTCTCGGGATGCTTGCCCTTAAGCATGTGGAACACACCAATCTTGCCACGAGGATTTGAACCTCGGCTCTGATACCAAATGTTACGCACTAGCACCTCTTGTGATAACCAACACACCGAAAGGGTGGATCCTCTATGAGTCCCAACCTCTACAAGGCTTTATCCCATACCCCCGGCACCAAGACCATATCACCCCGAGTCTAATGTAGCCCCTGTAGACACCCTATCCAAGTCGTTCATTGTCAAATTTCATACGCTTGCATATGGAGGATCAATCTCTTGTTGTTAATGAGCTAGTGACGTCTACTTGTATAGCTTGGGCGTTGACTTGTACATATGCTTCTTTTTATAGGTCTTGTAGGTGTAGGATGTCCCATAGTGGATCTCTATTCTCAGTGGAATACTATAATGGTATTCTATTCATTTCCCAAATGCCATTGGAAGGCGGATTTAAAAAGCCTGCAATAAGGACAGAAAACAACTGTCGATCATGTTGCCAGACACGACAGTAGACTTCCAGCCGAACAAAACACTGCTAATGTAGCAGCAACTGCACAAAAGTGGGATCTCCATTCTCATGGGGTACTCTCCTCAGCCCTTGCTGCTTGAAATTGGTTGTTAACTCCATATAGCATCTAAGCTTCGTCGGCGACTAGTCCTATGGTAATCCCAACTTTGTTGTAATTCTTCCTATCAAGATCCCATTTTGGGATACCCAATGTACGATTCATATATTAATATATACTCTTGCCATCAAAAAAAAAGAAAACAGGGACAACAGCGCACTCTCCTCAAACGTGAAAGTCTTCAGTAGCATCGATTAATAATGCCACTATAAAGCCCTATCATGTAGCATCCAAATTCATGGCACCAACCAAATGCCATTGCATGGGCCTATCACGGAGCATTGAAATCCACACCGTCTCCCTATCGTGCCCTCACTACTTCTAGGCATCAAACATCTTTCGGCTCGTGTCTTAACGCACAAAGTCCACAAGACAATCATGTCGATCAATGAAGCTAGTCCATCCCCGCCCCAATCTTTGCCCCCAATAAAGCATTTCCGCTAGGTTTTTTTTTTTTTCCCCATGTAGCGATCAGGATGTGTGTGTAGTGAGAAGGTTGCCAAGTTGCCAAATTATTTGAGGCATAAGATTTTTGTAATGGTGGGCCGCAATATAGGGGTTAGGGTTGCGTTTAAATTTTTTGTTTTGGCTTGGTCTGAGCAAAGGTCGGTTGTTAGGAATTCATGGCGAGCGTGGTCCGACCAAGGCAAGCGGCTCGATCTGAATCCCGTTGTGCTGGAGGAGATGGCGGACATGTCGGGCACTGAGATGCCGCTCCCTGTGGCCTGCCAAAAGAGGCCCTTCATCGGCTTCAGTTGCAACTGATCTGCTGACACAGGGGCTATGGCATCAACGTGCTAAGCCGGAATTTTGGTTTTCACTTTTCTCCCTCTCCTTCTCAGCTCTCAGTTACCATAGTACTTCCGGATGCTTCCTTTGCACTTGTCTTGCAAAACTTTATTCTGGGTTTTTCGGTTGTGATTCGCAAATTTGGGCCCCTGTCGCCATTGATCAGCTGGAAGTAGGATTTGACACTAATTGGGTGGGCTCAGCCTGCTAAAGATTGCCTTGTTGGGTGTTTTCTCCCGTCTCCATTTGTTAGGTATGTCTGTGTTGGGAAGGGATACATGGAGCGTAAGGGAAGGTTGGCAGGGAAGGGGCTGAGGGAGGTGTTATGCAACCAATAGTTCGTAGTTTTGCCAGCAAGACTGAGCCTGAGATGGGATTGCCAATGTCAGAATTTTGCCTATTGTCTGCTTCCCAGGTAAAGAAATTCTTGTGCATTTTCAAGAAGGAATATGTCGGTGATTCCAGTTATATGGCATGTGATTGAAGGCTCGTCAGATGTGCTCTTTGATTGCTTGATGGTGGAACGATTTCTTTCTGAGTCAGTGTTTTCTGTGCTGGAGACGGTACAGACACATCAATCATTTGTTGCATCAACGAACTTTCTTGGGAAATACATCGGTTGTGTGAGCTGCGGTTTCAATTGCTACTCTATGGGTGGAGATATGGCTGCTATAGGGGCGAGGTGAGGTGGAGTTATACAATTGGAATCCTTGAGAATCTGGCAGGTTTTACAGGAATGCTGTTTTTTGTGCACATGGGCTCAGGGGCTATGGCGGCTCATGTCAATCTGTTTTATCTCTTCTTAGCTGTTGGGTTTCTGTTCTGCGGGCTTCCTTGTGAGGCTGCTTACATGTAATTGGGAGTTCCTACATGTAATTTCATTGTGTCTTACAGTTCTGTACATGCGCCCATGTCCTATGTTTGCAATGTCAATGCAATTTCGTCCAATGAGTTTATGCATTTCTTCTCTTTGTTGTACGCATATGAATACAAGGGTGTGATGTGGAAATTCCTCAATCCTTCATTTGGCATATTATCTTTGGAAATAAGGAGCATTAGGAAATACCAACCGTATAAAAACCTAGAAAAACCACAGAGCAGCAAAACATTTATGTTGTTAAGGATAGCAAAAAGGGCTCAACAAATCTGTTTTAGGAAACCTCCCATCCCAAATACAATGCATTTTGGAATGATGATTAAAACAAACAAGATGATACATTCGATTGTGCCAAAAAGGTTGGCCCAAAGAATCCATTACACTTTCTGAATTAGGCAAACAATGTATCTTTTCTCCGGTTCATGTTCGGCAGCGTAAACAGAGAAAAACAAACAGGAGGCATGGCTTGGAACACACAATGCCATAGCCATGACAACTACTCAGCAATTCCATCCATCAATATGAACTTCCAAATCATGGAAGCCTTTGATCGGAGCTTTGGAAACTTTGAAAACTGGAAACCATTTAGATACGGAAAGGGAAGCTTTAAAGCACGGCCTATTTACGTCATCTGACGGCCTTTCTTCCCATGCTAGTACAAATTTTAACAGTAGTCTAACGCAGACTTTCAAGAAGTTTCTATAAAAGAAGCCTCTAGATGTAACAAACACTTCATTCCATAAAACATTCTTCCGTCGTATAAAGGCAAATGTTACCAATGGTGTTCACATATTTACACAATTAGTAGATGAGAATATTAAACTTTGATCTCCAATGGTTGCAGCCTTCCTTTGTAGTGGCCATTCTCTCAAAACAAGGTGGGATGGATAAGTGGCCTACACAAAAGCATTGTTAATGCTGCATCCTTCCAGGAATACTATTAAACCCCTGTACCGTAGCATTCTTGAAGCTGAGAATCCATATGCATATGATTGGAATGTACATTCAATTGAATGAAGGAATAATGTTACAGATACAACAATTTGGGATGTATTAACTATAAGAGAAGCTTAGTATCTTCTCTCTTTTTCCTGGCGCAATAGCTCTATTATCCTTGGGAGTTTTGCACTGGCGCTCTTTTGTTGAAGTGTGGCTTCCCAACAAACCGATCAAGCGCGAAACGCCTGTTTTGGGTAGTCCACTAATGCAGAATCGAAATCCAGCATAGGTTCTTAAAACAAAAAATATTGCAGTCAGAAACATTCATCCTATCCTACACTAGATAATGCTTGTCAAATCTACCATCAAGATCATAAAGCTGAAAGAAATGATTTCATACCTAATAAATCATCATAGTTTTCTTCAAACAATGAAAGCTCCATTAGCAAAGGTGGTGAATGAACTATTTGCTGAGGTGCTTGAACTCTTCCAGGCCTATATACATCTTTTATATCACTGCTTTCCCTTGTCCTGCCGTACTTCAAAATGGTCTCAGAATGTTCTGGCATTATGTCCAGAAATTCTGATGTACTTCTTCCTTCTCTGTTCTTTCCATTGCTATTGTTATCTCTAACAGGTGTGAAATAGTGTTCGGACCTATTTGTTGGCCTTTCAGAGAGTGACTCTGGAGTGGAGATGACCTTGGATAAAGCCGCTTCGCGAACTGCTTGTCTTAGGAATGCAAGTCCCTCAGCATCTCCAACTGGGACAAAGTAGAAAACTATTGTTACCAATGTAGCATGAAAGGTCAATAAAGAACCTCATTGAACATTGTTTCGTAATCCTCCTAATTACCAACCTCATTAAAACTCCTAACTGCTGCCCAACCACACCCCCTGTACATCTTGCCAATTCATTCATGCATGTAACATTTGTTCCTCAGTCTCAAATCTGAGCTCTTGGATGGGAAAGTAAAAATTTGGATACTTGGTAAACCAATTCTGATGATATGCAAGCAAGTAAAATAGTGCTTAAAGCAAACAACAGCCAGGTCTTCTTACGTGACAGTGCCTATGCGATTAACATGGAAGATTACCAAGTTGCATGGAAGCTTACCTAGTTTTTCATCATTACAGGGAACTGACAATGGGGATGTAGCATTAATTGTTTCCAGTTCCCCATCCTGTAAAAGACCTGATTGATGAGCATATGGTCCCTCATAGGCCTCCTTATCAAGAAAAACTCTGGACATCGAGGACGGCAATAGCTCCGGCAACCTTAACGCTGAAGGAGGTCGATCTAACTCCACCTGTATTCCAGCATTCTTTACCTCACTTCTGTGTTCTGTAGTGATTTCCTGTTGTGAATGCAAAAATGGTCAATCGTTACTTCTCTTGTAAAGATAATCTAAAACACCAGATGATGAGAACATTAATCAAAGTGTATCTTGAGCAGACGTTTTCAAACATTACTAACTCCAGCACAATATCAAAAATGGCCTGCTTCCTATTCATAATTATTTGACCCCAAAACCTGGCCAGAAGGACAAACCCTGAGGCCTATATACCTGACTTTCAACGTAGAGAACACGATTTAGGTGATGGCATTATATACCATGACTAAGATACTAGTTTTGATAGCGGTACCATATGTAGACCCATTAAGAGGTGTACAGGATATAGTTTCCGTATTTGTTTTCCTTGTCTAACAAGAATCAAAATGAAATCTTCCAGGTACAGTGCGGACCTACAGCAAGATCAGGTAATTGATGAAGAACGGACTAATACCTAGGAGGAACTTAATATTGCTGTCGAACAAGTTACAAGCAAGAAGTAGAGCAGCACAGATATCATAATATTACATTAAATAATCCGATAAGGCAACCACCGTACCTGTTCACAACTTTAAGACTTTCAAGATGATTCTTCGCAGAACCAGCAAAATATGGGTGAATTTAAAGCTAGAGTTGCATTATCAATCCTTCTAAAGTCAAGAGAAAGCAACAACGCCACATGTTATACCTTTTCACACTCCAACATATCAGAGGCCACATGAGACCCTAAAGCAGAAGCTTGTGAAGCTGCCATAATATCAGAACTACTGACTCGTTGACGCAGCGATTCTATTGCTGTCTCCATCCCAGGCAATGATTCCTTTAGCTGTCCAACAAGTGTCTGCAGGAAAATCAGAGACATTTGTCACATTGCAAAGAATTGTAGATTCCTATCATGCAGTCATGGGATAAAACTAGAAAGACATAAGAGTAGGATCGAAAGTTTATGCTCCTCAACAAATGCAGCATTGGGACTGCCAAACAGAGCCAAACAGAGGTAGTCTTTATGTACAATTATCTCTATAAAAGACCAAAGAAACTGATAATGCTGAAAAATGTAGTATTCTCATAGACCCTTTCTTTCCTTCTTGCCACTTGGAGCAGCTTTATGTTTACTAAAATGCAGTATTCTCATAGACCCTTTCCTTCCTTCCTTCCACTTGGAGCAGCTTTATGTACTTGGCTAAACACTTTTACAGAGTTGTCTTCTAAAAGGAAATTTTAAAAAGAAAATTCTTTAAACGTTTCAGCTGATGGTTTTATAGTAAGAGTGGAATCACACTTGTGGCCACCCAGGATAGGAGAAAATTATCCAACCAATCAAATTTCTCTATTTTCTGGGCAACCCCCTTATTCACTCTGGGCAGGATCGAAATTCTTGGTCAAGGGTTACCCCTGGCCAAGATCCTGGCCACTGCCAACTCAATGCCACGTTGCAGAAAAACGTCTAAGAAAAAAACCAGGGTTCATGTGCAAGAAGAGTGGATCGGTTTGGGAGTGATTCAACAGCAAATTTCTCATAATGGAGCCAGATTCATAGAAAAACAATTCCAATGATGGTGCAGCAAAAATCCATAGAGAAGCAACCCAAAAATAGTGAACAGGCCCAAAATCACATTTTCTTGCTTAAAGTATTCAGCAGCCAACAGTCTATCCATGGTGATTTAAGCAGATTTGGGTGATTGCAGAACAGAAATCGGAGCAGCAAGAACAATTTAATCGACACAGCAAGAACCATTTTAGGGCTTCATTGTCTGTTAGAAAAATTTGGCAGTCTATCTTGGGCGCAGGTGTAATAGCAATTTCTTGGGCATCTGCAAACCCCGCCCAGGATGAAAGATCATTCCTGGGCTGGCCACTAGTGTGGTTCTGACCTAAGACCGGTTGTACAATAAGGTGAGATTCTCAATGGGACAGTTCAGGGTGTCATCCCTTCAGTTGGAAATTGAGCTGGGGCGTGCTGAACATCTTGGTGGAGCTGAAGGAGTGCCCTGCCTATTACATCATAAGTGGGAGGGAGGTATCATTTCCCTCTTCAGTCATCCAACAGTGTTACAGAGGCTTATGAAGTATTATTATGACCAGGTATTATCTTTTGTTCATAGCTCGCTCAGTAAGGAGAAGCATCTTCAAAAAAAGAAAAAGCAGCCCTAGTGATCTAAAGAAAACAGAGTTTTCTCGTCCTTTCTTGTTGATGAAAAGTCACAACAGAATGGAATGATGGTCCTAAAGAACTTCATGACACGAGCAACTTCTAAGAAAGCAAGCACAGGCAGCATAACAGAAACATAAGCAGTCCTTTCAGAAGAAAAGACAAGATAAGGTTGAAAACGGCCAAATGCTGATATCAGATCATTCCTTGGAGCAGATTGGATCATCTTCCTAGAATCTTTCATTGATTGTTGATTAGTTGGTTTAGTACTAGTTCTTTTTAGTGTCTTGGAGGCTTTCACCCTCCTTAACTTTGTATAACTTTGTATGTTCATGGTCTTATAGACCCTATGGTCTGTCGTAGATGTTTATAAATAGTTCTTTCTTTCTTTACTTCCTTGCTTAGCCAGATCTTAGCCACACTTGCAACACATTATATTTAATAAATACCCCAACATAGCAAAAGCCAACTAATCACCTGCATGTTAGACAAGTGTTGTTTATGCTCGGCCAAAGTAGTGCGTAAGGCTTGTGCATGTCCATCATTCTCCTCGTTGAATGCATCCTTTAAAATATCTGGTCCATCCCCATCATTCGATCTCACCTTCATGCGATGTGACAGAAAAACAACAACAAACCAAACATCTTTAGTCTTATTCTTCTTTATTACACTAGCATTCTGACTCGTGATAAACCTTTTCTATACAAACAAGGCACCCATTATATCCCCCTAAATTTACAAAGAAAATATATGAGGATACTACGAAACAGCATAATAGAACTTAGAATAATAGGCCTCATTACTGAACAAATTATGGAAGGCTTTTTATGACCATGATTGCGAAGGGGCTGGGGTCTATGCTGCATACTTCATGCTACACTATAGTACCTTGTGCTGAAGTATGGAGGATCATAACCTTATGCCCAAATACTGAACCCATACTTGCAAAACGTTCCTACCACTTATCTTCAGTACTTTAATGTGATGACACAGAACTAAACCATGTCAAATTTAAGATATACACTTCGTTTTTGTAAGCAACATACCAGGCGAAGGGATTGCTTATGGATCCGTTGCAAGGCATGTGTCCATCTTCGTAGAACCTCAGCAACATCTAACTGCGTTGATCCTTTAGTTGATCGATCATCTCCACGACTACGAGAATCTTCATTAGCATAGCCTTCATATGAGCTTCCCATAAGCTCAGGCCTCTCCTTCAGATATACTTGCTGGACGCCATCATCATCAGTTCTCTGTCTACTTGTATCCTCGGACAATGATGAGGAAAGCCCCCCAATTGTAGTAGTAGAACTTCGATCAATGGCAGCACGCAATGCAACTACATCAATACGATACCTACAATGCCAATTGTAATTGTTAACTCTCCTGCATCGAGTCATGTATGCCTGAATATTTAGATTTTTTACCTGTGCTCCCGATGTGCAATCAGATCTTCTATCGACCCAGATGCAAGCTTTTCGTGCCGAGCTGATAAACCAACAAGTGAGGTTCCAAGAAATAAATAATTCAAAAAAAAACTAGTAGACTTTTGAGTTTTGGGAATCTAACAGACCTGAATGGTTCAAAAGTGACTCCCAAAGCTGAGATGCCCTTGCAACCGTAATAGTCTTATGGTCTGCATGCTCAATACGACCTTTTAAATTCTGCATCTCTTGTATCTTCTCAAGCTCCTGATGGAGATATGCCTGCCAAAAAACAATAACCAAAGCTTAATGAAACCTAGAAAAGGCAGAGAAATCAAGACACCTCTTCAGCACATAATGCTCGAAACTCAGCAGTCATGTCATGCGCAAGACTGAACCATAATGCTTGTCTTCGTACTGCAGCCAGAGCCCCATCTAAGAATCGCCGGCGTTCAAGAGCTATTCGAGCCTTCAATAACAATTGGATAACATAAACAACCTATATTGTAAAAACTTAAATATGTGAGTAATGTCCAGTTTGCAAACCTTAGTCACAGAGAGAAGTGCAGCTGCATGCGAATTTTGTGTAGCAACTTCAGTAAGTGAAACCGGTAAGGGATTAGATGCAATATCGGAAGGGAAATTCCTTCGGTGTACTTCCCGCAATGCATGGGCAGATAGCTGCCATAATAACTCCACAAATCTGCAAATTGAACTCATATGAACAATTTCCAATAGAGGAACAAAAACTTGACAATATGATAAATTAATCAGAACATTAGGCACCTTCCATACTGCAAGGAATAAAGTGTAAGCACTAGATAAGCTTCTCTAAATTTTTGTCGTATGCTGGAAAACAGATTTTGCATGACATTGCATGAAAATGCTATATTGAAAGATAGCATAGTTTATTTCTCTCTTCTTGCTCATTTGTAAATTACAAAAATTAATCTAATTCTTGCACAACTGTAAACTCCAGGCATGAAATGTCAGGAGAGTTTGCTAGGCACTTATCCTGAACCTGATGGCAGTTGAGGAATCTGCTTGTGTTCGTTTAATCGCCATATATTTTATCCATGTTTAGTGTCCCCCATTTGAGTGAACTGATTTTGAACTAGACCAATCAGAAAGAGCATTATTGCATATGGCCCAATACTTCTCTCCTGACTCATTTGTAGAGCCCAGTTAATTTTTCGCTGTACTTATGCACATTAGTTGTTGCTTGCCTAGCATATTAAAGTGTATCTGTCTAGGAACTAGTCATTCTTGTATGTACGTGAGTGCATTGCCCGAATTCAAGTTCAAGAATACATCCATGATATAATTTCTAAGATATACTTCAAGACTTACCTTTGCCCACAACATGTAGCTAGAGAGGACACACGAGAGTTGCTGCGGGGTAAAGCTCCTTGTGCTTCCAATTCATTGATCAGATTTTGCACAATCTACCAAATCCATAACCTTCCCCTTAGACCATTAGATAGCTCACTAGCACTAACTACTAGTACGAAGAACCAAAAGTAAAGACTCAATGCTGGATATTATAAGCTACGCTGATAGACTATAGGATCAATTCTATTACTGTTTTACAACATCTTGCTTTTAGGGAAAAAAAACTAGTACAAAATTTGTTTACTAAATAAGTTTCACCTCAATAACCATATTGCAGGCCATCTATTCACAGAAGCAGATCTCAGGTTCTCCGGCCAGGTTGCTGGCTCAAGACAGTATTAAAAAGTACAATGGCAACCGGCAGCATGCCCCAGGCATTCAAACATACTTGCACATCATGGCTGAATCCAGAGACTTCTCCATTCAGATTATCCAATTTAAATAAAAAAAATTCATCTCAGAATGCACATGTAAGAAGGAACTTCTCATGATCCGTTTTGCATTGCTTTAAGCTTGGGATGAATGAGATTTGGAAAATCCGAATTTAAATGGTAAGAAATCTGTAAATGTGATGCATAAATCAGGCATCCCACCGACTCATCATACCACGCAAATCACCTTCCTTGTCAGAAACTTCTACAGCAGTCAAGCAGAACAGGAGAATTGCAAATGATGCCAGACATATACATAGCAATAAAAGTACCTTTCGGAAGTCTCGAGATTGGGCAGCATCAAATATCGGCCATACACCAGCAAAGTCCTAAACAAAAGGGTAAACAAAATATTGCCAATCATTAGATTTCTGGAATATGTATGTTTCATGAATCTATACAAATACAAAAGTGTAAAGCTGGAATATATAGTTCTCTCGCTAATTCAAACTTCAGCAGCATTTATACTATTCATTGCCCTGTTCTTTTCCTAATCTGGTACGGCTTTTGAGCTTCAGTTATAAATTCATGCTTGTCCAGCTCTTAACTAATAAGTTCGAATAATAGACTGATAAAAGTAAGGGGATATAGCTACAAATATATTTCTTCAACATAAAATGCGACAATCCTGAACTGACAACCAATAGCTCGCAAAACAATTGACCCGCACTAAATGTAAAAACAAACTAACCTTCGCTGCTTGTGATGGACCACGCAGAGCTGAAAGCAGAAAATGCAAAAGTGCCTCGCCAACTCTAGGATTAGAATGGCGAAACAATCCAGCCTTTCCTGCGCCAACACCCTGACCTAAGATCGAAGGATCCAAACCCAAAAGAAGGCAATTGCCAATAAGAGCTGCTTCCATATCGCTTTCTCGATCTCTGATGGCATCTTTTTCCTTGTTGTCTTTGGCAGCTGTGGAGGGAGGGGGCATATCTCTGATTCCATTTTCCCTAGAACTATCGTCGGAATCCATGCTCAAAAATGCTCTAAGAACTCTGTCCCTTCGCAATGTAGGCTGTAAAAGCGTTCCTTTCAAATCGCAATGTAGGCTAAGCTGTGAAAAAGCAAAAATCGGAGAGCATTTCCGTCCTAGAAAATCTGCCCCATTATACTTACTCTCATTTACGCACTTGAAAACATTGCATGGTTTTTCCCTCCACACGTGACGTCCCAATTTTAGGCCCATCACGTTTTATTTAGTTAGTTAGTTGTAAATGGTTGTTTTATTTAGTTAGTTGTAAATAGTCATTTTGTATAGAGGAATGGCCCGGGGGGCCATTTTCTGCGCCTGGAAAAGGGTCCGATGCCATTCACCTAACATGAAGGTCGGTTGGGGTGCATTCAGCCATCGATATGTGCCACGTGGACGGCAGGGATTGCTTTGTTGCAGAATACAGAGCAGCGTCCCAGAAAAAAAACAGAATGTCGACCAAGATTTCAGAACGTGGACCAACAAACGCTACATGCGACATCCACGAATATAATATTTGCCACGTGGCAGCATGACACTGGCGGATAAGGCTGAATGCAGCCTAACCGTCCTTTACGTATAAGGGAAAGTCCCCCTACTTTCTGGCCTGGAAAGGTCGTCGACGTGCGGAGCGTGGAGGCCACCTTAACAGGCCAGAAAGTAGCCCAGCGGGACTTTGGCATAACGAAAAGATTTCTTACTTTCAATTCTGCGAGCAGAATGCAGAGTAGAATCAGAGGAATGTGTGGTAGAAACAGTCGGTTGCGGGTAAAAACAGCAGAAAGCAGAGTAAAAATCTCTATAGAACAGCGGCACGCGAGATGCAATGTTTTGGGAAAAGAAACACCGCCACGTGTCAAAGCCCTATTGGACGTGATGGCAGAATTGAAGGTAAGAAGTCTTTCTGTAACATACAAGAGGTTCTAGTTCGTGGATGATACACGACACCCAGTACCATAAATATACGATGCATATATTTACGAGGAGGTTAACCTGGGTTGATCTCCCTTAAACCAGAGGTCAAGCAATTTATCCAAGAATCACACTATAGAAAAGACAAAGCGGTTTTTTTTCTTTACTTCTTTTTTCTTTTTGATGTGAGATTGGCCTTGCAAATAAGCCAAACTCGCTAAGATTGACTGATGATTATGGATTCTTCCTTCCTTTTTTGCCCTTCCATGTGCTCTGAAAACAGCTTTGAATGTTTGCGTAGAATATAGAATCTTATTACAGCCAGAGGATTATCACGATAACCTCCTTTGCATTTTAACTTACTTTGATCCAAGCAACTGCCAAATTTTGATAAATTGCAAGATATGTGGTTTAACACATGTAACACTCTTAGGTTATTCTATCAGATGTGCTGCATCAATGACCGTCGTTTTTTATATAAACTACATCTGATAGAATGGGGATTAGCTTTAGATATCAAGAATTGCGTGAAGACTGGGGAATAGGAGTGTTTACCTTGAGGATGCAAAGCCAATTGGGTATATTTTAATTTGCAAGGTTTTGAAGGATTCAAAATTACATTGCTTTAAGGGGGATGGTAGAAAACTGCCTAAAGGATATTAGAAAACCGCATCATCAATACGCTTTCCATAACATTACTGATGAGCATATTTTGAAGGACAAGCGGCTTTATGCTATGTATAGTGATGGGGAACTGAAGGAAAATGTTGTTCTTGATCACAAGAACTTGATTTCCAGAGCAATTCACTTCAAAAACTATCAGATAAGTGGTACGTTAAATCCTGGGGTAATTTACATTCTCACAAAAATGATTAGGATGGGGACCTTTTCTTTCTCGACTACTTGGGTTATCCCTAACAATTTTGCTTGTATCCAAAAGAACTGTGTGGATGTTGCATGGTGAGTTGCTTGTAATCCATATGCTACTTTTGCTAAGGACGTAGCATGTGTCATTTATGGCTCAGGTGAGTGCATCAAGCCAATTGACATGATTGGAAAGAGAAGATGCATGTATTAAGATGATGCGGTGATGGAAAATGAGACGGATGTGTCATTGGAATCTGAGAATCCTGATGACATCTTTAGGCCAGAAGACATGCTGATACCTATGGGCACGAATTTCATACCATTTATATGACCTCACTCTTGATGTTGGCTAATTTCGTATGGAATACTGTTGTTATAAAATGTGATGGCAAAGTGATGATACCATAACACTTGTATTTTGTTTTATGCTATTGAATTGATGTTTTGGTTAACTTACGATTATCCCTAATAATTCTGCTTGTATCCAAAAAAATTGTGTGGATGTTGCATGGCGATTTGCTTGTAATCCACATGCTACTTCTGCTAAGGACGTAGCATGTGTCATTTATGGCTCAGGTGAGTGCATCGATGTTTTGATTAACTTATATACTCTTTATTTGTGTCAATGGATTCTTGTTGGTGAATGTGGTAGATTAGAATGAATGGAAAGACCAAAACATAAATGTAGCGAAACTTAGAGTACTGGAGGCCTTTAGGAGTGCATGCAAAAATACCAGGTATGAGTTCAATTTTTTGGCTATAAGGAGATGCTTAGGTTCAATTCCCAAGGAACCAGTTGCTTGTATAATTCTTGCAAATTTAGGGAATAGTATTTTTGTATTCATTAGCGTTAACCATGATGTATTCATTGAATGAGATTATTCTTTTAAACGTATTTTTATACCATTGGTATTCGGGTTTCCATCATAGAAGCTATGGAATATTCCTTGTTGGTTCTGGCCCGAAGGGCCAGGATTTAGCCATAAAAGCAGGATTAAATACAGGCTAAAGACCCGTTGCTTATAGAAAGACCTTTCCTTATAGTATCTTCTGCAAAAGGCTATCCACCTATTTTAATATTGGTTGGACCTTCAAGAGGATTTTGGCGGAGATTCAATCTAGGATATCTTCTTTGTTCCTTTATAGGCTTGGAGCAGAATTCGTGAGTCTACTATAATAGGAATGCCCCCTTTATTAACTTGTTATAATTGAATAGGTTTTCCCTTGCATTCATAGTTGACTTCGAGCCACTCCCCCAAGCCAGTAATAAACCGTAACACAACTTGTCATTGCTACCAAAGGTTTCCATATTGTTATGACAGATTCTTCATAGAGCAATGAGAGTCAATGTATTGGTATGTAAGTTTAAGCAGAATGTCTTCCTAATTTTCCTTTGTGTGAGCATGCTGAGGAAACGGTCGAGCATTGCTCCATTCAGTGCAATGATCTTCATCCAGTATGGAACAAGTTAAAGGGAGGCATTGGGAACACGTTTTTCAAAACAGGAATTGTTGTTAGGTTTGTATCCTGACGATTAAGCATTGCTCCATTTAGTGCAATGATGTTCGTCCAGTATGGAATAAGTTAAAAGAGCTGACAGGAGCATCTATATCAGAAAAGGAATTGTTGTTAAGTTTGTATCCTGCTTTATGGCAGAGAAGAAAGCTACAGAATTACTGTTAGGTTCGTATCTCGTTTCATTGCAATCAAAGAAGAAAATAGCTATGCACTTGCATAGTGTGGTTTCTATGGCTTATTTGAAAGAGACAAAAACAAATTGTTTTTACTCAACATTATAATCACATGTCCTGTAATCCCATCCTTGAAGGTCAGACTACAATAATATCTTGCAATACTTGATGAGGAGGAGTGGTCAATCCGAACCACTCCTTGGAGAGGAAGAGTGGTCAATCCGAGCCAACAAGATCTTTTTATCTCAGTTGTAATAGCTTGGTTTAATAGCAAATGGTTTTCAATATTCATTGTGGTCTGAAAATGTTGGATCCTCCCTAGGATGAATTGATGTGTAATGAGAAGCTTTTCTTTGGGCTTTATCAAGTCCTTCAAAAATTTCTAAGGGCATAGGTATTGCCACTATATATGGCATTGTAATACATGATTCTGCATGTTTATTTTCCTTTTCCTTTCTCCATTTGCTTTAAATGAAAGCAACTGGAAGATTGTCTTGGAATGCTAACATAAGAAGAAGTCAAGCCTTAATTGCCAATGTTATTCTCTTAAAATTCAGGAGGCATGGTCATTTAGAGCTTGACTTGCTATTGCTAGAAAGTAGTTGAAAAATTTTCTTTAAAACTGCTCTCGCTAATATAAATCGAAACACTTATGGGAATCATATGCATTGCCACACATGTGGGTCCACATTTTGATGTGATGATGGGACATCTTTTCGATTATAACCTGGAAGAATATTTCTTGCTAGGAAATAGAGGGACAGTAGCTTGAATGTCTTTTTCCTCTTCAAAATTATTTCTGATGTGTTTGGAATAATATTAGGTGGTGGTAACTATATTCAACACAATCTGCACTAACTGAGTATTCCTTTTTCATTTGAAAAAGCTTCAATATTTTCTTCAATAAAGAGATAATTTGATATTCGGTGCTCTTCTAACCAGGGATGTCCAAGATTTATGGTAGATTCATGATAAATCATTAATACTCATAGATTAATATTTTAGTATTTGGGCGCAAGAGATTTGGCCTCAATGACACGGAATGGCAAACAAGTTCGTGGTAGCTTGAAACGTGGTGCAATATCCTGAAATTGCGACTTCTATACCCTTCAATGTTCAATGTTCGATATTTTCGGCCTACCCTTCATGATCAGGCACAAACTATTCATTATAAGGAAGGGATGATAGCCACATGTATGAAAGTGTCTATTGTGAAATGGACACAATTGTTACAGTGAATAAAGGCCTTGGTCCCAGACACTAACGGCCTATATATGGGAACAAATGCTGCTTCAGTATAGACATTAGAGTCAGAGGTAAAGCTATAGCAGAAGCTTTGCATGGAGGAAGGAAGGAAGGAAGAAACTTTTAATGTCCACGGAACCCAATCGGGTTATGGGACCACAAGTACAAAACGGGACCGAAGTCCCTAACCGTAACAAGGAATAAAGCCCACGTAACAAAACCATAATCACCATGGCCAAAGATAGACATTAAAACCACCGGGAAAAAAACCTGCTTTTGCATGGAGGAGAGAGTGCAGACATTGAAAAGGGAACATGTTGAGGTGGGAGTAGAGACATCTCCACATTCCCTAGTGGAAAGCTAGCTAATAGGAGCATGTTGCCTCAGTGTCTGCTGCTACCAGGTCTCTGAACTTGCGTATTATAGGGGTTACAGGGGCATAGACTAATGCCCTTTCAGATGTTGATAAGGCTTTGCATTTCTTCACTGATGTCATGCATGTGAAGGTTGCTGGAGTTGTCTTGGCTTCTCGGGTGGGAGCGGCAAGACCTGGTCGTCCTCCACATCCTTTGGTTTGGTTTCAAGATGCTCTCAGCCGCCAACATGTTCTTCAGCATGGCAACCATCTTCGGGGTACTAATTTTGCAGTACATGAGGATCCCTCCCCACATTTCAATTGTCTGACTGTCAGGAGGAGCTCTGCAAGGTGAGGGCAACCCTCCTGCAAAAGAAATGGGAGGGTGTACAAAGGAAGCGCAACAATCATTCTACATCAATGGTCTTCCAATCCTGACTGGCTATGTCTAAATAATTCAAATAGCACAAAATCACCATGAGCATTAGCTCCGTGCTCCTTTTGTTATTTGGGTCCCATGGCCAATTTGGTTTTCATGGATGTTAAAATACCTATCTATCTATCTATCTATCTATCTATCTATCTATCTATCTATCTATCTATCATTCAATCATGTAAGACATGCTATTCGCTGAGAGATTATAGGTTTGATAGTACGTGACAATATGTGACGCTTTTTGTTTTGGCAGGTAACAATATTCTACGATCTTGGCAATTTTTGAAACTTTTTTCAAGAGAATATTTTACCTGAAAATACTGATATATATACGTTGTCATCTCATAGTTGGACAAAATGCATATATTCAAGACATATTCCCTTATAAGTTCTCGCATAAACATACATATGACCTTGAAATTGTAAGTGCATACAATTGGATTGCTCTATACATTTCTTTATCATGGAAATGGAACTAATAATCTTGGATTAAATATTCCACGACCATCAAATTCATAAATTATGTACTGTTTGTGCCCTGTTTGTGCATGGGCATGTCTATATCTCCAAAAGCCCCAACAAATCTGCAGATGGATTCGGTTTAAAAATCTTTCTTCGAAAACGGGTTCAGGGCATACTTTACATAACTGACCAACAGGAAGAATTAACAGAGTTATCTGGGGACCATTTAATAAGACGCCATTATCAGTGTTGAAGATGTTTTTGTATCTGCATTTGGGACAGATAGGTATATTGTTCACTAGGAAGTTTTTTAAGTGTCAAACTTTTAGCTACGTCTGCCTCTTATGGATAGGTAAGTTGCTTGAAGAGAGTGATAAAGAAGCTAGTCATCAAGAAGTAATTATTGCCCTACAATCGGATATAGAGTTAGGTTAGGTGGAATGTTCTGCAGGTCCCTTCATGAGAGGCAATATCTTAGCAGATAACTTGAAGCTAATGCGTTCAAACTCTTTATTCATAGAGAAAAAAAGTGAGATCAATTGTCCACTAGTCTGTCGTGGTTGCATGCTGAAAGAATAGTGCTAAAGGTTAACTCCTCCTAATTGCATTTTCAGAAAAGGAGTGAATGCCTCATTCCCCTTTCCTAAAGGAGAGCTACTTCTTTGAAAGAAAGATTTAATGTAATTAAATATTGGAGTCTCCCAAATAGTGCATAATGGTGCTTCAGCAGAATGGATTTTTGTTTGTCTCATTGTTTGAGGACAAATAGGAAGAGAAGTGCATGCAAGAGAGCAAAGACTACGGGTTAAGCCCTGCCCATTCTATTTCAATCTATGTTTCTTCCCTTTGGCATTGTGTTCTTTCTTGCTAGCTTGATAAGCGCACTCAAACCTAAGAGGCTACTCCTAGATGATAAAGAAGTTGATGTCTCACAAAATTTCTAGCATTAGATTACTAATATGAAATCATCCTTCCTTTTCTTTTTCGTTGATTTTCATCCTGGCGCTAATATGGATGTTCTTTTGGTATATTTAGATTCAGTAGGAGCGAGAGGCGGGCCACTTGCATGAATAAGATTAAACATGTTGATACGAAATCTTATGATATTCCAATCTAGAGGGCGATTTATATGAAAGATGATATATTTCATATGAACATTGATGATGATTTATTGGCGATGATGATAAGAACTTGTGCATTAATATGAAAGATAATATATTTTAATTTTCATTTTCATTGTCTTATTTTCTTTTATTCTTGTGCAACATGCCCAATTTACAGGGGTTACATTTGGATGACTAAAAAAACTATTCTATTCTATTCTATTCCTTGGCTATGATTACAATTCGGTAAGTGGGGTTGCAAAATATTTACACATGTATTCACACTCCATGGCAACTCAAGCTAGACATCAAATTTTCACACCTATCTAATGCAGTGTCCATTTCTGTTCTCCCTTATTTTGTTCCTTAAAAATTCTTAAAATATGGCACGTGTGCACTCATTGATTATAGGGCATTTATTGCGGCCATTAATAAACTCGAATATTTCGTGAGTCGTGACGTTAAACGTCAGGGCATTTATGGTGGCCATTAATGAGCTTGAATTTTCGTGATGGGTTAGAGGGATTCAAGCCCAGATCCGAAATGAATCATAGTAATTGAACCAAAATCTGGCATAAACAGGGGATAAGTGCTCAAATTCGGCTTGTGACAGAGCGCAGGAGCAAAAAATGACAGAGATTGTGGAGTTTGGATTCAAATTCGGCATGAAACAGGGGGTGAAACTCTTCTGGACCTGAAATCCGGCAATAAGCAGAGATTTAACATACAAATTTGGATGAAATCTAGCAATAAAGAGAGGTTTGCTTCACACAGAGCTCGAATTCAGGTAGAATGAAGAACAATCGCTCTGTTATGCCCATGTTTTTAATCAATCCATCTATTTTGATTGTTGGATTCATTCGCAAACCCATTTTGGATATCAATCAGATCGCTGTTGGGTCGTTTAATCTCTTCCTTCCGGTCCTCACAGAGCCCTTTTTCATAATCCAAGCCAGATTCGGGCCCATCTACAGGCCTTCTAGAATCAGCAGATGTTTTCCAGCTCTTTGCAACAATAAATATAAGGTCTTCAAAATTTAAATCTTTGTTGGGCTGTGTAATCCCTTCCTTCCGATCCTATAGATGCAGTAATATCAACAACAATAGAAAAAATAATATACCGTTTTGTAGCCTCGAGTTCTTTTCTCCTCGTGTTGCTTTTTGTTTTTTGTTCCGACAATCGCCGCAGCAGTATCTATAGAACACCTCCTCAAACCGACTTACGAGATGATTATCCATGTACCATGAGCTCGATTCGATACCAATATTCATAATTCTCGCCATTTTCAAGCAAACTGAGGCATCAATCACCATAGAAAATGCTCAAAACTAGCTCTAGATCCCAACCGACAAACATGTTTAGCCTGCCCAGCCCATTCCGTCCCTTTCTGTTCTAACATAGTGGCCAAATCATCCAACAAGTCTGACTATAAATCCCCCATCCGGAGGTGGATGATGTGAAGAATTAAATTACATGAATCAGTCTCATTGCATTAATCTTCAAGAAAATCGCCTTTAACTCCAATCGATTTGCCCCCAAATTGGGCAATTTTGTCCGAAATGCGATTCGAAGAACAGCTTTAGACAGTGGATATGGAGGTTTCAAGGGGTGCAGAAATTGGAGAAGTTCTAAGAATGGAAAAAGCCCCGATGAAAATTTATGGGAAGGCATTTGCACACAAAACCGACCGGCCAATTCGCCTAATAACAGTGGATAAAGGCTTCCGGAGGCTCTATGTCCTCTTCTTAAGGCACATGGAGTAAAGAGGAGATCTTCTCCGCCTCTTCTAGATCCGGGGCCTTCTCCAAACAAAAATAGAGCAACCCAAGTTATTTGAAAGCTCTTCTCTAATCATGGGGTCGCACTTATCCGCACAGCTTCGAAGTCTACAAATCCTAAATTTAGGACTAATTGAGACTGAAAATGTGGTCTCTTTTCATTGTTCAGTCAGTCTGCAGACAAACTACAGCCTTTTCACACCACATTGGGCAATAATTCTCCCTTTCCAATTTCGCCTTTTAACAAGTGATATAAGTGCGTTATAGTTTCCAGAAGACTTTGAATTTAACTTGCAAATTTCCTTGCACACAAGATCTCTGAAAATCAGTGGGTATCTACATTGAGAAACTGGTATTTTGGGTTCAAGAAATTGGCATAAAAAGGTTTAATCTATTGGATTCACCAGCTTAGAATATGGTTTACTCCTCTCCACTCCTTTAATTGGCCTTCCACGATTGCTCAATTGTGCAGAACATGTCAAAGGTGTTTCTGATATCCTTCAAATATGAACAGCACCCAATCCTTCAACTCTGAATGCATTTATATTTTGCGGAGATACTAGTAGGCTATAAGTTAATGTATGGTTAGCATTACTAGGTCCAATACTTAACTGTTAAAATGGCATTTTTCCCTTGGTTAATGAGGTTTTATTTAAATGTTTGCTTTTAAACTAATGCGAGCAAAGTGAATCACAAAATTTGAACCTTATTTTGAGAGCCTTGAAATAACATTATTATCTTCAATATGAGGGCAAAGCATCATGGTTCCAAGTTGATACAAATAATGGATTTGGAAGAAGAGAAACAAGGCCGCCGCGATAAATTTCTTGTAAGGATAACTTAGCTTTGCAATCTCCTTTCTATCAAGGGGAACTTTGCTATGGGGCACCATGATGTGGCCATCCCCTCTCTTGGGTGCTCGTTAAATATAGAATGAATCAAATACAATATACATTGGTTTTCAATGCACAACAAAACTATACTATTTTGCTTCGTCGCCTACTATTGATGGTTAAAAACACCCCTAGACAAAAATGGGTTCAAACCCCGCATGATGGTTAAGAACACCCCAAGGCAAAAATAGGATTCAAACCTCTCACATGATGGTTAAGAACACCCCTAGGCAAAAATGGAGGTTCAAACCCCACATGTTCAAGAGAATATCTTTTGCACCATTGGAATTCACATAAATTCATTGCAATGGGTTCAAATCTTGCGTGATGGTTAGGAACACCCCCTAGATAGAAATGGGATTTCACCCTACATGTTCAAGAACATCTTTTGCACCATTCGATTAGGAACACCCCCTAGATAGAAATGGGATTTCACCCACATGTTCAAGAACATCTTTTGTACCATTCGAATACGCAAATCCATTGTAGTGAGTTCGACCCAATAACTTTAGAACAAAGAAATGCTCATAAATCCATTGTAGTGAGTTTGACCCATTGTAGTGAGTTTGACCCGATAACTTTAGAACAAAAAATGCTCACGACAGTCTTGACTGCCACGATAAATTTCTTGTAACTTCTAATTTATCTTGTAACTTCAAAATGCTCACGACAGCCTTGACTGCCACGATAAATTTCTTGTAACTTCTAATTTATCTTGTAACTTCTATTCTCCTTGAAATATTATTTGATAATAAATATATTTTCAAAATTCAAATATTGGTCATTTCCATTCCCATTTCCCATTCATTGTTCCCATTCATTTGGTAAAAAATTTGAAGTCCCCATTCATTCCAATTCTAATTCTAATTTTGAAGTTTTTTAAGTTCCAAAAAAATTCAACTTACCCATTCATTCCAATTCTAATTTTAAAGTCCAATTCTAATTCTAATTTTGAAGTTTTAAGTTCCAAAAAAATTCAACTTACCCATTCATTCCAATTCTAATTTTAAAGTCCAAGTTCCAAAAAAATCCTCGTTTCTTGTAACTTACAAATAATATAGCATTAGGACTACTTAAACACTTACAAAAATTCTCGTTTCTTGTAACTTACAAATAATATAGCATTAGAACTACTTAAAACACTTATTGTTATATAGGCCTAGCATTAAGAATACACACATTTCATAAGAAACACATTACATAAAAAAATAGAAGGAAATGACAACCCATTTCGCAAAAGCATAAGATTAGATTATGGAATACAAATTTCTACATCCAACCAAGACCCAAAATGCCAGATGGGGTAAAAAAACACAAATGATAAATCATGAAAGCAACAAGATTATTTCCCAGATAAAAGCAGCAATAGCAATAGACAGAAAGAAGGCACCGGATCGGATAGGATCGGATCGGATCGGAGCTAAGCACCAGGGGCAACGTCACGGGATTTATTCTGCAAAAACCCAGAGACATTGGAGCCATATTCAAGGGCACGCTCCTTAAAATGGGAAGCAGTATCGGCCAAGCGATGGCGGGCAGCTTCGAGCTGGTCGGAGCCAACGGGGTGACGACCTTTGATATATTTGTAGAGCCAAGTTGCACCGGCAATGGAGCCGACGATGGAAACCGCGGTTACGACGAAGGCGGCGGTGACGAAAAACGCGAGCAATCCGAGGGGGACCAGAACGGGGCTGAAGAGCAGGAAGAGGGGGGTGGCCAGGAGCAGGGTGATAACGGTGCCCGTTAACAGCAGGCCCCCGACTGCGAAGAGGATTGCGGCCATGGTGAGGAGCACCAGCACGCCCAGGAGCTGCCTTGACGTGGGCGCCTTCTGCTTCAGCTGATGCATCATCCCCTGCACTTCCCGTGCTTTTTCCTCTGTTTTCTGCCCCGCTGCGTTCATCTTCTCTCCCGCGTCCGCTGCCATACCTCTGCTTTATTTTACCTTCTAAATCCTTCTTCTAATTCTTCAATTCCGGCCTTTGGGCTCTCTCTATCGATCTGCTTCTGCTTCTCTGCCCCCTCTCCCTAAAATCTTCCCCACACCCCCTCCCCTTGTGAAAATGTGGCAGCCATGCACCCCCCTTTCCCTCCACGTGCTCTCCCCCCCTGTAACGTATGTCAGTTTTTGTGTTAGATTAATCCTATCTTCTAATCAACTTTTTCTTCCCCCAACTGCCTCTTTTTTATCCATTTGCCACTATCATCCATATTCGTATCTTTCTTTTCCTGAAATGGGTGTTTCCCATAAACATATGTAGCCCTCAATTTGGGCCAGAAAACTATATCTTTTGCCAGCAAAACATTATCCTGATCCTTTTTGTGTGGAAGAAAAGCACCCGTTCTGTCCTCCATGGTTATTTGCTTCTCTTCTTCTCGTCCTTGCGGAAATGATTAAATGGGCAGGAGATACTTTGGTTGGATAATATTGGGAAATATGGTGCTGAGGCGCTCTAGTGAATTCATGGCCATCAATTGTGAAAATATTTTGAGGGATATTCCCTCTAGTGCGATCCCATGCCTACACCTCAGTACGGGTGGGGTCAAATGCTGATGTGACCCTATTCTTAAGGGCATTTCACAACCATTGGAAATGATTCCAATGTGGGTTTGACTTTAAAATAGCAAGGCCTATTTAAAGGCATTTTGCTCCTATTGTAGGCACTAAAAACAGAGGATAATACTACCAAGTTAGAATAAATTGTATTATACAAACTTTCCTGGTACAAAAGCAAATAAGCCCACAGCAGGCACAAGTAGGAAAGCGTGACCTCATGCCCACCTCCATACACAATGCGCCCCAAGCATTCTTGACGCAAACACAATGAAGAACCGGACCAAAGATGATGAACACGGCATTTAATTAGCGACTCAAAGCTGCCTTAAGGAACAAGTGTGGCGGTCGAGGGGAATATCTGTATAAATCACGTATATTCGCGGATCCGAAATCATAATCCTGATACATCATTAGCCTTGTATCACAGCAAAAGAGGTGGCAGGGGCATAGCCCGAAGTTATTCTCATGCTTAATGGCCATAGGTTAAGCCATTATCCATGTGGCAGCAACTGTTGGGGTACGCCACACAAGACTCACCCGTTAGTTTCCTGCTTGGCATCCTAGGTAGGACTTCAAACTTATGAAGCAAAACCCTAACCTAGACCTCTTTCGGCCCTAACGAGACTCACCTGCTTGTTGAAACCGTTTGAACATGCGTTCGTTAATGGCATAGAGTGCAGCCGACCAGCCGAAGTCAGACACATTCTTGGAGGAAGGAGCAGCTGACTTGTGAGTAGAAGACCATGGGCTAGGATGTGGAGGAGAGCTTGAGGGGCGGTATGTAGGATAGTAGTTGTGATAGCTTATCACGGAATTTAGCATTCAGGATTACATCCCATCTTATCTAGAGTAGAGCCATCTAGAGCCCACATATTCGCATCGCTGAGACTACCTAATCAAAGACCCTAACTATTCGTTAGATTTGTATGATTAGGTTAAGATGTTCTTCTTATAATTATTCTCATGATGTGATGATTTATATGTTGATGGTTGATCATGTTTTGCTCCTCTTATGTAGGAAGGGGTAGAGACACAGGAGCCGTTTAGTATGTTCCTAGAGTAGATCCCACTTAGTTCTATTAAGTCACGGCTTTATTACTTAAATTGCAAGACTATGGAGGCTATGTCTGACTCGTACGGAATAGCGGGCTAGAAGGGAATGTGGAGAGGAGGATCCACTGTAGAATTAGAATGGAAGGATCCCATAGTGGAAGCTGGAAGCTTATGGTACGTTCGCCATTATTAGGCGGGCAGTCCGGAAACCTCACAGGGCAATGGTGTTTACTTGCCCCTCTCGAGGCTGCAAGTGATGGCTTGGCTCTGCGTTTAAGGGATTGGTCGAATTCTGAATCGTGTGTGTGCAGTTACTAGCGCCCACGAAGCACCTCTAGACCACAGGAAGGGGGAGATGCAACCCTTCTGCCTCGCCAGGACGGGGGAGATGCAACTTTGGAAGTAGTCCGTGGGTGATACCAGCAGGATTCGTTCCCAGGAGGCTAAGAGTTACAGCCGAGCTGATCTGGCCCATGCAAGTATGCACAGGAGGCGGATGGAGTGGTCAGCCCTAGCCATTGTTCTATACCCGACCCTACGCCATTGCCATGACTCGATTACGCTCTATCTTGAGCCTAGCTAGTCGGTCATCCACTCCTTATGAGTCGAACGGGGTAGGAGCCCTCATGTTTATGGTTCATGATTATCATCTCTTTGCATTGGTATATGTGTGATTACCGCCGAGGTAGTATTTATGTTTGATGCTAGTTACATTGTTTATAAAGCATTTGTTATAGGAGCCCATAGGGGAAGAGGCGTGCCAAAGACACCAGCCGTGTTCCTCCCTTTTTGGATCCTGTAGAGTCTTGAAGGGAATTAGGCGAAGAACCCGTCTTGATTGTTAGTAGGACGGGGGATTTCTCTTAGAGTGTATGGCCTGGCCCAGTATGTTTAGCGAGGGCGTCACAATGGTATGAGCCATGTTCTTGAGTTGACCAGGGCTATGACCATAACCATGAAGTAGTCTAGAGGGCCTATAGAGGTGTGAAGTGAGCATTCCACCCTTTGAGCAGCGGAAATGGGAAAAAAAATTTTTTCTCTCCTAGGTAGTGGAGTCGGGATTTAGGTAAGTGTTAGGCGAGGGTTGAGAGTGAGTCAAACTCAATGTCTTAAGTAATAGAATTTGAAGTGAAATTATGCATGCATCAAATTTCACCTGCCTAAAGGGAGTCAGAAAAGTCGTATGTCGGAGGGTGAAAAATGAAGCAAATCATAATTAACACCTCCAAACCATTAGGAGAAAATTGAAAATTAGGTGTAATGATTTTATTATATATTTTAATAATTAAATAACTATTAAATGAAGGGTGTAATTAATAAGGGGGCTAATAAATAGGGTAATGATGATGGGAGGAGAATATTCTAAAGGGACCCTCACTCTTTAGTACATCCACTGAGCACCTCCTTTCTCTCTCCCAACCCTACACCTCCACCTCTCTCTTGACGTTTATCCCCACGGTTTCCCTGGGCAGGTTAAGTATGGCGAGGACCAAGCCGGACCCTCACGAGGAAGCGGGGCAGTACACTCGATGGCGAACCCCTGCTTGTGGGGCGCCATGTGAAGAAAAGACCCGAGCACCTACGGTAAAGGAAAGGAGGGCTCCCCTACCGGTGGCTGGCCAGCCGAGGAATCCTACCCGCGATCTGAGGCGGCCTAGGTGGTGGGGACCTAAAGAACCGACGGGTCTGCGCCACTTGAGGACCCTGGAGACAGAAGTGGGCAGGGAGGAGGAAACAGAATCCCGGCCAGTGGGCCAGGCAGAACATGGTCTTGAGAAAAGGGCAAGGAGAAGGTCCAGCCCGAGGTGGCGAGGCGGGGAGGAAGAGGGGCGTGAGGAGGAGTTGGCGGGAAGCGGAAGGGCGAAAACGGCGGTGCAGCCAGGGCAAATGCGTCATCGAGAGCCTCCCGGGAGGAAGGCCAGTGGAAAGAGAAGTGGGAGGAGGAGGAAGAAGAAGAGCAGGAGGAAGAGGCGGGCAGGGCCACCTTGTCAGTGCAGCCGAGCCACCTAAGGTGTAAAGCGAAGAAGTGGCGAGGCTTAAGCGAAGGAGGACCGCCTTTACGGTAGCCTCAAGGCATACGAGAATACCAGCCGACCGGTGGGCGAGGTATAATGATTTAGTATTGCCCGTGAGCGATCGGCCAGAAGGGCGGTGGAGGCGGCATGAGAACAGCCCAAGCCTTGCCGCCCGCGGCCAGAAAGCCCAGAAGGTCCACCATGGACTCTCGGTTTGCCGCGGGGATTTTTAGGAGATTAAGCACTTTCAGCAGTGCACTAATCTCGATTAGGAAGCGGATTTTGAAAGGCGGCTTATGCGGCGGGGGAGGCCAATGGCGAATGCGTCACCCGGAGCTATAGGGTAGCGTCCCTTACCAACTTCCGGGTATTTTAAAGTGTGAAAGTGTTATCAAAATATCAATATCAGGTCAATCAATTATAAAATCATAAATAAATCGAAGTTGCTAATTAGAAATTGAGAATCATGCTAGAAAGTCATATTAGCATCTTCTAACACCTAAAATTTTTTCTAAAAGTTGAAAATAGCGAAATCGAAGGGTCCCCGCGTCGGCGCCCGAATCTTTAACCTTGACCCCATCCATTGTGGCCACCCGTTTAAGCGGAACTTCGCCCTGGCTTGACCAAATTTGACCCAACAAAGCGCCATGCCAGTGTTTCTTGCCTTGTTTTGTTTTGAATTGCACTTCATGGTGGCTCGTTTGGACACCAGGCCATAGATTTGGAGTCTTTTATCAAGAGCCTTTGTGCACGGAATTGCGAGGCACTAGTCTGTAAAGGCCCCATTTGTCATTTTCTTCCCGTAAAAGTGCTCCTGACCCCTTTGGCGATTTTCTAGCTCCTACTTGTTTCCATCGGCCATTTTCGCGACCATCTCGCTCCAGTAAGCACCATCAAGGCATTAGATGGTACAATGATTCAATCATCATTGAACTCCTGTGACCAAACGCTTCATGTCGCCGATCATCTCTTTGATCTTCCGCCACCTAACGAACTCCTTGCTTACTACGCGACATCATTTGTCAATATGATACGACTCATTTTACGGGAGAATTGACATACCTAGAAATGGAGTCTCCTTAGACACCCTTACCCAGCCATAGGTGGAAAGGATCTAAGGGGCAAAGTAGGTTGTGGGGATAGAACCCGAAACATGCGGAACTACATGACACCTTAAGCATCCATAGGCATACCAGAGTGCGTCTCAAACTGACGGCTTTAGCCTTATTCATGCGGTATAGAGCGATCCAACCAACCCGGTGAGCCGTCCATTCAACCCTTGGATTTTAGCTCTCGACACTTTCGAAGCGGATAGGTATCTTTCGAGATGAAGCAGTATATCTGAATACCATGGGTCTACATATTGAAACACCTAGGCTGCGGTCGGCGGGACTACGAGGAAGAAGAGGAAGAGACGAAATTTGGGGAGATAAAGCGAGGCAAGAAGAAGGATGGAAGTATTATGGCTTCGGCAACCACGAGGGAGCTAAAGAGATTTCAAACCGCCAATAGGGCATGTAGCCTCACCCGATCGATCATTGGCCGAGGAGAAGGAGTATATATTAAGCCGCAGGCATCCCTTAACCTTCTATTGCCAAGAGGAAAACCTGGGATGGAAGCGAATCTCCTGGGACTAATGGCAGAACGAGGGTAGCGACTTCATCGACTACTCCTACCCGGAGATCAGGAGAATTAGCGGCGACATTCTGTGAAACCATGTAGGATATCCAAAGCGATACCGGCAGATAAGGATGTTTACATTACTTGACAGCCGACATTCGAATTCCGGAGATCAAAGCGGGTTGTACAAAGGAAGGGGGCCCAAAGTTCGGTAGACGGTCGCTCGAGTGTGAGCATCTAGTAGCATTAATCTAAGCGGCAACAATGTGGAGAGGGACCGCGAAGATCTTCACGGCAATGAACATCGTCGGCGGAGCGTGACGAGAAAGCCGCTGGAGCACGGGGGCCACATAGGGAGTAAAATCCACTTTCGAGGTACTATCTTAGGCCCTTAGCCAAAGGTCCGGATGATAGTCTTTCACAAGAGTTGACCCAAGAGGTGAAAGTCGATTAAGCTCCTTATAGCTTACGAGTTTGGGCAGCAACGCCAAGATAGATATCGGGAATGGACCATGTTGCTGAAGAGCGGTAGCACTTCGCCCTCGACCCGCCGAGGGCCACCTCGAGGAGATGCGCGCTTGTCGGTGGTGGCGGCAGCGCACGAGAACTACCGACACCACAGTGCTTAAAAGGCATTAGAGGAGATTGGCGGAATATCGCACTAGGAACGTAGGAAAGGAGCCTGACATACAAAGAAGAAAATCAAGAACTTCTTCCAAGCGACATCATTGATGGAAGAATTGTCTCATAAGATTTAAGTATATTGTAATTCTTTTCTTAAGTATTATCATGAAGTCCTAGTAAATGTATTCCTATATACTAATTAATGTACTACTATGATGTTGATAAAATGTAAGGATTTTCATATATGTAATGAAGGGATTTCTTTTGTGGCTAACAACAGATTTAATTGTAACAATAATGATCATTGCCCTAACTTAATAACCGCATTATTAATGACCAATACTTGCGACCAGGGAACTCAAAGTCGCGGTCTCGGGGACCCGGCCACCAGACCATAATTGGGTACCAAGGAACTTGTTGAAGCGGGGAAAGACTTTAGGCGGGGATATGTCACGGAAGCGGTTAATGCAAAGGTTATTCTGGGATAAGGAATCGGATGCAACATCTCATCAAGCCCAGGCGACACCTCCTCATGAATGCACAAGAGAAGGGTAGTCCTCGCCTCCCGCCCCTGTGTTAGGGTGGTGACAGTCCCTCGGCCGAGAAGGTGAGGGCAACCCGCGGCAACGTCGAGGGACAAGAGGCGAAGAAGGAGAACCGAGTCCATCATCATCTAGTTCGGCTCATCCAGATGGCGAAGGTTGCTTCGGTGGCAACTGACTCTAGCTTTCGGAAACTGATGGAGTCGACACACCTAAGAGCAAGAAAAAGGGGCAAAGAAAGGCGGATATTCTCGAGAAAAAGGTGGATAGTGCTATGAGCAATGTGTGGAAGACAAAGGAAGGCTGGGCGGTTTTGAGGGAAGAGCCAGTCGAGGCATGGAGGTGAAGCATGGTTTGGATGAAATGGAATTTGGCAACTCATGCGGTATGAACAAGGACATGGGAAAGTTGCGGCCGATAACCTTGTGGGCCGGCAGGATACGGTGGAAGGACCAATAAGTCCAACAAGTGAAGAGGAATAATTAGGGTTTAAGACCTTGACAGAAAAGACTTTCCATAAACAGCATGTCTTGGGAATTATTAGGCAGTCCCGGTTTTGGGTTGAATCGAGTACCTTATCGATTAGCTAATTATCTGAAAGAAATTCCTTGAAGCTTAGACTTCATGTCCGGGAATTATCGAGAAAGGCAGTGGACACCTATATTGAGGTTAGTAATGATATCAAGAGGCTTGTTAGAACAATCAACCCAAAGATGCGATTCTGAGAGGCGAAGATAAAGCTATAGTTTGGAGGAGGCACCGGCAACTCCAGTGAAAAACTGATCAACCTTGAGTGGAAGTTAGTGATGCTCGGGGACAATACAATACTCGAGGTAAGCAATCATTACACCATCGGGGGCGAGTAAGGATAAAGAGCAAAGCTTTTGGGGGCCGAAGTAAGCCCGCGAAATGCATCGGTGCTCTTAAAAGCGTCTCCTAAAGGTGATCTGCCCGAAGGAAAGAACCGGAATACATTGAGAGAAAGAAGTTATGCCGGTGCCTTCCGGCCAGGGCTTACCGGACACATGATTGTCCGATACCGTCATCTTGATCGACCTTAGCCCGGAAAGCATATGGATTAGGACTCCCCATGAAGCGAGACGGGGGCGATAGTGAGGAGGCCGAGGACTTCATAGATGCATTGAGTGCACATATGTGCAAACAACTGGTAGGTGATATAGAGAATCGTCCAGCCAGTCACATTTGCTGGTGAGGAATCATAGATAGTAAGCCATATGTAGTCCCTCACTTGCGTCTGAGTAAGCTCACATAATTTTGCATCTCATTTGCTCTAATGAAGAACAAAATTATTGAAGTTAGCCAAAGACGATAGCTATGGCAAGCGAGCCATCCAGAGCACTAAGGGGAGGAGAATCATCTTTGACATAGACCTTAGTGGGGCTAAATGGCCGATGGGAAGCCGAAGTCATGGATGGTGAAGGGTATGATCTTATTGTGGGGATGGAATTCGCTGAAACCCATTAAAGCGGTAATTGATTGTGACGAACCGAGAGTCCTGTAATGACACCGGGCGGCAACAAGTTGATAGTCAAAGGTAAAGCCAAGATTCTCCATGCGTTATTTCTTTTGAAGCGGCTAAGGAAAAGAGTATAGAAAGGAATAAAAGGTGGATTACATCTTGAGGATGGAATCCCGGTTGAAACCGAGCAGCGGGATGGAAGTGACACAAAGGAAATCAATTTGCCCGAGGCCGAGATAGCAAAAGACTTATTTATTCGGAAATTGGGGATGTATTTCAGGATGAAATCCGGTACCACCTGTGAGGGTGTGAATGTGAGATCACATTAGCTCTGGACCTTGAAACGACGGTAAAACCATATAGAATGAAGCATCAGAGTGGCCAGACTCAAAAAGCAATTTGCGAGGTATAGAGCTTGGATTTATAAGAGCAAGAGTGTGTGTCTCTCCTTTGAACACCTATACTCTTGTCAAAAAGAAGAAAGATGGGAGCTTAAAGTGTGCATAGACTATACCTTGACTCAATAGCGGTGATAAAGAATAAGTATGCATTGCCAAAGTGGATGACCCTAATGGATCAGCTACAAGGAGCAAAGGTATTCTCTAAGATTGATTTACAAGATCGGGATACCATCGGATAAGAATAAAGGAAAGAGGACATCCATAAAATTTCGAGCGGTATGGTCATTTGAGTTCTGATAATACCCCTTTGGATTGTCCAAAAGCGCTCCTGCGTTATCTCTCGCGCCTCATGAAGCGATATCTTGAGAACTTCTTGGATGAGTTTGTATTATTGTCTTCTTCGGCAGCATCTAAATCTGACAAGTCTGAAGAGCATTATCGACATCTGAGGGAAAGTGTTGGAAGTTAAGGCGTCATAGGTTGCTTATGGGAAGCTCCTCTGGTACCACTTTACAGTAGAGTGGAAGTATTTAGGGGCATGTGGTAACATCGGGGGAATCCTCCACGAGATCCATCTAAAAGATTGAGGCAATAATAGTTGATTGGCGACTCAAAGGTGCGGTAAAGAAGCTTTCTCGGGTTGGCGGGATACTATAAGCCATTGAAGGACTTTGCTAAGTGGGCGTCCCTGGCCAGTTCACTAAGGCCAGAAGATTAAGGATTGGGCTAGCCATTGGTTAGAGAAAGTCCAAGCTTCTTTTGAGGCTTAAAAGTATATTTCATGACACAGTGCTTGTTCTCCCGGATCAGAGAGTAAGGATAAGTTGATAACGGATCTGACAAAGATAGCGAGGCGGTCTTGATGCAAGAAGGAAGGGTAGTCGCCCTATTTCGAGAAAGAAGATGACGGCGGCGAACAGCTACCCAACCCATGATCGAGGAGAGCTGCTAGCCATTGTCGGGGCATTGAGGGATATGGAGGCGTGCTCTGCTTTGGGAAGGAAGTTTTGGTTGGATCTTGCGATCATGAGCCTTAAATTATCTTTTTCACCCAGCCACTCCCCTCAACTTAAGGCAAAAGGAGGTGGATGGAATTCCATGAGAAATTATGGTTTTGATATTATATATAAGCTGGTAAGCAATGTTGTAGCGGATACCCTCTCCGAGCGTTCCTAAGCTGAAACCCTGGGGCATGATGCCTTGCCAGGGTGTACTTTCGATCAGGGGATACGTGTACAAAGGTAACGCACTCGATCATGAGGCAATGATGGGAACATCTTAAATGATGATCCCTAAGCTCAAATCGAAAGGGTACGTCTGGGCAAAAGGTAGTAGGACCCAGCCTTGAGCGATTAGTTGACTCAAGAAGGAGGTGGGGAGTGGTCCCCTAAAACCACAAATTATTAACTAAAGCTAGCGTAATGTGGCTCCTTTTGCGGGCAGAGTAGAAGGGGGAGGACTTCAGCGAGGAGAGCGTTACGAGCTGGGGGAGCCATAATTTAGATTATGAACCCTAATAACTCTTAAACAATGTTTTACGATTATGGTAGGAAATAAAAGCAGTGTTAAAGGCTATATAATTTTGTATAAGAAGTACAAATATAGCTAGAATTTTGACTAACTTTAACTAATGAAACTTGATTACTAAAGAGTAAAATTAAAGGTTATGACATGTTGTTTTGTTCTTGTGGTGTATAAAGGTGGGTTAGGTCACTTGTAAGCGTAATCTTTGAGGGCGACATTGTCCTAAGGGGGAATGTGGCGGATCCGGGAGACCTCGTATAATCATTATATTCTGGATCAGATCACCATCTGAATCTATCATTCACTTAGCCTTGTATGCCATAGGGTGTAGGGCATGGCCAAGTTATTCTCATAACTTAGCCAACCATGGGTTAAAGCCATTATCCATGGCCTTAACCTGTGGAGACGCGCCACACAAGACTCTGGGTGGTGCCATGTGACATCCTAGGTGGACCTAGCATATAGGCATAAGCCTAACCCTAGACCTCTTTCCAGCCCTAGCACCCGAGGAGACTCACCCTACTTGTTCGAGCCAGGTTTCCAGTTTATGGATTCCACAATGGCATAGAATTTGGTCTGGCCGACTTTCCAGTAGGGGTGATGGGCTGTTCGCGGAGGAGGAGCAGTGACTTGTGAGTCGAAGACCATGGGCTGGGATCACGGAGGGGAAGCTTGAGGCGGTATGTGGGATAGTAGTTGTGATGGCTTATCACGGGTGGCATTCGGATATGCTGCGTCTATCTTGTATCTAGAGTAGAGCCATCCTAGAGCCCATATTCAACATCTTGAACCCTAATCAAGGAACCCTAACTATTAGTTAGATTTGTATAGTTAGGTTAAGATGTTCTTCTTATGATTATTCTCATGATGTGATGATTATATATGTTGATGGTTGATCATGTTTTGCTCCTCTTGTATTGGGAAGGGGGTGAGACCTAGGGCCATTTGTAGTATGTTCTAAGAGTAGATCCTTAGTTCTATTAAGATCGCGACGCATTATAGGAATTGCCAGGGCTATGGAAAATGATACGACTTCGGCCTGCCGGATAAGGCTAGAGGGAATGTGGAGGAGGATCCTGTAGAATTAAGGAGCCGGGGGATCCCATAGTGGAGCTAGGCTTATGGTGGTCCTTACGTGTGGTAGAGGCATGGGTCCAGGCTCACAGGCGTGGTGTTACCTGCCTCGGAAGCTGCAAGTGATGAAAATACCGTTTTGGGAGAGGAGTTCGATGGTCTGAGATGGGTGTGTCGCCCGCGATTCTCTAGCCATGCGGCACCTCTGAATACAGGAAGGGGAGATGCAACCCTTCTGCCTCAGCCGGACAGGGGAGATGCAGCTTTGGAGGTAGTCTAGATGGGTGATACCACCATGGGATTCTGCGTTCCAGGAAGGCTAGAGTTACATGAACTGATCTGGCCCATGCGCGAGAGGTAATGCCGCGGGGAGAGTGGGGATGGAATTAGTCAACCTAGCCATTGTTCTGCTCCTTTGGCTTCCCCTGCAGCCATTGCCATGACTGGTGCTCTATCTTGAGGCCTGGCCTAGTCGGTCATCCTCCTTATAATTACGAACCCGAGGGGTAGAACCCTCGCTAACATGGTTCATGATTATCATCTTTGCATTGGTATATGTGTGATACTACCCTTGAGGTAGTATTTGTATATGTTTGATGCTAGTTACGGCGTGGTTTATCGCTTCATTTGTTATAGGAGCCCATAGGGGAAAGAGTAGCAAAGGCACACCGTGTTCCCTCCCGCGCTAAGGGGATCACCTTAGAGTCGCGGGGTAGGCGAAGGAGCGTCGCGGTTGTTGAAATACGGACGGGGATTTCTGCCGAGTGTATGGCGGCGCCATTATGTTTAGCGAGGGCGTCCGCGGCGGGCTAATCCCATGCACATGCTCAAGCACCGCAGGACACCAATGAATTTCCATCCATTTTATTTTTATGTTTTACCTGATAGGTAACAAGAACCACAAAGAATCTTGGTTTTACCGCGGACAACCCACAAACTTCTTTTCTACAAAACACATATGCATCTGGTTCCTAGCAAGCAAAATGAGAAATTTTATGACTTTATCAGTTTCCGCGATGCGAACACGCAATCAAAAAAGCGATACAAAACGGGGAAAGCAAATGATCACCTAATTATTGATCGTGACAGCGTTGTGCCTCCTTGCCATGGCATCAATCCTTCTTAACTCCTAATGGGAAAGGGCCCTTGCCGAGTTCACTTATCGCCCGTATCTTTGCCTCTCAATTGGCTCTGAACCTCTTCCATTCCATGTGGCATTCATCCTCCAAAGGTTGCAAAGCCCCCAATTGCATCCTAAGCGGTCGAGCAGAAGCCACCAGCGGCACCGGCAAGGTTGTTTATGTTCACAATGGAAGGTAGCGATCTCAAGGCTGAAACGTACTTGCTCCCCATTTGGAGAAGACAACAGGGCGACATTGCTTGTGTCATCATGGATGGATACGACCAGTGTAGGAGGCCTGCGAGGGAGGAGAGCTAAGTTTTCATCATCTTTAAAGTGAAGTCAATCACCTCGATGGGAGAGTCTTGGCAGCCTATGACGGCGGCAATTTTAACGCTATAATCGGCTCATGGGGAACGCACCTTAATCGCATTGCTAGTGTTACCATGATCCACATCCATCTCTAAGCCGAGGCATTATGTTAAACAACTGCAAACAAATAAAGAAGATGTAACGGCAATAAAACATATTTACAAGCAGCCCTAACAATCCAACCTCGGCCGAGAGCCATTTGCATAGTGATCATTATCCAAAGAGATGTAGGAAATTCGGGCATGTCGGTAGAACCTCAGTCTGTACTCATCATCTTATAGCCCTCAATGAAATTCTCGATCCATGTCCTAGGCACGCCAATCTCATCCCAATAGCGTTTGTACCCTTTCCCAATCAGATTGGATGGGCTCCATCAATTTGGGATGCCAATCACAGAACATACACGATGTCACTAGGCATGGCCACTTTGGGATTTAAAGTCGGATGCCAGCGGTATAACTTCGATGCTCAAAACAAAGGCGGTGTTTTAGGGGAGTATCGGTGGTTAACAAGATGAACTTGCGGTTTAAGCATGTGAGGGTTGCTCGTATAGACAAAGGCTTGCATTAAAGAGCTGCGCCTTCCTCGCGTGGTAGTTCCGCGAAGTGGTACTCTCCCAAAAATGTTCTTGTTATCCAAGACAACCACATGTTTAACATCACCAGCACCATACATCAGAGTACAAATCCCCTTGCCCATGTCCGAGGAACATTCTTAGTATCGACATGAAGTGTGAAGCACTAATGTGCTTCATGCAATAGCCAATTAGACCCTTGAAGCAATGCAACCTAGTGTTATTGATTAGCACACACAAGAACAACACCAAAGCTGGCTTCTTAGACCCCAACCAAACCTCCCTCTTTATGGCCAAATTTACAGAACCCTAGGGAGACTTAAGCAGAAACTGAAGGCGCATTGGAAATGTAAGTGATCTAGATCCTCCTCTCTTCTGCAGCGATTACGCATGGCGAGTCTTTTCTCCTGAGAACTCAACAAGTATCTCATAGAACTGTTGGTGCATCCATTCGGCCGTACCCAAAGTCACTAACATCTAAGCAGACTCGCGGGCTCTTCGCAAAACATGCACATCACATTGCTTCCACGACTGAGGAATTGAAGCAGCGAATTTACGCTATGTGACCCGTCCTCCCTACGCATCCCTCTCATACCTGCTGCTATGCTTTTGCTAACAAGAAGAGTACTTAGCGAGACACAAAAACACAAGCTCACCTTTGATGCGGAATGGCGTCAAACTCCGACTTTATATAGTCCAGAATCTTACAGCCATGTAAGCGGATAGGCTTGCACAAAAGCGAAGAAACACCTTCTAATTTTGACGCAGTGAACCATGGTACATTACCTTCTAGGCCCCAACTAGCAACCTCCGTAATGCAAGAACAATGAGTAACAAGAACACAAAGAATATTGGTTTTACACGGACAACCACCAGCGTCTTTTCTTCGAAAACACATATGCCTGCGCTTCCAAGCAAAATGGTGATCAAAAACAACACAAGAAAGCGGAAAACCGATGATTTCCCTGGTATTGATCGCCAATGACATTATTACCCCCTCCTTGCCATGGCATCAATCCTCCTTAACTTTCTAATGGAAAGGGCCTTGTCGGAGTTCATATCGCCTTTGTGATGCCCTCTCCGTTAGCTCACGAACCTCTTTTATTCCATATGGAAGCGGCATCCTCCAAAGTGCAAAAGAGCGCCTCAATTGCATCTAAAGCGGTTGACGAAGGCACTTAGCTCGGCAAAAGTGTCTATATTCACAATGGAAGAACCACGACCTCAAAGGCTACGTACTTACTCCCCATTTGGAGAAGACGAGGGGCGACATTGCTTTATTATTATCACATCACGGATGCTTGACCCATGCGTAGGGGCCTCTCTGAGGAGGAGAAGCTAAGCTTTCATCATCCTTTAGTAAAGTCAATCACCTCATTAGGAGGTGCTGGTTTTGAATCCCCACAGCATTACCGGGGCTGCTGCTATGATCAACCATGGGAGGGCTGCACGCCGGCTGCGCGGCCCCATTGATCCCATGATCCACGTCCATCTAAGCGGGCATTATGGAAACAGCTGCAAATAAATAAAGAAGATGTAAAAACAATAAAACATATTTACAAATACGCCCCAACAAATCCGATACTTTCGGCCAAGAGCCATTGTATGGTCCCGGTCGTATCAAAGAATATAGGAAGTCGGGCATGCCCGGTAGGAACCTGGGGCTACACGTACTGCGTCATCTTGGCCCTCAACAAAATTCTAGATCCCGTCCTAGAGTGCTGACCTCATCAGTAGTGTTGTGCCCTTTTCCCAGAAGTAGTTTAGGATGGAAACTCCATCAGTGAGATGCCATCACAGAACACGCCTTGGCGATCACTAGGCATGGCCACTTTGGGATTAAGGTCAGGATGCCAAGCGTACTTAACTTCGATGCTCTAAAATGAAGAGTATCCAGCTGGTTGACAAGATGAAGACTTGCCAGTTCTAAGCAATAAGTTGTGTATAGACAAGGCTTGCACTAAAATTTTGCCTTCCTCAGGTGGTGGTTTACGAAGTGAAGTGCTCTCCCAAAATGTTCTTGTTATCAAGACAACCACATGTTTAACATCACCGGCACCATCACCGGCAAGAAATTATAAATCCTTGTCCATGTCAGGTTAATGGCTCAGAAACATTCTTAGTATGCAAGATGGAAGTGTAGTATCAGCAGTGTCCTTCATGCAATAGCCAATTAGACCTTTGTAGCCAAATTTACAAGTCAGGGAGACTTCAAACCGAAGCGAGAGCGCGTGGAGAATGTAAGTGATCTAGATCACTAAGCCCTCTAGCTGCTTGACGCATGGCCAGTCCTTCTCCTGAGAACTCCATGGCATCCATTCAGCCATGCCAGTCACATTAACATCTAAGAATGCGGGCTGCGGACTCTTCCTCAAAGAGCATGCACCTTTGCCTCCACGATGGATTTTCACAGACGAGTGGCAGGCATTTACGCCCATGGCCAACCCTCCTCGTCCTCCTGCGTACACCTTTGCTATGCTTCGTTAATAAGGAAGACCATCTGATTACAAAAACACAAGCTCATCTTTGATTAATGCGGCCTCAAACTCCATTTTATCTGATCGAAGAATGCGGCCATCATGTAAACAGGTGGTGCAAAAAGCAGAGAAGGGCGCAGCCTAATTTTGGTAGCATGCATCGAACCATGGTTGTGCCTTCTCGACCCCAACTAGCACTCCACCAATACAAGAACCCTAAAGATTCCATTTTGTCCATTTCCTATACCTAATATAATACAATACTGGCCTTTAACCTGCTAAATCTTATGTAACAAATATATTCTTTCTTGAACTGGCAAAGCATATCGTGAACATGTTTAATAAGGCAATCCAGCGAGGTTTGTTATTGATTCGCATACCAATCGGACCGTCCCAGTGCAAAAAGGTGTAGATAAGGAACAAATGAGTAACTATAATTAAAATGAGCAAAAACCTTTGTGCTAAGCTCTTTGTTACTGCACCGAAGATCAAATCAAGTACATGGGGAGAGAATAACGGTGTTAGGACAGATTGACAAGAAGGTTTAAGAATTAAATTGAATTAAATTGAATTGAATGTTTTTTATCATCCATGGAGACCAATCGGTCTATGGCACCCAATCTGAGAATGACATCGCGTATTGCTACCAGTTTAAAGACCCATGCCGAAGGGTTTGAAGAAAATGGAAATTGGCGGCCAATCAAGACCTACTTGACAAACTATACAAATATATATATGTACATGATTAAGTATTTTTGCTCATAAAGAGTGATTGGTTTATGCAGGGGGCATATCCCCGAGCCCTGAGACCCATTATCCTCTGAGCGTCTCCTGAGTGATGCTTAGGTGCTTTCAAATTATCATTAATGGCGGCTCGTTGGATACGACCAAAGGCGAGATCGATCATATCTTAGGGGCGACTCACGAAAAGGTATTATCCTCGATGGCTCCATCGGCGGCATTGACAAAGCCTATCTAAGCATGGATTCCCAATCAAACCCTTGCACTGCTCCAATTTGGAGATATGAGTAGATGCATTATTGCAAATGGAAGTGATGAGCACAGCGTTTTCATGGGAGATGTGAATCACGAGGGAGTAGCATTACTGAACCCGCGATCCCTAATGTGGAGTTTATATATTGCTTGTAATGTGCCGTTTGACCCTTCTCCTGGGGCCACAGGGTCCCAAAGCTTCTTAGGAAACAAGTGTCAAGGTAATCACCTCGGTACATCGCCGATTGGCCTCTGTGTCCGGTTGTATACACATGTGCTCTACATTCCATCATTTATGCCGAGCTCTCTCTTGTCCTTCCAACGGGCCTTGAGCGGCTGGCGGTCCTATTACTTAATGGTTTAAGCGAGGTTTGAGAGATGGGCATGATCCGTTGACAACCACGGAAATAGATGATGTCTATGAAGAAGTGCCCTCGAAAGGTAAAATTACGTCTCCTGCGGTAGAGTTTGATATGGGGTGTGGATTTCACTCTAGGGTGCTGTGCTTAGATGATAATACCTTTGTTCTATTTCATTCAAGTCACAAAGGGACACCAGGACCTAGACCTGCGACCCATTACATAGAATAAGCTCATCAATATCTGAATAGATGTACATTATTTCCAATCCTTAAGAGCTCGCCGTAGGCATTTATTACGCATTGCATAAAGTGCTTTCAACACGCGTCACCCGCGGTGGCTAACGGTCGCGGAGAAGAAAACTCCACTCCCAAATGCTAGGTGGGCGTCACCTCCACAATTTGCCTAGTAGGTGAATGAAGGGGCCTTTGTCCAAAGGCATCTAAGGTGAGGCGAAATATCCTCGGAGATAATGGGCCAAAGAGGAGTCGACATCATCTCGTTAGAAGTAACCCCGTGTGAATATGCACCCAAACCAAAGGGGTTTAAAGGGGATTTACAATTGAAATTATGTCAAATGCAATGGTTTGTGTTAATAATGTTTATTGTATGTTAATGGTTTGTGTTAACTAAAAATTTTTTGCCTTAGGGGCCTTAAAAGGATGGTGTGAATATAGACATTACCTAATACTCCTAGTGGATGGAAGAACTAAGAATCCTGATACGTATAACAATTCATACATATGTAATATTGTGCATGTAATCTTGTGCATGGAGATTCCTTAGTGCATATAATATCTAATAAAACATCCTTAGTGTAAATATGTTGAAGGCGAATTGCTTGATGATCGAGGAGGGATCATTGGATGACAACAAAAACATTAAGGTATCTTAAAGGGACAATGAATGATGGTATAAAATATAGTCTGAGAGAACTTATGCAGTGAATGCTTCTTGTGATCACGGTGGGAGGGATATTGACACTGCAATCTATCTCATGTTATTTAACCTTTTTGGGAGGAGCTCCGGGTTGCTTGGAAGTGCCGCGAGAATCACGATAGCCAGCTAGTCTTTGGTGAATATGCCTCGTGATAACTACAAAATTAATATGGGAGAGGAAACTTTGATTGAGCTTAGTTATAACCAATTCAAGACCCGCTGAATTATATTGTGATAGTACAGTTGCATTATACATGGCCAAAGATCCAGTTCTTCATGAAGAATAAACATACAGAATTAGAGTTGCATTTTATTAGAAGTTGTGAAGAAAAATCTTGGTCAAACGTATATCGCGAATCTTGCAATGCGGTTAGCGGACATTTTAACAAAGCCACAATGCGAAGGAAAGTTCCGCGAGTTGAAGAAGAAAATCCGGTCTACGGTGATTGATTACAGCTTGGAAGGGGAATAATTGTAATTCATAGTCTTATGGAAGTGAAACTACGAATTAAGTGCATTGGAATGAATATAACATGGGGGAATGTAGGTGATCATGTCCTGTCTTGATAGGCTGTGAGAACTAATAGCAAGCGAGGTACCAACCTATGAATTATTATGACCTAGTTATTTCGTCTAGGTTGAAGAAATTTGAGTTACTAAGTTCAATTAGATTATTATATGGTTCGAGGTTTGAAACCTATGGTTGCATGGGAAAGGAACAAAAACTTAACCTAGGAAGACCATTGAATTGTATGGGATAGTGGATTACGGAAGGTGCCCTTTCAAAAAGTTGCTTGTTCGGAAGCTCGTAGGATCGATCATTTCGCCATGGCGGCGGATCTTGATCTTAAAATACCAAAGAAGGATCTAATGTGTTGTATCGGTGGTATAGGATTGATTTGCAGGTGTTCCTAGACGGATTCGGGAACTGCTTGGGCTCTTCAAGTTTCAGTCAACATTGCTACAGTATCTGGGTCAATACCTTTGCTACAGTGTTTTTACTGTAGCAAGCTAATGGTTTGAAGTCTATATTTGAATCTATAAGCATCGATATCATTGCATTATATTTGATGAGTTAACTTATGTTGTGTGCATAGACATTCAATTTTATCTTTGAAGTGTCTAGACTAAAGTGAAATCATAGCATTATTCTCTTCACCAACCCACATTAGATCCAAGACAGTTTTTTGGCAAAAGCATTCAGTAAAAGGAACTGGGGAAGAAATAGCTTTAGATAAGTCAAACTGGACATATGCAACAAGAGGTTTATGGGGAACATAGACAATAGGGACATAAGTGCCAATGGAATTAAAGAGAGTTTTAAAGGAGTCTTCATTCCAATAAATACGATTTAGGCCATATAGAGAGGTAGAGACCACACAGTAATTGTTCAGATCAGAAATCGAAAGTTTAGGATTCCATTTGATGAAAGAAAATATAAAAATTCTCATAGAACATAGTTCCACTGTGAAGAAGAGAATTTGCAGACCTCTAATTACTATATTCAGTCAAAATATAAGGTAACTAAGCCAACAAACAGCATTTACAGAAAGATCTTTTTGCAAGGAAAGAAGAAGACACCATAAATTTGCAATGTTAACCCCTGTTTTGTTTACTTTCAAAACAACAGCAAAATTTAAAAGACATTTCATTTTTTGAAGGCCATAGGGGAGTTTAGATAAATTCCATGGATAGTAGCAAGTTTGGAATCCATATGAGGTCGTTCATGCTGAAGAATCCCGTCCCAAACAGCATCAGAGTTTGTTTCAATAACAGGACGCGGAATATCATGCGACTTGGGGATACCAGTGTTAGTAGAATCAATTGTAGGCATAAATCATGGGCCTTTAGAAAGATTATCCCAAATAGGAATGTGATCAAATTAAAGATCCATCAGCTTTTTTAGCAGATAAAGATCACGAAAATTGCCAAAAGGAATGAAGCTAAAGGTCTAAGACGAAATTTCCTTCAAATTTGATAGAAGAGAGGCCTGATCCTCCTTCTGAACTGCTAGAAACAATGGAGAAAAGACAAAGTTTTGGGATTTAAGGTAATTGGACTCTTCATTCCTGCAATCATAAAGTTTAGGAGAAACCAACGAAGAGGAAACTTGATAATCAAAAGCAAGGAAGAGCTGAAAGCAAAGGAAGAAAGCAAAAAGCAAAAATAAGAAATTAAAATGAAGCAGAATTGGACTAAATTGGACTAGATTACCTCACAAATTGCAGAAATGCTGAATCTTAACATTAAATTTTGATTTTAGAATGGGAATATCTTAATGTAGATATGATTTTTACTCCAATTATAATGAACACAAAAGATTCCTGTTGCAAGACAATTTTTGTCTCATACAAATTCTGTTTTGAATTCTTCACAACTTGGAAAAAAGATCTACTCTGAATGAAATAGATTATACGGGAAGAATTGACTGAATATAGGACTTTTCCAAAGTTGAGCGGTTGAGCCAGTAAGAAAACCACAAGTTAATCTCAGACCATCAAACAAAATGGCAAAGATTTTGGTATCCATTTGAAGATCTTGATCGCGGAATTCATTTGAATTGCTAGCCTCTACTAGGCCAGCAAGAAATTCGAAGCAATTCGAGATCAAAAGCATGCAAAAATTTGAAATTTTGAGCTATTTCAGCCAAGAAAGTGGTTTAAATGAAAAAAATGGGGGAAGAGGACAAAAAAATCAAGAAAATAGGCCCTTGACATTTTTGGATCCATCCTCTACCACATGTTTTGCATCAATTATGGGGATAGTCTAATTGAACATTTGCATCAATTTTTTATGGGGTTCTAGGATTTGATGGCTAGGGATTCCTAGTCGAATATATTTGGGCTAGTTCCAGGACTCAATTTAAGATTTGGTTGAGTTTGAATAACAGGAAGCCACACGCAGTGGTGTGGTTTGTTTTGTTGCCTTGGTACTTTTCAAGCACATGATCACATGCCGATGTGTCTATACATTCATTACTGTTCTTAATATGATTCGATACATCGATTATTATTTTTTATTGTGACAAGATAGCATCAATGATCGCATTCCATGTTCTTCTACCAAAAAAAGAAAAAGAAAAACAACATGGAAATCTCTTGAGGTTGGTGAAAACTAGAAAGGTGTTATAGGGTAAGGTGCGAATTGGGGATGTGTATGTAATTTCAGTTTGAGGAATAGATAGAAGGGAGAAAGATTTCACAAAATTACACCATTTAGCTTTCTAAAAGTTGTTGCTCAATTTTATGAAGTGTTCATTATTGCACATTAATAATGAAGTAATTTCCTTGCATGGTCTACCATTTTTTCACAAGGATTCTTGTTGTAGCCATGCTGTGTTTACTGACAGTTCATTCTTTTTCACATATTCATAACAAGAATAAGGTGATGCTGTATACGGTCTATCACTTGAATTTTCTACAATTTCACTTGAGTTTGTGCATTAAGGCCGCGAGTCAAAGAGATTGCTTAAAAGCCCTAGGCGTAGTGTAGGAAATGATAGAGGAAAAAGGTAGAAGTTTTTTTTTTTTTGGGGGATGGAGTAGCTGCATTGATCGACGCAGTTGTCTTGTAAGGTTTAATGCGTTAGGACCGCGAGCGAGAGTTGCTTGGCCTAGGAGTAGCATACGCTATGTGTCAATGGTATGATAGGGTGATGGTGTGGATTGTGTGGCGGCATATCTAAAAGATAGTCTTTGATGATTGATGAGTCTAGTTTCTGTTTTTGCTCTAATTGGTAGTTTCTGTAGTCCTCTACTATCAATTATAATATCAGATTTGCTTCCTCAAGAACTTTACTCAGACAACTTATCAAAGCTTGCAATTCAACTTCAGAAAGGAATTTTGTACCTAGAAGGTCAGCAGTATAATTTTCCAAGCAAGGAACATGTTACAAGCATAAAAATAGGCAGCAAATGACTACTTAGTCTACCGATTGCTCTAGTTTTCGATGTGAAAAATGAAGGTCAAATGTCAATTGAAAGCATATACAAGGAATGGGAATTCAGCAATCTAACCCAATTTTCAACCACTACAAAGAGAGTTTAGAATAGGGCCATTAGCCCAGATTGATCATTTAGACGTTGGCAGTTCTAAGCTTTCTGTTTCAGGAATCTTTTTAGTTAGCCCACAATATGTGAAGAAACGTTAGACACCTTGGGACGAATCAAACTATTGCATTGCTTCCTTGTACATGATTGGGGATACGAAGTATAAAATTGTTATTTGTAGTTGTAACCTCTTAGATAGGGTCAATAAGGACACCGTAAGTTTCACTTGCAATGTCTACATGCACATGACTCCCAAGCTGCTCTAGCAATTCTGCATAGTATGTGCACACCTTTCGTGTTCCATGAATTGACATGTTAGAGGGGCAAAATAAATCCTCAAGCAATAACAAGTAAGAGGAACCTTTTATCACTTACCTTGGATAATTTCTTGCATTCCAACTTAAGGTCTTCAACCTCTTGGGAAACGTTGGATTAACTTGTTGTAGCTCTCGTTTCAAATATTTGTTTTCAGCCTTCAACCTTGCAAGTTCATCTCCAAGACATTTGATACTTCTTCTAGAGCAAATAATAGGAGCTCCTTGTAGTGCTCTGTCAGAAGGCCCACAGCCTACATAACCTCTGTCTGATAAGGCTCTTTCAAAATGCTACGTGTTTTCTTGAATCTGATTCCATGATGTACACAGTTTTCTTTCTAAGTCATCACTTGTAAAAAGGAGTTGCTCAGGAAGAGGACGTACCTCATCATCTCATCCATCAATTCAAACCCAATTCTGGCCCAAGCCTCTCCATTTTCATAGTTTTGCATTCGCATGTAAGGAAGCCTTTATTTGCATATCCATTTTGCTACAGCTAGATCAAGCTAGTCATGATCACTTCAATATACATGCATAGAAGTGAATAAATGTGTATAACACTGCAATGCTGATGATACAGTCAGAATATATTTAAACATACATAACACACATAAAGAAACCATAGCTTTCCATAATTTGGGGACTAGTGACAATTGTTTTTTTTCTAGATTGGGTCCATCCTGAGTCGGACCTGTCCTTAAACCTATATGTAGTTCAAAAAACAGAGAGCATGGTAACATTATTGCTTTGCAGCTGAAGCATGAACGGAGATATGCCAAACCAAGAGCATGAAATTGGACGCCACATGTACTTGTGGCCAGAGATTACACAAAGTACAAAACTTAACAATTATATATACCAAAAGTTCGACAGTGGTAGATTCTTATAAGAAGTTAGCTGTAGCGTGTAAAGGAATGCTTACATTTTTAAAGTGCTCCGATCCTCTATTACTGCAAGCTGAACCTGTGCATTATAAAGCAAAGCCGTATAAGCTTCACATGCTACTCTATGTAGCATTTTGGTCCACAATTGCATGAGTAAAGTAAGCAAATTGGTTAAGAAAAAAGGTTTATGCATGAGAGAAATGAAATTTTCTTGTTTAAATGAAGTTGTCAATCTTTACATCTTTCTATCCTGCCTATTAAACATACTGCCATGGCAACAATAATTCATCCATTTCAATTGCTATGACACAGTAGACAGAAATTCCAACAATGCTAAAAAGGAGTAATTTTTCATGCATACCTGTTCTCGTGATGCACTGTCTTGTTGACATCTGGAAAATGTATTGCATGCTGTGTGTTGAATCTCTTATCATATTATAAGTTTTGCTTATCAATGCATCCTTGAGAAGCACTACAGAAGTTAATGTAACTCTAAAAATATCATATTTGAACTTTTAGTTATGTATATCCTTTCCGCTCTTTGTAATTATACACCGTGTGAAGACATATAGAAAGCAGCAATTTATCATAAAATTTGCAACATATAAAATGCAAGAAAAAGCCCTGAAAAAGATATTGCCATTGATAACCAGCTACAGGCCTGAACTTGGATTGGGATCAATGTATCAGTTTTCCATTCAAACAAGCTTGCACAAATTGACAAACTGTTAAAAGGACTAGATTAGAGAAAAAGAGGAAACAAAAACCAAAAGGGGAGCTTTTAGGCAATGTGTCAACAACACAAAGTTTATGGTGCGACACAGATTCTTGGACTGGCGCAAAATTCCCTTTGTGAAACGCAGTGATTGGGAATTCTAGAGACTCAAACCAATTACAAAACAATGGAGGAAGTTTTCTTTTCGAGTTTGGAGATGGATCGGCCATAAATTTGACAGTAAGTTTCCTGTGATTTTCTATTTATTACAGCCAAACCATGTCAAACATGATTTGCCTGAAAAGTTTAAGCTCAGGCAAGACACATGAAATTAGTTTGACCAGCTCCTATTTCTGAGATAAGGAAATCCGTAGCATATTGATAACCAAGAGAAGGGATGGAGGCCCGGTGGTGATGCCCTGTTGCAGAAAAAAAACTCTGATGAGGCCACAGAAAGTAATGCTTGAAGGGACGCCATATCTTCCAGGCAAAGAGAATTATGAGCCTATATAAAATCAATGCGGCCATGCTTTGTGCTATTGTACGGGGTGAGAAAGACCTCATGCGCGTCCCCTTGAAGGAAATCCAGCTTCTTAGCTGAAGGCTGTTGCAGTACAAAACCTTACAAGTCTCCTTATATTGGGGTCGAAAAATGTTGCATTGCAGCATCCTGTAAGATGCTCGAAACTGCCAGAGTGCAGCATCCTGCTCGAAAGGAAAAACACGTAGGACACACGTGGCGTACACGTGTATAGGCTAGAATTGCACGAAATCGTGCACCTCGGGTTAGGCAATCCTGCTAAAAAAAAAGGGGGTTGTGTTCATATTCCATGATCCATTCTCTAAGTAGTTCCATCGCATCAATTTACTTAAAATAACGTTCATCTTTTACAAACAATATCTAGGCTTGGAAGGAGCCCAATTTATTTTCACCCATGCATAGCCCATTATATATAAATAAATATTATTAATATTACTTATTACACTATTGATGACATTCCACATATCGACATTGAATACCCCTTAGACTCCCCAGTTGTTTTTGTTGATATTCATGCAGGGCGTCAATGGAATAGAATAAAATAAAATAGAATAGAATAGAATTAAATTGAACTATGATAAATGCTGAAGAGAATTAAATTGAATTATGATAAATGCTGAAGAAATTGATTTGATTGAAGAAAATAAAAAACTATGTGATAGTTAGCTCCCAATTGTGGTGTATGTAAATTTGGGCCATAGACAACTTTCATGACTTTTGGGCCAAGCTGAGGTGATGGCCCTCTTTAGAATGCAAGCAAAGCAAGGCTGAAAAGTAGCACCGTCGGTCATGCCCTTCATGGGAGCTTACAAGGCGGTGGAAATCGCCGGATGCCGGCATTGCACCATTTCTTCATTCCCCGACTCGTCTGCCAGATCCTCCATGAGCGCATGAGGTTCTCCTTTCTTTTCATTTTATGTTCTCCCTTTTCTTTTCTTCTCTGATTTCTCTGAATTTGAAGTGGTGTTTTTTCTGCAGAAGCATAGAAAATGCAGACTCCACAAGCATATGGTGGTGGATCTGTGATCACAACAGAACTCATTCAGAAGGTAGCCCTGATTCTGATGTTCTTTGAAATGCTCTTTATCTGACCAATATGCTGCTGGCACCAGATATTTAGATGAAACAAGCAGCTCATCCTTGCTTGCCATTCTCGATAACCAAAATCTAGAAGAATTGCACAGATATTACGTGGAAGTGCTCTTTTCTTTTGTTCGGTGCTTTCATTATGTTTTCTTTTATTCCATAGGTAATGTTTTATGTCACATTCGTCTTCGGGTATCAGGCTAGGCTGCAACAAAATCTTATGTATCTCGCAGCAATTGCAGATGCTCAGCCAGATGGACCTGTTCCAGCTTCTCAGGTATCGCATAACATCTTTATGTCAGGTTTCTTATGACATCTTTTAGGTCATTGCATTATTAGAAGAAATAATTTATGTCTGTTTTTAGAATATGGCACCATTGTAGTCCCACAACATGGAAACCACTATGGTTTCAGCAACAACAGCAGCAAGCCATTCAAAGCAGCATTAGGGCATTCTAATCCTCCATTACAACATGCTTATCAATCAAATCCAAATTTCAAATGCACTCTTCATTACTCAGGCCACATCAAATTGCAAGAGACAGACATGTATTTTCTTCCATTCCTAATTCAGGCTCAACATTCCTGAACCTGAATCCTGGTGGAGGCCTGGCCTGAAATAATAATTGGAGGAGAATTACAAAGAAGTTATGAAATGGATCATGTGAGAAAGGAAGTGCTTCTAGTAATGGTAATCCTAATGATGGGGATTCCAAAGGTGGGTCTGGTGAAATAGGAGGCGAGTCGGGATCAGGAAGAGGAGATGAGGCAGGCTCCAAGGTTCCTTAGAAAGTTTGTTAGTTGTAGGTCTGCATGCTTGGATCTATGACTTGGTATTTCCTATATTTATCAAGGAGCTGTCTTTCAAGTTGACCATGGTAATTATTTTTCTTCCCATATTTGTCTATACTCTTCTTCTTTATGCTGAATATTATAGCCCTTGTCCATGTGCATCCATCACTCTTTTGAGAAGAAAAGATCAATAGTATTACCTATATTGGATAAAGTCTTGGCCAATTAATAAAGTCTTTGCCAATTCAAACTTAAGAGTCTTTAATTCAAATAAGGAAAAAATTTGGAGGTTTCTGATAGCTCAATTAATTATGGAATTCTGAAACATCTTCAAATGCCATACTGATGGTAGTATAGATGTATTGGCTAGTCTTTAAGAAACATTCGAATGGCAGGGTCACAACCCCAAGCCTCTAATGAACAAAGTGATCTTGATTTTAGAAATAATCGCCATTCTAACCATTTCTTTTATGGAGTTGCGAAAATGATGTGCATTGGAAACTAGGTTGATTTCCTTATGCATGATCACTATAATATCTAGTAAGATCTTGGAAAAATCACTTTAGTTCACTAGTTAATGTTCCATGAGGTGATACGCACACATACGAGTGCGTCCACACACACACACACACATAGAGCATTCTCAATGTTCCATGAGATGACATATACACACATAGCATTCCTAATGTTTCATGCATTCGTGATTAATGTTTCAACATTCCAAAAATTTCACGAGATCCACGCGCATACACACACCCCAATAAACATGTCTATGTTGCATGTCCTCACACACACTGATAAACAAATAACCACCATATATAACATGTCCTCACTCAAACTCCAAGATATACAAGTTGAGTCTCTCCTATTTAGCTGGAAAGATGCGGGAAGGTCAGTGAACGAATGGATGAATGGATGGATGGCAATTTTGGCAGCATAGTATAGCATTGGCAACGACCATGGGGGTCTAAGTTATTTAATACATAATGATCTCCAATTGGATCTCGTCTTGACTATCCAATTGATCATAATGATTACACGAGCCTTATTGCTCTTTGTACATATTTGGGTATTGCCAAGTTCTAATACATTCTAGCACATGCATGACCTTGATGTTAGTAGGCTAACTACTATTCTACCAAGATTTCATCTCTTGGCAAAAATTCATATAGTTCCTACACTTGAAAACTAATCATGAAAGCTTATAGCACATCATCTTATAGAACCATCACCAAGACAACATCTTTAGGAGAGAGAAGGGAAGTAGACTAAAGGAGATTCGAGACAAAGCATGCCCTCTCACGACAGTAGACACAACAATCGATACACTTGTTTTTGACATCATCGTGTCTTTTAGGTCCTATGTATTGTAGTGTCAACTCCTGCTCCTATATGGGGCAAGTTAATTGGAAGGCAAAAATTTCCTTTTTGTTTTAGTAATCAACTTATATTCTTGGTTTAACACCATTATCTTATTTTATTTTTGATGAATGTGGACCTTTATTACTTAAAGGAATACAAAGAGTACTTGAGGGACTCAAAACCCAGTGGAGAAATTCCACTAGAGCAAAACTATCTACCACATATATAGCATATAAAAGGAGAGAATAAATATCACTAAGAGCACAACTAACTATGAATATGTAGCACAATAACAGGGGGTTCCAGGGGGATTTGATATGGATGCATAAATCACTATCCTTAAGACCTTAGACCATAGACAATCTAAGTTATTATTAAAAAGAAGAAAAAAAAAACATAGATTCAATGCATAAAATAAGCACATTAGTTTGTTGGTTGCATTGGTTAAAGCATTCTTATTAAGATGTCGAATTAATTTGGTAGAGGTTCGAGTTTCAATATCTCAAATTTTAAAATCTTAAGCGACGCCGTATAGAGATGAGTTCCAGTATATCATTCCTAAACCTTAGGAGAACCTGTATTCCATATTTCAAAATCTTAGGCCCCCCCCCCCACACACACACAGTCATAAATGACCATAATCGAAACAAGAGGCAGCCAGAAGCCCTAACATACGATCTGGGCCATAGGATGGATAGATCCGACGATTGAGGTAGTTTAGGGTGCATCTCGTTTAGAATATGTAGTCTATGAATAAGTATGAATCTGGAGATAGCGCTCCCAAATAATACTCTTGGCGTCATCTTTTAAGGAAGAGCACTTATAAACTTTGACAACATGACTATGAGCATCACTGAGCACTTCAGTATCTGGAAAGACCTATTGAAGATGAAGAGATTCTGTCTCTTCCAGATGGACCAGATGATCCCAGCAGATGCTTAAAGCCTTCTTTTCAGGTTATCTCAAGAGCTGGGATAGACTGACAATAGGACATGCTGATTAATCAGATCCAAAAAGCCACTGCCAAGTAGGTCGAACGTGCTCACACACGAAGCAGTGTTCAATTATCTCATCCTATTGCAGGAAGAGAGGGAAGATCTTAGAGACATCTAGGCGAAATCTACGAATGACAGTATTTACCCCCATGCATCTGTGAATGATTTGCCAACATAAGATAGACAGCTTAGGATGGAGCAATTTATTCCATACCCATTGCCAGACTGCTTTCCGATGAGGCTTAGGGATAACTAAATATATTTTGGCAATGGAGGGAACACTTAAGGATGAAGCAGGACAACATACATCGAATGCACCAGTTGTTCTTCCTTGACACTGGCATGAACAATGCAAACCATGCTATTTGTTTCTTGGCTTGATTCCCAGTTATTTTCTCTTTTTGTCCAACTACTTTGTGCAGCTTTCAAAGGGGATGTACTCATGGATTTGTGTATACGAGCTATGCCCTCTCTTTCTCTATGGGCTCATTGCAGCAGGGCTTTTAGCTTTTCGTGAAGCACAATGCTAAAAAAATATGCATAGAAGACAATTGGTATTTATACATAAGAAACTACTTGTTTTAAAATAGGACAGTCATCATGTGAAATTCCTTGGGCAAGACCATTATATTAGGGATAATGTGTCCGAATAGGCTCTTATATGGGGTAAGGGTCTGGCGAGCCCATACCTGGATGAAGGTCCTGGCGAGCCAGTGCCCGAGCCCCATATAAGGGCCTAACACGGGCATATTTTCCTATATAATGGTATTGACCAAGGAATTTCTACATTCCAAAATAGTGACTCATTTTTTGTTTAGTCGTTTCTTTCGGATGCACTAGTAGCTTCGGTGGGCAGCAATTCTTGGTTCTTGATACAACAATTCCGATGGAGTACATGTTTTGCCAGTCCTGTAGAGACAGTTGGGCATCTGGCCAGGAAGGAGAAGCTCTAGAGATCCTACTACACAACTCAAGGAATTGAGCTACACTCCAATCTGATTTAAATCCTGGCATCTCGATACAGATCAGCTGAGCATGCTCAAGTATGGTGGCAGACGGAATACTATCTTTTGTACATATCAAGACTACATTTCTTTTATGGACATGCGCCTCCTGGTTTGGGCATATGACAACATAAACTAACATTACTACAGGAAGAGTACTCAAAATGTGGTCTTTATTGATATTTACTTTTACGTAAAACCTATCCATGCCTGCAATATCCAATAGATGCTGATCTGTAAACTCTGGACATGCCGCTGACAAGTCATGGAAGCTGAGGTATTGCACTTATGTGTTGGAGTCACATAATGCAGGATTTCTCTCTTCATTAGAGTTGGCGTCCTCAAGTTCGATGCCCATTGCTTGTACTTGAAATGGCTTGCGTAGTCTGAAGTGGTTTTCAGAAACCACTTGCCTGCAAGTATCTCATCTAACAAACATTTCATTTCAGCATCGGACATGCCCCTGAGAATCCGAAGGAAGGCTTGTCAGGGACATTGTCTTGATCATCACCCAATAATCTCTTCACCCACTTGGTCACCACAGCCATAAAATTAGATACGGTCGCTCAGTTCCTTGACTTTATGAGTGGTTGTTGCGACTTCAGCAAATTCCTATAAAAGAGCAAGTCAGGAAGATCGCCTCGGCGATCTTGACAAGAAAAAATAAGTAGAATAAAATAATTAAAAGCTCTATGGAATCGCGATGGCGATCTCATTGAGCATAGGAAAGCAAGACATATATTGCTCTAAGAAATCGCGATGGCGATCTTCTGGAGCTAGAAGGTGTTAAAAATTAGACTGCCAACATACTAGCCACTTGTCAGATCTGCCTTGCACGAGTGAGCCTAGTGCCAGATGCTGATTTCGGAGCTGCTATATTTTCTCAATGATAGGCTCCTTGTATACTGCGTTGGCAATAATTTCATTGCATTTGATGGATAGGCACAGGTATTCCTTGTTTTTCAGGTTACCGTTCAATATCCTCGTACTTCTCCTTGCGTCCACTTTCGAGAATTTGGCTTTCTGTTCATCTGACCCGAGCATTCCACAAAAGATTTGAGCTACCGCCATGGAATGGTTCCCAGATATATGATATTCTTTTTTCTCGAGATGCACGGGATCATTCCATGTCGTTTTTTCCCCCGTCGCAGGATCAAATGGGACAAGGTCAGCTGGCATGAGGATGTCGCGTGGGGAGTCTTTGAAAGACCACAATAGTGTATGCACGTGATTGTTAGATCTTGTTCTATGCGTCATGTAGTGTAACGGACCTAGGATTTTGAGGTAAATTGTGGATTATTTTATTTAAAAGACGCAAAGGAATATTAATCAAAATATCACGCATGCAGAGAAATACGTCGTATATGTAGAGATTATACGGACGAAATACTGTGGTTAAAAATAAATATAAGTACAGAGAAAAGCATTGGGAAAAAAGATTGATTGCAGAGGGATTGCTGAAGGAGCGAATTGCGTGCAGAGCTCTGGGAGCGTGTTGGAGCGCAGAAAAAGCAACAAGCGGGATTCCAGGTGGGGATCAAGACTTACACCTGGGGTTTGGTGCTTGATTAAGTTGTGATTTGATTAGTGTGATGGTTGCTCTCGTCCGCATAAGTTTAGAATTTATTCGTGTCTTGTATTGAGTTGGAATAGTAAACCTGCATGCTTTGAGTTCTTATTTGAGAGATCATTCTATGTCTTGAATTAGGGAAGTTCTTGAACCCAATATGATTTATTAGATTCAACCAAGGTAGAAATGAGCTGAAACATCATAGATAACAAGATTTGAGCAGAATAATTGAGTAAGGGTGAAGAACTGCCAGGAGATGACAGTATTTTTGCAATCTCTGGCAGAAAGGCATGGGATCTTGTTGGTGTCTGAATGCTTAAGAAAAAAGTCACGGAACAGACCTGGAATGGGCCGATTTGGAACCTGGGATGGCCGATTTGATCTGAAAAGTTGGATTTAGAATGATAAGGATGGGATTCAGGAGCAAAAGCTTGCCTTCTTAACTTCGTTTCCATGCCAAGAACATGCTTTAAATCAAATGTTTCGGACTCAAGCAGATCGATTCCAGCAGAAAAACACTTGTAGAGGACGATTTGGTAGTTTATGATCAGATTGATGCCAAGTCCGGCAGTTGCTGGTCGGATTTCTGCCAGGAAGAAAAGCAGTTGGAATCCTTTTCTTCAGAAATACGCATGCGAAAATTTAGCCTGGAAATCTTAGTAAAAGTTTAATCGGAATTTTGGATTTGAGAGGTCTTGGTATGAGTTCGGTGGCCTGGAGGCCATATCCGGCAGCTGTAGGCCGAATTCGTTCCTGTCACGTTAGGTTTAGGTTTAATCAAAAAGGTAAAGATGTTAACAATTGGTTAATTGTTTGTAAAATAGCAATAGAAGAAAGTTAAAGGTTAAAAAGCTAAGGTTAAAGTTAACTAAAATATAAAGGTTAGTGGGAGCAAGGAATTGCTCTCGAGATTTTAAGGATTAGCGAGACTAGAAGTTAGGAATTAGGAAGGGAAATTAATGATAGGAGCTATAAATTACAGAGGTTATCATATGTTGGGTCGCGGAAGAAAACGTCATCCAGCCATAGATGATAATTTATGATAAGGGATTTAACTTAGGGAAATATTACTGAAATTAACTATGGTTGCTTGTATCCGACTTTAAGTCTAGTACTTATAGAGCATGTTGCATTTATAGTCATGGTAATGTTTATATGAGCTCATAATTGATTCTCTCGTTATTGCGTGAAGTGTTAATTATGGAATTAATTTGATGTTGAGTATGTTAAGGCATGGGCATGATGGTGAATTGTATGTAATTGTCATTGGTGAAATTCTTTGATATAGACCTGGGGCCGGAGTCTAGGTGCGATGGTCTAGACTCACGGTTTGCACAGTGTTATGTAAATGGTATTATCTGAACATCGGGCGTTGGTACCGTATGGTGCAACGCCATGCACGCGAAGTGGTCCTCCAACGCCGGACGCAGGCGTGGATGGGTGTGTACACACGCGTGGTTACCCCGCCTCTATGTCAATCGGCCCGATCACCGAAGTTGACCTTGCTCGGAACCTGCAGGAATATTGGTTGCAATGTTGATGCTATGGTTGCTTGGCTAGTGTATAGGTGGTTTTAATCTTTGGAATCAAGTTGCAATGGTTGTGCTTAGCATAATTATGCATTGTAATTATGTTGGTTGGACTAGTAACTTGGATTGCAGGGCGCAGGTTACGGTAAGGCTAAGTTATTGTTCTAAGTTAATGCTTGTGGTAATTGATGCTTGATATATTCTAAATTCCGATCCCCACTTAGTCCGTGTGACTAACCCCCGCGGGTTAAATGGTGTAAGGTATGCGAGATGCTCCGGAAAGTAGCCAAGCTGCAGAAAGGCGAGAGTAGGAGTGTGTGGATTGTTAGACCATATATTTGCTTAATATTCTTATTATCATTATGGATTGGCTTAAAACTATAATTACTTTTGAACTTGGTTGTTGTGTGAGGTTTTGACGTGCGATGGCAAGTATAGAATTTTTTTTTGGGACCCTAGAGCACGTATAAAGATTAAATTCTTTACCTAAGTATGCATGTATTAATTTCTTGAGTTGCAACGGTTAAATAGATCCAACGGTAGAGATCGATGGGATCTCCAGTTACCGAGAGGTTAACTGGCGAGGCCCGTCACAGTTGGTATCAGAGCAAAGTTCTGGTTAGTGGATTATGAGATTTGTGATTATTGATGATATTTGCTATGGTTCCAGATTCTTGTAGAGATGAGTTCCCCAGGAGGATCCCCAGGAGGAGCTGGACAGGCTGGTGGAGCTCCTGATGTAGCCAATATCTTGCAGGCTATTCAGCAAGTGTTGCAGCAGAGTGCGTCGCAACAAAAGACAACAGCTGACAAGGCAGTGGAGAAGGTGTTGAAGGATACTAAGAGGGAGGTATTTACGGGAGAAAATGTTACAGGGGATGATGCAGACTCGTGGCTTCGTGGGGTTGAGTTTTACTTTAAACTCATTAATGCTGAAGATTCTGTTAAAGCTGTATTGGCTCAAGCAATGTTGGGTGGATTTGCTAGAGTATGGTGGGAGAATTATTTGCGGGACATAAATAAGGCTGCAGGGGCGTGCAACTTGGCAAGAGTTTAAGACCGCTTTTGAAGGACATTTTATGCCTCCCGGGTACAAAGTTGACAAGATGAATGAGTTCTTGGACTTGACACGTAAAGGGACTCAAGTGGGTCGAATATAACGAGAAGTTTAGAAGGTTGCAGTATCATTGTCCTTTTGAGGATAAGGAGAAGCTTTGTGCTCGATTTGTAAAGGGTTTGCAGGTTGATATTAAGAGCACAATGTCAGGTGTGTCTTATAAGGATTTGGAGGAGGTATTCAGAATTGCTAAGAATCGTGAATCTGACCTAGCTGAGAAAGCAACCTTGGAGAATGCTAAGAAGAGACAAGTTCCTTCCACATGGCAGACTGGTGGATCTGCGAGCAGAGGTAGATTTTCTAGTCGGGGTGGCATGGTCGCAAGCAGCCGTTAGTATGCGTGGAGGGCGTCAAAATCGAGGATCTCGGCCTATGTATGCACCTTTGAATGATGAAACTAGGGAAAAGTGTATTAATGAGAATCGATGCTTTAGGTGCAGAGAAGTTGGTCATTATGGACGAGATTGTCCAAGAAGGTGGATGGATAGTACTGCCTCGTCTGCATCTTCTCAACGTGGAGGGCCAACAAACCAAAGTGGTCCAGTTGAATTCTAGTGATACTTATGGACGGGGCCAAGGCGCAGGAAATGGAGGCCAAGTAACCGTGGTGGTCGTGGGAGGTTTTGGGACAATAATAGGGGTGGCAGAGGACAAGCTAGAGGAGACAACAGGATTATAGCACAAGCTAACCCCCGCAGCTTGAAGTTAGGGGCTGCTCAATCATGGACCCTCCCCGTTGAAAGAATGTGCATGTATGCCGCAAAGGGACCAGTGGTCGTAGATAATCAAGCCGCGGGTCATCGAGTTCCGTGTATTATTCATGGAGTTCCTGTTCTCTTTCTTATTGATTGTGGTAGTACACATTGTTTTATTTCCCCAAGGCTGGCAAAGAAACTAGATCTGAATATGATTAGTCGGGACCCTAGATATGTGGAGTTGGCTGATGGTAAAATTAAGACTTCTTATGCCAAGGTAGACAATCTTAAATTCCAAGTAGGAGATCTTGAGTCCCATACTAGTTTTGAAGTATTGAGCCTAGGAAAGTATGATGCTATTCTAGGAATGTCATGGTTGAGGCCATATAAAGCTTGCATTGATTGCGGAGAGCAAACAGTTACATGCCAAAGTCCTAATGGAGATAAGTTTGTGCTGGAAGGATTGCCTTCATCATTAGTGGTTACACCTTTGTCCCGGAAAAGTTTTAAGAAACAGATTAAGAACGGTTGCATAAGAATGGGATGTGCATTTTTGGGTACTGCTGAGTTACAGGAACAACCTATTGCTCCTGAGATCCAGAAAGTATTGGATGAGTTCTCTGATGTGTTTCCTAAAGAATTAACAGAATTGCCTCCACATAGAATGGTAGATCATGAGATAGAACTTGTTCCTGGGGCTGAACCCACATCAAGGCCACCCTACAGATTTCATGCATTAGAGATGGCCGAATTGAAGAAACAGTTAGCGGAATTATTGGAACAAGGGTTTATACGGCCGAGTGTTTCTCCATTTGGTGCGCCAGTTTTGTTTGTTAAAAAGAAGGATGGGACATTAAGGTTGTGTATTGATTACCGCATGCTTAACCAGATTACAGTGAAGAATAGATATGCATTGCCTAGGGTTGATGAGTTATTCGACCAGCTGGGACAAGCTAAGTACTTCACAAAAATTGATTTACGATCTGGATATCATCAGATCCGGATCAAGGATACGGATATTTACAAGACTGCCTTTAGGACACGCTATGGACATTACGAGTTTGTTGTAATGCCCTTTGGGTTGACAAATGCTCCTGCCACTTTTATGCGCCTAATGAACGAGATATTCCGATCTTTCCTGGATAAGTTTATATTGGTTTTCTTTGATGATATTTTGGTATATTCCAGGACATTAGAGGAGCATGTGGAACATGTAAAGCAGACATTAGCTATTTTGCGACGAGAAAAGTTGTATGGTAAGTTATCTAAGTGTTCTTTTGCACAAACTAGATTGGTATATCTTGGGCATGTAATTTCAGAAAAGGGATTAGAGCCAGATCCTTCTAAGATTGAGGCAGTTAGAGATTGGCCCACACCAAAGACGGTGAAAGAGGTAAGATCATTTTTGGGATTAGCGGGGTATTATCGCAAATTTGTTCCTAAATTTGCAAAGATTGCTGCTCCCTTGACGTCTTTGTTGGGTAAGAAGAATGATTTGCATTGGACTGATAGTTGTCAAGAAAGTTTTCAAAAGTTAAAGGATGTTTTGATTAGTGCACCAGTTTTAAGGATTCCAGACATGAATATACCCTTCCATGTAGTCACTGATGCTTCCGGGAAAGCTGTAGGAGGAGTCTTGTCGCAGGATGGCCGAAGTTTGTGCTTATATATCTAAAGTAAGTTGTCTCCTCACGAACAAAATTACCCAAAGGCATGATTTGGAAATGTTGGCCATTATCCATGCCTTAAGGGTATGGAGACATTATTTATTGGGTCGTCGTTTCTTTTTGAAGACTGACCATCAAAATTTGAAGTATTTTGCAAAACAGCCATATTTGAATAATAGGCAAAGGAGGTGGATGCAATTAAGAGAAGAGTATGACTTTGAAATTGAATATCAACCGGCAAAGAAAATGTGATTGCTGATGCTTTGTCTCAAGGTCATTTCTAACCTCTATTAGTGTGTTACAAGGGCAATGGGATGCGATATTCTTAATAAGCTAAGGAATGATCCATATTTTGCACTGTGTTGGAGAACCCTCAAGATTTTCCGAGGTATGCATTGTCCAAAGGAGTTTTATATTATAATGGCCGTGATGTGTATTCCTAATGATCATGAGTTGAGATTGAGGTTGCTATATGAAGCACATGATAGTCCTTTGGCCGGGCCACCGGGTACACAAAACTTTGAGAAAGATGCTTGTAATTTCTTTTGGCCTGGACAGAAGAAGATGGTTAAGGAGTACGTGGCTAGGTGTTTATCTTGTCAGAAGGTAAAAGCATCAAGGTTTAGGGAGCCTGGAGAATTACAACCTTTAGTAATTCCCTCTTCTAAGTGGGAGTGTATTTCTATGGACTTCATTGTTGAGCTTCCCCGGACACGTTCAGGTTATGATGCAATTTATGTTGTGGTTAATCGACTAACCAAGCAGGCCCATTTTATGCCTACGAAGACTACTGCTACGGCAATGGATATTGCTAAGTTATTTGTTAAGGAGATTTTCAGGTTGCATGGGATGCCGGCCACTATTTCATCAGATCGGGATACAAAATTTATGAGCCAATTTTGGCAAGGGTTGTTTCAAAATATTGGCACTAAGTTATATGCCAGTACATCTTATCGTCCTCAAGCAGATGGCCAAGTTGAGCGAGTTAATCAAATCTTGGAGGATATGCTCAGAATGTATGTGCCTAGTCAACCAAAGGTATGGGATTCCTATTTGTATTTGGCTGAGTTTGCATACAATAACACTTATCAAGATTCCATTAAAATGAGTCCTTTTGAGGCAATGTATGGTAAGGAGTGTCGTTGTCCTCTTTAACCGGAGAGATCCCAATGTAATGTTGAAGCGACTAATGAAGTAGCGGAGGACATGGAAGCTCGGCCTAAGGAGATTTCGACAAAATTTGGGCTGCGGCACAAAATAGACGAAAAGATGCCAATAAAAAAGACGTAGACCACTTGAATTTCAAAAAGGGGATTATGTGTTCTTGAGGATTAATCCCAAGCAGAGCTCACTGGCATTTAAAAGTGCAGGTAAATGGGCTCCTAGGTATGCGGGTCCGTATGAAATTTTGGAACGTATTGGCAAAGTGGCTTATAGGTTGGAGTTGCCCTCGCACTTGAAAGTACATAATGTCTTTCACGTGAGTAACTTAAGGAAGTATGTATTTGATCCTTCCCATATGTTGGGGACGATGATTTGGTAAGGTGGAGAACGTTTTGTACCCCCAATTTAACGTGATTCTCGCGAGAGGAAACCCGCCGCTTAAGGAGGCTAACAATACGTAGATTTTTGGTTCAATGGGCGGGTTGTCCTGAGGAAGATGCCACATGGGAAGATGCCAATTGGATTCTTCGTGAGTTTCCGGAGATGTGCCATGAGGACATGGGTTGAATTTTTGGAGGAGAGACTGTAACGGACCTAGGATTTTGAGGTAAATTGTGGATTATTTTATTTAAAAGATGCAAAGGAATATTAATCAAAATATCACGCATGCAGAGAAATACGTCAGATATGTAGAGATTATACCTGGACAAAATCGTGGGTAAAAAAATAAATATAAGTACAGAGAAAAGCATTGGGAAAAAAAGATTGATTGCGAGAGGGATTTTTGAAGGAGAGAATTGTGCGTAGAGCTCGGGAGCGTGTTGGAGCCTTGAGAAAAAAAGCAACAAGCGGGATTCCAGGTGGGGATCGACTTACACCTGGGGTTTGGTGCTTGATTAAGTTGTGATTTGATTAGTGTGATGGTTGCTCTCGTCCGCATAAGTTTAGAATTTATTCGTGTCTTGTATTGAGTTGGAATAGTAAAACTGCATGCTTTGAGTTCTTATTTGAGAGATCATTCTATGTCTTGAATTAGGGAAGTTCTTGAACCCAATATGATTTATTAGATTCAACCAAGGTAGAAATGAGCTGAAACATCAAAGATAACAAGATTTGAGCAGAATAATTGAGTAAGGGTGAAGAACTGCCAGGAGATGACAGTATTTTTGCAATCTCTGGCAGAAAGGCATGGGATCTTGTTGGTGTCTGAATGCTTAAGAAAAAAGTCACGGAACAGACCTGGAATGGGCCGATTTGGAACCTGGGATGGCCGATTTGATCTGAAAAGTTGGATTTAGAATGATAAGGATGGGATTCAGGAGCAAAAGCTTGCCTTCTTAACTTCGTTTCCATGCCAAGAACATGCTTTAAATCAAATGTTTCGGACTCAAGCAGATCGATTCCAGCAGAAAAACACTTGTAGAGGACGATTTGGTAGTTTATGATCAGATTGATGCCAAGTCCGGCAGTTGCTGGTCGGATTTCTGCCAGGAAGAAAAGCAGTTGGAATCCTTTTCTTCAGTCACAGACAGTAAAATTTAGCCTGGAAATCTTAGTAAAAGCCAGAATCGGCTGGATTTGAGAGGTCTTGGTATGAGTTCGGTGGCCTGGAGGCCATATCCGGCAGCTGTAGGCCGAATTCGTTCCTGTCACGTTAGGTTTAGGTTTAATCAAAAAGGTAAAGATGTTAACAATTGGTTAATTGTTTGTAAAATAGCAATAGAAGAAAGTTAAAGGTTAAAAAGCTAAGGTTAAAGTTAACTAAAATATAAAGGTTAGTGGGAGCAAGGAATTGCTCTCGAGATTTTAAGGATTAGCGAGACTAGAAGTTAGGAATTAGGAAGGGAAATTAATGATAGGAGCTATAAATTACAGAAGTTATCATATGTTGGGTCGCGGAAGAAAACGTCATCCAGCCATAGATGATAATTTATGATAAGGGATTTAACTTAGGGAAATATTACTGAAATTAACTATGGTTGCTTGTATCCGACTTTAAGTCTAGTACTTATAGAGCATGTTGCATTTATAGTCATGGTAATGTTTATATGAGCTCATAATTGATTCTCTCAGATTGCGTGAAGTGTTAATTATGGAATTAATTTGATGTTGAGTATGTTAAGGCATGGGCATGATGGTGAATTGTATGTAATTGTCATTGGTGAAATTCTTTTGATATAGATCTCGGGGGGGAGTCTAGGTGCGATGGTCTAGACTCACGGTTTGCAAGTGCTATGTAAATGGTATTATCGAACATCGGGCGTTGGTACCGTATGGTGCAACGTCATGCACGATAGTGGTCCTCCAATGCCGGACGCCTTGGCGTGGATGGTGTACACACGTGGTTACCCCCGCCTCTATGTCATCGGCCCGATCACCGAAAGTTGACCTTGCTCGCACCAGAGGAATATTGGTTGCAATGTTGATGCTATGGTTGCTTGGCTAGTGTATAGGTGGTTTTTAATGCTGGAATCAAGTTGCAATGGTTGTGCTTAACATAATTATGCATTGTAATTATGTTGGTTGGACTAGTAACTTGGATTGCGTGGGCGAGGTTACTGGTGAAGGCTAAGTTATTGTTCTAAGTTAATGCTTGTGGTAATTGATGCTTGATATATTCTAAATTCCCGATCCCCACTTAGTCCGTGTGACTAACCCCGTGGTTAAATGGTGTAAGCAGAAGTGCGAGATGCTCCGGAAAGTAGCCAAGCTGCAGAAAAACGAGAGTAGGAGTGTGTGGATTGTTAGACCATATATTTGCTTAATATTCTTATTATCATTATGGATTGGCTTAAAACTATAATTACTTTTGAACTTGGTTGTTGTGTGAGGTTTTGACGTGCGATGGCAAGTATAGAAATTTTTTTTTGGGACCCTAGAGCACGTATAAAGATTAAATTCTTTACCTAAGTATGCATGTATTAATTTCTTGAGTTGCAACGGTTAAATAGATCCAACGGTAGAGATCGATGGGATCTCCAGTTACCGAGAGGTTAACTGGCCAGGCCCATCACATGTAGGAGGGGAGCAGTGGTTCAGTCATTTATGCTATCATTCTTGAACCAGGAAACACCCATCGGATAAAACCTTTTGTACTACTCCAACTTCAATGATGTTTTCTCTGCCAACTATTTTTCATCGGTTGGGTTAAACATAAGCTCCTCGGGCAGAGCATATGAATCTGGGATGGGTGTTGGAGCAACATAGGGAATAGCCTGCAACGCATTTTTTGGGACCTTGGGATGTGTCCTCATTGGTCCCTTGAACATGAGTCTGACTGTTGGTGTAGAGGCTGAAGTGAAGTCTTCATTTCTTTTCTTTTTAGATAGGTCGCAGATACCCTCACTTATATCTGAAATATTCTTCTTGATATGGACTTGCCCTTTAAAGATTCAGGTGTCCTCACCCTCGAGGATTTATGTGATTTGGACTTTTCAGGCTCAAGTGATTTGTGCTTTAACGATGGACCTGACTTTGGCAATGAAGGCGCTTTTCTGCTAACAACATGTTCCGACCTTTTCTGTAGACTTTTCCTGTTTAAATCCTTGCATCTCGCAGCTAGCCAAGTGCTTTCCACTCTTGTGGGCATTTTGTCATCCTTTAGGGCCTTCCACGGAGCAGAGAATAGCATTTTGAATCTTCTTGGTACTGCCTTCCCACATGCACTATTATCTCCACATGCTCACCCACCTTAATTTTTTCGCTTGACATTTAGACGCAACTCCTTTCGTTTGTCCCCTTTTTTATGCGGACCTGCAATATTACTATACACTATCTTCTATCCGGTTCAGGTATCACAACTCTAAGCGGTATCACATTCGTAGGTCCTTCAAATAATTCAGCGTCTGGAAAGTTCAGAAATACGGTTAGTGGCATATAAAAGAATGCTTGGCAAGATCGCAGATGTGATCCTCCCAAGCAGCATATGCTGAATAAAACATCTTTACAATGAATAGAACAATCACACAATCCTCTAATATGAAAAAAATAGCTGAGAAGGATCGCGATTGCAATCTGCCTGAGATGGGAGTTTGGTTTTCCAAGCGACATGACCTTAACTGCAAGACAGTATTGTCAAATCTTATCCATCAGTTGTGGCAGTAAGACATACAACTGCTATGCATGTTTGGCGTGCGAGATAAGTCCTACAACAGCAATGGATGGAAAAGATCAGGCAGCAAGTTGGCTTGAGGTTAGAAGTCCTGCTCAAGATTAAAATTATAGCAAAACCAAGAAGCAAGTCTGGGCCCAAGCTTAGAAGGATTGCAATCGCGATCCTTGAAAGAGAGATCTGAGATACTGCAAAACCATTTTATTGCTTGAAAAACAGTAGAGGTGAGTTCTAGCTCTACAGGATAAACACAAAACAAACGATAAAGAACCGCTGAAGATAAACCGACGAACATGTTTATATATCAAAATGTTACAATCTTTTTAGCCATGTCGGGAAAAAGCAACTCGTTATATATGTACAACTCACATCAATCTTGCCTTCAAGTAGCCAGTACTCACAAATGTGCAGGAATTGCCAACCCTTGTTTACTGATTAGTCATTCATCAGGCACCGCCTAAGAAATATGATTATACTGCCAGTCCTATGAAATGATGATCAGTCGACGACAACGACACCGATGTGAATTACATAGTACATTAGCCGGATACCTGAGAAAGTCTTTGTGCACATAGTAGGCATGAAGAACCACGTTCTGGTAATCTTTCACCGGGTACGCCATCAATAGATCAAACAGAAGCTCCATCGTCTTCCTCAGTTATTCCGCGCGTTTCCAGTAGGGATTAACTTATAAGGGTAGATGCTACTTCTTTTTCTAAGGGCATATTTTAAGTTGCCCTTCTTTGGGAAGGTTAAAATTTTATCAACACTTTTTATTTCATGGTACAATGTAAACTGCTCTTATTTACTACAAAACTCATTATAAAACAACATTTATCTATCAAAGCACACATTTATAAAGAGGAAAATAGTTTCTGTTTCAAAAAGACATAGCAGTTCATATACTTATAAATATATCATAGCCGGAATGTAAACATAATGTAAACCCTTTTTGTGATTTCAAGCTATAAAATTTGTTGATCGTGTATCGGACCATAAAGAATGCAATAAAGAACTGGCAAGAATAGAAATAAATGCATTAAAGGAAATAAAATACAAAGGAATGCAAGGAATTGGAAGCAAGCACTAACCTGCCAAGTTTTTCATGTGAATCATATGCCATGGCACGATGCACTGGCAAAGCAAAGAAATTTGATTGGAGAATGAATGCCAATGAGTCTGATTCTTGAACTTTTTGTCCATGTCTGGTGATTCTGTCACTCTGATGACCCCGATCACTGAGAATGATGCATCATGCTTACTGTTGTGGAAGAAACAATAGGTAGAAGGAAGTCCCCTCCCCCCCTTCCTCCCCCCCTCCCTTTTGTCTTTCAATTTTTTCTCTTTTACTTTTTTCTTTTGCTTTTTGAAAATTAGCTTTTTAAATTGTAGATTTTTTATTTCTTAATAATATTTATAATAATGCTATACATATTGACTATTGACGTTAATAGAATTTTAAGGCTTTTTTAAATCATTACCGTTATTTTAAAGGTTGCTTAATTTTTTGCCACCCTTATTCATAATGGCTATAATTTTTTCTTTCCTTCTTTTGCAGGGGAGGAGACCTATTTAAGGGTGGGCAGTCCATGAAAGTTGATCATTGATTCCCAGTACAATGGAATGAGGTCATCGGGATAAGAAGTACAATCGTGCAGTGGATCTCTTGGATCATTGAGAATGCTTTCTGTTTTCTGCACGGCATGTTGCCGCACAAGTACAAAAACCTCTCAACCGTTCTCCACTCCATTTGTATTGCTTGAAAATGACACATATGCATTTCCTATCCAAGGCGTAGAAAAGCAACATTATTGTCCATGAAGATTTCGTATCACTATGGACTTCTAAGTACTGAGAACACTACCACAGATAAGGATCCGCCGCGATCCTTCTAAGCTAGTTGGTTGACCAAGCAAGGCATAGCAAGGGCAGGTAATGCACACAGGAATAGAAAAGGCGAACCCTAGCAATATCCGAAAGTTTAGTAATGTAACCAGCTCAAAAGAAGCGTGGTTGCGATCCTTCTGAGCTGGTGAAATTGGAGTTTGCCATGATGGTTCTTCGGAGCTCAAAACTGCAAAAAGAACTACAAGCTAGGTGCGCCCTAAGCTATAGCTAAAAAACTTGAGAAATTTCACCCTCATGAGGGGGTTTTCTTGGCACCATCGGTAGCTCGATCGGGTAGGCACTCGCAGCTAGGCGCTTGCGAAATTTAAGCTCGATAGCAAAAATTCGCGCTGAATATATAGGATTTAGTGCCATTAATACAGGAGGTCGCAATTAATGCTCCATAATGGCATCACACGTGTCATAAATACGGCCATCGCAATAATTTCGTACTCGATCGATCTAATCGCGAGCTCTGAAAGCTAGACAATTGCTCTTTGAAGAGGCGACGCGAGGCAGGACAAGATCGTCGTGGAGATCCATCCGAGCAGGTAATTATGCAAAACTAACAGACTTGATAAGAGAGTACCAAAGTTTTTACGTATAGTAAAAAAGTTACAATTTTTTCAGTTCTGTGGGGCAAGCAATGCAGCGGTTGTATTTATATGAATACAACGTTACTCCGCAACAGTCCTCTTAGGACATCAAAATCAGCCAACCTTGGACACCTTAAGAAATGTCTCTAATTGCGAAGGAGATGTTAATTACTATTTACGTAGGCAGGATACCTGAGTAAGAATCTATATAGAGTGCAAACATGAAGTGCCACATCTTGATGGTCTGTAACTGGAAAGGCCACCAGCATGTGAAACCATGGTTACACGGAACCGGAATGGGAACAGGAACGACACCCCAAAAACCAGAACAAGAACAGGAACACTTCGGAATGGGAACATCTAACTTTGGAAAACAAAATTGAAATCAGATTTGGCGTTCCCATGGGCTAATTAATCTATTGAACTAGTCTTCAAGTTTAAAATGTCAAAGGATGATGTATAATAATGGTCAAATGGAAATAAGACTCTACTCTGTTACATTCTGTTTAACACATGACCTTATGTCGCTAAATGTAGCGCCTCGCCCTATACCGTGAAGGAAACGACCGACCAAATCGGCCAAGCTGCAACATAGCCGTACACATTTTTGCAATTTCCGATTCTGGACACAAGGTACATTGCTCTTTGTTTTCGATTTTCCTCTTTTGCCAAATCCGATTGTCAGGAATACAGTGCAGAAGATATGACTAAACAGATACAAATGGATCTGCTTCAAAAAATTTTAGATTCAGTGGAAGAAATAAAAGAGCAAAACCAGGCCCTTTTAAAGAAGTATGAATCTGCTGTGGTTGAGAATTCTGAATTGAAACAGGAAATTGTCTTGCTTCGTAAGGAAGTGGGAGAAATAAAGAAATCAGCATTGGATACACAACAAGATTTTCAAAGCTGGAAAGCAGAGCAAGAAAATGATGAGGATGAGAGTGATGATGGAATTGATGAAGCAGATAGAATTGCAGAGCAGGTTGAATTCAGGGTTTCAGCTTTATTACTTGAAAGAGCTAAAGAGAATCAAGCGCGTGCTTACCGCCAATTGAACATAAAGCTCACAGGAATAAGTGCAGAGGAAACAGATGCTAGTAAAGCTGTAGAGTCCTTCTTCAAAAACATCATGTTCCTACACGATCCAGGTGTTGCTACTTGTACTCGTGTCGGACAAAAGCAAGAAGGAAGATCAAGGCCATTATTATCCGCTTCAAATCTGTTGAGCACCGTGATCGTGTTATGCAGAATCGTGGCATTTTGAAAAAGGAAAAGAATTTATGGCTGAACGATGATCTGACCCCAAAGCAACAAGCTGAGTTTCGTATTCTTCTTGGAAGAGTGAAGCAACTTAAGGCAGAAGGCAAGCATGCTTATCTACAATCTGGTCGTGTTGGGGTCAAAGACAAGACAACAGGGAAAGCAACCCCGTGCTGGGAAATTGCCCTCAGGTTTGGAGTTTGGAATGTACATGGCTTAAATTCTTGGAAGATGGTGACAATTGAGAATATGCTAACTCAAATTGATGTGTTAGTCTGCGTAGAAACTTGGGAACATGAAACTGCTTGCTTATCTGATTTTACAGGCTTCACAAAACTAAAAACAATTTGGAATAAAAAAGGTGAAAGTGGCAGGGGCTATGGAGGTATTGCATGTTTTGTGCGCAGCAGCTTCTGCAAGCTCATGTCCGTAGTCAAGGTATGTGACTACAATCAATACATGTGGATCGAAATAAAGGGGGAAACTTCGTCTTTATATTTAGCAACAGTGTACTTTGCACCGCTAGTTTCTGGGGGGATATATGATCATGACAATTTAAGTTTGACAGACCCATTTGTGCATCTAGCAAAGGATATTGCTCGTTTTGCTCTTAAAGGGCATGTGCTATTGGCTGGGGATTTCAATGGAAGAGTAGCAGGTAAGCAAGCAAAAATTTTCTCAGACAACCTAGATGACATATGGTTGGAAGAGTTGTCCACCCCGGACTGGGATAGAGTCTCTCCTGATAAGGACGAAAATGCCATGGGAAAACTCTTGCTGCAATTGTGTCAGACATTTGGAATGGTACTTTTTAATGGCACAAGTAAATTTCCATTTGCTAATGGGTTTACTTGCACTATTTGCACAAGGTTCTAGTGAAATAGATTACCTTATTGGTAAAGTTGATGCAACTAGCCTAGTGCATGATTTTAGGGTGGTTGAGCAACCCATGTCTGATCACACACTTCTTACATTTGCATTGAGAACTAAAGCTACGCATTCAGTGCAGAATAGACAGCGGAGATTGCACATCAGAATTCAAGCGGATAAGGCAGGAATGTATGGAACAAGTCTAGAAAATGCTCTTAATGAGGTAAATTGGTCAGACAGTATTGCAAAAAACAATCAGCTTTTTATTGATACAGTGATGGCGGTTGCAATACGGATATTTTGGTGCAGCAAAGGGGGATTGCCAAGAAGGAATCAGAAATGGTGGGATCTAGAATGTTATCAAGCACGGGAGAATTTTTATAACTCATTGGATAAGAAGGCAGCTAGAAAGGCATTTAAGCAGTTTACAAAGCAAAAACAAGTTGAATGGGAATTACGATGGCAGCAACAATTAATGGAGGAGCTCAAAACGATCCCTAAATGGTTTTGGAGTCGTTTGCAGACACATACAGCCACATTAGGTGATTTCACAAGGCAAGAACTATTTGATTATAGAATAGAATAGAATACATGCCCTGAGGCCCCTGGACTTGTGTAGCATGGGCGAGCTCCCTGATGGGGGCTACTAGCTCCCCACGCTGTTTTATTGTAGCCTTTTCTGAAGGCTCACTTTTTTCTATTAATGCCGGCACCCTATTTTGTTCCGGCGTCTAGGCCGTGCAGGTGTGCGTCTATATCAAACAGCTTTAAGCTGTACATTTAGTGGGCATCTATGATTTGCCTCTTGAGCAACTCATATCGTAAGCCCTTTTTGTTCGTGTGCTTTCCGGTGCCTGTTCAGCATCTCTCGTATTACATCTGCCAGATCTCTCATTGTTTCTGTCCTTGCCATCATGGCATGTACTGGTTGTCCCCATCTTACTTTCCTGTACTTTTTCCTGATGTCTATGTATGTTGGGCACTCATTGAGCATGTGGTTTTCGTCCTCCACTTCCATTCTGTCACAGATTCTGCATAATCTGTCCTGTTTTTCTATTTTCCTCCATCTGTCCTTTTCAATTCTCAGATCATGGCACCCCATCCTGAACTTTGCTAAGATATCTCTTCTCCGTTTTCCAAGCATGTTATCTTGGTACATCTGTTGCCCTATCATCCGCTCTGGATTGAATACTGTCATGAGCCAGAGTGTTTTAGGTCCTGTGTGCTTTTGCAGCCATGCCCGCGTAGCTTTACTTGCCCACTCCTCATTCCATTGGCCTTCATCGATCAGTTCACTCAGATTCATCCCCATTTCCCTGGTCCATATTGCTACATCCCTAAACCATCCACTGCGTGTGGTGATGTGCGACTTTGCTGATTCGTTGATTGCGATGCTTGCTAACTTCTCTGACCTCCCACCTGCATTATTTCTTATGATGTATCTGATGGTCCTTTCCCATGCTCTCACTTCCATAGGTTTCTGACCTGTCTCATACACTATGGTTGTCAATGGCGTGTTTGTTCTTAGTTTGAATTCCTGTTTATGGAGCTGTCTGAAAATACCTTCTTGTTTTTCCCACTTCTTGTCTGTTAGCCCCGGTCCCCAAGCTTCCGCCCCGTATAGCTGTGTTGTGACGACTACTGCGCTGAATAGGTAGCACTTGATTTCCCAGTCTATTATTCTGTTTCTGTTGCAGAAGTTTTTCATGTTGTAGTAGCTCCCTATGGCTGCTTGGAATCTAGCATCTGCCCCTTTCGCCCATTTCCCTGTGCCGTGTGTATCAGCCTATGATTATGTTAAACAATTATAGCGAAGAGCAGGAGGTTGTGGAAAGAAGCATTGTAGACTTGTTCACGGCAGAAGACATATATTTGTCTTTGAGAAAAATGGCTAATGGCAAGGCACGCGATGCAATGGATATGAAAAAACATCAGTTAATTTGTGTTTTATGACAAATATTTCTTCAAAATCAAATCATCATCATAAAGAACAATTTTACTGTTATAGCAAATGTTTATATGGCATCACAACTTTAAAACATACTCATAGTAAAATAAAGTAGCATTTTATGATATAAAGCATCGACAAAAACTATTTTATAGTTTTCAAACAGTAATTTCATGGCAATGCTATTAAAAGTAGTAGTACTAACTAATCAATTACAACTGCAACAATAAGCACATCATCAGTATCATCATTACCTTCTTCAACATCACTTTCTTCATCCTTACAATGTTCGACATCATTGTCATTGTCATTGTCGTCATCATCTTCACATGCTCACATGCCTTGCTACCAGCTGCTAGAGTCTAAAGTATGCATTGTTGCAAAGGCCGGGTTGTTGCTCCTCCTCCTGGCCAGACGGGCATGGACGAATTGAGCTAGAGAGATGGCCGTGTCTCAGCCAAATAGAAACAGAAAGAGAAGAGTTTGCCTTATTGCGAATAAAAAAGGAGCAAAAAAAAAAATCGAGAATTCCAAAAATAACAGGGAAAATAAAAATAAAAATAAAAATAAAAAATGTGAAAAAAGGGCAAAAAATATTTGATAGTTGGAAACAACATTCCCAACTTACCGAAACATTCACGGAATGCCGTTCTGAGTAGCATGCACATTTGGAACGGGAACAAAAGTTCTCGGAACGTTGCATGCCCCGAAACGTGTTCGGAACGGGAACAGTGTTCGGAAAGCCGTTCCCGGTAACTATGTATGAAACAACAGCTCCATCAGCAGCCTCGCGTGTTTAGCATTAGTAGCTAGTAGGGAGAGGGTTGCCCCATAATGGCGTCGTACGAGTAATTACTACAGCCGGCACATCAATTATGGCTGGCTCTAGTATCAAGACAATCTCAGGCGACAGCTTCGAAGAAACACGACAGCGATCCTGATGCCCCGCTATAATGAAAAGGATGTCCAAAGCACAAGCTCTTTGTGGTCTTGAACATGGACAGAGCGCCTGTCAAAATTCAGAAGAATCGCCGGGGCGATCCTTCTGAGCAGGTGCTACAGTGCAGGAGTGTTTGGTGGTCGCTCGGGATGATCACCATGACGGTCCTCGAAAGCCCAAATAAGGAGCATCCTGCTATAAACTAAGCTTTGGCCTAACGCTAAAAACAATTCAAGAAATATACCTTTTCATGTGCTTTTTCCTGGCGCCATCGGCGACTGGAGTTATAGGGGCTCGTGAAGTATGGATCGGGAAGGTGCTCGCTCAGTCGGTCTGGCGCTCGCGGAGTCGGGAAAGTGCTCGCGAACTCTGGTGTAGGTTTTATAGGTGGGCAAGTGCCTTGTATAGAGGTGCATGTGTCAAAGATAACCATCCACCAGGAAGGGGCCTGGAAATTTCTGGCAGAAAGCTCCGCACTGGTTCCAGTGGCCGAAAAAATAAGGTGACAGATTCCTGCCAAGGTATGCAGTATGCCTCAAATTCAAATTTGAAATGATGACCCACTTTTGAATATTAATCATGACACTTTCAGAAAAATTCAAATGGGCCAAACTAGAAACGCCCCCGCAGTATATGGCAATCTTATATTAACACATCTCAGGGCAGCTGAGGTACTGGCACAATTCAAATTTCCCACATGAATTTGAAAGTGGCATTCGATGCGTTCTTGATTGAGCAGGCGACCCGGGTGCATTCTGCTCAGGCGATTCATAGGCCATCCAAGGGGGGTTCATATTGTACTGGCCATACAACACTAGTGGACCTTTAGGGGGTTTATTTTGTATGATAACATACATATAGGTCATACACAAGTATGTTTTTTCTGCATTCCATACCATACAAAGTCGTGAGGGGGATATTGGCAGGGGGAGAACAAATTATACATGTATCGGAGGGCTTCTTTTGATCTTTGGATGCGAAGAGGGGTTATTGGATTTAGGCTTCTACACTATTAGATACATTTCCTAATACATTTGAAATAAGTATATGGATGGGATGGGATATATTTTTCACTAACAAAAATGCTTATACAAGTATGGTCTGGATACAAAATTTATTACAATATAAGGCGTTATGGGAGGGGGTTTTCTACAAGGAAAGGCGTATACAGGGGAGTTTCCTCTAATCCTGTGCACGCAGATGACTGTTCCCGTATAGCTTAGGTGCATCCCCTGGGAGGCCACCTTCTCGAATACTCAGGCACTCGGCCTTTTCTCTTCAGGCATTCAGGCATTTTTACTCATGGTCATCAGGACGAACTTTTGAGGTAAGCAACTTCTTCTACCCAGTTCTTTCTCAATATAGTTATACTGTTCCGAAACTTGAGTAGATGATCAGTGCTTACTCCTATAACTTGTATAGGGCTTTTGTGTTAGATTTACACAAAACAACTACTCGTTAAACTCTTAACCCTCTTTGATTGGTCTCATTAATTAGAATGTTGTCAATTTAGCTGGACCAGATCACTGCTGCAATCCTGCCGACCAGTTGAAGTTGAAATAAACTTGACGAAGTGTGGCATTGATAAAGAGTTGTCCAGGAAGATGACGGTAACGACCCCCCCGTAAGCTAGAGGCAATCGCAGCGACAATCTTCCAGACCTGTAGGTTGAATGAGCAGCTAGTAGCTTGTGTTTTTTTTTGAAAACCCTCCGCTCGATTGGTCTCAATAATTAGAAAACCGTCCATAGAGATATTGAGCTGGATCAAATCGCAGCTGCGATCCTGCTGACCAGCTGATGTTGAAATGAACATGGTGGGGGATGGTTGATAAAGAGCTATTCAGGAAGATGGTGATAGCGATCCCCATCAAGCCAGAGGCAATCGCAGCTGCGATCTTCCAAACTAGTCACTTCAATGAGCCGCGAGAAGCTTATGTGTTCAGCTTAGCAGTATCAACAAGAACCAACTCCAGCAAATCGCTATTCACTTTTCTAGAAAAAATTGTCTATTTTTTTCTTTGATAATCGTCGTGGCAATTGCTCGGACTTGATTTTGATATATTTGTATACTTTTGCGGCTTTCAGATGACTTCAGAGCTTTTGCTCGTAGTCAAGGGTGCGGTTGTGGTTAAGGGTAAGATTCATGCTTTCACTAAACATCATAATGTTCACGTCCTAGATGGAGCCTCTGTTGTTTCCATTGACACGGTTCTCAATGGTTCAACAAGATTGCATTTTCTTGAACCCGAAACAAGCCGGTAGTGCATTCATACTCTGGCCTACAGCTGACATTGTAATGGAAGCAGCATGAAGTGCACCAGACATCTCCACCCCGGAAAGGCAATTAAAGAAGATAAATTGGAAGGTGCCTGACAAGAAAGAAAGTCCTCCAGTAACAACATCACCTAAATGTTAATTGTGAGTTCTTGGCATACACCATGCAGCAGCAGTCTATGACTGCCGGATGCTACAAAGCTGCCATGCTCATAATTACAAAATAAGAACAAGGAAAACAAAATATGTACAAAAGTGAAGGGAACGTGTGCCAAATGAGGCTCTCCAAATCTGAGATAAAACCTGAGTACATCTGAAGAGGCTCCGGTCAAATATAGTGTAGACCGCAAATCTGAGCCATACATCTAGCTAAATCTAAGCCATACACTTAAGTTAACCTAAACGTGCCAAGTGTCGTCTGCCACCACTGACACCTAACATGTGTACAATGTTAACCACTAGGTGGTTAACACTGCCTCTCCCTAAACGTTTTTAGCGCAAAAACATGTACAAACTTTTATAAGATAAGTTCGACAATTAAAACATGGTGCTGAAAATTTAGGGGTGTAAATGATGGTAATGGTTGGGTTGTGTCGTCGTAAAATCTTCATGAAGGCATTGATGACGAATAGGATCCGAAAGAATGTCGATGCAGCACTGGGATCATAGAAATTGGGGCAAGAAAAATATGAAGACCATCCCCTTATATCATGGGTAAGTCCATTGTAACAAATAATGCCCAAAATTTCACTTAAAAATAATTATTATAGGGGGCTTAAAAAATGTAAGCACCATAAAAGTGTCCCCCGTGATCGGCCATAGAAAGCGTGGACAAAATCTGAAAGAGCGTGACTCAACGTGATTGTATTTTTGCATGGCGTGGACCGTGAGCGATGAGCGTGGTTTTATTATTATTATTATTATTATTATTATTATTATTATTATTATTATTATTATTATATTTTTTTTTTACGGCGTGGGCGTGTGTGAGCGTGGAAACGAGGAGCGCGGCTTTGACGTGAGCAAGCGTGGGCATGGCAAGTGAGGCGTGGCCATGGCCGTGGCCATTTATCAGCCAGCTAAAATTTTTATGCCCGTGGCGTGGACCGTGGCATGGAAAACTGTGAAATATGGGCGTGGCCTCCCGTGAGCCAGCGTGAGCCTTAAGAACATTATTTTATCCGGGCCATAGATCTTAGAAGGCAAATCATAGCCGTTGAAAAAAAACCCTAGCAGATCGTTAGCTGCAACCCTAGCGTGAGGCAGACGGAGAATCGATGGACATGAACTGTGAAAGGGACCAAATAGGGGCGGCCGAAAATGCTCTGTATTGCCGACCTTGGATTGAGCTTGGAACGACAATCAGATTTGAAGGTGAAATTTCTGCTTCTTACTTAACACATATGCAAACAAAGGCAATTGTAGAAAGATGGAATTTACTAATCTTGTAGATCGGATATGATCCCGAAATGTGAGTTGATATGGATAGGAACTGGCCGGTGGTGATGTAACAGAGATATAAAATGAGGAGACTTCTAAGAACTAAATTGCTCATTGGGATGCATAAACAAATTCAACATGGCTAAACTTCGTGCAGTTAGAGACAAGACAATTACAGTTCCATGACATTGGCAGACCAGAATGCCTACTTGGCTTATCATGTAAGATCAGACTGCCACACCTTCTTGCACTACATTAACTGTGAGCAAGTCTGCTAGAAATGCTTCATGATTGTCCACCGTTTAGGGTGACTAGAATGCCTTGAATACACAAAAGACTGGACAAAAACCCAGCAATTGATGATCAATGTGATCCAAAAAGAGTTGTAATAATGCACGCCCTAGGTGCTATGTCATGGATGGAGAAATATTTTAGAGAAACATGTGAAAAGTTGCCTAACAACAACATGTATCATTTGACAGACAACGTCACAGAAAAAGATGTCTTCCAAGAATACAGAGAGATATGTGTTCAGTCCAGGGATAGGTTCTGTACGTACAAAATTATTTTTTTGGACGCATAAAGTCCAAAAATACATATTTTTAGGTTAAAAACGTATTTCCCGTATTTTTCCCTCGTCGGTCGAATTTTTTTTTTTTGCATAAGCGAAACCTCAGTTTCGTTTACGCGAAACGTTTTTCGCGTAAGAGAAACATTATGCAAAAAGTTATTTTCTTATTATTATTTTTTTCCTCGTAAGCAAAATAGCGTTTCGCTTATGCGAAAACAGTTTTGTGTACGCTTACGCGAAAAATTCGATTTTTTTTTTTTTTTTTTTTTTTTTTTTTTTAAAGCGTTTTAGCGAAAAGCTTCGATGCGAAATTTTTTTTGCCATATTTTTGACGTATTATACTTCAAATTTGTGTCGTATTATTCGAATAATATGTATTGAGTATAAAACATATACAGTATTGAACCTATCCCTGGTTCAGTCTCAACACACCTCTTACTCACACTTCACTAGACTGTGGAAAAGTGAATTCAAGGTGACATAGGAGACATAGAATGTCTGTTTGCTCAAGGTGTGTAGAATTAAAGAGTCAAAGAGAAACTGCAAAGAAGAGGTCGAAAGAAGTAAGTTAAAGCTCTTCATTCTCACACTTGCTTAACAGAATTTTGTTAACCTGATGTCTTCCACAGATATTGTGCAACAGAACCTTGATAAACAATGTGAACAACAAGCACCCGAGAGAAGGAAGCTTGCTAAACACATGAAAAAAGCTTTTGAACGTCCACTGCAGTACATGTCTGTTGTGATTGATGGAATGGATTTAAAAAAAAAAAAATAACTCTCCCACATTTCTTGAATATTCCAAAAGATGTGCTAGAGGAATGCTTTGTCAAGGTCCACCTTGTGTGAGCTATGCTCTTCAAAGGAAGTCTAAAGTGCAAAGTCTTCTTAATGTATCCTAACTTGCATGGTGACCCAAACCTCATAATTACAATTCTTAACAAGGTGCTCTATGAGCAAGAGCAATTACCACCTGTGCTCTACCTGCAACTTGACAACACCACCAGGGAGAACAAGAACCAAACTCGTTTTGCTTATTGTGCCATGCTAGTGGAGCTAGGGATCTTCAGAAAAATAAAGCTCGGATTCTTACTTATAGGCCACACTCATGATCAAATAGACCAGATGTTCAGCAGATTTTCCGTGCGTCTTAGAAGAAAGAAGGCTTTTTGTCTTCCTACTTTAGTTCAAATCATTGAAGACTCTTACACTCCCATTCCAGTGGTTGAGCTTCTTAAGGAGACTGCTGACTTTAGAGAATTTGTTTTCTCTCGACGTTCCGACAGAGAACAAGTTGTGAATAAGTTGAATGATCTTAACTTTCAACATCATATCAAGTTTTACTTAAAGAACAGAGAAGGCTTTTATTAGGGGAAGAAATATACCACATTTTAAGACTGGAGTCCAACAGAGGGGTTGCGCTTTCTCAAATTTGTTCCAGACACTTCTTTGGTAGAAGAAGACCAGATGTGGTGGAGAAGTTTCTTTCTCGAACAAGACTGTTATTCAAAACCTAGCCTTTCAGTGGTCTGATGCCTTCCATCAATATCAGAACCAGGAAGGTCCAAGCAATGCTACAGTGGCACTGCAGTAGAGGAAGATGAGGATCGAGTCATGTACCTCGGACCACGACGCAGGAATGAGCCTCTGGGTAATATCACAGAAATTGCCAAAGGTATGCTAATTGCTCTCCCTACTGAGAAAATGCTCTCCCTTCATTGACTTACTACTCGTTGAGAAAATGCCTTTGAAGGTAGATATGAGTTAGAAATGAGAACTCAAGGAAAGGGGAGAAAGTCCAAGAAAGTAGGTTGTAGGGATGAGCCAAACCTACGTGATGTTACTATATTGTGCTATGATTTCAAATTGAAATCTGATAATCGTCTACGCCAGAAGATGATCAGCTTGCTTAAGAAGTTTTGTAATTACGAGGACTAAGACGAAGAAGGGAGTGGTGGTTGCAATGCTTCACCCTCTGTTGACAGTGACGAGGAAGATAGTTCAAGCACTTCCTCAAGTGACAATGAAAGAAGTGAAGGTGATGAAGATGGCATAAACGAATATGATGATATGCTAGATCCCCCAAATCATTCCTCACACTACATAAATGAGTCTTAGGAAAAGATTGTAAATTTTGCATGTGAATATGAAGATTGTATCCTCAATTTTTGAAAATAATACAATTTCAGTTACAGATTTCACTTCATTTTTTTGTTAATAGTTGTATTCGCTTAAATTGGAGGAAATTTAAGTTGTATTCTTCAATTCAGGAAAATTCTAGTTGCAAGGAAAAGTGTCAATTTGACATAGTCAATTCTCAGTTTGCACAAAAAAAGTAGTGATTTTGGGGGGGTCAAAATACAATTTTATGTCCCTTTTTTTTAATCTTATTTTAGCCTCCTTTTTTGTAAAAAAAGGAATCTTCGAGGAATATTCCTTTTGCTCCCGTTTCAATGATTTACTCTCGTTTACTACGCAATAGTATTAGTGGCATTAAGTTCAGCCTTAATATAGCTAAGCCGACAAAAGGGGCTTAAAAAACTTAAGACATAAGTTTTATGATAATGATCATTGCCTAAGAATAGCATCTAGTCCTTTAGTAGTATAACAGTATAGACATGGACAGAATCTAGATTTGGCAAAATCATATCTTCTTGAAGCATCCTTGGCTTGGCAGATGAACTCCCACTTTAGATCCGGTTCTAGAGCACACGAGCAAATGCAATCACGGTCTTCTTCAAAATAATGGGGGGAGGTCCCAGTCATGATATCAACAACGCAACGCTCTATGTCTTCGAATCTCATATTTGGGAAAGAGATGTGTCTGCTCAAAAGGAAAATTTTTCCTGCAAAACAGAAAGAAGTATAAGAAAACTTTATATATCCACAAAATATCATAATTGGCCTGAGATAACATGGTTTGAGGCAAGCGTGGGGGGAAGCCGAACAACTTGGTTAGGAAGCAAAACCACTAACTAATGCAAATCGTAACCACCACTGGTAACCAACCCGATCAACCCTCAGCTAAGATCAGGACGATGGCACATCCCAGTTCAAAAAGCCTTGAAGCAACCGGGCGAAGCTTACTCTTCAAAGGAGGATGTAGAAGCTCCAATCTCTTGGGGAGTTTGACATAAAGAAGTCTTGTTCTTGGTTAGCCACGAATAAATTGAGATTTGGATTTTTAGAGGAAATCTCCATAGTCCATTGGGAACTAGAAACATGTTCTCAAAAGATGATCTTCGCTCTTTGCAAAAGATGAACATCTAGGACAAATGTCAGTGTTGGGGCAATTAAGAGATCTTGTGTTCAAGTCTCTAGGGATCCATCATATGTCCTCATGGATGTTGCCAGGCTATGCTATGCTATAGCCTGGCAAGCCTTTGCTATGCTATAGCTTAGCTTGATCAGGGAAATTTCCCACGAGACAATGAGTGCTGTTAATTTAGATTTGCATGTATAAAGGCCTAAATTCTGCTTAGAGTTTCTGCGAAAGCATACTTGCAAATTTATTAGACCAAATAGCCTAGCCCATGCCCATATCATAGTAGTCGTGATCAATAAAATCGGAGCGTGCCACTAACCGTAAATGTAATGTAACAGCAACGTTGGCGCGAGAGCAATGGCCTGGCGCCATGTAAGATTTGTCTTTTGCAACATGAAATTTCACCACACCGTTCTCTCTTACCCTGCGATTTTCTGCTGTTCTACCCACGGTCCTGCCTATTCACCCATCATTCTGCCCGATTTAACCCTATAGAATTGCTTTTACCTTTAATTTACATATAGGGGAATGGCCAAAGGGGCTGGGTTTCCGCAACAGCGGCAGACCCGCTCCCGGCTATATCAAAAATCCAAAATCTTATCTGTTCTTCGCTTCTGTATAAGGGAATGGCCCGCTGGGCTTGATTCCAGCGCAGGAAAACTGGCCGACGCCGGAGGCGGAGGCCGGTTTGACTGCGCTGGAATCAAGCCCAGCGGGCCATTCGATTAACGTGAAGGACGGTTAGGCTGCATTTCAGCCGTTGATCGCTGCCATGTGGACGGTGCAGATGTTCTTTGTACAGAATGTGGAGCAAGAGCAGAACAAGATTCAGAATGTCGACCAGCAATAACAGAATGTAGACCAGAACCACGCCAGGAGAAATCCACAAAAAGAAAATATGACACGTGGCGACGTAACATTGGCGGATAAGGCTGAATGCAGCCTAACCGTCCTTTACGTTGCAAGAATGACCTCAAGCTGCAAATTCCGGGCCTAAATTTTGCAGCAAGAAGTCATTCCTGCAAACGGATCTTGACTTTTTCCGAATTCGAGCCTCGTATGTCTTTGAGATAGAAGAACATAAAATAGATAGATAGGTAATAAAAGATAGATAGATAGCAAACTTTTTGTGTTGGCCTTGTGATGACGTGTGAGTATGAGGTGGCAAAACATTCCGCTCCGTTGGATCCAGCTTGCTAAGCGCAATCAGCGCCGTCCGTAACCGCACAATATATTCCTCTTGTGCTGGAGAAGAAAGCTCCTAATGGCAGGGGCGAACAAGATCTGGGCTATGGCGAAGACATTTACCCTGCTCCTCGCGCTTCTACATGTAAGTAGTGTTGCCGCATTTTATTTGCCTGGTAGTTACCTTAAAGCATATCGGCCCGGATCAGATCTGCGTGTAAAGGCAAATTCGCTCACTTCTTATGAAACAGAGCTGCCCTATAGCTATTATAGTCTTCCATTTTGTGAACCTCCAGGCGGTAGAAAAGGCACGGCTGAGAATCTAGGTGAGCTTTTGGCCGGTGATCGCATCGAAAATTCGCCTTATGGGTTTTCCATGACCAAAAATGAGTCAGGAATAGGTATTTGCTCCAAGGCTTTATCAGAACGAGACGTCAAGCATTTCAAGCAGAGAATTGATGATTTTTATCAGGTTAACTTGCTTCTGGACAATTTGCCAGTGACCAGGTATGTTAGGGCACGGGGTGAGAATCTTTTATTCACTGGCTATCCAGTCGGTTTTGTTTCAGAAAATGTTTACTATCTATATAACCATCTCAAGTTTAAGGTGTTGATTCATGAATATGAGCCATCTAGTGTAGTAATGATCACTGATGGTGACGATGTCATCGCGACCAATAATCCGTCTGAAGATGATAAAAAGGAGTTGAGATACACCATTGTGGGGTTTGAAGTTTTCCCATGTAGTTTTCGACATGACGTTACAGTTGCTTCCAGTGAGAACCACAAACCCGTGGGAGAAGCTACATGCGATAACAGCATGGCTCAAGTGTTGAAGGAGGGTGACACAGTAACTTGGTCATATGATGTTTCTTTTGAGAAGAGCGAAGTCCGCTGGCCTTCAAGATGGGATGCATACTTGCAGAGTGATGGATCGCGAATTCATTGGTTTTCCATCCTCAACTCTCTTGTTGTTATTCTTTTCTTGGCCGGGATAGTTTTCGTGATTTTCCTGAGAACTGTCCGTCGCGACCTTACAAAGTATGAAGAATTAGACAAGGAAGCACAGGCACAGATGACAGAAGAGTTATCTGGATGGAAACTAGTGGTTGGCGATGTATTCCGCACTCCTAGTCATGCAGCATTATTCTGTATTATGGTGGGAGATGGTATAAGAATAACAGGAATGGCTATTGTGACAATCTTTTTTGCAGCTTTAGGTTTCATGTCTCCAGCTTCAAGGGGTATGTTGCTTACTGGGATGGTATTCCTTTATCTTGGACTAGGTATTGCAGCTGGTTATGTGGCATGCAGACTTTGGAAGACAGTGAATTCTAATGATGCTAAAGATTGGAGAGCAATGGCATGGAGGGTGGCATGCTTCTTTCCGGGCATTAGTTTTTTGATACTGACACTACTGAATTTCCTTTTATGGGGAAGCAAGAGCACAGGAGCCATACCTATTGCTCTCTTCTTCATTTTGCTAGCTCTGTGGTTCAGCATATCCGTACCTCTAACATTGATGGGGGGATATCTTGGCTCTAAAGCTGAACCTATCCAATATCCAGTTCGCACAAATCAGATTCCACGGGAAATTCCTCGTCAGAAATATCCTTCATGGCTATTTGTCCTTGGAACTGGAACACTTCCTTTTGGCACTCTCTTCATTGAGTTATTTTTCATAATGTCTAGCATATGGATGGGCCGAGTTTACTATGTCTTCGGCTTCCTGTTTATTGTGCTCATCTTATTGATTGTCGTGTGCTCAGAAGTGTCTGTTATACTCACCTACATGCATCTATGTGTGGAGGATTGGCAGTGGTGGTGGAAGTCATTTTTTTCCTCTGCTTCTGTTGCATTATATGTGTTCCTCTATTCCCTGCACTATTTGGTATTTGATCTGGGTGGCCTTAGTGGTTCGGTATCTACTCTTCTTTACATTGGATACTCATTACTCATGTCCTTGGCAATTATGCTTGCCACTGGCACAATTGGATTTCTTGCATCATTCTTATTTGTGCACCATCTGTTCTCTTCAGTGAAAATAGACTAAAGGAGTTGAATGCTTGGGGAACAGTCTGGTCTCTAAAAGCAAATAAGGCTCAAGAGATGTCAATTACGAAGCTCAATCAGGTTTTGGTTGCTCAAGTACTGGCAGTAGATGTCAGGCGAATTTTGGTGAAGCCTACTTGGTTCCAAAGCAAACAGATGTATTGGTAATACTGGAGCTTCATTTTTCGTAGTAATGTCTATGTTTTTATTTTTACATCATATTTACAAGTGTAATTCACCATTCGCATGTGACACTATATTGTTGGTTCATGATTGCTTATGCAACGATGGAGCAATTCTGTGGTAAAGCAGCATAGTAAGTTATGTGCAGTTTCCATATCTCCCGTGTTTTGGCATCTTTTGCTGTTTGCAGCTGAAAGTGTCCCTTTATGCTCATAATTTTAACTGATTTTCCAATGATGTACCAGTTTAAAAGTTGATTCAGGGCTTGTGGTTAAATGGCTGGCTCAAGTCTGAAGTGGTGCAGCTCTTTTCTTTGTTGAACAAATGCAACTTATTAGCAATGATGGTAGATACAGAAACATCCTCCATCTATGATATCCTCAAAAGTCAGATGTATATAGATCATGTTGTATGCAATCACCCATTACTTGCCTTGGGCTATAATATTAGATATGGACCTTCCATTCTGTCGACGAAGACTGATTATTAAAGATTTGAAGCTTTTACCAGGATTAACAAACACAAAGATGAAGGAAACGACATGTAATAGTTGTAGGTGCAACAATTTGACCATCACAAAATTCTGCATGGCTGTTTTATGCTGTTTTTGGATTAAATTATTCTGTGATGCGAGCTGTGAGAGTCCATTCAGTAGAGACTCGTATATTTTATATCAGCAATTTTTCAGTATTTTCTTCATTATTCATCTATATTCTTGTTGACGTGTTTAAGACGGAATGTATTTTTTTATACCTGCAACAAATAACTTGGAGCTAGAGGCGCCTATGCGTATCCTGGCGAAACTTTCTTGTTTTCTCAACTTGCTTCATTATTCTGATGATTCAAGGAAATTGCATCTGAATGGAAATTGTTTATTTTTAGATGTGGGAGACGAACGAGGGTTACGTTTCTTCACGAGTTTAGAAAGAAAGAGGTCAGATTGAAGACGCTGTCGTCCCTGCAATTTATTAATAAATATTAAAATGAAAAAATTTATGTGTAGCCGTCCTAGCTCAGTTTGGTAGAGCGCGTGGCTTTTAACCACGTGGTCGTGGGTTCGAGTCCCACGGACGGCGGCGGCGTTTAAGGAAATTAATCAAACTGTATCTAGCCTACCCTTTAACGACCTTGCCTATCACATTTGCGTGGTTTGTTTTCGATGATTGAAGAATGAAGTAGATGTTACATAACATTGTGTATGGTTTTAATTTAATACTAGAAATGTGCCCGGTTTAGCGGGGACGTGTGGAATGGATAGGCAGGCGTTTAAGGAAATTAATCAAACTGTATCTAGCCTACCCTTTAACGACCTTGCCTGGTTTGTTTTCGATGATTGAAGAATGAAGTAGATGTTACATAACATTGTGTATGGTTTTAATTTAATACTAGAAATGTGCCCGGCGATGCCGGGCTTTAGCAGGGACGTGTGGAATGGATAGGCATAATAGAAACTTGTGTATATTTGTCTTGTGTGCATAGATCAGAGTGCCTAGACGCGTACTTCTAAAAATCGTATATTGCAGAGAAAAGTAATGCACCCAGGAGATAATTTTCGAGTGGCCCCTGGAAGAAGATCAGAGAGAAATACTTACAACTCAGATATACAGAGTAGATTTGGAGTAGACTTAATAGCACAACTAGTTTTTCTTCAATGCCAGAAAACGCTCAAAATCGGACCTGAAAGAAACACCCGTGATGGCCAGAGCCAAGCCCAGATGAATATATGAATAGATTTCCATTTTTACATTGTTGAAGCATCATAAGATCCAGTGTGAAAAAGAGCAATGGTCTAGATGCACTTATCAATTTCGCATGACCACAATTCCAAAAATCCCACATGTTTATGAGATTCAGATTGAATGCACAGTTAGAAAAAAAACCATATAAAAATGTCACCAAACGTTGAATAGCTCTCACCTTTGGCAGTACAGATCCGACATTCTATATGCTAGGAAAGCCTCATGAAAACCTATTTTTTGCTCTCAGGGCCAGATGCAGGGGAGAATATATCGCGAGCTCTCATATTCTGGAAGCCAGTGGAAGGAAAATGCAAAAGGGAGGGAAAAATGAAGATCCAGAAGTTATGGAAGTCTGGCATGTAAGCGCCACTTAAATGTTTTGAAATAAAGGAGATAGACCACCAATGCGACCAAATATTCTCACATGCGGGAGAGGGAACGCCGTATGTGCCATTCTCTATTTATTCAGTGGCTGCTCCATGCTGTTACCGGTCGCAGAAGCCACCAGATAAATAGGGAATGCCATCCCAAATGCCATTCCCCTATGTTGGGGTGTGATCATTTTCTGCAGTTGTATTGGACCATGTTGCAACAGTGTTTGTCAATGAATTAACGTAGTTGTGTAAAGCTTTTAGATGTTGGAAATTGTCACATGTTGTGTGATCATTTTCTGTAGTCGTATTGAATCCTGTTGTAGCAGTCATTGTTCAATGAATTAATGCAGTTGATGCAAAGCTTTTGGGCTGGTTGTAAACTGTAACAGGAGTTCCAATCTAATATGGATTTCAATCCCATCTTCTTTAGTTGACTGTATCATTGACTTCCATATCATGTTCACCAAATTACAGGGTGATGTGAAAATGGCAGTTTGACCCCATCTTAATTTTGGAGGAACGTATGCTTGCAAGATATGGAGTATCTTGTGGTAGATTCTTTGGATCAAAGTCCATGGGATTCACCTACATGTATATTGAATAAGCCATCTACGAAGATGGGGTTAGGTAAAAATCCCTTATTTACTACTCTTTAGCAGAAAAACCCCTTTCCATACATCCCATCCATCCCTCTGCATGTATACCCCATAAAATATTTTTACATATTCAAGATGAAAAACTAGTAAACTTTTGCATGTATTCTCTACTTATAGTCAACCCTTTTACATATAACCCTCAGTGTATTTTTCATGAACTAAGCCTATACTTACATATTTTTTTGGGGACATATGCGTACTCTAATGCTAATACAAAACCCTTAACGCCCTGGTCCTCAGGTTTACAGGCTGAGATCCAATCTTAGCCATTGATCAGAGTGATGTTATCTGCTAGTAACAGCTTCACCGACAGACATTTTATGCTAGTAACAGTTCACAGGCCCAAGTTTTTTGCTCCCTTTCCATAACATCCTAGAATATTACGGTGAGAAGCAGCCACAACCACTGCTTTCGCATAACATCCTAGACTATTATGCTACAATAGCCACAGTTCCGGCAAACAACCCCTGCCTTCTCCCTTTTTTCTTCAATCCTTCCCAAATCTGACTCTGCTTTTACAAATCCGACCACGACCCTGCTAAAGCAAAGGCTTCTTGGATTCTGGCTTTTTGAATGCTAAAGCAAAGGCTTCTGCAAAGCACGGCTTCTTGGATTCCGGCTGGGGCTTCTGCAAAGCAAGACTGGGGCTTCGGCAAAGAAGCTTTCTGCAAAAGCTTCTTCAAGCGGCTTCTGCAAGCTCCATTCCGGCGTCCATTCTGGCTTCAAGCGGCTCCATTCCGGCGTCCCTGCCTCGGCTTAGCAAACCCTCGGACCATGGCGTTAAGGGCAATACGTCCTGGCCCTCGGACGTTACCCTACAAAAAAAATTTCGGGCCAATGAAAATGTCTCAGGCGTGCACTGCGCGCACACCCTCGACATTTTCATTGGCCCTAAAAATTTTTTTTGGGTAACGTCCTCGGGCCGGGATGTTATCTCCACCATAAAAGTATTCGCTGATGTTACTTATGCACTAGAAATGTGAACTATTTATGTCTCAACTTGATAATGTCTTTCATTCTTGTTTAAATGGCAGATAAGGTATAAGAATAGAATAGAGTAAGTACTATCATAACTCATGTTGGAGCTTTTCCATTCTCAATTGTTGTCATGGTAAAAGTGATATATTTTCAAGCATCATATATAACAATTTCTAAGAAATAAAAAAATATGTATGTTTGAATTCCAATAAAGTGGCGGAGACACTTGCTTTTTAAGTTAGAGGAAGCAAGTCCTCATTTTAACTAGCAATTTGTTTGCAAGCAAGTACTCTAATAGTGTTGTCTCAGCAAAATTTTACTGTGCTAAGAGATTATGTTACGATCCTCTTTAGATGTGATCTTACAGATCCATGAACTATGCAAGTGGATGTTATGCATTTGAAAAATGGGGCTGTCTCTAAAATGAAAGTGGTAGAGTACTGCTCTTTGTTTGATCAAGAAGCTAATAGTAGAACCGGCAAACTCTTTGAGTCGTTTAGAATAGAATGCAACAACTAAAGAAATCTCTAAGCAGTGCAAAAGTTCTATGGGACGTACTAAACTTGCATGCCTCCCAGATGAAGGAAAGCCTCATGGATCTAAATGGATGTTGAAGCTTTGAAATGTATTATGTAACGAGAAGCACGACGGTAACCAAGATGTCTACGTATCTCGTAAAAGTCATTCTTCCCTCTCCATATTAAAGAAACAACCAATTAATGGATTGCACCATTTTTTTGTGAATAGTAGAGAAATGCGGTTGTAAATCAAGATAAAAGTAGAACCTGCCATGCATGAAAAGGGTTGCACATATTGTATTTTTAGAAGGCGTTTCTGTGCGCTAATGCTTGCTTCATTGCTTCTATATTACAAATAATTCGGAGGTTCAGCATCTGATATTGACTTAATAGGACCAAGATGTAAGACTTTGTATTCTGATGTGCTTCATCTATCACAAACTTACATAAACTTGTTTTTAATGATTTACATCATTTGCATTTGCCGGTTCACCAGAAAATAGGGAATATAGAGGCCTCAAGTTTCTAGGCTTTTAGACCAGTGATGATTTTAGTGGTACTATATCGTAATATGGGTATCACTATTTTGGCGATAATCTTATATTCGAAACATTTTTGGAAGGTGACAAATTTTGTCCCTTCAAGTGACGATAAATATTAATCACAAAAGTATTTGTTTAGTATTTGTCACGATGTCTAAAATCTTATCATAGTATTGTTGTTATGAGTGCAACATAATGGCACACATAAGAGCCACTAATAATGTCGTAAGCCCCCATTTACTTTTGCTTCTGTATATGAGAATACTATTTTCTCAAATGTGATTGTATCCCATGGTAAAGACATCAAATGGTATGGCTTTATCATGTTCTATAGACATTTAAGGCATAGGTAAATAAAAATTCAAACCTGCATCTCTATACGCCCCGACTATATGAAATTGGTAACTCTATGTTCTTTAAGTAGGCCATCTGTTTGAGATTTATGAATTGAGATTATTGATAGAGAGGCGAAAAAACTCCTTCACTGAGTCCATATAGTTGGCGAATGTGGTAGAAGAGGGAAAGCTTCTCCAAAAAAAGTTGGCGAATTAATCTCACTATTTTACTAAAGGAAACCTACTAAGCATAGTGGCAAATTTTTAAAAAATCCAAAAATATAGCAATTTTGCGATAAATAGCCACTAAAATCAACACTGTTTTAGACCCATTCACGATACTTTCCACGATGGAATTTTTCATCTTTTAAGACACTTTCTAAATAATGCCCTATGGCAACATTACCAAAAGATAAAGTTCTACATGGAACGTAGTCAAGAAAAAATGCAAGAAACTTTGGGGCAAAAGGAATAACGTTCCACTACAAAAGAAGTCACCTATTAAACATCTGAATACATGAAGCTGCAACATAGATAACATTCAATTTTGGGCATAACAAGCCAAAGGTAATTTTGAAAACAATGTGTGTATCCTTAATATATTTGCCTCCAATCCTGAAGTTAACCCCAAACATATATTACACGATTTTTGGGTTGCCCCTAGGGGGGCAAACCCTCGTTTATGTGGGTATGTGGGCATATCCAGGTATATGCCGGCATATGCCTAGCATATACTGGTGACTGCTAAAAACTGGCTGGTGCCTGTAAGTGCTCGGTCATCCAGCCCATTCCTTCGCAGGCGTGGCTACCTCAAGACCAAGCCTTCCAAGTCCGGCAGCAGCAGAGGCCCACAAACACAAAGGCATTGCACCAAATCGGGCAAAGAAAACCAAGAAAGTTTTTGCCTCCCTGGAGTCCACGGATGTCGTTTTATTCTTAGGACTCTGGCTTCTACAGATGAAGGCCGGACCTTAGCTACATCTCTTCAAGGAATATTATTTAGTCCCGTTGATTATTTAGAGAGCATAGACAAGGCAATGCTGGCTCGCCCAATTGACTTTCGGATTATCGATTTAAGACTGGATGCTGGATCATATGGTGACTCACCAGAAGCATTTGCAGTAGATGTACGCCAGGTAACTTTGGAATTCTCATTGCTATCAACGAACTTACATTCAATTAGTTTCAAATGGTCAAAAGCAAGAGGTTGCAGGGCATCATATCTTAAGTTGGTATGGGCATGTTATGCTTTTGAGGAGTTATCCTGCCGTTGTGTACAATTTGTTTGCATGTTTGCATTTTGTTTGTCCATTTGTGCTCCTAGCTTTTTGTCCATATCTAATTTGTGAGTTTACCTCCTCAATAATTGTATCACATTTCAATATTTTAATAATTATATGATTGTCTTGCAGGTTATTCTGGCTCAATACAAAAGTTCCCATTATGTATGAATATGTGGGTAACCCTTTCACATCCCCATCTTCTTTTTATAACATGGTTAGCTAATTTTTTTTTTTTACTTTGCTGGATTGCCATCAGGTTGACCTTGATCCATATGGATTTACATCTGTGTTTCTTGACTCTGCAGTCTAGGCAGTTGCTGATGGGGGATTGCTTTTGTGCACAACCAAGTAAGGTGAGTGTGAATGCTGGTTGTCTCTATTTTTTCTGTGCATTTCGTTCTCTCATGCAAGAGATACTATCTCATGGCATTCTGGAATGGGGTATATTGCAATGAAGACTAATTTAGAGTATAACATAAGAGAGGTCTTTTATTTTTGCCTCCAGATAACATATATTAAAGAGTGAATGTGCAGACTTTGCGAAATAAGTTAATTACAGAACCACTTCTGAATCATTCACAAGTGCATCTATTGCTTGACACCTCCACTTACAAAGATCCCGGAAGGCAACTGGTACTGTCCGACGTGTATATCTGGAAAAGAAGGAGAAGCAAAATCTTCACATGATGACAACATGCCAGATTTAAACATATCAGAAGAAGAGCAGAAACTACTAACTATCTTTCATCACCTCACAAAGACACTTGAAGAGAGCGACTATTGCGACTTAACAATATCAGATGTAAGTGGTTGTAGTTAATGTTTATGCATGTAGTATAGCGATTTGGTTCCCATTCTGGCATATCTAACTGCCGTCATGCCATCTTTTTCTTTAGCGGACCTTACTTCTGAAGATCCTGTGTGAAAAGGCTCTTGAGACGCAAAAAATTCGAGAGCATTTAGAGAAGTGCCACGAATTTTCTTCAAAACTTTAGCAAAGCTACGCTTATTAATCACTGAACGTTGCAACTATCTTGAATCTAGTCAGCAAGATGGCGGAAGGTCTGTTTATTTATGATTCTTGCCATATTAGATGAGTTAAATATGTGGCACATGCATTAAAAATCGTGTACATCAACAGACCTGGAGGTACTTTGGCTGATCCTGACCGAGGAGAGAAGTTCAAGCAAATAATTGCAAATGATGCAGGATATTTCAACGCCACATTACAGAATGCCTGGACTAACTTAACAGGAGAGAAAGGTCCTAGATCAGGTCTCATCAATGATTCTCATCGGACGATCGACCTGAACATTCCGTTGGACATTCTGTTGGTTCAGAGACTTGATGATGAAGGAGAATCCTCAATAGGTGACTAATGTGATTGGTCAATCTTCAAATGTTAGAGCTTCATTAGATTTGGAGATCGAAATGCTGGAATATAAGGATGTGAAAGCATTAGAAGAGAACTTCTTGGTAGAGATGACTTGGGCAGAATGTACTGGACTCTCTGCTTGCAAGACAAAAGACCCTGGTTGGTCGTCCAGTTAGAGGAGTTCATTCCGTCTCTTTCTATTCATGAAGAACATCCCAGTCATGATACTCTGAAGGTCTCCTGTATAGACTTTGTTAAGGCAGGAAATATATTTAGCAACCTTCACTTCAAATGTAGTTTTTTATGTGGTTGGAGTGGCTGCTTAATTTTTTCATCGAACGAAGGAGCACAAGAAAAATGTCTTGACAATTGGACAGTGTGTGAAACTGATGAAGACATTGATAAGCTTCTTGCATGGCTGAAATCATCAAATCAGCAAGAAGGACCACTAGATTTGCCCTTCTTCATTGCAAGTCATTGCTGGGCCGAAACTCTCCCTTGAAGCAGGGAGTTAGTAGTGGAATAGCCAAAACTTCCTCAATTATCTCCTCAAGGTACAAAACCTGGCCATCCAGCTGTTTCTGTTTCCCTTAAACCTAGACGTTCGATCTGTTCCTGTCTTCCTTGCATTTGCCTGGCAGCGCCTTTAACTTCTATAGGATTTGATGGTGCATTTGATTTAGATGTAGTTATAGATGCTAAGTGTGAAACCAGAAGGTGCAAAGAGACTATCTGAAAAGATGTCTGGATGTGATATAATTTCATCGAATGCTAGATTACAACATATGCCCAGGATGGAAACTAGTTAAAATTTCCAGCAAATGCTATTTGAAAACATGCAGCCAGATAAGGTTTCATATATTGCTATATATCTGCATATATTGGGTTTGGCAATAGCTCATAGGCCTTTAGACTGTTTCAAGAAATGCAGATTCAGAGCATAGCGTTAGACAAGTTCACTATTATTGGCATTCTTGCACTGCGACTCGCATGAAACCAACAAAGCGCCCGAATACCAAAGGACTTCCTTAACAAACTAGGATCGAGGACGAAGGTCACAGGATGAAGGCTAAAGGCTGAAAAGGACAGCAGGAAAGCAACGCCAAATTGGCCAAACCAGGCAGGAAGAAGCCCCTCCGATAGGCTTCTCATTCATCTCAGCAGATTTCTACAATGGTGGACAGTGGATAGCCGCACACATGCGAACTACCCACGAAAAATAAAGGGAAAATCCAATTATAACATTTGGACCCCAAAAACAAATACAATGCTAATAGATGAGTGGCTGATGTACCTGCCGAAAGCTTATCACCGGGATTAAAAAACCCCGCCCTTTCGGGTTTTCGAGGAAAAACCCTAGTGATAAGCCTTCGGCAAGGGGCTTAGACAAACGTAAGGCATAGAATCGCTCCCAAAAACCCGCGCATGGAGAAGTCAAAACGGATGGCGCTCGCCCACCTGTACCTGCACATCACCAACAACAAACGAGAAACATACCAAAGAATAGCATCACCCAGTGGGTGGAAAAAAAGCATCACCCACCGGATGGAAAAACATGATAAACAGAACTTGTACAAAATATAGTAAACAAAGAAGGGGGGGAGGGTGGGTTCAAAGAGAATAAGGTACTGCTGAGAGAAGAGGAAGCGCCGATGAAACGTCGATGAAGAACTCTGCAATAAGTAGCAAACGCCCAACCTGACGAACGGCCCAAAATGCATGCGATGCATGCATGCGACGCATGCAATGCATGCATGCTCGTCTTGAGCAAGAATGCCGATTCGCTACGCGAATCGACGACATTCTTGGCCTATCCGAGAATAGACATTGGAACTAGGTTTTTCAACATTTTCAACGCATGTAACAGAAAATATGATGCCAGAATTACAATTCTATGATGCCAGAATCAATAGCATTACAACTGGTAGCATCATCGAAGCATGCACAAGAATGGCTGCACTAGAAGGAGGCAAGCAAATGCTGAAGAGATATTAAACCTTAGTTCAATAGATACAAGCAAGTTAGCACAATTAACTCAAACGACTTGGGCCTAGAGCAACTCTCTTAAACAATTTCTTAAACCATTACAATAATCATATTGTGCACTATTCATATGGATAAGCAATCATGTTATTGCTTTCAAAATACACCCGAGAGCCCAAGCGCTCAATTACCCATCCGATCCTTCTGTCTACTCCGGCACACATACAAATCGTGTCTCAGCATATTCATCTTATAGCAGTCGGTGCATTGAGATCGACAAGCCGATTTCCATGGATTTTCTATTTTCTTCCAACCTTAGCAATATCCCACAGTCATTTTATCGTGAACGAGCTTAACTGGTTTTCCGAACAATATCCCACATGCATTTCTTGATTTCGCAACCACGAACCATTGAACCAGCATAACTTAATTATTATTGTCTCACCTTGTATTGATCACTTGAACCTTAGTGTAACCGTGTTGTTCAATCTGCAACTGAGTTCTTCTACTGGCATTCAACTTCTGTGATCCTTAGGTTAGATCATTTAGCAACTTCCAAAACAATATTACATGATCATTTTCCTTCATTTCCCCCTTCATGTAATATTTGAGCATCATTGCATTGGATCAAGTTTCTCAGTTCCTGAAACCTATATATTGGCAGAGCTTTTGTCATAATATCTGCTACCTGCTCTTCAGTGCTTATGTAGGTAAGATGTATCAACCCTTTACTTACCACGTCTCTTATGAAATGTATTTCCAGATCTATATGTTTAGATCTTTCATGTAGTACAGGATTCTTAGACATAGCAATGCAACTGGTGCTGTCACAGAATATTACTGTTGGTTTGTCTTGAAGAATATTCAACTCATTTAACAATCTCCTTTCCCAAATATTTTCCTTTGCAACCAAAGTTGCTGAATTATACTCTGCCTCAGCACTTGATAGTGCAACACTATTCTGTTTTTTACATTTCCAAGCAACAGGAGCTCCTCCCAAGAAGGTTATATAACCTGAAGTTGATCTCCTTTTGTCAAGATCTCCTCCCCAATCAGAGTCACAATAAGCTTTCAAAGTCAAATCATTTGAATTATAGCAAACTCCAATTTCCATTGTACCCTTAAGGTATCTCAGGATCCTTTTTGCAGCAATCCAATGATCCTTTCCTGGATCACTATTATACCTGCTGAGAATGTTTACAGCAAAGGAGATGTCTGGTCTGGTGCAATTTGCAATGTATAATAAACACCCAATTAATGATCTATAAGGAATGTTCTCCATTTGTTTTCTTTCTTTTGCATCTTGTGGACACATAAGTTTTGAGATTTTATGCCCAGGAGCCATGGGAGAATTTGCAATATTGCAGTTCTTCATGCCAAATCTTTCAAGCATGTTCTCAACATGCATTTTTTGATTTAACAACAAAGTCTTGCTTTCTCTATTTCTATAAACTTCTATACCTAAGAACCTCTTTAATTCCCCAAGGTCTGTCATCTGAAACCTTTTATTCAAAACGTGCTTGCATTGATCTAGAATCTCAAAACGTGCAACCATAATATTATCATCAACATAAAGTCCAATAATGCACCAATCTTGCTGATCTCCAAATCTGTACAGATTCCCATCATAATTTAACTTCTCAAAACCTTGTTTTTGCAAATAATCATTCATGCATTTATACCATTCTCTTGGTGATTGTTTCAAACCATAAACTGCTCTTTTTAGCTTCCACACTTTTTCATTTCCAGTTTCAAACCCAGGAGCCTGTTTCAAATAAATTTCTTCTTCAAGTTTAGCATTCAAGAAGGCTGTACTTACATCCATGTGATGTATTTCTAGATCATGAGAATTTGCAATTGCAAGCAACATTCTCAAACTGTTTATCTTAACTAGTGGTGAAAAAGTTTCATCATAATCTCGTCCTTTCTTCTGAGTGAATCCTTGAGCAACAAGTCTGGCTTTAAATTTATCTGGCTTTCCTTCAATTCCTGGTTTAATCCTGAATACCCATTTGTTACCAATAATATTTTTGCCTGCAGGTCTATCTATTATCTCATATGTATCTGTCCTTTCAAATGCCTTCATTTCTTCTTGCATGGCTGCCAACCATTGCTTAGCATATTTACTATTTACTGCCTCACAATAGCTTTTTGGTAATTCAGCACTTTCTAGACTCAAAACATCAAATACACATTGGATTTCACCTACATGAGGCTGAAATCTTTTACTCCTTCCTTCTTTATTTCTGCCATGGTATTCTATTAATCTTTTGTTTTCATCTTCCAACATTTGTGCTTCAGTTCTCCTTGCTTTTCTCTTTGGTTTTTCTGGAACATTAGTGTTCATTTGTTCAACAAAAACTTCTTCTCTATGAATGACCTCTTTATTCAAATTTTCTGCTTCACTTTCAGAATCTGATTCATCACTGGAATAATCCATTGCTTCCATCATGTCATCCTTCGATTTTTCTTCCATGGTTTCAAGCTTAACTTCTGGTTTCTCTTTTAGAGATTCAGTCACAACGCTTTCACATTTGTCAGATGCATTCACCTTTGGAATCAGCTTATAGAACTGTGTTTCATCAAACAATACGTCCCTACTAATAATTATTTTCCTTTGTGCAGGATCAAATAGCCTATAGGCCTTAGAGTTTTCATCATAGCCTACCAAATATGTGATGTATGCTCGATTGTCTAGTTTTTTCCTCAATTCTTCTGGTACATGTGCAAATGCAAGACATCCATAAGCTCTCAAATTTTCAAAGCATGGCAACTTACCTGACCATAGCATCTCAGGAGCAGCTCCATTAGTACTTGTAGTTGGCAGCAAATTCTGAACATAGACAGCAGTCTTAACTGCTTCATTCCAAATATAGTTTGGCAGACCTGAGTATTTCAACATGGATCTAATAGCATTAAGCAATGTCCTATTCTTCCTTTCTGCCACTCCATTCTGCTGTGGAGAAAACCTACAGGTCAGCTGCCTTTTGATTCCAAGTTTACCACAATAGTCTTTGAATTCCTTGGACAAATACTCACCACCTCGATCAAACCTCAAACATTTTAGTTTTCTCCCTGTTTCAAGTTGTACTTCAGCAATAAATAATTTTAAAGCATTAAAGGCTTGATCTTTAGTTTTCAAACAATAGCATTTCGTTTTCCTGCTAAAGTCATCTACAAAAGTCATGAAATATCTGTGCCCAGCCATGCTTGTTACATTTATTGGACCACACAGGTCAGTATGCACGAGATCCAATATTCCTTTAGCTCTTTTGGTAGATTTCTTGAAGGGCTGCCTTGTTTGTTTCCCTAAAATACAACCTGCACAAAGTTTATTTTCAGATTTATCTTCCTTTGCTTTTATCCATTTCTTTTTGGCCATCATCTCAACATTTGTCATATTTGTATGACACATTTGGTTATGCCAGACCTTCAAGGATGGATATTCCACAATATTCAAATTAGGCATTTCCTCAAGATCAAAACCAAATAAATTTCCAACTCGTTTGCCAATAAACTTAACTTCATTTCCCAAAATGATTTTACATTCAAGTTTTTCAAAATTGACCTTATAACCAAGGTCAACTAACTGACAAACCGAAATTAAATTTCGGACTAACCCAGGTACACAAAAAACATCCTTGAGTTCTACTGCCTTTCCATTTAAATCAAATATTTCCAAAACACCAGAGTCTTCTATCTCTTGCAAACTTCCATCCCCTAGTTGCACATGTCCAGCTCCTCTTCTCTTGCACTCCTTGAGCAAATTTGAATCACATGTCACGGTTTTCTCAGCTCCTGAATCTATTACCAAGAATTTGTTATTTTTCCTTTTCAAATCATACAATTATCTTTTACCTCAGTTGTTTCATCAATCTCCTCCTCTTCAACAGCTTTTGACTCTTGAACAATATTCACGGCTGGATTCCCCCTTTGATTTGTTTTTCCTCTTCCAAATCCTCTTTCTCTGCCAGAATTTCCTCTTCCTCTGCCTCTCCCAAAATTTCCTTTTGGACTGGGGCAGCTTGCTGCCACATGACCTTTTCCATCACAGTTATAACACCTTATTGTTCTGCCTTCATTTGGACATTCTGCCTTAAGATGACCAAACTGATTACAATTATAACATGGCCCTACCTTATCTTTATTAGCACTTCCACCTTTTTTAACTTTTCCAGTAAACAAGACCTCAGCAGAATTTTCTTCCTCATCTAATTCAACTCCTCTTTGCTCAAACTCTGTTCTAATCATTTGAACAGCATGTTCCTTGGATCTTGCAACATTTCTTATTAAAGTAGACAATTGACTGTTATGGGATACTGACCTAGCCAAGGACAAGATCTGGTAGTGTTCATTTAGGATAATTCCTGCCCCATCAAGGTCAGCTATAATAGAGTCAAATTTTTCTAAAAATTCTGTCAAACTGTCTTTTTCATAAAGCTTCAACTTCCTAAGTTGTTTTTCTAAAACATCAATCTGAGAAGATGTTTTGATCTCATATTGGTTTACCATATACTTCCACATTTCCTTTGGACTCATACCTCTCAGTTTGAGTTTGATGGCAGCTCCTACTTTGCTTGTAATAATAGCTTGAGCCTCCATGACCTTTAGCTTGTCTGCTGGACCTGCAATTAATTTAGAAACAACAGTGGCCGTGTTACCTCCACCACCTGCAGTAGACTTTTCAGCAGTTGAGCTTTCTGCTCCTTCAGCACTTGAACTTTTTGAACTTGCACTTGTATTAACATTGTTTTCCTCAATGAGATACCATAAATTTTCAACCTCCAGCACCTGCCTAATTCCATGTTTCCAAACTTGAAAACCTGTGTCTCCTTTAAACACTTCAATGGATGTCAACAAGTTTGCTCCAAATCGGGTTGACATTTTTGGCTCTGATACCAATGAAGAGATATTAAACCTTAGTTCAATAGATACAAGCAAGTTAGCACAATTAACTCAAACGACTTGGGCCTAGAGCAACTCTCTTAAACAATTTCTTAAACCATTACAATAATCATATTGTGCACTATTCATATGGATAAGCAATCATGTTATTGCTTTCAAAATACACCCGAGAGCCCAAGCGCTCAATTACCCATCCGATCCTTCTGTCTACTCCGGCACACATACAAATCGTGTCTCAGCATATTTATCTTATAGCAGTCGGTGCATTGAGATCGGCAAGCTGATTTCCATGGATTTTCTATTTTCTTCCAACCTTAGCAATATCCCACAGTCATTTTATCGTGAACGAGCTTAACTGGTTTTCCGAACAATATCCCACATGCATTTCTTGATTTCGCAACCACGAACCATTGAACCAGCATAACTTAATTATTATTGTCTCACCTTGTATTGATCACTTGAACCTTAGTGTAACTGTGTTGTTCAATCTGCAACTGAGTTCTTCTACTGGCATTCAACTTCTGTGATCCTTAGGTTAGATCATTTAGCAACTTCCAAAACAATATTACATGATCATTTTCCTTCACGATGGAAATCTGTAACAATCTTGAGTCACCTGATTTGGTTTCATGCAATGCAGTTTTTGCATCATGTGCACAGCATGGCAATGCAGAGGATGCACTTACCATCTTTCAACAAGCATAAGTATCCGCCCCAATCACTAAAGTTTTCTTGGTGTTATTTCAGCCTGCAGCCATGCCCGCCTGCTAAGTCTTAGTGGATGATAAAAAAGCATATCCAACCAACGGTTAAGCATTTTTGGGTCCATATCATGATTGTTATGCTAGATATAGAATGGCATGCAGTCCACTTTAGATGAAGCAGAAATATTGATTTAACACAATGGAAATGAGTCTATTTATATATATGACATAATCAGATGTTTGTGTTAGTTCAAATCCAATAAATAGTATATAGAGCACTATTTTAAAGTACACACAATCCTCAATTTTAGTAGTTTATGTAAATAATGATTTTTCTTGTACCTAGTAGCTTAATCTGCCTTGATTTGTGCCTTATAGGTTGAGTATGAACACTCTGTGATCGTTTCTCGAGTTGTTATGAGGTTAAACACTTCTTCAGAAAGAGAGAAAAAAAATGAGTATTACGACAACAATACAACCCCCTGAAAAGGCCAAAGAAAATATTTTTTTCCACCATAAACTTACATGCTACAATTTTAATAAAACTCTCCCTACAAAATTACTTTTTTTACCTAGTAGATTGAATCCATAATGAGCTATTTTGGTAGAAAGCTATTGTCGGCTTAGAGTTATTTGACAAGTCCAAGTTATAAATTTGATCTAGCTAGGAGATGCACATGGAAGTTGAGGGATTCGAACAGGACAGACATATTTGTCCATGAACTAAAAGCCACACATTAAGTCCATCCTTTATAAAGAGGCTGTGTAATGTCCCCCTTATGTTATAGCTGATAGCCCATATATAAGATAAATCCTCCTACAGCCCATCCTCGCCGAGGCGCTAACTTTGATTGCCATAAATATAGCTTGCATGGAAACTTCAATCTCCATCATTGGGAGTCCTTAATTGCTATCGATAGGCACCTTCCTGGGGAACCAGTCCATGTAGTGAAGATGTGTTGTATAATCCAATAGGTCTTGCTTCGGCAAGTCAAGATTTCAGGCATCTGATACTGAAATGCCAGGAAGTTTGGAAAACCTTCTCAACTTTCCTGAAGGATGCCAACCATTTTCAAGCTACAGGTAAGATTATTCTGTTAGCGATATCGGGGCGATATCCATGATCTCCATTTATAAGCAATGCTACAATGCAAGAAAATTGCAACCCAGACAGATGGATAAGTTGAACTTAGTTATCTTGGCAGTACTCTACCAAACTATTTTTCTTGTATCGAGCCCTTAAAGGAAACTTGTACCAGTATCCCCGGCAGCAAGAATGTTACTAATTTTCAAAAACTTCGAAGTCCACCATTAGGAGAGGATAAAAGATAAATGCAATTATGGAGCATACAACCCACAAAATTTTTGAAGAGAACAAGAAATGCATAACTTTGTCGGTTTTGCAACCCATGGAATACCCAATACCATCATCTAGGGCATGAGGTGAACACGATGTCAACTAAAAAAACTTGAATAGCATCACTAGGGAGAGGACAAAAAACTCGGTTTGGGGCATGCAAACCTATGAAATTGCACTTTCAAGAGAACACAAAGTGCAAGGGAGAGGGTAACACAAGCATCCGAAGCATACCAAGCACTACAAGTTCTCCTGAAAAGTTTGCATCATGGAACAAACATGCATTAGGGTGCATAACGAGGGAGCGCTCTCAAGAATTCAAAGTCAGGATATTATTAAAAGGGACATCTGGATAAATCATACATACAATACAACATACAAGGCCCATGATAAACCCGTCTCATTAGATACTAGAACGAACATACCTCTAAGTGGCTCAGTTGATCATTACTATAACAAGCATGTATTTAAGGGCCAATCTTCATAATGCCGTGGTATCAAATTGAAGTAACAATTTTGATTGATTGTGAAAACATGAAATTGTCCACATATAATTTATAATCAAGAGGTCATTTCGCACACCAAGTAGGCTAAAACAAAATAAAGGACCTCCCCACGAGAGATACCTTTGCCGCCTTCCACCAATTTAAGTGTTTATGAAGTTCTAACAATATTTCATTTCATATGCATTAGAGATGTTAATGCCAACTGGGATTCCTAACAACCTGGAATGTTTGTCCTTAGGGATTGTTTATTTTCCAATGGTAGGCTTGGATGCAGGATGAGGGATTTTCAAAGGCCATTGCACTGAACATTTTTTCAATTAATGACCAACCTGAAGCTATTGAGGAGGTGGCCTTCGTGCACATGCCATATTATATTCCTCTGCCTCTAGAAAAGAAGATGTGTCGTCTGCATGCTAGTTACAATTTTGTTGAGAACCATCCCACATTTCTAGTCCCTAAATCAGGCCATCCACAGAGGCTTGAAGATGTGAAAGTGCTTATGCTGCTACATTAAACAGGAGTAGAGCCAGGGGACAACATTGTCTAATACCCCTCTTAATATCAACTATAGAAGAGGGTTCACCTTAGAATAGGACTATGACGTGCAGATCTTAGTAGTTTCATAACCCCTCCTATACAAACAAAGAAGGGCACATACAAAATACTACAGCCAAATAAAAGAACAAGATATCCGGTCTGCTTACTACTTGTTGTCTAGTCAGAAAAGGCCCATGACTTGTACCCAACAACATGGAATCAAGTGACAATTAGAAGTAAGGCAATTGCTAGTAAATGGAGCATCCTACAAAGTCTCTATTCTAAAAAAAAAAAAATCTTCGTTGCATTTCTAATTGTCGTATAAGCCATGCTAATGGTATGATGTGAAACGTGAGACCCACCCACCCACCCATGCATTTGTTAATAGGAAATACATAACATAGTCAAATTCTTAATGGCATGGTGGTAATATTAAATCGATGGCTTTTTTAGGAAAAACATGAGTGAAAACAAACAGACATGCCAATAGAAAAGACATGATGTAATATAATCAAAATTTCTCAATGGCATGGTGGTAATATTAAAATATGAATAGCTTTTTAGAAAAACATTAATAAAAGCGAGCAGATGTGCAATAGAAACGGAATGAAACATATACTATGTAATATCTAGAGATAGATAGGTAGTTACAGCAATAGAAAAGGAATGGAACATGCATGATGTAAACTATATCTAGAGATAGATAGATAGATAGATAGTACTTTTAACAACATATGACATGGCAGCATCCCATAGGAATGTATGATGATCTCCTAAATCTCCCAAGAGAAACTTGAACACAAAACCTCCTAATTGCTACAAAAGGACTAGCCACCAAAGGACATGGAGGGGTTAGAAAGGGATGTGTGTTCCACACAAACACTGGAAAGGTAATGAGATATACAATATGGATGTCTCCAACACCTAGCAATCTTCTTCTTGGTATCACAGACCATTCTAATGCACAATGTCAAGCAAACAATAGCATGTTGAAATTACTAGACCATCATTGCACAATGTCACACAAATAATAGCATTTTGGAAATGCAGAACCTCCTAATTGCACAATGCCAAGCAAATAAAGAATTGGGTAGGCGAGATTCAAGCATGCAAAAGTGAAGTACAAAAACAAGGAGCTCCTTAGTTCACCTACAACCTATAACATATCCAATATAATCATATTAGATTTCAAGGCACAGAATGAGATTTTTGTAAAATCTTTGTAAAATATAGAATATGCTGGGTACCAGAACTGAAAAAATCATCTAAGCTTTTTTGTAAGCATAAAAAACATAGGTTGGCCTCAAATACACAAAACAAACCCTTATTGACTAATATTCCTCTTCCTCTAAGATTGATACTCCATCTAAGATATTAATGATCTTACTCTAGGCAAAACCATGTCTTGCACATATGAATGAATAAGGTTCTTGACTACCATGGATTTTCCCTTGCCTCTAAAAGCCTCTGCATATGCAAGAATGCAACTGCATTGAACCATCATAGTTTTGCAAAGTGGCATCAGATTGTTAGTCTCTTTACATTGTTCTATTCGAGATAGATGCATGGTTATGATCCCTGTCGGATCTCCCTCGTATGATCCCTGCCGGATCCATAACACAATGCTTACCATTAGGGTTGGAGTTGATCACACCTTGAACGGTTCGGCCTTGGCAGTCTCGCATAAACTCCGGGTAAGTCTTTTCCAAATCCGCTTTGAGAACCCATGTCGCATCTTCCGTGGGTAAGTGCCTCCACTTAACCAAATATTGCAAGATTTGAGTTCGGAGGGTTTGCTTATACGCGCGATCAAGAAGAGGTTCAGGTACAATCTCCAATTGATCCTCGGTCATCTCCAGAAGTATTGGTATGTCAAGAATCTCTTCTGGATTGGGATTATGCTTCTTGAGAAGACTTACATGGAAGACTTTATGGATCTTTAAATGTGCGGGTAGATTCAACCGGTAGGCTTGAGAACCTATCCTGTCAGTTATCTCAAAAGGTCCTGCCCATCTAGGTGCAAGCTTCTTACAATTACCAATTTTAAGTTTGGCCTGCTTCACCTTAATCTTCAGCCAGACGGAATCACCAACCTGAAATTTTCGTGGTGCCCGATGTCGGTCAGCAAGGCTCTTCTACCGAGCTCTAGCAGCTAACAAATATGTTCGAACTTCTTCGACTATAGTGCCTGCATATCTGTAAGCAATTGTTGAGATACTTCCACCTTGGAAACCGGGTTATGCCACGTGTCTAGAGTGCGGCATTGATAACCATAGTTGATCATGAAAGGAGACATCCTCGAGGACTCCTGTATGGATGTAATATGCCCATTGTGATTGCTTGTTCCAGACATAATTACGTAGCATATCCTCGATTATGCGATTGTTACACTCTGTTTGGCCATCTGTCTGTGGATGATAAGCTGTGCTCATTGCAAGCTTAGTTTGAATAGTGCTGAAGAAATCCTTCCAGAATGCACTAACAAACTTAGGATCCCGATTCGATATAATGGTACGGGGCATCCCATGAAGGCGAAACATTTCCTTTGTAAACAACAGGGCAGTATCCAATGCAGTGTCTGTGGTACGACATGGCAAAAAGTGTGCCAATTTGAAAAGCTTGTCGACCACCACCATTAAGGCATCAAAGCCCCTTAAGGTGCGTGGAAGCCCCACGATAAAATCCATGGTAATAACTTCCCATTTTGCATTAGGCACATCTAAGGGTTGCAATTTCCCCGGGATACGTAACTGCTCTGCTTTTGTTTGTTGACATATCTGACATTGCTTAATATATCTGGCAATGTGTTTCTTCATCCCTGGCCAAAAATAGCTGGAGCGGATCTTAAAGTAGGTCTTCATAAATCCCGCGTGCCCCGCTATAGGACTGTTATGTGTATCATGAAGAATGATCTTGCGAACTCCTGAGGTCTCAAGAACACATAACTTATCCTTATAATAAAGGAAATCACCCTCCTTTTATAGTGGCGGAAAGCCTTTCTCTCTTTATCGTGGCTTTCTTGGATAGGCTTTGCCATATCTCTTGAAATTCAGAATCTGCTGAAAGAGCCTGTTGTATCTGCTTATCAAACTCACTGCAGAGCGTGGATATGGCATTACAATGCGTTCGAATGACTAATGGATGTCTGGAAAGTGCGTCGGCAACAACATTATGCTTGCCTGGCTTATAGATTACTTCAAAATCATGCTCTTCCAGGAACTCCATCCATCGTCATTGTCTCAAATTGAGATGGGGTTGCGTGAAAATATATTGGAGGCTTTGATGATCCGTATCTAACTAGAATCGTCTCCCAAGTAAGTAATGCCTCCAAATGCACAAGGCACGCATGACAGCAAGCAAATCTTGGTCATGCATGGGGTATCGCTGCTCCGCATCATTCATCTTCCGAGAATCATAGGCGATTACCTGACCTTCCTGCATTAATACTCCACCGGTAGCTATCTTACTAGCATCCGTGGCAACCCACTTATCCTTCTGAGGGTCTGGCAAGGTGAGAGCCGGGGCCATTGTCAATGTGTCCTTCAATGACTGGAATCCGGCTTGGACCTTGTCCTTCCAACGTGCCATCCAATCCCTAACCTTTTTATGTTTGGTTAGGTCCGTAAGGGGTGCGGCCAGCTTAGCAAAATCTTTCACAAACTTGCGGTAATATCTGACCAACCCTAGAAAACTGCGGACTTCGAATACATTTACTGGAATTGGCCAATTCTTTACTGCTTCAATCTTGGCTGGGTCTGTGGCTATCCCTGCCGCAGAAATAATATGTCCTAGGTAGTCAACCTTGGTGGTTGCAAACTGAGAACTTGGCATACAATTCGTGGCATCTCAGTTTCTGTAAGGCCAGGCGAAGGTGGCGCTCATGGTCCTCTAGGGTTTTACTGTATACAATGATATCATCAAAGAATATGATGACAAAATCATCAAGATACTCGCGGAAGACCTCGTTCATCAACCTCATAAAGGTGGCTGAAGCATTAATTAGCCTAACTGGCATCATAGTAAACTCATAATGCCCATAACGTGTCCGAAATGCAGACTTATGGATGTCATCTTCCATAATACGTATCTAATGATATCCCAAACGAAGATCAATCTTCGTAAAATACTTAGCCCTCTGTAATTGATCCATTAGTTCGTCGGCACGCGGTAAGGCATACCGATTGATGTGCTTATTGAGTTGGCGATAATCAATGCACCAAGCAATGCACATTCTCAAAGTGCCATCCTTCTTGTTTACAAAGAGAATTGGGGCACCAAAAGGTGACACACTTGGTCGAATGAAGCCCAATTTAAGAAGCTCCTACAACTGTTTCTTGAGCTCCATTAGTTCAGGGTACTCATCCTGTATGAAGCCTTACTGGTAGGGTTGGTGCCTGGTTATAAGGAAATTTCACATTCCACGCCTCTAAAATGTGGCAATCGATGAATCTCATCTGGAAAGAGGTCATGGTATTCCCGAAGAACAGCTGCTATTGCTGGAGGCAAGCTAACAATAACTTCATCTTGTTTGGACTTGGCGTCTATTGAAGCAAGTCGAATCATGCAAACAACTTGAGACTTCTTGATAGTCCTATCCAATTGACGTAAGGAGATGCATTGCATAATTGGGATAACTGGTTTACCTGCTATGGTCACCAGGGCTCCATTAGTTGCATTGAAGGTAACTTCCCGCTTCTCATAATTAATGTTTGCCTTTGCGGCAGCCAAAAATCCACACCCACAATAAGGTCATATCGACCAATGTCCATGATCTCGGCCCCTAGAGCAACGATGCTCCTGGCAACTGAATGTTCAAATTGATGCGACGACCCTTCGTATGGCGGATGGCCTCACTAGCCAACGTGACTAGACGTGGCTTTGACTTCAAGGGAGTGAGCTGCAAGGCTTCTGCCATTCTAGGGGAGGAAAATTGTGTGTACTACCCGTATCTATGAGAATGATAAAGGGTTTACAGTCTACTTGGCCAACCGTAGATATGACAGAAGGTTGACTATCTGCTTGTCCGGTCTCAGTAGCGGCATAATCGTGAGACTCACCTTGGATATAGTCTGGTGCCTCGTCATCAGTCACACTTTTCGGGAAGAGCAGTTTGGGAAGCCTGGGTGATATAGGGACAGTCCCTCATACGGTGTCCCGGTTGGAAACACTGGAAACAAGCTTTGTCCTTGCGCAACTGCTCACGAGCCTCCCTTAGGATTGCTTGAAGAATGTCTCGGATAGCTCCCGAGGCACTAGCAGACTTATCTGGGACCGTGAAGGAAACTTTCTTATCTGGCTTTTGATACCCTGTTGACGAGGGAATTCCGGGACTAGGTGAACGTCCCTTGTATGGCGCATAACCCCTGTTCTCGCCAAAGATAGAGGGTCGCGGTGGCTGGTACTTAGTGGTGTCCTTCTCCAAGCTAAGAGCCTAAGCCTCTGCCTCTGCTACGATTTTGGGGTCAATGGCTCAGACCATCTTTCTGAGAGCAGGGGATAACCCCTCAATGTATCCCTCGACTGCCATGCGCTCATTTATCCCGGGGACATACAATCGTAACCTCATGAACTCATTCGTGTATGCTTGGATGGTCATGTTCTTCTGCTCCAGACGTTAAAAGGTCTGAATCTGCTGGCAGCGATGAGCTCTGGGGACATAATAAGACTTAAAGACTTTGGCAAAAACGTTGTACCTGCACCTACCCCGCGTCAATCCATGAGAACGGGCGTACCTTTTCCACCAAATACGGGCAGACCCTGTAAGATTTGTGGTGGCAACCTTGCCAATATCATTTCTTAAGATTTTTCGAACTCTTGCATCTCATCTAACCAAGATTCGGCATCCACTCCCGACCTGGTTTTGCCCGAGAACTGCGTCAACTTGCGGTTCTTCCAGATGCTAGTGATGGCAGAGTCTACAGTTTTCTGGTAATCCTTTTTCTTGGATTTGGCATGGTCACCTTCTGATTCAGAAGACTCTGATGACTGAGAGGACTCAGAAGTGGCATCAGATGAGGAGATGCTCCGTGTATGCTTTGAGCGGGTGGATATAACTGGAGCAGGTACTGGTGCAGGTGGAGATGGCTGCTGGTTTGGTAAAACAGGAACCTCCATGCTTGGAGCTCAGTGAGCTGGCGCTTCATAAGAATGAGCTCTTGCTCTGGTGTAAGACGATTAGGTTGCAAAAGTGTCGCCCATGGAGGAGACGTGCACCATCTAAAATATAAATGAAATCGAGATAAGCACAACATGTCACATGATTGCCACAAACCCATTGATACAAAATTGCTTGATATTAAGATAGACGTAAGGTTACATTTGGCATAATGCCCAAAGAGACAACAAGAATGGAAGTTTAATTATACACTATGGTTATACAGGTGTTTGATCTATGGTGTTGTAAGTGGATTGAGTACCAAATGAAGGATACCCTCCCTTACACAGCGCACTACATTATATTTGTGCCCTGCTTGGATAATGAGATCCTAGTATTCTAAGGTCAGGTTTCTAATTAAGAGGTTGAACAAGTTGTTCATCGCCTGATATAGTTCGTATAAGTGATCATCCGCATCTAGGAATGCTCGCTCGTGGGTGCAGTCCCAGTAGGACCAGCTTCGTTGCATGGTGGGTCGCAAGTTTCGGGCAGCTTGGTCACGGAGGAGCGTGACTATTTCCCACCCTTTAGTGGTGTAATACGGCATCTCTGTCCCTGCAACAGACCCTGTAATAGATGTACGATCAATAAGTCATTGCTTATAGTCAGAATTCGTCAAGAAGAGAGATGAGTAATATAAGAAGACCAAAATTTGTATTAGAGATGGTATAAAAATGCCTATACAATAGTACATGTATTGTAATGGCCGAAGGCCATAATCTATAATCCCAAAGAATTACATTCAGGAACTAGGTCCTGCACCCCGATGGCGGACGATCGCGCAGCAGGGTGACCCCGGGGTCGACGGTGCTGGCAGCAAGAGAAGCAATCTCTGATGGATAAGCAGTGGCCAAAGGGGCAGCCACAAGGAACCTCATGCTCATCCATGGTGCTATATCTTGGCCCAAGGCAGTCAGAGCGAAGTCCCGGCGCATGAGCACATAGGTGAAGGTGCGATAGGGGAGCTTCTTATGGCCTGCCAAGGTGGATAATGCACGGAGGTTCCACCACGATGCTTCGGCCTCTGCGGCTAGATCTGTTGCCACAAAAAGGAACTGTCCCTGCCGAAAAGCTGATAGGAAGAAGCGCGTAAGGTGATTTCCCAATGCTTTAACCTCTGGTGTGACGGAGGTAGCTACTTCCTTGTCGAGGTCCATGGTGACCCCTTCCTCCCTGAGCATATTAATATTCGGGACGTGAGGTCCCATGGCAGTAAAAGCTTCCTGAGGGGGCTGAGATGGAGGGTCTTGGAGCATAAGATCTCTCAGCCTAATGAGTGTGTCCGCTGGTTCGATGGTTTTCTGATGAAACTGGAGTAGTTGCTGCACTTCAGTAGGGAGCTCAACCGACATAAAGTCGATGAAATCGTCCATGCAGTACTCGGCAAGCTCATAAAGCACTTGCGCTTTCTTCCTAGTCCTAAGGCTAGCCACTACGTGGTAGATCCATATAAATATCCTCCAATAGGAGGTATTCCTGACCCTGGTGATGGATGACCAGGGAGGGCATCCAAACCAGTCAATCGTGCTCCCCGGTCTCGGTGTGGGGGCATCTGCTCCCTATTTGCCTCCACCGGACGAAGTCATCTTCTCGGTTGTACTCATCGTCCTCGTCATCAGGGATTCGGGCGCTTTGCCCTTCTCGACTGGCAAAGTGTCGTCCTCTACATATTGATCCATAAGTATGGCCAGCGCAAATGTTACCTCAAGGTACTGTTGGCCCTCATGCATCACTAGTAGCGGGTTTCGGCCCCATCTGAGCTTCCCCTTGAGAAGATCATAAGTATGCGTGTCACCCCCCAACATCTTCCTTCCTATAGCTCTCTCTAAGTAGAGCTGGGGCGGATCCCCTAGGGGAATACAGAGAGGGAGCATCTCTTGAGTATAAAACTCAAGGAAGGCTGCATAATCGGGGTGGGCCTACATGTTGGTGATAAGGTTAAATGGGACTTGAGGATCCCACTGCTCTCTGTCTTGGTACCATTGGATGAGGCTTGGGGTCGCCATTTCATGGAGGAGGAGGAAAGAAACAAGGGGAGCAAGAGAAAGAATGAAACCCCAAAGGCTATTAAGTATACTTTATCTTTTAACTTTTGATGCTGACGTCAGCGTCAGTAATAACAATAATTAAATAATTGATTTTAAAAATTTTTTTTTTTTCAGAAAGAGTTTAAATAGACAAAAATTTTATATACAAAATTGGTACAAAAAAGATGCTTGACGAGCAAGCTAGTTGTGGTCTCCCTGAATCCTTCGGGCGAGAGCCAGATGTCATGATAGTGACCCTTTTAGCATGGATGGCACAAAGATTGGCATCCCCAAAAAGGGCTGTCAAGTAAGCTTAGACATCCTCCTGCAACGCAAGTATGGCAAAAGTCTGGAACCGCAGGTCGGTTTTCAATTGTTGGGCTATTTCTCAGACCATGCACTGGAAAGGGAGCTTTCTTAGCAGCAGCTCGGTCGTCTTCTGGTACTTTCAAATTTCCCTTAAGGCTATAATGCCAGGCCTATACCGATGCGGCTTCTTTGGCAGTGCCGATCTCTGGGTCTGCGTCGGCTTCTTGGGAAGGTCTTGCCCCCTGTTACCAGACAAGGCCGGGCTGCATCTACTCGGTCTTGCCGGCGGGCAGAGCTTGTCGCCTTCCCAATACTCCCAACGGGTTTGAGCTTCTCCTTGTATGCACTTCCCAACTTATGGGCGGTGGACTTCCGCCGTCGCTTAACTGTAGGGGTCTCTGTCTGGTTAGGAGCGCGCCGGGTACTCCCTGGATTTGGCAGGGGTTGCTGCTATTAGTCCTGGTTTCGCTTGGCAAGCTCCTCTGCTTGCCATTGCTGCTCGGCCTGCTCAGCCTCTTGTTGTGCGGCACGGGCAGCTGCCATACGTTCTTCCATCGCAGACAGGCGTTGGGCAGTAACCCTCCATAACAGCTCCGCATGATAGCGGTCTGGCCTGGCTTGCATGTCCAGCTGGATGGCTATCAGGTGGTCGACTGAAAGGGAGGACGGGACCTCATCCCAAGCAAAGCTTTGGCTGGGTGGCCTTGTCGTACTGGTAGGGAGGCAGGTCAATTGGGTCACCCGCTATGATGGCTCACCCATCACTCAAATAGACATATTCTAACCCCCGTATCTTTGGGTCTCCCCTCTCCATCTCCTGGATGTCATCTTCGCGGGCAAGCTCTCGGATTCTGGCAGCCTCTATCCAAATGGCTTCTTCCTCGGGGACTTTTACACACGAGGACGGATAGAACTTAACTAGCATCAGAACTTGGTTGGGTTGTTCGACCAAAGTGTAGGGTTGCTGGAGAAGATTAAGCTTTATTAGAAAGCGCTCAGACAAGTGAAAGATGGGGTAAGGAATCCTATGCCCGGCGACGAAGCGTTGCACGAGCTGAGCCAAAAGTAGCTCTACTTTGGCAGGGTTGCTAGCGAGTTGCCCCCCAAGCTCAGCGAATATTTGGGGCATGCTAAGGTTGCTGTTGCTTAGGGTACCGCGGATACGAGCCATATTCATGGGGGTGGACAAGGAAAGGTGGAAGAGGAGGCGCTGGTAGATGGCAGTGGCGTAGGTCAAAGGCGAAGGCAGGGTGCTGAAGCTTCTACTCCGGTGGCTATGTCGGACGAGTGAGGCGGGGCGCTAAGCGAAAGAGAAAAGCAAAAGTAACCGTTGCTTTTTTTTTTTTTTAATTCAATTTTTTTTTGTCAAAACGTTTTTTTTTTTTTAATTTATACGGCAAAATACGCGTTTTTATACGCCGTGCACCGCTGGATTTCTACAGGGTTCTTTTCAGATTCTAAGGCGTCGAAAGTATAGCGGCACTTGATTAGGGCTTTGGGCCCTGTTACTGCCATTTTGATGCCGGGTGTCGACGTCCCTAGGGTAATTGGACTATGCTCGACAAGTTGGTGCAAAAATCTCGTTCATTTGGGCTTCCTGAAGAAAGTTATGGCGCCTGGAACACGCAAACCTCCTGCTTCACCATCCAAACCTACTTACCCTACTGGGGGACACTCTTCTACTCAACTTGCTAACTACAGAATTGGGATACTTTAACCTAAGACAAAGTTCTGCCAACTAACGAGTTAGACTATGGCCAGTGCAATGATTTGGTCTACCAAAATCATGCTCTGATACCACTGTGACGCTCCCAGAATCTATACGATGCTCCCATCATACAAATAGGGGAATTCACCTCCTGTGGTGACTACATCACCATGGTAGGGCCCTCGATCATACTCGGATTGGGATGGCCAAGTCTCCGGGTGAGGAACACGGAGGTGTCATTCGGCCCATGTCCTCTATGGGAATCCTTTACAGTGGAAGCGTACATACATGTTAGCATACAACAATCATGCTGAAATAATATACCACCACGAAGGGTGGTCCATCTATCATCGTCAACGAAATGACACTACAAGCATAAATAACATAAGTAACACATCATGACAAGGGCACTACCCGGGCTCAGACTCCATGGAGTCAACTGATGGTCAGGGCCTCAAGATATCAGCAGACAGAAGTATAACATGGCATTGGCTGGCATAAGACAATGGCTAGGTTAGTCCACTCCACTTGCCCCTCCTGTGCACACTTTGCAGATAGGCTAAAACATGCTATGGCATGATTGTAGCTCTCCAGAGACGCAATCCCATGGAATCACCCTATGGGACTACTCCGGATTATATCTCCCCGGTCCGATGGGGCAGGTCAGAGAGACGTCCCCTCCCCGAGCATGACAAATCCCTGGGTGTGCTAGAGAACACGTGCGACATCAGCGACCCCTGCATCCATACCCGACTTATTCCCCTAAATCTAAAGGCCGGCTCACCTGCCCCTTCGAGTCCAGGACATCCATATAGGCATGTCTCCTGCGACCCAGGGAGTGTCAGACCCATACCCAGCCCTCTCAGTGTCCAGCTATAAGCCTAGCATACTGTAGAGTCTTGTAGCCGCGCTAGGCAAGACCCCACCCCCGATTGACCATCATACTCGTTCTTTGGTGCTGAATCACATCATAACATCCACAACCAGGTGGGCTCTTGTGCACAAGCCACAATTATTGGGTTTTAAGGGTTCTAGCTAGAAACATCTCTAGTTCTAGGAAGCTTTTAGGTCTCTACCCTTCCCTTAACCCCCAATATACAAAAGGGGCAGAAAGAAAGAATATAAACACCATCAAAGTATCCATCACCATCCTAATAACATATGAAAGAGAATTTAACCACTCCATCTACTCAAAGAGGTGTTAGCAGGAATACAAGTTATCTAGGGACTAACCAGTCTCCTGGCTGGATCCGTTATCATGAAAGGCCTCCATTCTTCAGGTCTCTTCACAATACTAGGTGGCTTCTCTTGCTCTCCTCTTTCTCAAATCGAGTTTTGGGTAGAAATGGGGGTAGGACCCCAATTTCTCCTCCCAATTTGGCAAGTCCGACTTGGCGATCGATTTGGGTCAGGTGGCGCTTCCCTATTGGTTTCGTTTAGCTAATTATAACCTAATTAGTCTAATTAGGTTATTTATTTTAGCATAACTAATAAAATCCCTTTTAGGTGAACCCAAGTTATCCCCTATTAACCCTTAAGGTTCTAGTTAAACACTGGTGTAGGTCTTGCTCCCGCCAAGATTGAAGCAAAGGATTCAAAGGCCGCCAAGAATGTGCACGAGGTCGTGGGAAGTTTTCTTGGCCTAAAGGTGGTACTCACAGAAGCCTGTAACTTTGCTAAGATAGCAGCCCCAATGCACTCCGACGAGGGGCGAGAGAAGGTAAGGACGGGGTAGAGCATTGCACAAGAAAGCCCAAAAGGGTTTTGAATTGTTGAAAGAAGCTCCGACGACAAAATTGCCTTGGACTCTCGCTGACCCGGAGTGACAGCTTGTAGCAAATGATGCGAAGAGGAAGGCTGTGTGCAAGGCTTATGCAAGAAGAGCGCGGTGGTGTTTATGATTCCAGAAGATGAACGACGCCATATTTACCCAACGCGACGATCAGGAATTGCTTAAGGTTGTCGTGGCATTAAGAATATGGAGGCAATCTATCTCTTGGGAAGGAAGTTCCAATTGATATCACCATCAGCCTCCAAATATGTATTCACGAACTACACCTTAACTGAGGCAGCTGGAGATGGATGGAGTTCCTCAAGAATATGACTTTGATATAGCTCCATAAGCCGAAGCTCAATGCAGCGGATGCTTTCACAGACCCCCATAATCCAGAGTGCATTGCAACGCACTCGACGCCTCAAATACTCTTTGGTAAGGTGATTGGAAGAGTCTTGCCAATGGATGGATTGTGGAAGTATGGGCAAGCCTCTAGGGAGGCTAGAACAGATAAAGAGCGAAGCCTTCAAAGCATTTTAAGAAGGAGGGCAAATATTATATCATAAGGACAAATTGCGCATGCGAGTCATCGGTAAGGAAATTGATCCTCCACGACATACGCGACAAAGGCATTTCAATGCGGGGTCTATGAAAACATATTTCAAAGTCGCAGTAGCCATATTGGCAGAATGAATGAAGAAGGTGTAGTCATACATCAAAGAATGTCAGCTATGCCGATAAGCGAAGGCAGGAGCAACCTCAATTCGGGGCACTAGGAGCCATTAGCGGTGCCAAAACGTAAGTGGGAGTAATCAAAGATGGATTTCATTATGGGACTCCCAAGAAGCGTGAGGCAAGGATGCCTTGATGGTAGTGGTCGACAAGTTAATGGAAGATGGCACATTTGTACCCTTGCACTGGCCGGATACGATATGGATACAGCCATAATCTTCACCAAAAGAGATCTTGGGCTTCATGGCATGCGAAGGGAGATTATCTCCACGAGGGGATCCGAGTTCATGAGTGCCTTTGGCAAGACCTCTTTCGATTCAGACCAAGCTATCCATGAGCACGGTATCATCCTCGACGGATGGCGGCATTTATTTTACCTTGAGGATCTTAGAAGACATGCCTCACAAACTATGTCCGGAATAAGCAAAGTATGTGGGAAGAATTTATTCACTTGGTGGAGTTTGTATACAATAGCACCAAGCAGGAATCATCCCAAATGTAAGCCATTTATGATCAATTATGGCTATCAGTGCCTAACTCCGCACACTTGGCACAACCGGTATCAAAAGTAGAAGTTTAGCAATGATGTTGGCCGATATCACGTGGCTCGTGGAAAGAAGTTCGAGGTTATCCTGCTAGTAGCAAAAAAGTCGTCAGGAAAAGCATCACGCCAAGCATCGAACGGTCATCGGAGAGTTCAAAGTTGAGATGATGTATGGCTCAAGATCAAGGTGAAGCGGTGCAAAGCTCAGGATCGCAATTACAAGAAGCTTGCTCCAAATTAGGTTTGGACCCGCCGAATAATCAAGAGAGTAGGTAATCAATCCTACAAGTTGGATTTGCCGTACACCTAAAGATTCATAAGGTCTTCCACGTGGAGTTTGTTGAAGAAGCATACCAAATCCGGGGCGGAAGTCTTGGACACTCAACGTTGTTGGAAATGACGGAGGATGGAAATAGTTCGAGAAATGATTCTTGATAAAGCTTTCAAAGAAGACAAGGAGGTCGAGTTCCTCAATATCTGGTCAAGTGGAAGCACTTGCCCGTGGAAAAGCCATACATGGGTACTTAAGAAGGATTTAGTAAAAGCGGTACCCACGGTTATGGAGCAATGGGACGGCAAGGTCATCTCCGAAGAAATCGGCTCGAGCATGTCGATGCATGTAGGTTAATTCTTGTGTAGTTAGGATTAATCTCGATGCAACCCATGCGGTATGGATGGGTCGCGATGCGTTGTTACTGGCGATGAGACCACTCACGGTGATCTCTAGGCGTGGTGTAATGTCAATGTAAAGGCATGACCGTTTCAGCTTAGGCGTGGAAGGTAGATTAGAAAGTCTATACATCCCCACGGAAGTAGACGACCTCGAGAGAAAGGAGGTCATTAAGGAATGCATTGATAGGAAAGCACCTTTAGCCCCATATATGCTTTGATAGGAGGAATCTATCCTTGGCCTCCCCCACGCGAAGGATATCCTCCACGCTTGGGCAACTAGAGGTGTAGGCATGAGCTGCATATAGGCATATAGGCTGCTGTCTCCACGCCATTATGGAAGATTCATCCTCTTCCTCACGGGAGATTAGCCATGCATTCATGTAGATAGGTGGGTGGATACCATATAACCAAAATTTATTAAATAATTAAAGCGGTACTAACGTGGTGTCGCACCTCCACAGCCGTTAGAGCTCCGGAGGGCAAGGAGGTCGAGCTTTAAGACTTGCAACACAAATTTTGTTGGAATGTGTTTGCAAGGAACTAAGATACCTCGACATTACCATAGATATAAAATGTCGAAATTTTTGTCTAACTTAAGATAGTGAATAACCCCTAATGGTATTATGAAGTGATAAGTATTCCATAGTATAAATGACGTAATAATGTTCTAAAAATATTGCCTTAGGGTAATCTTGATAAATGTATAAAGTATTATATTGTAGGCATCACGCTGAATGCAGGCTTGCAAAAGTTAGGAAGATCCCCAAGGTGGGAGAGACCTACGTCTGCGGGATAACATCATTTCAAGTTGGGAGAATGATCGCGTTCCAGCACGATGATAATGGTCCCGTGCGTATCGCATCTTGCCAAATCCACGCTGCACCTCAAATGCACGGTACAACGGATAGCTGTGTAAGTAGCCCTAGGGGCAACTTGCTAGGAGTGTTCATATATTATTAATGTGCACATGTGCACATTAATAATGGGCACAATCTTCCATGTTGGCATATTTTGCCACCTAGCCATTAAAGGCAGGGCCTTTCCATTATCCCACATGCCAAAATGGGTAATTGGAAAACCCTAGCCTAAACCCCCATGTCTATTTAGGGTAGGAAAACCCTAGCTTTGCTAGTTTTCGTCCCTTAGGGTTTTAGGAGCTCGGCTTTGGCTGCCCCAGAGCCAAAACGCCTCCCGTGACGACTTAGCGCCTTGTATCGGTTCCAGCCCGCCTCAAATCGGCCAGGGATGGTTGAACTCGTGTCGGGGGAGCCACTCAAGGATCGGGGATTGGTCAATTTAATAGCTCAAACCGTCTTCTAGTCATAGAATCAAAGAGGTTTTAGACTATTTAAATTGCCCATAGTAGCTATCTAGATCTTAGATCTCGACACTAACTAAAGAACCTAACTCTATGATATAGATTAGATCTAGTTCTTTAGTTCTTCCGGTGGATGTATTTGGATGATGTATCTCTCTGGAACTCCTTGTATTGGGAAGGGGGTAGAGGCTCTAAAGCTGGTAGTTGATGCTCCTAGAGTAGCCTCTCTAGCACACCGTAGATTCGCCTTTGTGTACAAGAGCCACACCTGGGTTGTGGGTGAAGGGGCGACTGGCTGAAGGAGGTTCATGTTCGACTCTTGAGCGATCCCTACGGTGTAAAGCCTAAAGGGACGGGCCACTAAAACCCTAATGGCTTACCAATGAAAAGTGATAAGGCGCCGCTCGGCACGGAATCTGGTAGAATTATGCACTTTCCATTAGTTCATCGAATCTGGCGCGGCCCTCTAGTCCCCTGAGTCAGCATGTAGATCTCTCGAGGGAGTGATCCCTACCCGCCCCGGAATTTGGGATGATGATGACCCCCGGGAATAGCCCTTCGGCTATGCACCCGGGCGGGCTACGCCGTGTCCCGGCAGCGCTTCAAATTTCACTGGCAAAGTGTGCACAGGAGGGGCGGATGGAGTGGACAACCTATACCATGTTCTTATGCATTAAAATCCATTGCCATGAATTCTGCATGCGCAATGAACTTTCTACGGCCCAAGCCGCCACTGCTCCTTAGTCCCGAGCCTTGGGTAGGATTCCCCTGTGATGTCTGCTGATCATTGTCTATGCAGATGTTGATATACCACCCTTCCGGGTGGATGGAGGATTATGTTGTGTCTTGACATGTATATTTACGCCCGCAGCTAGGTAGGCCACTTAGGGAGGAGTAGAATGACACCTTCACTCTTCCCATGGGACTCGCTACGGTGCAAAGTCGTGAGGGGCCCCGTGACGGCATGGAGCTGGTGTGGGGAAGAACTCGCTTGTATACGGTGAGAGCACCGTATATCTGATGTAGGGGACGTCACAGCTTGGAGTGGCTGCTGCTATGAATGTGGTACCCCCTTCAAACCTTGGAGTTTGCTGCATTTCACTAGCCATCTCAGCCCTCCAAGTACTTGCAAAGCCCTCGTCCATGCCCCTGGGAAATAATAGCAGGGTCCATCCCAATTTCCACCATCTCTCTTATCATCCTTGCCTTATCTATGGCCCTATCCTGGTCATCTTGGGATCCCAATTGGTTTGCATCATAATTACCTTGAACTGCGTGTCTATCCTCAAGGAATTGCCATGGCCAATGTCTTGTAATGGTCGCACACACAGCGGAGAGGGTACCTGCATCAATGGTATCAACTGACTGGCAAGGCCTCTGGATAACAGCAGACAGAATAATGGCAATGGTGTTGGTTGGCATAGTACAATGGCTAGGGTAGTCCACTTCATCCGCCCCTCCTGTGCACACTTTGCAGATAGGCTGAATCATGTTATGTCGTGGTTGTAGCCTTCCGGGGATGCAATCTCATGGAGTTACCCTATGAGACTACTTCGGGTTACATCTCCCCGGTCCCGATGAAGCAGGGAGAAAATGAATTCAATCCCGGAGCACGATGGTTCCATGGGTGGCTAGATTGTTGTGCCACCACTGGTGAACACACATCTCTACCCGACCTTAACCCTCCAAAGGCCAAACCGAGCCCTGGACGTCCCTATAGGTATACTGCGACCCAGAGGGTGTCAGACCCAAACCCGGCCCTACACAGGGATCGACTATAAGCCTAGCCACTATAGGAATCCTATAGTCGCACTAGGCTGGATTTCAGCTTCATTTCGCCATCATGCCCGTTATTTGGTGCTGAACAACACCATAGCATCCACAGCCGTTGGGCTCTTGTGCACAGGCCACATTTAATGGTATTTAAAGGGAACTAGCTAGAAGCATCTCTAATTCTAGATAGCTTTTAGATCTCTACCCCCCCTTTAACCCATACATATACATATGAGGAACTTAAAGAGAGAACAATCATCTACAAAACATCCATCATAATCTCAATAGAACATGAAATAGAGTCTAAAACATCCATCTACTCATACAAGGGTTAGATAGAACACAAACTACTGGCTAGAACCATTATCACGAAGAACATCCATGGGACTGGTCTGGTTACAGTGTTCTTGGAGCTCCTCCTTTCTTCAATTCTTCCCAAATCGATTTGGGGCAGAATTGGGGTGGAGGCCCAAGTTGCTCTCTCAAAATAGCAACTTCCTCCTGGCCAATCGAGTTAGACCAGCCTTCTAATTAGCCTACATTTACTAATAAATAATATTAATTAACTTAGTTAGGTTAATTAGCTTAATTAGGTTATAGTGATTTAGCATAGCTAACATAATCCCTTTTAGAGTTAGCCCCTAATGCCCCATAATGGTTGGTGACGTGTCATTATATTTATACGTATATTGTATAAATACGTGGAACGTCACATTCTACCCCCTTGGAACAATGTTGTCCTCAGCATTAAGGTTATGTGGTTAATGTATAAAATTAATTACTTAAGTAAAAAGGCATACGTACTTTATCATGTAACATTAGATGTACATCAAGATCATAAAAGATCAGAGTTCTGGATCGTAGTCCATCCAGAATAGACATAAAATTTATGACAAACATAGGAGACAGGCCCTCAGTGGACCGTAGAAAGTACAAGACAATACATGTAGACAAAACAAATAACAACAAGACATGGCCCCCAAGTGAGCCGTCAGAGATTCTGCAGACGCCACAGTGCGCGCTACTGGCCTGTAAAATCAGAGTACATCAGTACATTATACAATAATTGAATGTTGTGGTTGAAGGGACCACCCCCTTTAAAGAAAAATTGAAATTGAGAGAATCCTATCATGCCTAAGGCTTGCAATTCGTCTCGGCGTAAGGAATGGCAATGTTTCTCTTATAGCCATAGACGAACACGTCCTATCATGCCTATATGCCCATTTCCTCTAGGATGCATCGAAGCCCAACCCCCCTGCATGACCCCTGCCAGATCAAGCACTCAGCTGCTTACCATTGGAGTTGGAGTCGATAACATCGTTGATTGTTCGACCCTAGCATTGCCGCATAAAGTCCGGGTAAGCCTTATCGAGGTGTTGCTTAAGGAGCCAAGTAGCATCCTCTGTAGGCAAGTGTTTCCACTTAACCAAGTACTGCAAGATTTGGGTTCTTCTCGTTTTCTTATAGGATCTATCGAGAAGAGCTTCTGGAACTATCTCCAATTGTTCGTCCGTCATTTCGAGAAGTGTCGGAGTATCAAATATCTCATGAGGATCTGGGGTGTGCTTCTTCAAAAGGCTTACATGAAAAACTTTATGGACTTTGAGATGTGCGGGCAAGTTCAACTCATAGGCTTGAGGACCTATTCGTTGAACTATTTTAAAGGGCCCCGCCCATATTGGTGCCAGTTCTTGCAATTACCAATCTTGAGCTTGGCCTACTTAACCTTGATCTTGAGCCATACCAAATCACCAACTTGGAATTCCAGTGGCATTCGATGCTTGTCGGCAAGACTCTTTTTGTCGACTACGCGCGACCAACAAATACCCACGGACTTCGTCGACTAGAGCTTTTGGCACAACTAAATCATAAGCATTCCAAGATCTACAAACATAAGAAATTTCCAATTATACCAGTCTAGTGCTCTAACATGACAATCAAACTCAAAAACTATATTTCAATATACAGTAAGAAAGGATCTGTTTGGTTCATGATCTAAATGCTTACATGGCAAATATACTGAGGCTTAGCCTTGCTATACCTGTTGCAATTGATGACGCCTTCGCGATGCCCGCAATGCCATAGCCTGTATTTAGTCACACAGCCTGTATTTGCAGGCGAACAGTTAAGTCCACTCCCTTCCTATAGCAACATAGCAAAATGGAGGCAAAGAAAGAACAAACAACAAATAAATAAGCATGTGTCCTCAATCAAAAGAAGCTCCCTCAATGCCATAGCAATGGCTGGAATTTCTAGCTAATTTATTCAACTCCAACAAACCGATGCCAACAACTTCAATTGTCATTTTAATGACAAAACGTCAAAGTAATCCTCTACAGGCTTTACTTCATCTACAGAAAATATGACATGTAACTTATCGGAGATTCTTTGCTGCAATTCTTGATTTGCTCTCAAACCTAGCATATATCGTATAATATAATTTATGAAAGGCATTAATCATACGGATTGACTTCACAAGAGGCAGAGATCACCTCTATCTACGTTTTTCGATGACCACCAGCATGCGCTGAGCGATGAAGTAATAGCTGCGAAAAGTTGTATGATAAATGATCAATGAATCTGCAAATTTCAATCTTAAGGACTGTAAAGGATCTCCTGTATGCAAGATGAGAAAGGAAAAAAAAAAAGCCACTACCATTTGGGAAACCTAAAATACCATTGGTAGCACAGGAAGAGTCTGGCCGTCGCCGAAAATGTGGCTTGACAAAAAAAAGAACACAAAAACTGACATGATCACCTGCCAGAAAAAACAAACAAACGTTAACATACGATTCAAATAAAATCAATAGAATCGGATCTATACCCAGGGTGCAACATTTAGCAAATGTTGATCTACAAATCACAGCTCTGAAAGAAAGATAAACAATAAATACTGTTGCACAAAAGCTTCAGACTTCTCATGAGTGTCTACCTTATTCATTACAATATCATGCAATGACAACTGTTATCAGCGACACATTACAGTCAGCTCAAGTTATCTGCATTAATGATTGATGCTTAGTTGAAATTCTTAGTAACTGCTCTGCTCTTGGTTGTTGAAACTGGCTCTCATGCATCAAACCTCAAAGAAAATAAAGATTGCAAAACTGAAGAAGAACGTGCCAATAAGTTGACGCACAACTAGTTTGATTCTTCTTGCTCCAAGCAGATCAGGGAGCAAGAAGGCCAAACATGTCATCCAAAGCTTTGGCTGACTAGAAACTGCCAAGCTCTTCAATCAACATTCCAATATAACCTACTTTTGGTTAAAATGTTACACTGTATTCAATATGAACTAGAGCAACAAATTCTAAGTTTTCAAGCTAGCAGGATGCTCCTATGTGATAAAAAAATGTAAGTTTAGAATATGGATAAGACAACCTACTTGTAAATTCTACCTAAAAGCTCTAGCTTCTAAATTGTACAATTAGTTACCTCGTAATTTCTACCCACAGAGAAGCTGGTCGTAAATCAATCTGTGTTTCAAAAGGATCCCACAAAGCAGATGAGCTTAGCAATTATAGATTTTCCTCTTAACCCACATATCCTGCTTTCAATCTGCTATTAATTCCCTCTTCACCTGTAGTTACAATTAGTTTAGAATCTGGATGAGCCACCTATCCTGCTTTCAATCTGCAATTAATTCACTCCCAAATTTAGTCGCAGAGAAGCTTGGATTTTGTCTATCTGCCATGCATCACATTAATCATATGATGCGAAATGCATACCTAGATCATGTGTCCATTGTATTCTCTTAACAACTTGAGGCATACCCTGACACGGGATCAATATGTTGGACATTTGAAACATGAATGGAGGCCTCCCTAGTTACGATCCCCCTAGGGCTATCTGTTGTTCCTTTAAAATGCTTTTTAAACTGCATTGTTGCAGGATGTTTAACCAAAGGTACTCCAACTAAAGGAAGTTTCACCAAAGCATACTTCTACGATGATATGGTTGTCTCTCCGGAATACTTTCCTAACAGTTCCTGTTAAACCCTTTTCCTTGCCAGTCATGATCATGACGTAAAAGCACAATAAGAATTCATATGTTTTAGCACTTGAGCAATTGAAAACAGTAGTAAGCGGTAGTACCTTGTCCCCTTTGAGGAGCCTTCCATCCCATAGATGATACGTTAGGGCAGAGAGAATAGTCAGGGTTTAAGAATAGACGAGGATTAAATCGATAATGCTATCATACTGTATATGTTACTTCTGTACAACACTGTATAATGCCAACGTAGAATGCAAAGTGTACTGGCACGCATGGTTATGATGTTAATTTTATATTCATAGGCTTTGTTACTACAAAAAGTGATCATTTATGGGACCAGTGTTTTCCTAGAAGCTGTCAAATGTTTCTATCTATGAATTTTTTTTCGGGGGAAAACATCATGCTTGTACAAATGCAAGAATAAAAACCTTTGACACATCTTGACAGGCAACTTGCTTGCCACGGCAAGAAGAGGTTGCTTGCCATCGCCGGTGGTTGGGAGTTGTTTGTGACCAAAATAGTTGGCTATCGGATTAGACTGAAACAACAAGGTGCTGCGCACGGAGGGTTGCCCTCCATGGCCGGAGGGTGAAGTGGCTTGAATCATAGTTCAAAGTTTTTAACAATCAATTCAAAACCATAATCCTGAACATTTGGAAGCCTTCTCTGGCTATATCTGACTCATTTAGGCATGACCAAGAACTGTATATCTGATTTCTAAGGCCATTCCACATAAGTGATTGAATTTAAGAGCTCGAGAAAGTCAAGGTCTATGTAGTGTAGCTTGCTTTGAGAAAAATATTACTCTCGCATAGTTAAACAAACCTTTCACAAAGAGGTGAATTATCGTTGACTGTTTCCTACTTCAGTTGATGAGTTAATTCGAGAAAACCATGCCAGGAATAAAACATAAAAGCCTTATAATTCAAATGGTGATATTTAGAGGTTTTGAATGCAGGGCATATTTATGCAACATAAATAGGAACAAAGATGAAAAAGCCCTTGCTGAGAAAAAATTCATCTATCAGCACTCAGTGAAACAAAAAAGGCCTTGTAGTTGACTTTGTCAGCACTCAGTAAAAGGCCTTGTAGTTGACTTTGTCAGTTCGATCCATCTATCCTCAAGCAAGGGTAAAAAGGGCTATCCCGAAAAACGTCTTAGTGATGTACTTAAAAGTCATCATAGTCAAAGAACAGATGTCAAACGAAAGACCAAACTTCTGAGTCCAATGATATCATTGCTCCCCCTTAAGGACTCGGTTAAAGGCCTGTTGCTGCTCCTTAAAAACATATGGTTTCGGCTCTGCCAATCTACCCTGATAGTTCCTATGCACTTTGTTTCATGTAAATTCTTTATTTTTTGCTTCGAAAGCACATGCCTGATATACAAGGCTTGCCTTAATATTATACTATTACTCATGGCAAATATTGTCCTCATATCTGAGCCTAAAGATCAAAGTTTCAGGTTGAAAATTGCACAACAATTCTAATGTGGAAGAAAACTCACAAAGGCCATTACTTATTTTCTTCTAATCAACAGGGCAAAATCTTGGACATGTGGATGCCTCGATATAAAAACCATAATTAATTTGAGCCAAGTAAAGGACGTACCTGGTACACTGTGAGAATACCGGTAACAAATGAAAGCTGAAGTGAGTCTGCCAATTAGTGCACCCATGGCAGAAGCTTGAGCCCCTTGCCTCATTAACTTTAGCTGTATGGAAGAAACATTTTTTTTGTGTAAGCTTCCAACAATAACCCATAAAGCATAACCAACTTTTTAAACTTAGTAGTGACACAATTTTTCTTTGCATTATGATTAGGCATCAACGGGCTCGTTGCAAAACTTTTAAAACGGTGATCAAGAAATAGCTCATATACTCTTAACACTCTTAACGGAACTTCCAACATCCAAATACAATCGTGAAAAATCACAGATATGGATACACGATCATGATACTTGGAATCTAAGATTTGTTCATGTTAAGAGGGAGGGGTACATATCCTTCTCAAAATATGACCACTTAACAAGGCTTTGCACCATAGCCACTTTACGTGACCCGACAATGAAAGCACCATTTGTTAAATATTGCTCTAACAACTTGCCTACATTGAGTGCACATTCAACCTGCCATTGTAAAACATTTGTGTATGCTAAGTACGGTAAAGAAGAGAGAGCACACCACATGTGGACAATTTCCGTCTTTTGATATTCTTTAAGGACCTGTCTTGGTACATCATCATGCAATATATGCACGGAGTTGTTTATCTTATGTCATGTACACAAACAATTACATACACAAGGACTCAACGACACATCAAATTATATAATTATTTATCTCATGTACAAAGGCATTACATAGCGCCGGTCTGCATCAGATTGCTGAACTCAAAATATACAATGCACTTAAGTTCTACCTTTTGATTCAATATTAAATACTGCCTCTTCCAGAAATACAACTTCAATCTCTAAGCTCCCTTGGAGTGTGTGAATGACCTGTAATTTATGTAATTGAGAGTTAAAATATATTATGGATGCCTTTCACCATCCAAGGTTAATGTTCTGAGCGTACAACCACACGGTTTCAATCCCACCTAAGAGGCAAATGGGATACCCAGATGAGAAAGCCAAGCAAGAAAGTATATCATGAAACGCACCAATGTTGATACGCTAACGCTAACAGTTAGAAAACAGAGATCATTTGCATATATCAAGACATAGAAAGCCGTCTTTGTCGAGCAGCTGAAAGTTTTCCAGTTGAAGAGTTTGTCGTAGAAACGAGACTTTCAGAACTTTTTGATGTATCTGAACTTTTTAAAGTATCAGAGCGCTCTTTGTTCTGAAATAGTTTGCTAAATATTCTTCGAGAATTTGAAATCAGACCCTTTGATTTCAGAGGCTGCTCTGCCATGCAAGGCCATCCCAACATTGGCACTCCTATGCATATGTTCTCTAAAGTTGAATTCCAGCCACAGTTTCTCAGAAATCCTCCTACTGATGGATACTGGAGTACTTTGAGCTATGGAGACCAAGAAATCACGAGATCTTGATCCTTTGTGCGCTTTATAAATTCATCAAGCAAGGTTCCGGATGATCCTCTAACAAGGCCTGGACGAAAAACCCAAAGAAATGGTTGTTTGCTCAATTTTAAACCTAATGCAATCTCTTCGACTTGTTTTTGAGAGAGATCTGCAACACTGCCAAAAGAAATATAGAGCACTGACAAAGGAAGTTGATTGTCTAACCATTCAAGGCATTCAACATTCTCTTCCCAGAGCACACCCACTACTTCAACTCCATCATCTTCTTCTGTGCAATCTCCAAATGCTTGTGCAGGAAGTAGAAGACCTACTGCTAAGAGTTTAGGGTTATGCTCCTGACATACTTTCAGAGCATCAGGCTCCAGAGCTTCAAACGTATTGGCAAGAACCCAAGTTGATCTATTCACTTGCTCAGATCTGTAAACTCGAGACAGATAATCCGCGTCAAATGGGTCTAGATTATGGAGCAACCACGGCAAATCAAAGGGATTAAGTTGGGGAATTCCGGGAATGCTTGTAACCGGTTCAACACATTCCCTTAATGAAGCTGAAAGAACAGAAAATATGACCCTGAAGAATTAGGGCAAAAGCTCAACTTGATGCAGCTGAAAAAATATGACCCTGAAGAATCAGGGCAAAAGCTCAAGAATCAGATAATAGGAAGTACCTTTGGCCTTGACCGGAATAATGCCCTCAAGATAAAGCCGATGGGCTAAAGATTAACACAGAAGCTGGGGATTATATGTGGCAGATGCCAAGCGGGATCTTGTAGAATTTGGGAATTCTGCAGTTGATCCGAAAGGTGAAAGCTGGGGATTATATGTGGCAGATGCCAAGCTTATTTCCATCCGCAGTGGGTGTAAATCCGATGATCACTGTGCAAGTCATAGCCATGTGCACAGCTTACTCCGTCCATGAGCATCTCCGCACTGCTTTGGCAGCCCCCTAGGATAGAAGGCTCCCCATTCAATTCAAAGGAGATTGCACATGCATTCTACTCCATTACGATGCGATTCGAAGGCGTCTTGCATCGATTCGCTGAACAGTCGGCCAGAGATGCTAAGGATTGCATCCTCCGCTTGGCCTAAAGCCTATCTAGGGCGGAAAACCCTTTCGGCAATCGCCTACAAAATGGCCCTGACCCTCTCTCGCCATCTGTAAATTCTACGTAATGAATCGAATTTACCTCTCGATTGTGGAAGTTTGAAAAGCAAACACATAATTCTATTACACAGGAAATTGCCTATAAACCTCAAACCTGATGCCGATATTTACATCGAGAATGCCGGATGCGTGTTCAAGAACTTGACATCGTCCACCAAAATGTTTTCGGCTACACCGTGCAAATCCGCATGATGTTTTTTAACCCAAACGACTGTGTCCCGTGCACGATTATCACAACCCATATTAACCCAAAGCACCATTGTTGGGAATTCTGGGCGGGCGCTTGGAAGGGGAAACTTTCGGGGCGTATGGGGTTTCGTACGCCGCGGGCTTGCTGAAGCGGGCGGCGCCGCCAATTCCGGAAACACCCTCGCGACCTTTTTCCCAACAGAACCTACTAGACCCTAAAATTTCCTTATTTCTTGAATCGTGGACGAGGAATTCTATCGATCCAAGGAAGTTTTCCCATATTTCAGTGGCTCAAAAGATGCCATTTTAATCGCTATTCCTCGCCTTCATCCATGTAATTTCTTGATTTCTTTGTGGAAGATCTATTATGGCTGGAGTAGGAACCGAAACATACCTTTCGAAGAAAATGGAGGAATGCTTTCGCGAGGGGTAGAGCTTGGCTATGGCATACGAGTGTTCTTGTGGCTTCCGGGCGCAGTCGCCGGTTATGGCTTCCTGAGCAGAGTCCTTGCCATGGCTTCAAAAAACGTAAATTGCTTTGTAATAGATTCTGCCCGGAACAGAGCAGACGCCTTCACGCAGAAAGCGAGATTCCAAATTTTGCTCCTCAAGAAAAAAACTACGCGATCGCCGCTTGAAACTTAGGACCCCAAATCACCCCAAAAAAAGTTATCAAATCGCTCTGAAATTTTAGGGTCTCGTGGGTTACGGAGGAAATGAAGGCTAGGCTAGGGGGAGGGGGGTTAGATAGGAACAATTTTTTTTTTTTTTTTAAGTCTGGCACGAATCCCAAGGAATGTCATTTGAAGGTGAAAGCAAGGTCTTTTTTTGAATTTTTTATGCCAAATGGCATATTTTTTTATGCTCTACAACATGGGAGAATCTTTTTGAAAAAAGAAGCACTTTTATTTTTTTATGGAAAAAGGGTTTATATAAGATGATGTGGCAAGGATGAGGGATGACTTGGCAATTCAAAGATGACATGGCATTAAAGAGATGGTGATGTGGCAGGTGAAGTGGCAAGAATATTTCCCTAGTCAAAAAACAACTTGTGAGGTGGAAATGAGGTGGATGACACGTGTAGAGTGACGTGGACAACTTGTGATGCTGAAGTGGCATATTTTGATGAGGTGGATGATGTGATGGCAAAAGTGGCAAGTATGGGTAAAAATCATATAGCAGTTTATTCTCTTGACTGTTGAATTGTTGATGCTTAAGTGCTTATGCAATAGTCTAGATAAATTGATCAAAGTTAATTTCTAGTAGAAATATCTAGACTAAGAGTGTTCATTGGTATCACAGCCAGGCTAGAAGATGTCTACACGTTTTGGTGCTAATTGACGAACTTCAATTGAAGTGTCTAAAGAGGAAGATGGTTTCTAGATGTGGAAACAAGGTATCAGGCAGGTACTAGAGTTTCAAAACTCGTGGTACCTCATTGATGAAAGCGATGTCAGAACTTCACCTGTGTTGAGCTCAGGAGATTCCAATGTAGAGGAAGGTGAGAGCTCTCAGTGGCTGGAAGGTCGACTGTAGTGGTGTGATTACTTCTGTTGCAGGACGAATTGACACGATGAAGATTATGGAGGCTCGGCCTATAATAACAAGCAAGGTTGGAGCTGCAATAAAACTCAAGTTAAGAGGTATGAGTCCCAAGAATATGTGGGAGTACATGGTTAGTCAATATGAAGTAAAACCTTCATCTCAGATAGATGTGCTGGAAAAACAACTTAGAGCTGATGACAGAATTATTCAGGTGTAAAATTTGACAGAATGATTTTTAGAGTTTCGAATTTAGTAACAAATATAATGGACTGCCTAATATACCAGGAGGATTATGTTTTGTTCATTTTTAATGGTAACTAAAATACTACGAGTCCATTTAGTGCTAGGATTTGTTTTGTTCATTTTTAATGGTAACTGAAATGTTTGAAAATGCGCTATAAATACCCCCTCAAAGTAAACACAATGCACATAAATCGAGAGGAAAATGGAAATGGATGCAACAGCGAAAAAAAGGTATGGCGTGAAGTCATTTTACATTTTACAGACATATTCAACAAAACTTAGACTTATTCAGATATAATAAACTGGGGTATCATTTTAAGATTACATGTCATGTTTAATTTTTCTTGATACTTATAATTTTTACAAGTTCTAATTATATAACTTTATCTTTAAATGTAAAGTATAATTGTTATAGAAACATAAACAATTGCTTTCTAAACTAATTTTCATGTGAATTTATTTAGAATTAGACATTCTTAGAATATAAAATTTTAAATTTCAACTAGATCTTAACAAATATAAGATTTGGCAATCAGGATAATTTGTAAATAAAATATAATAGTTTGATAAGTGAGTGACTTAAAATTATATGAGAATTTCACAATTTACAAACTCTTAGTACTTTAAAAATACTTTAAAAAAAAGTGTTAGATTAATTAAAATATAAAGTTTATGAAGAAATATTGAAAATTAATTAGAACTAAACAATTCAATTATTTTTCAATTAAAACATAAACGTAATCATTTGATACATTTCATCTAAACTTTCTTTAAACATTTAAAAATAATAATATTTTAATCATATAGAGTTCATCTTAGATGAAAAAATTAATTTTAAATAGATTAAATTAAAAATTAGTGTAGAAAACAATTTTAAACATTGATAACTATTATACTTTTTATCTGAAGTTAAACTGAAAATTTTATAAAAATCAACAAGAGTTAAAAATACATATAATCTTATCATGGCATCCTTGAAGGATATCTATTAGATTTGAATAAGTCCAAATTTTATTAAATATGTATGATTTTTCTGACTAGCTTCTTTTGCGTCCAAACCAGGAGGAGCCTCATAAGGGAGCTTGTCACAGAATCGGCCCATCCACGATTCTGTATTACCTGCGAGATCAAAGTAGGCAGAAATCATCTCAAAGAGATAGACTGCAAAGAGCACTATGTGTTGACCGTGGTGAAGAAAGGTGGAGATGAAGGGATAAACCGTGGCGATACCGAAAAGTTCTTCACTGTTGAAGAGCTGGAGGGAGTGAAATGTTTTTCTTTTGGGTATTACACATTCCGTCAACCTCATCAAAAGCTCAAACAAAAGGAAAAGGAGGAGAAGAACATGCTGGACTGTGCATTCTGCGAACGCCCGTTCTACCACAATGCTGAAAAAGATGAAACAGTTGTTGAGTACTGCAGCCTCGGCTACAAGTATGCTGTCTAAGCTTAATAAGTTTTACTGTTTTTGCCTTCTGTTATCAATTTAAAGTTCATTTCCACCGCTTTTTATATGTGAAAAGTGAAGGGAGAAAACTCTGTAACCATCGATGCTGATAAAACAAACAAATTAATGCTCAATGTCACGGCTCCACAAAACTTCTCACATTGATTGTTTGTGGCTTTGTCCCAATTTGTTTGCAATGGCTAAATTTTTTATTGCAATGGCTAAATCGTCACACAAAGCATTAATTTGTTAGTTTGTTGCTATGGGACAAAGCATTAATTTGTTGGTTTATTGCTGATGAAGAGGAGGATAACCCCTCCCTTGAGAGGCTGCTCCAGAATACACAGAGAAGCTATGGCAAGAGAAGAATACACAGAAGAAGCTATGGCTGGATTTTGAGTAGGAATATGTAGCATAATAACAGGGGGTTTTCTTTGTGTTTTTGTACGCTTTTCACAAAGGTTTTCCTAAGATTTCATGGCGTATTCGAATGGATGTACTAATGCGTACATCTAGAGTGCACCATTTCTTAGTCGTTGATTTAACTTTTTTTTTTCCAATGGTCCAACATCCAAGGGCTCACAACAAAAGCCCTCTTTTTTCTTTTAGGGGCTGAACATGCAAGCCTCGTGGATAGCATTTCAGGGCATTCTTGCAAAAAATTAATGTTCTTGTGATCAGAGTGGAAACAGATTTGGAGTGGAAGCGTTAGTGCTTTAGTGCAGAGGATGATGCGGCCGGATGCTTGCTTCAGCAGTTTGTGCCATACTATTCAAAGTTTCCATGGCATTCCGGCGCCAAAGCATTTCTTTCGAAGTTTTTCACAAGGTATGGAAATTATTGTGGCCCTAATTGGTCCAGCGGCAGAGATGGTCGCTCTCCTCTCTGGAAAGGGTCTGGTCTGGTTTTTTTAGGGTTGCTAGTAGGTCAAAGCAGGAATCTACTGCAGATTCTTAGGCTCTCGCCATGACAGGTTACGAATGCTTGCTCATAGGCAGCCTCCACTCTCCATGTTTTCGATTTTGTGGTGCTTGATATGTTACCCCAAAGCTTATTGTTTGAAAGATAGACTGCACTAATTGCCCGCAAAGAACAAAGGAACTGCGGAAACTCGCCTGAGAATGCATTTTCTACCAAGTCTAGTTCCTGAAGATTCTCCAAAAGCGAAATAGCCTCGTGAATGTTTCCTTCAATCCATTACCTTGAAGGCTTAAGAATGAAAAGGTGGGATAAATTTTGCATTTCAAGGTATGTCGCCACTTAAGAATTTGCTACCGCATCCGTGGTTCTAAGGCTAGTGCCCCCTATTTCTGGTGGAATAGTGCCGTAGATGTTGTTGCATCGTGAAGATCTTATCAATTTCGAAATGGATGTCTTGTTTGGCCGTTTGAAATCTAAAGTATGTAGAAAGTTAGCCGAAAGGTTGTTTTTAATGGTGGACTTTGAAATTTTATAAAATCTGATGCAAGCGGCATTGCGTAGTCTAAACAACGATACTATTGGTATTGGAAGAGATGCTCGGGAGAGATCTTGCAATCCATCGCTTTTACTTATCTTTTGATTTACCATTTCAATTCCTTCGTGATCATGATATCCATGGTCACACATTCATCCGGCCCGTGGAATCTTGTTGGTTTAACAGAGAAGGCAGAAGCCTTTTGACGTTAGCAACTTTGCTTCGCTCTCTTAGGTGTTCGGGGAGCGTGTCTTGTTATTCCAACCGTGATACTCGCATGGAGGTAGATTGCCCTTAACTTTGTTCGCCTATATGCCGGAGTTCTTTTGACATATGTTATTGATATGCAAAGGTTAACTATTGCAAGAACTTGAGGCATCGCACCCAAAGATCGATTAAAGAAGGGATACAATTTTGTTTCTCATTTTCGCAATAGCGATTCCAGAGCGTGCACAACAATTAGTTATCACCGCATTTGAAATAAGTGTTGGAATATACCAGTGTTTTTGAGTTCTTTATGATAGTTCATTATTATGCCACATATTGGATATGCGCCTTCACTATTAGGCCCTCGCACTGAGCCAAAGATTAAGAAAGGCATACAATTTTTGTTCTTGTTAGTGGAATGTCTTTGATAAAATGCCCAATAGAAGAGTCTATAATTTTACCGCATTCTTACCTAATAAATGTTAGCTAGGCCTAGTGGATGAATCCTCAAAAGACTAGAGAAGATTCCCAACAGACCTAGATCCTTTTTATTTTTTTCTCCGTTCCAGATTATCCATGAAAGTTTAATCTTGCTATCCGGTTATGCCATGTCGCTATTCACATGTTGGGGAGACCGCCCATTATTTATGCCATGTCGCTATTCACATGTTGGGAGGTCATCCATTATTTTTATCCCGACCCCGATTTCATGCTTTTAGAAAGAAGATCATAGGAGTTTTCAAACAGGATCTAGGTGCGACTATAGAGAACATTTGAGGCTTTTCAAAAAGATATGTTAACCAATATCATGTCATACACTCATAGCTCAATGTTAAATATATTCTTGCTATCTTTATATATGGACAAATTGCATGTTCCTCTTGATTATACATGTGTTCAACTAGAATATCCAAGCTTCTTAGTAATTAATATATAGATCCTTAAAGTTTACCTATGTTTGCTTTTTGTTAGGGAAAAAGGGCCCAAAATTTTTTAGTATAACAACCAACACATAACTACCATTAACATTAATTAACACAAACCATTGGGTCCAACACATTTAAATTAAAATCCCCTTAAACCCCTTTGGTTTGGGTGCATATTCACACTAAGTGACGAGGGCAGCGAGAGCCCTTATAATTATGTTTTGCACGTACAAAAATCAACACCATATAGTATATTACCTGAAATCTTATAGTATTTTGCAAATCTTGTTATACAAAGATAACAAATTCTCAGACATCCATACCCCACAAACGAGGAACTTTGTGTACTGGTGTAGATTAAGGAATAAGGTGAATATGCCTATCCAACAGCCTCTCTCTCGTTCTGAGTCATCCCCCGTGTGAATATGCACCCAATTATTCAGGATGCCACTGGAGTTTTTGCCATTTCAGAGTACGAGAACAGGGTAAGAGTTTCTGAGCTGCCGGAATGATGCAAGAACTGGGTAGGAGTTGCCGAAATGATGAAGGAGCTACCGGATTTGATGCATTCACCAGGATTTCATGCTCCAGGCACTGATTTTCTCCAAGAATTGCCGGATTTGATGCCGTAACAAAGTACATTGCAGAGTATTTGTTGCAGGAGAATGTTCTTCGGATGATTACTGTAGTAATCAATCAATAATATAACCTAACTGAACAAAGCTAATATTCTTTTGAACAAAGCTAGGGCTATCGCCATAATATTGTAACCATCGATAATATTAGAGCTATGTGAGACCATCGTCACGCATTTCTATCCGGTTTTTGTGTACAAATATTCTAAAAGGGACCTAGACTGAACGTCTTTATTTGGAATCTTCTCTTCAATATACCTGTAGATATGGCTAGAGTTAGTTTTATGGAGAGATTATGCCTATGGCAAACAAAACCCTATGATATGGCGTCTTCACGAGATGATTGTACTATCTATCCATCCATTTCTAGCCCGTGCAGGTAAGTTATATTGACGGTGCTATGGATAAAGACATCTCGATTTAATCGTATAACTCGACTTCCTCCTTCCTCCCATGCAAGCATACACAATACAGGAAATGAGCTCACCTAATGACATCTTTCCTTTTTTTTAAATACCGGATTTTTCAGGCCCACTAGTATCCATCCTATGCACAAAATAATGACACCACCTTCGCTCTTTGAGTGGCAAGCTTGAATCTAGGAGAGGTGATATTTATAAGAGAAATATCATGCCTCCCACCGGACAAGGGAAAAAAAATTACCATCTAATTTAAGGTGGTTATGCTCAAAAGAAACATGTGATACTGCAAGGGCATCTCACCTAATTTTTGGGGCACCTAATTTTTGGGTTGCCCCAAGGGAAAACCCTTGAAAGGTGGGATGATGGAATATGCTTTTGATGCCAATGAATGTACCATTTCAAGGGCCCAAATTTAAAAAAAAAAAATAGTCAAAAGCACGTTTGATTACTTTGTATAGCAAATTATAAGATATGGTGTAGGTGGTGTTTTGTAATATGAAATTGAACGAGAGAGAAAATATTCTCCCCATCAATGGCCCCTGATAAAATATAAAAACATCCCATTAAGATCCACAATAACTAGGTCATTGTGGGTTTATGCTCTTCTATACTGCAATCTGAATGCTAAAGATCATATAAATTTGAGTTCCAACCTTATAATAACATATGAGGTTGTCATTGACGATCTGTAATGACATACATTAGTTTTGAATCGTGACATATGAGATGGTAAACACCGCATTATAAGATCTTTTTAACTGGTAACCTTATTAATGATTTGCTTCATGACAATGCAGCCCAATTTTGACGGAATATAATGTAACATATTGTAAGACTCAACAAGCATCAAGGTCACGACTTGGTGGTGGTTTTGGATCTGTCAGTAAACTAGTATTTCCTTCAGAGGGATCCAAGTTGACGTGGATTGGATCTTGAGTGCCAACCTTTGGACATCACAATCAACAACCAGTTAGTATTAAATAAGAGCGGTCTCCATAGGCTCCAATACTATCGTAGCATACAAATGCTCTAGAAATATCCCTCAAAAGCAATAATAAAAGATAAATAGAAGGTAAAACTTACTAGAGGTTTTTTTTCCTTCTGCGCAGCATTTCAACAATTTCAACCACACGTTTTAGTGTTAAATCCTCCTGGGATAAGGAAATATGCTAGAGAAAACAGTGAAGGAGTCGACAACAATAATCATAGGAGCATTTACACAGGATCCATGTAAAAAAGCTTCCCTTGTGTTGATTCTAAGAGGTCGAGCCATTTTTATATATGCATGATGTAAACATTACCATTGCATTCCGTTTCCCCCACAGAAAATAATCCATCCTTTGTCACTTTGGAAAAAAGTTACATATTTTCCCACTATTGAATCAAATAAAAGCTTTCCGTTATTACCACTTCGTTGCACACCCAAATGTTTAAGCCAAGCTGCCTCAATTTCTCGTGCCCCATGCAACATACACGGTGTAGTGCCGCATACCAGCAAGTGATATTTTCCAACCTTTAAGGAACACAACCTATGCATCCAAGAAACTGAAAAAACATTTTGGCATCTTCCTAGCAATGGACCTTGAATCCAAATGCTGTGGTGAAATCATGCAAAAGACTCTGGACATAAAAGGATCTTGCCATATGCAGCCCCCCATCCAAGCTTATTCAACCAAAATGCCAAAAGTTATTATGCTACAACTCAGTTCTCATTAGAAATAGGTGGCACAAGTCACTCGTTGAATTTCCTAGAATGTCACCAAAGACATGTTTAAATTACCTTCGTCCGATTGAACATAGAATAGAACGTGACAACCTCATAAACTCGAATACTTGGTACCGATATAAGTTCAGCTATCTGCATTTAGTATGAAATTGAATTTAAAAGAAGCAAACATGTAATGGCAGGACCACAGATGGACAATGTGCGTCATCTCAGGCATCAGACAGAAAATAGCCTCATTTATCTCGAAAGGCAATTATATACCAGGCACTCTAAACTAGCATCTAAAGATAATAAAAGTGTCAGTACTAACAAACTGAAAAGGCATCCATTTAAAATCAGGATAATAAGATAATTGGCTTGAAAAACAATCCATATGTTTCATTTTACATCAACTTTCTTCACTGTTCATTTCAGTGGTTCTCTTGCTTTTCTCACCCAGGCCATCATACCTAATAGCATTTTATATTATTATGCTTGACAAATTTGTACATTGAGCCCAAAAACATCTTTAGGTTAAGGTTCATGTTGGAGCCTAAAAATCCTCTGATCCATTGCAAAATGATCAACATGCTCCGTCATATGCTAACCTATAAATGAAGTCAAGAATATCATCTGGATTAAGTTTCTTCAAAATAACACGGTAGGGATTTGACTGAGGTATTGCAGTACCTCGCTTTAAGAACATGTGAAATCTATGCCATTTCCATTGCATGTTCTTTCATGCAGCACATTTAAATGTATTCTTTGCCAAGCAGCCTAGAAATGAGCTATTGGAAGCTGTTTTTACATCACATATCTGAACCTTTTTGTTTCCTCCACTAAAAGCTAAAAAGTGTCAATAATAGTTCCTTCTTTCTTTTCATCTACAAACTACTTGTTTCATGAATTTAAGAAAGCATGCCAATAGCAATTCGCCTAGTTTGTAATTGTCACGAATGTACTCAAACGACCATACCTTGTTCATTGCTGCAACAAGAATCCAGCCTCCATGTTGTTGTTGGTCAAGGTCTAAAAGTAGAATAACCGTTGACTGCTTATAGTTTGACGGATACATGACATGATTTCCTTTGCCTGGAATACACACAACCTTCTGAATACCACCAGAATGAAATTTCACCTTAGATATGCTAAATACCAAAGATCGGGAATTACCCTTATCATATTTGCTGGAATGAACTCAAAAACTGTTTTAGAGTTGTCAACATGCTGCAATTCAGAGAAGGATAAGAAGGCTGGAAGAAACCGAATCAACAAAGAGACGGCAATTAAAGATAAAGTCCCGCCAGCATCCTTTACTAAACAAGGGACCATATACTAGATCATAGCGATGGAATGGTTCTCTGTGCAATATAAGCATAATGTAGCTCTGACAACAGGGCAGGCCATGCAGTAATTATAGTCCTTAAATGAAGTTCAGACTAAAGCATGGTTGTTGTCAAAAGCATTACAGACTTTCAGCGTTGATCAACTCGTTTTAGGACCAAGATAATTTTTCTTATGAGGAGACTATCTCACACTGCCACTAAATTTTATCGTTTATATCCTGGTGGACTACATCATATTTGCATACTTCCAAATGATGTGTCAGTCAAGAAATCCAATAGTGAAGAATATTTTCTAAACCAGCAAGGTCATCAACAAATTAGCTATGCATATGCGGATACAAATTTGTCAATTAATATGTTTGTAGGATTTGACTCAAATAAAAGATTCTATTCGCAGTTAACACGACTGTAGCCATACAATTGCAATCAGCAGAATAACATTTTTTTTCTATTCGCAGTTAACAATACAATTGCAATCAGCAGAATAACATTTTTTAATCATGAAACATGATGCACAGTAAACTAGGTGGCATTGTCTCCCCATCTCAGAATGAAGATCTTTTTTTGCAACTTTCCAAGCCTTTGTCATTGGATTACATACGTAAATCATGTCACAATTGGTCTTATCCATGAAACAAACCAAACCATCTGCAGAGACAACGAAACTTGTATAGGATCAAAATGAGGAAGAACAAAGTTGTGCCACCTTTTAGATGAAGGATCAAACGTGACTACAATGGGCTTCTCTGAGTCCTTATACATGAGGTACCAAGGCTTATGATTAGCATGTTGGGCACAAAGAGCCCGAAAAGAACTGGAATCAATAATTAAATTCTACCTTTTGCAAACAGCTCTTGCTCGGAACAGACTGAGGAGAGGCAATGCAACAAAAATACTCTCAAGAAGGTCATTGGGTAAACCATTAAGAAGCTCCCTATGCTTCCAGTTTTCATTATTCTCTAGTTTAATTCCATCTGAACTGCAATCTAATATTACCAAATTCGCCCTGCAATGAAAGCTCGAGAAATTTTCAGTTAGCTCTGGAAGAGCAGTTTGTTCCATGTCGAAGGGTGCTTGACTGCCATATGATTCCCCCAAGTCCCAAGCGCTTTTGCCAGTTTTACCTCTCATAGAGCATTCCTCATCAATTAAAACATTTTTCGTAACTGATGGATTACTTGGCAAAGGTCTTACACCATTCCATGCAAACAAAACATCATCTCGGCGGACCTAAAAATACAATTAAAATAGGAGCAGGTAAATATAATTGAACGCACCAGATGAGATAGCATCCTTCACTATTATTTCATGCTTGTAGATTTGGCAAAAGCTGGCTAGCAAAATACCTCAAGAACAAAAAACTTCAGATAAAATATTTGTGACGCTCCAAAATCTGGCTGCCCCTGCCTTACTTGCTCCCGTATTTACCATCTTCTATCTTCTGTTACCTTACCACCAAGAGTCCAAGAAGTACCCTGAAAAGACAAGAAAATCAAGACTTGCAGAGCACCATAGAAAACTTTGGATCACCACAGATCTTGTAAAAGAGAAGAGTGTAACGGGCCAGGGCAAGAATCCTTATTTCTGTCTAGTTAAATTCTTGGCCCGCTAATTTGTGGTACACTGCATCCACAGTATCTGCAATCTTTTTATCCAATCCTTCTTTAGAATAGATGAGATCCCAAGCAGCTTTATCTGCTCTTTCAAGAACTGGTCCTCTGTAAAGTAGCAGAGCCAACTATCAAATTTTAACTTAGCCTCAAGTTACCCTGCTATCTATCTATATAGATCAAAATTTTCATATTCAAGCTCCCGTCTCAGTGCCTTAAGGTCTCTTTTAGCACGGGTCTCAGCACCAGGGCAGCTAAGAGTTGGACTTTGTTCTACTAAAGACTGCGTGCATCTTTTCAGTTCTTTCTGCAATACCATCATAAAGCAACCACAATTCAGACATCATATCCAATTTCCAATCATCTTCTTCAAATATAGATCAAAATCAACAATCTCTAGAAAGAAAACCCGCAACTTTTGCAAATATAATTAAAGCAAGCCACATTCTTTCAACTCAAATAACTTCACGATGCACTCACGTTATTCTTGAGATAATTATTCATAAGACGTGCCGAAACTTGTTGGGGTGTGGCGTGAGAGAGGGGCTTGCTGCTGTTGAGGCATAAAGCCATGAAGAATCCGCACAACATTCTTCCGCAAGATATCCCGACGCACCCATAACTGCCTCTGACTTGGAATTTCCATGAATTTCTGAAGCCGTAGATCAAATCGAACGATGGAAATAGCAGCCAACTACACAAAAGTCTCACCTGGCAGCAAGCAATGTGGACATTCTAAAATTGCTTGAAAGTGTCAACTTGCGGTTGCCAGGCAAACGCGCGAAAAAAAGCTGCGTTCGCAGGCTTCGCCGCCGACACCATGAGACTACGTTAGGGCGACATTCGACCGACCAGAGAATCCTTGGACAGGTCTACGCAGCAACGGGTTTGGGCAAGCCCAAACATTTAGAAGGCCGAAATTCTTAATACCCTGCAAGAAATTTCTGCCTAGAGTTCATTTATTTCGACGAGATAATAGACGGGAAATGGGTTTCAAATGGTTGTATAAACGCGATATTTTACATATACCAAACGTGATTTTCAAACAAACGATTATAATGATTTATGATAAAAAACGCTTATCAAAATTTAGTAGTTTTTTATCCTTGCTTTTTTTAATATAACATATTATATTTGTTAATATCTTAGGTAAGTCTTCTTTTTTTCTTCCATTCATATCGCTTTCTCCTGCTGTCCTAAACGCGGCTTCTGGACGAGTAGACGATCATGGCCTGAGATGACAAGGTGAAGACCCCAAATCATGTTCGGTTGTCTTGCTTGCTTCCTTGAATGCTTCTTAGCCACCTCACCAAGGAGGTAGATTTCTGATTTACCAAAAAAAAAAAGATAAAAAAAAAAGTTTTTGTAAAATACGTTTGTATTGATACATACTTGTAAAAAACGTATGCATACGTATTTTTTACATACGTACAAAACGTTTGGGACAACATTGGTTTCAGTGCATATAACAAGATCATAGAAGCTCCATTCTATTTTCTTCTCTCGGTTTCTTTATCGGCTTGCAAGGTATTTTTCAAAGTTCGGGCTTCAAGAGGCACGAGGGCTGGCGTTGCAATTTATCATGTTGTTGATCGGTTTGATGGCATTCACAACATTTGTAGAAGCTGGTTTATTAATTAATAACTGGTACACGTTAATGCCACGTAACCAAGCCAAAATCTCAGGCTTCACTCAAAACATGAGCAGGAAGACATGAAGGCAGATAAGCTGAACTAATTATCTCAGACATGCTTAGTAGAAAAACAAGCACATTGGCCTCCAAGGATAGAAAATTGCACATTTATCATGCTTTTGAGAAAATGTGGAATGACCAAGGACTTGTTAGGTGTTAACGCATCCATGAGCAAATTAAATTATTTTTTTTTGAAGAACCGTGTCATCAATATATTAAAAAGAATGGTAATGTTACAAAGCAAGTGAGGAGGAAGGAGAATCGCCTAAAGAGACAAATGGATACCGACACTCCACAACAAACTCACGTAAAAACCGCAACTCCCATCATTGCATAAACCGACCATCACCATCTACAACACCCAAGAAGTCTCGCCAAATGGCAAACTTCCATCTACTAATCAATGGAACACCAAAAGCTTTGAAATAGCTTGTACCGAAGTCGAGAATCGGGAGAGGCCAGCAGTCAGGCCAATCCCCCCTGAAGATCCACAACCGCCTAAATCAGCCACACCAACCGCCACGACAGATGCAGGGTTTGTTGCCGCAAGAGCTGAGCAAGCACCGATACACATGAAGCAAAGAATCACCGCTAGTCAATCTCACCTAAACAGAGCCCTAACCCAATCCTGTGCAGCCTACAAGTGGAGGGCATAAAACTGCATAATGCCCATACCTCACGATAAAGGCCACAATAAGGGGCATGAGGGCTCACACCCCGCCCAACCGACTCACAAAGGGCATTCACCCCGATACGGTATTGCACCACCGCCACGTATACCCTTAACCTTCGGTGGGGGAAGTGAGCTCCATGTCCATGTCCAAACCGAAAGATCGAGAACCCTGTTTGAGACCACTTTGCCCCGGAAGGGGGGCAGTCATGAATAGCCAGCACCCGATAAGAAGACCGCACCCAAAGCAAGAAGACACAACATCCTGATGAACCTTCCAAACCTGCACCACCACATCATCCCGAGGGGACTATAGGTATGTGTAGCGGCACTCCCCGCCACGCAGTTCCCGATAGCCCGGCCATCGCCTCGTGCCAAAGCGAGCTCGAAGAACTCCCATGAAGCCAGCCGACCACCCCAATACCAATCCTCCAGCAGGTGTACGCCAGCTCGCCCAACGAGCTCCTAGCTGCTCGAGCATGCACAATGGCGCCAAGGGCAAGTGCGCAGGGGGTAGAGGAACCCACAAGAAAGGAGAAGAGTGGTGATAAATTGAGGCATAATCTAGCTGGAAGAGCACACGCACATGATCCCAAGCCCGCAACACCCCGTGACAAAAGGGGATGCATGTGGGAAAGGCCGAGACCATAACAACAGCTGCCTGTGGCAACTCCATGCATGCATTTCGGCTTCCCAAATGCCACACAATGGCGAAGAGACTGCAACAACAGAGCCGCACCAGGGGAAGATGCTCCATCCTGCAGAATGCTCCAAACAAACTTGGAGACCAACACCTTACTATGTTAGTGTGTATCAGGTTATATTATATGCATCTTATATTCATGAGAAGCAGTGGCAGTGAATATATTTTGACTACAAGAACAACCTATGAGAAGCAGTGGCAGTTGGTTGTAATGGTCTTACAGGTTGAAGATTCGTATACAATTGAGTGCTTTATGCATATAAGTGCTTTATGTGCTTTATATGCTTGATGAAAACGCTATATTCCTTCTGTTGGCATGTGGGATATAAGTTGTAGATGAAGTTTCTGTTCTGAGTCACTGAGATCTAGCCGTAACCGTCGTGCGAGAGATATATAGGAATGGGGTGCCGGGTTTGAGGATTACTGAGCTCGATGATGATTATCTATATTTTGAGCTTAGGAAGTACTCATTGCTTAGAAGTAGAAGTGATGAATTGATTTTGAGCATATCAAGGAAATGAATGACCATAACTTGGCTTTTGATACTAGATGCTTTGTACTTGAAGATGTTTTATTGATTTAATATTGCTAGATTGAAAGTACAAGTAAATCATTGTGTTGAACTTACATCCTTGCAAGGAATTGTTTTTTTATTAATCCAACAAAGGGTATGAGCCATAAAATTCCAACCGCAGATGTCAACATCGGTTGAGCTAATCTCCTTAATTCCATAGAGGTGTTTAAGGGAGATAGCTGATTCCAGCTTTATGGAAGCAAGGAATAAAGGAAGTATTGGAGTTTGAGAACTTATGGTACTTGTGTGATTCAAATACCACTGCATCGAGCAAGTAGTGGAAGTGGCCGGAGCAATTTAGTGGTAGTGCCAAGCTACAGTTCAAGGTGTGGTGGTGCAGAGTTGTCTTGAATGAAGATTACCAATTGCCGCCATTTCTAGGGCCGATCTCATAACTCAAACTTGCTACTCTTTTTAAGAAATGTTGCCAGGTCAAAGGAGCATGCTATCAAAATGATTCGCATGACAGAAGTTGAGCAAGGGAAGGATGCGATGATGATGAAGCTGTAAATTCTATATGTTGGCAAAAAGAGGTAAGAAATTATTTGATAAAGGAAAGTTAGGTCCCCGCTTTAAATGTAACGCTTATGGACATTTGAAGAGAAACGTCCCTAAGATAGACAGAGAAATAGTATGCTATAATTGTGAAGGGAAGGGTCATATGGCAAACAAGGCCCTAGTCAAAAAGAAATAAAGCACAAGATAAGAAATATTCGAGAATAAAAAAAGAGGAGGAAGAAACACCCAAGCTTAAATATGGTTAAAGAACTGAGGAGGAAGAGCTGGATGAAGATATTGAGGTAAACATCTCAAACAATTATTTTTCAAAGGAAAAAATGTCATGACAAGGGTGTTCTCATTTTAGATTCGTGGAGCTGAAAAATCAAGAGCTGGCCCAAACCAAGGCTATTGAAAAATTGTAAGGGTGAAGCCAAAGGGACATGTTCAGGGAATGGAGAACCAAGCAAATTAAAAGATAGTGGGATGCTCGAAGTATTTGATTTGGCAAGGAAAGAAGGTTGTGTTAAGAAAAGTTTTGTGTACCGGACTTGTTAGAAACTTAATTTCTATTGCTCAATTGGTAGACCTTGGTTATAAGGTTGTGTTTGAGAGATTGCAATGTAATGTGTTACTTGGAAATAAAGTGAAGTTTATTGGAAAAAAAAAGGATTGGAAATCTATTTGACTTGAAGCTATACATTGTGAACCAACTTGTCTTATCTTATAACCATGCCATCGCTGATACATGGCATGGAAGACTTGGTCATGTAAATTCAAAAATTATTGAGCTTTTTATGCAAAAAAGGATTTATTGAAGCTGCACTTGAATGAAACTGAAAAACTGTGATGTCCCGGATGTCCTCTTTTGGCAAACATAGTAGATTAGCGCCAAATCCAGAATGGCCAAGCCTCCATCCTCCCGAGGTGGAGACACTTCCACCAAGCCACTTTTAACAACCGCCTTTCATCATCCCCGCCCCACACAAAATTTCTCGAACAATCTTATCCAAAGCCCTCAGATCTTACCCTCGTGAGCTACCATCGCAGATGTTGTATACACATGAGTGCTACATAGTACTGACTTAGCAATAGCGATCCTACCTGCCATGGACAACTTGCTACCCTTCCACCAATTGAGGTGTTTCTGCAACCCCTGCAAAATCTCATCCCACACCCTCTCCCTCCAAAGGGAATACCCAACAGCTTAGTATACACATTACCTGGAAGCACCTTCCAAGGGAATAGAGCCAAACAAGGGGAGGCGGAGTTAGGGCCTATAATGCGGAGCACTTACCCCAATTCAAGAATGCCCGAGGCCAAGGAGAAAGTATCCAACAAACCCTTCACATTTCAAGTAAATTCTCTCTTCGCCACCAAGAAGAGGAAAGTGTCATCGGGAACCGTTAATAATCATGGCTACCATCCCGCATCCGGCCCATCCACCACCTCCCTCCTCCACCGCAGCCTAAAAAACAATCGAGACAAAGGTCCTCACACAATCAGAACAAAACGGCGCCAAAGGGCACTTCTGACGCACCCCTCTCGCTTAAGGAGAAAAAAGGCGAGGGTTCACCCCGCACACCACCGTAGAGTCGCGGGCCGACCTATGCGTTTCATGATCGTTTCTCAGAAAGCTGGACCACAGCCCAACGCCAACATCATGGCGTATAAGAACTCCTAACGGACACTATCGTAAGCTTTGGCAAAGTCGTTTAAGATAGGCAATGCCTTGACCTATTCTTCTAGCCCAATAAAGGCCCCCTCATAAGTCAGCGCAACATTAGTCAAAATGTTCCTCCCAGGGACAAACCCGAATCGCACCTTACTAATGGAAGAAGTCAATACCGCTTCAACTTCCTCGGCCAGTGGCTTTCAATAATCTTATACACAGAGGACAACAAGGAGATAGGCCTCCAATCATTAATAGTAGAAGGTCGCTTAACCTTAGGAATCAAGAAAATGCATGCGATTCAAGATCCTATCCATTTGAGAAGATTGGTAAAGAACTCAAGATACACCTGCACAATCGACCAATAAGTCCGGAAAGAACTCCACGTGGATGCCATCCAGCCCAAGACATTTATCCTGGCCATGCACATACATACATGTCGCCGCTTAAATCCTCTCCGGAGAGCTCCCGCCCAAGCTCATGTCAGTGAGGCAGAATATATGGCTTAACAGCCCCCAACACAAGCTCCTCGTGATCTCCCCGCTCATAGGGAAGAGGTACAGTGAAAAAACCCCGAGAATGGGCATGCACATACCTCTGCAAATCAGCGGATCCTCCAAAGTTCGCCATCAGCAAAGCAAGGACGCCATAGATGCCGCGATATCGCCGCCGCCAGCCGCCTCAAGAACACCGACGAACTTGTGTCCCCCTCCTTCAACCAGGTAAGGGCCGCCTTCACACGTGCCTCCCGATGGCCTGGACAGAGATTTATTTTTGCAAAACACTATTGTCCAGATGTATGGCACATAGAAGAGGTGACTCCGAAGAGGCACATAGAGTGTTTCTGGAAATGGATAAGCAAAAGTCCTACTCTTACAATATCATAATTACAGCCTATATTGGGTATGGGCATATGAGCCAGGCTATTGATATTTTGAGCAAATGCCTTGCCAAGATGTGGTATCACCTACAGCCATTATCGCTGCCTATGCAAAGCATGGCCAACTTGAGAAAGCATTTTCAATCTTCCAGCAGATGCCTCAACGAAATTTGTTACCTTGGGTTGCTATGATTGCAGCATATATCAAATGTGAACAGCTAAAGGCAACCCTATATCTCTTTGAAAATATGCCTCAAAGAGATGAGACAACATGGAATATCATGATCTCAGGATATGCACAAAGAGGACTTCTGAGGGAGGCTTTGAAGTTTTTCCACAAAATGCCACACGAGACGTAGTTTCTAGGAATGCCTTGATCCCTGGTTTTGGCAAACAGGGACAAATGAGTGAAGCCCTTCCGCTTTTTCATAAGATGCCGAAGAGAAATATTGTATTTTATTCAAAACAGGGACGAACGGAGGAAGCTTTAGATTCGTTTAAACAAATGTCACAGCGGAACTCAGTATCCTGGAATGCATTGGTAACAGGATATGCACTCAAGGGACAAGTTGTAAGGGCTCATGAAATATTTAAGAGAATGCCTATGCGTGACATTGTCTCTTGGAATGCCATGCTTGCAGCCTATATCCAAAATAGACATTATAGGGGAGCTCTCCATCTCTTCGAAGTGCAGATTGATAGCTTCAATTCGTACAAGTGCACATCGCCTTCGAATTGAGACAGGCAGATGGGCTCGGGAGGCACGTGAAGACATTTTCTTGCCGTCACGTATTATATGCATATTTTTGCAAAAAACGGCGGAGTTACATACGTTTCATTTTTTTGTTCGTATTTTACATATAAAATTTGGACCCATTCTTGATTAAGCTTGTTTGTTATCTTTTCTTGTCCTTTGTCTTATTCGACTGCCCTCTCCTGGTTTAAGTCCCTGCATCTCAATGGTTCAGATCCTCATAGTTTTGGCACCCAGATCATCATGGTGGAGCCACTGTTGCTGCAACTACTTCTATTCCTCCAGACACTGTTCTATCTCAATTCAGTTCAATTCAATTCGGTCTGATTCTCATAGGCTCAATGTTTAAATTGTCTCACTGTTACTCACAATCTTAGTCTTTAAGATAGGCTCCTCTTATTATGATCGAATAGATGTGTTGCAGGACCCATCATCCTAGGAATGCCATGGTTCTACTTATTAGTAACTACTAACTAACTAACTAACTAACTAACTAACTATTGTGCAATAGAACCAGTATTCATTGGACGAGGACATTTATCCATCTCCCCTCTATATTCTTTTTTTCTCTGGTTCTTGTTGGTGTTCTTTTGAAATCGTATAGTGTATAACCGATATGCCCTTAACCAACTGGGAAAAACTGTTTAGACATGAGCAGTCGCTTCTACCCATCTATGCCAGTGTCTCGGGAATGCCCCAGGCACATTCAAGGATCGAATACTCGGGCAGTCTCCCATGGGCCCGTTATATAGTTTTGGGAGAGATTCAAACAGGCCCATGGGAGACTCCGGGGGAATGCACTCACTCATACAAAAAGGGAATGCCATATGCATGCAGAGGGTGACCAAAAACATCCTCCCCTTGCATGCAAAATTTACCCCAAGTAGTGACCAAAAACCCCCTAACTTTGTTGTATACATGGGTGAAAGCATGATAGGGTATACATAAAAATTTATCTAACAGGTACCTTTCTGGGTACTTTACACAAAAGTATATTAAAGTACCTAAGTTACATCATTATCCAAAACTAGTTGTCCTAAGTTTAAGAGTGACAAGTAGGCAATGTTCTAATGTACTTCTTAACACCAACAAGATGTCAATAAATGAACTACATCATCAGCGTGTCCAGAGGTACTTCCAGTAATGTCCCGATTCATGTATACCCTATTTTGCTTTCATCCACATGTGGAAATGGATCCAAAACCCCCTCCTTGGGGAGACTGCTCAAGTATTCGATCCTTGAATGTGCCTGTGGGGCGTTCCTGAGACACCGACATAGATGGGGCTATCCCTCCGGCCAGTCCGAGCTGCATTCCAAAGAGAACCAGATCTAGAGAAGCTGGTTCTTCTCGGATAATCCATGGCTTCTGTTACTGATCTGTTAAAGAGAAAGCATAAATTCAGTGACGATTGAAGACAAACGACGAGGCAAAATATAGTCGCTTACTTGTGGCTCTCGGCGTTCCTAGAAGATCAGTCAGAATGAAGAATAAGGAACTCGATCACCAATTTAAACCTAGAATTGGAATGATACCACATTGGCCATTCTCGGTGAACCCGAGTTCCAAAAACTGGGTTTTAATGGCAAATTGCCTCGCTACGCTTGGGGGCGTAGAATGATAGGGCCAATTTGGACGGTCTGGAGAGCGGAAGTGGGAATGTTTTAGGAACGAAGAAATGTTTTTTAACGCCCACTGAAACCCAATGGGTTTATGGGACCCAGATAAAGAAAGAGGGCGTATTCAAACGAACAAGAGGCCCCATTCCAAAACAAACTATGAAATATACTGATGCCAAATCCACATTAAAACGTAATGTATACCCCCAGATGGGGCAAATAGAGATATCCTAGCCATGTGTTTGCAGGCCACTGATCAGGAACAATGGCTGAGCCTCCCCGATATACTGCCCACTTCTTCTGGAGCCTAGCCTGTCTAACCTTGCATAGCCGCCTGTCGCCGGTCAAATGAAGGCGGTGAGAAATTTGGTTGGTTGGATGTAGTGGGACTACTGGTGGTAAGCTTGCATAGATGCTAGATTATAAGCTATTATGCATGAATAGTTCCTAGAATGCTCCAACCCCCCACTTAGTCTTTATGACTAACCCCCAGGTTGGTGTAAGCAGTAGCTGATGGAGCTGAGTGCAGTAAGGCCGCAGAGACCTGGGGTTAGAGGCCCCAATAGGATCAGGGAGCTGGAGGCCAGATTTTCCCCAGGAGCGGAGTTCCGACGTGAGGAGGTGCTCGATTTCCTTCCTGAGCTGGAGGACGAGGCTAGTGTCCAGAGCTCAGAAGAAGGCCATCCTTCCGGGGTAGAGACTAGTGTGGGATCTACCCCCGGTTTTGTGGAACCTTCTTTAGAAGGCAATGAAGTCCACCTATATGCAGATGAAGGGGATGACCTCCCATTGGATTCAGGAGATCAGGCGGCTATAGATGCCTTAATGAATGAACCTTCTGATGATAAGAGTTCATGTATTGAAGACTTTTCTCACAATTAAGAGTTATATTGATTGTGGATTTTACATTGTTAAGGTTTAGATGTATATACATGTACTATGTGATTTGTCTTCAAAACTTGTTGGATCTTTTGTATCATATGAATTATAAGTTGCATAAGATATTTAATTAGCCCAACCTCCCTTTTCAAGTGCTAGTAATAATGTTATAGAACCAACAGGATCCCAAGCTGCCTCGGAGAGGCCAGCTTGGCAAGCCCGTTACATACGGCTGGTGGTGGAGGCCCCTCGATAATGGGCACTTTTTGTCCTTCTTCTGATATTCCAGGCTCTATTGGCCTTTGCAGGACATACGACTGGAGTTGTGCCATCTGGCACTTGATGATGAGCAATCCCTGTTCAGGGGTAAGGCGGCCCGGTTCTACTGGTGTCACCCATGGAGGGGACGTGCACTGTCTAAAATATCAATAAAACCGGGATAAGCACAACATCTCAACATTGTTATAATAAGATCATTGATAAAAAAATGCTTGATATTAAAGCAGAACGTAAGGTTACATTTAAGATAAAACCCAAACGGGCAACAGAAATAAAATTTTATCGTATACAAGATGGTTATACAGGACTATATTCTACTGGCACCATGAGTGGATGCAGTATCGTATGAAGGATACTCTCCCTTACTGTGTACACGAAATTATATTTGTGCCATTACATTACACGCCTTCAAATTAAACCCCCCTTGAAACCCCCTTTGGTTTGGGTGCATATTCACACGGGGGGTGACTCCGGGCAACGAGAGCTGTTGGATAGGCATATTCACCCCAAATTCCTAAATCTACACCGTACACAAAGTTCCTCGTTTGTGGGGTATGGATGTATGGAATTTGCTATACTGTATAACAAGAGTTGCAAAATACTATAAGATTTCAGGCAATATACTATATGGTGTTGATTTTGTACGTGCAAAACATAATTATAGGGGCTCTCGCTGCCCTACGTCCCCCCCGTGTGAATATGCACCCAAACCAAAGGGGGTTTCAAGGGGGATTTAATTTGAAGGCGTGTAATGTAATGGTTTTTGTTATAAGTTAAAAACATTTTTTGCCCCTTCGGGGCTAAAAACAAACAACGTGACTTCACACTTGAATGAGTTGATGTTATATTTAAACCATAAAAAATATTTAGATTTTGCTAGATATTCTAGCATTTGATTTTTGCGTAGTCATGTCCATAATGGTAGACATTCAAAGGAAGGGTGAGATTTTAAAGTTTTAACCTTAGGCAGTAGATATAAAGGGAGGGCGAGTTTTTTAAGAATGGGCATTGCAAGATATTGGTAGACATTGAAAGGAAGGGCTATAATGGTAGATATTGAATTTTAAATGGAAATAGTTCCAAGGAAACAAACGTGAATAACCATGGGATTTTCGACGGAGCCGGATATTAGGGCAAAAAACAGATGCAAAACCAATCGGATTTGGCCGAATCTAACTGTGTTGTTCCTAGATGTTGAGAAGACACAGGTTTCGGAGGGTTTTGCATTGTGTTGTTCCTAGATGGGCTTGCAGATTACGAATTTCTCCAGGAATTTTATCTTTAAACCTGCAAGCTTGTAGGTTACTTCAGTCTTCATTGATTATTTTAAATAATAATAAGCAGACTATTTTAGCAACTCACATGCTTAGTCAATTCTTAAGCTCTCCAATTTTTGAAAGTACCTATAAGATTTGAATTGAATAAAAGATACCTACATATTTCATGAGCTATAGGAGCTCCCAAATGAGAACCTAGTTACAACATATCATAACAGAGCCATACGGTAAAAAGCACCTCACTGAAAAACCTCACAAAGAAAAAAAATAAACAAACCCTAGAGTAAAATTTCGTTTGCAGCTTATACTTGGATCTTTTAGTATCTTTCAATTTGCATCTGTGGCCAATGTCATAGTTCAACAACATAGCCTTCAAGACTATGAAGCTTGTACATGTGTGAGAATTTCCCAAATCGGATCAAACAACCTACAAATAACAAAACAAAGTAGAAAAGATGATGTATGAAACTAGAGAAGCTCTAAAGGACTCTTTATGCATCTATAGAAGGAAAACCTAAACTTCTTCCTTCGAGTACCATAAAAAATGTTGGCACAGTTGAACAATATTACTTGCCCGGCTTTGAGTACTTTATTGGGTTTTATCTTAACTTTCGGTGCAATCATTCAAGAGGTTAAATCAATCTCTAGCACACCTAATGTGATCCACAATTCGCTTGAAACCACCGCCAAAGGGTTTTGTGAAGCAACAAATTTTAAAAACCCATTTATAAGGAAGAGCCCGCAAAGCATTGCAAAGGCGTAGAAATCAGGGATCCAAGAAGGCTGGATGGGGGAATTCTTGTCTGGCATGTAGAGGGAAAATAATAGTCCTTTCTAAACTTACCTTTAAACCGACCATAACCGTGCCTGAGGGTAGCAGAACCGGTTGCTCCAGAGTACAAAGAATAGGAGAGTTGGGAGCGGCCCATGAATTTTGAGCCATGTTTGGCATGCCATTCGCTTCAACACCTGCAAAACAAAACATAGAATCTCTACTAGAAAACCCTCGGTACAATAAGAGAACCCTAAACTAGCTCCATGCATGTGCCAACAAAACAGAGGGAGTCGTAGCCGCGAAACAAACCCTAATACTGCCTTGCTCGATGCTTGCATGTCAATTATCGTTTATCTTTTTCCTTTTAGCTTAAAATACAACATGTTCTACTTAAAAATGTTGTGGTGACCATTGAATTGGAATGGGAAATCATAAATGCATGGAAATACTAAGCGCACTCTAGAAGTACTAATTAGTACATCATATATAATACGAACACCAAATCATAGTAAAACCATATGAAAAAACGTACAAAAATACAAAAGAAACCCCCTGTTATTATGCTAGATATTGATATCCTGATATTCCAGGGTTGGATTTATGATTAAGAGGTTGAACAAGTTGCTCATCGCCCAATAAAGTTTCCAAAGGTGATCATCGGCGTCAAGGAATGCTTCTTCATTGGTGAAATCCCAGTAGCACCAACTTCTTCGCATCGTGCAATCACAAGTTGTGGATGGCTTTGTCCCGAAGGAATGTGACGATTTCCCACCCTTTTGTGGTGTGAAGTGGCTCGTTTGTCCCTGTAACAAACTCCGTAATAGATGGACAATCAATGATGTATGTCCTACGCACAAGAATTCATTGAAGGAAAAGGCAATCAAGAGAAGAATACCAAAATTTATATTAATAAAAACGCTTATAAGCGGTGAGTACAATTATAAGGAATGCCCGTAGGCTGACACAAGAAAATAGAGAATATAATTAAGAGCTGGGGCCAGCGCCGTCGTGTTCCAGGGTAGCAGATTGGAGCGGTCGCCGATGTCGAAGGAGTGTAACACCTGGCCTGACTAACAAGGCAGCTGATGATGCTACCTCTGGTGGAAAAATGATGGCCAAAGGAGCGGCCACGAGCAACTTAATGCTCATCCAAGCGGCAATATCATGTCCCAAGGCGGCAAGAGCTAGATCACGGTGTACCAATACTAGGGTAACCGTACGATAGTTCACCTTCTTGTAGCCTCCAAGGTGGATAGAGCACGCAAAGCCCACCAGGAGGCCTCTGCTTCTGGTGCAAGGTCCTTGGCAAAGAAAAGGACTTGACCTTGCCGAAAGGCGGATAGGAAGAACCTTCTGAGTTGGTTGCCTTTCTCCAAATTGATGGTGGCCTCCTCCTCCTTGGCTTCTTCCACCTCCTCCCTTAGATGCTCCTTATTGTCACAGAGGTCTTCTCCATCTTCATCAGTCTCCATAAGAATGGGGACATCATTAATGTTACGGACATGGGGTCCCATGGCAGCAAAGGCGGCAGCATCTGGTTGAAATGGAGCAACTTGAAGCATAAGTTGGCGCATACCTAGAAGAGTTTGAACAGGCTCCACATCCTCCTGATAAAAACGCAATAAATTGTCCACTTGAGATGGGTACTGGACAGGAGAAAAGTCGAGGAAATCATCCTGGCAGTACTCAGCCAACTCATAAAGAACCTGCGTCTTAGTCTTATGATGAATGTTGGCTATCACATGGTATGCCCATATGATGTCGTGGAGCAGGAAGTAGTCCTGATTATTGACACGAATCGTTGGGAGACCATCCAACCCTGTAAGCTTATGCCCTCGGCTCTGGAGCACAGGCATCTCGGCAGCTAACTGCTTCCATCTCTCAAAATTGGTATGGCCGACTTGCTCCTCTTCATCTGGAATTGGAGGAATGGGCATTTTTCCCGTCTCCGAGGTGCAGCCTCATCATCAACATAGCGATCCATAAGGATGGCTAAGGCAAAACGAGCTTCAAAATAAGCATGCTTGCCGAACCGGAGTATAGGGGCATGCTTTGGCCGTCGCTGAATGCCACGAAGAACATCCTCTGCATGTCGATCATCCCCCAACATCTGGTACAAGTTACCCCGATCCAAGTATAGACGGGAAGGGTCTCCGTGTTGGATGCAGTTGGGAACAATTTCTTGAGTATAAAACTCAAGGAACTGCGCATAATCCGGATGGGCCTCCATATTCTGAATAAGGTCCACCTTCTGCAACAAGAAAGGATGAAGAGATTCGAATGGGACTTGGGAATCCCACTGCTCGCCATCCATATACCATTGCAAACGAGCAAAGTAGTCCATAGCAGTGTAGGGGAGGATGGAGGAATGCAAAGAGTCAAAGATGGAAGAGAATAGCAAATACAAAATATGAGTATTCCTCTCTCTCCCTTTGTTTCTTTTGAAAAAGTAAAGGTGCTGACGTCACTGTCAGTACTTAATAATTAATTATTATTAATTTATTTTTTTTTAATAATATTTACAAAATACAGACTGTGTACCAAACAGTTGGGATCAGCAGATAGACATGATATATTCATAACGATAATTGGAGTACAAAATATTCATATAGATATAACACTTTTGTTCGTAAAAATTTTGAAAATTTACATCGGATCTCCGCGGATCCGTCGAGGACCCTTTTGGCGTGAATAGCGCAAAGATTCGCATCATCCAGGAGAGCAACCAAATAGTCTTCGACAGCCTCTTGAAGAGCAAGGATGGCATGCGTCTGGAAGCGCAGATCAGTCTTGAATTCTTGGGCGATCTCCCGCAGCAAACGCTAAAAGGGCAGTTTGCGTATCAGGTGTTCTGTTGATTTTTGGTATTTTCGGATCTCCCTTAGTGCTACAGTACCAGCTTTGAACTGGTACTTCTTCTTTTGACGCCTTGGCGGTGGAGGCAAAGGAAGAGTCTTGCCACCAGTGGTCTGGTGATTAGCTCTTCGGACTAGGGCCTCACGACGCTCGGCACTCTGAGCTTTTCTGATCGCTCCTGCTGCTTGCAATTGCTTCTTGTACTGCCCTCCCTTTCGCTGTGGAGTGTTTTTGCGTTTCCTCTGAATGATACGGCTCTCCGACTGAGTCTGGACTTGTGTCTGGGCCTCCATTTCCCGTATACGCTCAGCTACCCTCTGGGCCTGTCACCTAGAAATTGTTCTTCGAAAATATTGAGATATGATCTAATCTTATGGATGAATAAATAGATAGATATAAATAGTTATAGTTGATACACACAAGATGTTTTACATTGACAATCGACATATTGTTGTTTTGATGGCTAAGATCCCCGAGCTCATTGCTAAGTTTAAGTTTCAAATTGACATCGAATTTAATTCTAGTCTATACACAAATATGCACATGCTAACAAGGTGCTGCGCACGGAGGGTTGCCCTCCGTGACCCGAGAGTGAAATGGCTTAAATCACACTTCAAAGTCATGTTTTCGAGCATATACTGACATATACTTGGAATATGCCACAAACCCACATGGATGAGGGTAAATATAATATAGCTGGCATAGGATCTGTAAGACCACAAGGAAAGCTATACCTCAAAGCCAATCAACTCTCGGTCTCGTGATGGATGGATGGATGGAGCTAAAAAAGGTAGCAGCTTAAAAGAGCAAACAAGCCAGTTGAAACTTTTGGCATAAGATGAAGTTTAAACTTTTTGTGGCATGCATGTAGTTCTTGTTTTCCCGGCGGTGGAAATGGCATTAACTATATCTAAAATTTGTTTTGAAGTACTTTGAAGCAATAATCAAATGCTTCAAGTACTTGGTAGTAGATTGTTCATCCCCGGTCAATCATACTATTGTCCGTAAATATTTGGCATCCTAGGAATTGGTGCCCTAGTGGTGCATCGCTCATCTCTCAATAACCAAAATCTTTTCCTAGTCATTTGTCATCATTGTTGTTATGGATAAGGTATGTCCGGGTCGCTTTTGTATCTATGGAAGCCCGTGGTACTCTCTCAGGCCGGTGTTGCTAATATTTCACAATTGCTAATTGAGCCCATGATATTGTAATAAAAATTATACTTATTTTTCTATGAAGTCGAAATGTCACACAAATCCTCTATACATCATCACATGTACATATATATATCGTGATCTACATAGATGCTATGTAGACAAAATGAATTATTCATCATCCGTAAGACTAAGGGATATTGCAATCACCACAATGAGCAAGGACTTTGCGAATAAAACAATAAGTCTCAATTCAATATGAGCCAGATCGATCAACCCTGTTTTGCATTTTTACATATGCTCACTTTGGGCTTGTTAATGATGCATTATATTTATGGGCAATGTTGATGGCAAACGCCTAATTTATTGCAAACACTAGAAAAATAAGTGGTTTCTTAATTCACGATATCTCAGATTTTTGGCATTATTACACCCGTATTTTTTGGCATTGTTGTATCCGCAAATAATGTATCAAGAGACATAGCAAACATGTCGTTGTAATTAAGGAAGATGAATCAAGTGAATTTTGCTAAACAAAATGGCATCTTTGTTGTCTAATTACTCCAATAATCTATTGCATCTATATACTCTATAGTGTCTCTATACCCCTAGCTATGAAGATATATTTAATATTTTTTTAGTAAGTTCTAATGCCCCGAGCATCATCTTCAATAACCTCAAATATGGTAGTAAAAGAAGATTTGTATTGATGCAATCTGTTGCAAGATGTCAAATCATTTATCATTTCATGTATCTGAAGAGGCTATATTCAAAGCTGCAAACTTAAAAAGGAATGAATACGATCAATAGCGAGCAACACAATAATACACGTGGATATAAAACAAATTGCATCACAGCCTTTGAAAAACCGACACCCTCGATTAATGTTAGGTTGAGACGAAATAGGAATGAACAGGTCTTCCATAGCCACGGATTTCACTAGGGGTAAAAGAACAAACAGGATTTAGGAAATCAGACAATCATTTGTTGCTCCAAAATCGATCTGCATAGTCGCTTACGTTATGCATTTGTAATGTGCAGCCCCAGAACTTGTTCCTTCACCAAGGGAATAGCAAAATTAAAAAAAGAGCATAGCTGAACCTTAAACAATTACAAAGAAGCTGGAAGGGCGACTGCAACCTGGCTCGCTGAAAAGTGCCCACTCGCAACACAAAATCTACTGCTTCTCAACATTGTATATCATATTTAAACTATAAATACTCCAACATTAGGACAACCTTTACGACAAAATTAGCTCTAGTTATTATGGAATTTGTCTTGCAACTCAAATTTTGACTTCTATTATAAGAGCCATAAAGATAAGTACAATACCTGCCTCCAAGTTTACAAATGTTTCTTCTTCATTTATGAAGGGCAGTTTCATTTATGGCCCAAAAATGTTGATGTAAAGCATCCGAAATAAGATCCCTCCACAATATCTTGTCCAAAAGTTCCATAACCCTCCGTAATATTATGCATCTATTTGCCAAGAGACCTGCCCTAAGAGAAAACATCATGAGTGTTGTGTCTTTCACAAAAAGAGGCAATAGGCGAAGACAAAAAAAACATCAAAAGCAGCCATGCAAAGGTGAATGGAAAGGACATTGCCTACATTGCTAAACAGCTCAAGGGCTTTAGCCACACCATCTGGTCTATAAAGCAGATGACAAAAGTTCTTATAGAGAAGAAAGTGCAATAACAAAGCAAAGATGAAAAGAAGAAATAATCTAGTGGAGCTTACTTGGCTAATCATGAATCTTCAAAGCTGTGGGCTTACTTTGTCGAAAAACATGCATAGGCAAATCGTCCCTTAGTAAGGGCAAGCTAGCAACATTCAAATATTCAAGCAAACATCTCCTCGAAATCGCTAGCATTGGCATACAAAAATGCTTCAGATCCGAGCTTCTAAAAAGCGGAAAAGGGGAGTTAGTCGCAGGGCGTAAAAATATCAACTACGCGATCTTGTGAAAACAACTACAACGATACAAAAATAAGAAATCGCATAGATCTATTCCAATTTCGTGCACAAATTCTAAGAAAACATGCAGGAAGCTTAACAAACCTAAAATGATCGCGTAAATGATTAGCTTGAAAGAAAGAAGATTGGATTTTTGCAGTCCGGGAGTGTCCAGCCCATCTCGCCTTCTCTGCATGAATCTTGATAACACTGTGGCAAGTAAAATCATGGCTAACCATCTTGAAGATTTAAGCAAAATCATGGCCATGGATGGCCACAAACAACAATCCACAATAGAAACAAAAAACATGCACAACACATACAAATGTAAGAATAATCATGGCCAAATGCAAACCAACATGAAACAAACTGCTTTTCTTAGAACATTAGCATAGCTAACTAACAACTATGGATACATTCCATATTAAGCATCGACACTCAAGAAGATGTAAAGGAACTTTTACCGTCTGGGATGTATTCTGTCAGTCATGAAATTATTCACACCATAAACCTTTGTGATGCATTCTGACAGCTAAATATCTATTCAGTTATGATGCACAGATGTCCAGGCAAGCAGGCTATGAAATGAAAGAAGATTTGACCTCTTTCGACATTTTAGCAGAACCGTAGTTCAGCTGGGCAATACAAATCTGGTGATTGGGCTGCACTAAAAAAATCAAAGGACAAGGCCAAGGTAGCAAATCCGAGCGTAACAATCATCAAAATTAAAACTTCGAAAATCAAGATAAAACCTTACCACAAACAACATGCCAGTATTGGTGGCCTGCTTTCCCCACGCATCATAGTTTGGCAGAGTCATCAATTCCTGCAAAAAGATGATCTCCGCATATATCAAAAGCCCGACTTCCTTCAACATCGTAGCATGAGTAAAAAAAGAAGCTTACCACATGTGCATTTGCCAATCGGGTGTCCCATTTTTGCAAGCAAAAAAGGCAAGTAAAAATTCCTGTGTGTTTGATGGCATGATAAATAGCGCACATAGTCCCAACTAGAGCACTGCCACTTAAATATAGCCCATGTCCTTGCTGTTCTTAAGCCTAGACAATTGTCTCAAGTTCTAGATATCGTTATTCCAAATTAACATCACAGATAAACCGAAATAATGTGTCGGGCAACCTATTTTGGCTTTGCATATTTATCCGCATTATCTAAAAGTGGCTACATACCATAGATTTATCTCGTCATATATGCGTATGCGATTGCGCACCACATATAGATGGTTTCGCCCATTCTTATATCTTTTCCCGACCATATCGCAGCTTTTACGATTGGTGAGCATACAAGAATCAATCGGTCTACCTTTAAGTCTTCATCAAGCTTTCATCAATGGCAAAGGGCATCTTAGTTGCAAAAAGGCAATCCCTTTACATTTAGTTCTCCTACAAAGGGTGTTGGCAACATAAAAGTATGCTTTGCATTTCAAAAGTAATCCTCGTAGATCCGCAGCCTGCCTCTACATTGATCAACATGGCAATTGATGCGGTATATCCGGGTCATGCACCTTGCCGCACATATCTTCCGCCATATATGAGCAGAGACAACTGAATGAAGTGTAGTTGGAACCCCAATAGATCTTAACCTGCTTATCTCTGCTCTATCAAAGTTGAAGCATCTTACAACCAAAGGTTCGGACGGTGCTTGGCTCGTAAACGCTCAACACATCTGATTTCAGGTTTGAATCCTACGGACCCGTCTACCATTTGATGTGCATATGCAAACCCTAAACTGATACCTCCACATGCAAATCACCGCTGCTCCATAGATTATAGACTTTAGGGTTCATAGACAGATAAAACATATCAAGAAAGCGAAAAGAATACATACCGGATGAATAAAAGGGAGCTTTCCCGGCCCATAGCTGGGTAGCATTATAGTGACCTGTTTGGATGAGCTGAAGCAGAAAGAAAGAAGGGGCAAAAATCTCCCAAATCGCCAAGAGTTGCATAGCTGAGATTAAGGGAGATGAGATTATGCCCTAGAGGGTATAAGGAAGGGATAAACATGTGCTCAACTCGCGCGTAACCCCGACGGAAGGCGCTGAAGGGATAGCGTTTATGTAGCAGGCGATAATGGGGCCGGATGACCGACCATTTACAGCGTGCAGCCCAGCTTTTAGCAAATATCAAGATATGCTAGGTATATGCAAGCATATACTTGAATATGCCCACATACCCACATAAACGAGGGTTTGCCCCCCTAGGAGCAACCCAAAAACAATACCATTGCCATCCTTAAAAAAATAAAACTAGCAAAAGGCACACCAGAAGGCTTTAGCAAGGCCGAACTGGTCAAGGCTTGGTAGTAGATTTAGGCTTGCCGAATTATCCTGGGATTCTAGATAGGTTGACAGAAAACATTCTGAGGATGATGCTAGAAACGTTCCTGTTGGAAGAAGAGTATTTGTAAGTGGATATATTAAAGAGCAAACAAATATACAGCTGCCTACAAGTTCTTCAAAAGGATCAAGAGAATATGCCTCCATCTTTGTACCTCCAAAACATTGTTTGTTCACAACTATCAGGCTTGTTTACTAGTAAAGATGAGACAAGGTCTGTCATCTTTATCATAGAAGAGTACTTCCATAGATTCAATTGATTTTGGTTGTAGCTATGGGATAAGTGTTTGGATTGGATCTTCATAATCAATAACAGCTAAGCTCCTGTAAATTTAGTATCACATGCTCCTTAACTCTCACTGCACAATAGAAAATGGCGTTATCCAATGTAACATTTCTTCTTGTTCAAATGCATGAGGGTCCATGCAATTGCAGCTTATTGGGTTAAAATGAAATGGTCTTTTCTTTTTTGTGGCACAACATGCAAGCTTCTTCGTCCATGAACCATGAAATCTTAAATTCTAACTATGTCTACAGAATGACAGATTGAACTCTAAAAAGGATAGAGCCCTAAAGAAGAAATGTTCTATTTTACTTGACTGAGCATCCTTTTTTCCTACTAACAGTCCCATTCGACATTGAAGCCTGACACATGGGATTTGGTTGCGGAGGAGGTGCTACTTGGATAACTTAGAATACGACATTTGCTTAGCATTTTTCATCAAATATATTTTGCTCTATTTACAAATAGATGTAGTGGCCATTATGGCCGCCACAGGAAAGTTGAAAGATAAACAAGCTGGCTAAGGATGAACAAATATTTGGGGCATATGTCGTGCTCAAGATCTTGGTTCCTACAAATGGGAACAGTTAGCAATGGTGTTAATTGCAACGGCTTTAACAAACCATCAAACTCAATCTAATTGTCCATCTAAGAAAAGACAAGTATGCTGAAAATGGCTATTGATATGCAGAAATGTTAATGACTAGGGATCCCAATAAGACACTATTTTTCTACATGACCAAATGCTCTGTTGCAGTATCTATATGGTTTCAACAATAATAGAGATCTAATGATCACATTTGATCTTTAGTTGTATCATTGTTAGTTTTTGTTATCATAGTTTTTTGTCCTTTGCATTGCCTTAGTGATCACATTTTATCTTTAGCTGTGTCATTTCTTAGAAGAGGATGTTAGTTCTCATCCTTAACATACAGATATACCCAAATTTCATGAAAATCCCCAGCTGATACGACGCCTCCAAAAAGTTAAAATGACCATGGAGGCTCCAAACTATTATTACAATAGTCTAGTAGCCTAGCCAATGAGGTGGCTCTAGAAGTTCTTTTATCGTATTATCATGCTACTATGAACTATTTCCATTAGTTAACCACGACGGTCACAATCACAGGGATGCTCAAACAGCAAAGCCTGCTGGTCAAAGTACTATCATATCTTATGAGTAAAGTAGCACAGCTTAGTACTACATATTGCAGATCTTCCTAGTTTTAACTTCCTTCTGCTTGTTTACAACACAATCAAGCATGCCATTGCCATTGCCATTGCCATTGCCATTGCCATTGCCATTGCCATTGCCATTGCATGCCATGCCACTAGCTTAAGCTGTGAATAAAACGCCGTGAATTCACAGCATGACCCATAGTTTTCTTTGCCAACCTTCAAGAGACAACAGAATAAGATTCTAGCACATTTATGTGCTCCCGCTTAACACACATTGACAAGAGAACGACATATGGGGCAAAGAACAGGCAAAATATCATATCAATCCATGTTCTGCATGTAATCCTGCTCAAAAGTAAGGTTCTTCAAATCAATAAACTTTTTAAGAAACATAAGAAATTTTATGCAGTACAACAACAAGAATTGCTCAATCATGATGGCATAAAATAAAGATTAATGACGCAATGAGATAAAAATAATATAGCCTACATTTGAAAGTCGCCCCTTAACATTCCATTGTTGGTAGGGGTATTCACAGCCCTTAATTAAGCGTGTACACAACTGTAATAACTATAAGCAGATATAATTGATGGGCAGCATATCTAGAGGTGAAGAGGTGGTAATAACAGAGTTCATATCAAGATTCTTTTGTAGTAATTTGGATTATACCTCCAGTCTGCAGCAAAACAAGAGAAATAGAGAATGACAGCGAAAGGCACTTTAACTAGAAGCTGTGAAGAAACCGAGAAAAATTTACCTTGGCACTTCGACATGTTAGCAGGAACCCAATTGTCGTTGTAAAGGTGGTTGTTAGAAGTCTTCACAGAAGTAACTTCAATCTTTTTCAACCATTTCACCATTCTGCCACTAATAAATCCTGGTATAATCATGCAAACAGGGAAGTCATGACCAGGATGAAACACCTTTCCAAATATTTGCAGTACAGTAACATGCCTTACTAAGAAATGCATGTGTAAATTTGTGGACAGATGCAACATGAAAGGGTTCCCTTATCCCTTTTTTCAAAGTAATGTAAAAGTTATTGCTTGTGCATTGTGTATTCAATTGATTCCCACTGTAGAGACATTAGAATAATGAACATGGAAGTCAGTTTGGTGTGTTAAATCACATTTCAAAATGCTATATATATATTTGTATGATTTTGGATGGGAGCTGACGGCTCTGCTGCACTAAAAAGACAAGCAAATGTAGAGAACATGAATGATCATGCATGGCTAGAAGATGCACATGGACAAAACATTCTCGAGCAGAAGCCAACTACAGTCTCAAGTTTTTACATGCTTGCTGTCCTTAGTACTTCAGGAATGCCATGTAAGTCATTTTGTTCTATTGATTTGCAGGAAGGAGCAATTCATCAAGTTAGCAGAAGAGCAACTCATTGAAGTGGCAGAAGATCATGTACAGATGCATGAGACCAAGGAGGAGCCATCCTTTTGGGACACATGCATATGAAGATTATGGGCTAGCAAACTACTGAACTGACTTGATACTGTAAGTTGGTGCCTTCTCTTTTAGTTTTTTCCCAGAAGCTACTGTGAAAGTATAACTTGCTTCTTTGTGCACCTGAAAACTAGAATGAGACTTGTCCATACAACACGATCCAAATGGAATCCGTGGAGCTTAGAGCTTTTCAATGAAAGATAAATTCACAACTTTGCATAATAAGTGGAATTCACAACTTTGCATAATAACTAGAAAAGGCAAAAGGCAAGAGGGCTTATGAGACTATAGGCAATCGGGAGAAATACCCCTGCTCTGCTGACTACTCTAATTCTACTTTACTTGTCTACATGAATCATCTTAGTTCATGTATCTGCCTGCTGCTTATTATTTGTCAGAGCAACAGAGTAAATTTCTCCTATTGCACATCTCACTTCAAGACTACACTTGGATACTTCCACGTGATTAAGGAACCAGTCTCCACTTGAGTCCATGATATTATCCCATCACAAAGCCCAGAACTTTTAAGTCTCTCTAAGGTCCAGGTGCACAGGTAGTGCCCCCATAGAATAAGCATCCATTGAAGATACAAGTTAAACCACACTAGCAACCTTTCATCTCCAATTAAGAGGACCTCTTGGCATGCAGAATCTATATTATTTGCTACAGAATCTACAATATGGTTCTATAAAGCTCATGATGCATGAGTTTCAGATTCTACACTTGTATCTCTTTCTGCTAAAGTTGGCAACTTCTCATTCTGTAAGAGGCACAGGTTGTACACTATGATCTGCATCTAGATCTAAGGTGTTGTCAGCAGTACATAACTCATGCTGTCAAAGATTGTAGATGTAAAATTAAACTGGCATAGGATTGCTGAGGGGAGGAACATGCTTATGGGAAATCATTTTGAAATTAGACTTGGATTTCTATATTTCTTCGCCATAGCTACCTGTGTTATTGCTAGTCTGCTTTGTGACATATGAGAAACTAGACGCATCATAGGCTATTGTCTTCACAAGCATTTAGATAAAAGTCTGAGGATAAATAGCTGAGACTAGTCTGCCCTTTGGTCGATTCTTCTGAAAAATAAGAGTTAAACCTTCGGACTTGGAGAAGTACCAAAACTTAAGCATAAACCAAGAAGGTGCCATATATTGAACTTCGATTTTGCAGAGTAAACGATGGGAAAACTCTTGCCTTAATCCAGTTGTGTGACGGTCCAGGGGAATATACGCCATAAATACGTATATTCCTGGATCCGTCACTATACAAGTCTATCTTCATAGCCTTGTATACCATAGGTTGTGGCACTAGGGGGCATGGCCAAGTTATTCTCATAACTTAGCCAACCATGGGTTAGACCATTATCCACGTGGCCTTAACCCATTGGGGGCACCCGCCACACAGGACTCACCCGATTGGTGCCACGTGGCATCCTAGGTGGACCTAACTTATATAGGCCTAAACCCTAACCCTAGGCCTCTTTCCAGCCCTAGCACCCAGAGACTCACCTACTTGTTCGAAACCCCGTTTCGAACATCGTTTGCTGTGGCATAGACTGGTGCAACAGCCCCAGTAGGGTAGACGCGTCTTGGAGCAGGAGTAGTATCACGTGAGTCGAAGACCATGGAGGCACACGGATCTGGAGGGAGAGCATCGGGAGCAGGTATGTAGGGTAGTAGTTGTGATAGCTCACCTGGGCTTAGCATTCCAGATGTGCTAGTATCTTGTATCTAGAGTAGAGCCATCCTAGAACCCGTATTCAATATCTTGAACCCTAATCAATGAACCCTAACCATTAGTTAGATTTGTATGATTAGGTTAAGATGTTCTTCTTATGATTATTCTCATTATGTGATGATGGTTGATCATGTTTGCTCCTCTTGTATTGGGAAGGGGGGGTAGAGACCTAGAGCCATATGTAGTATGCTCCTAGAGTAGATCCCTTAGTTCCTATTAGATGCGGCCTGTGCATAGGAGCCCACCCGGCTATTGAGGCTATGATATGACTCCACCGCATAACAAGCGGGGCTAGAGGGAAGGAAAAGTGGAGGGAGGATCCTCACCGAGGGGGGCTTCGGGGGATCCCATAGTGGGCTAGGCTTATGGTCGGTCACTTTGTGTGGGCGAGCATGGGTCCCACACCTCCAGGGCAATGGTGTCGCCGCCTCGAGAGCCGCAAGTGTCAGCTTGGCTCTCATTTTGGGGGTTAAGTCGGGTGCAAATCGCGGTGTCGCCACGATTCTCTAGTCGCCCACGGAACCTCTAGACCCTGGGAAGGGAGATGCAACCCTTCCTGCCTCGCCGGACCGTGGAGATGCAACCGAGTAGTCCCGATGGGTGATGCCATGGGATTAAGCGTGATCCGAAGGCTAGAGTCCGTCGAGCCTGATTTAGCCCATCCGCAAAGCATGCACTGTGAGGGGCGGATGGAGTGGTCAACCCTAGCCATTGTTCTACTATGCCAGCCCTACCGCCATTGCCATGACTCGGTTCCCGCTTTATCTTGAGGCCTAGCCTAGGTCACCATCCTCCTTGCAGTCCGGAAATTCGGGTAGGAGCTCTCATGTTCTCGGTTTGTGCTTATCATCTTTGTATTGGTATATGTGTGATGCACTACCCTTCGAGGTAGTATTTGTATATGTTTGATGCTAGTTCTGACGTGTTATCGCCTCACCAGCTATAGGAGCCCATAGGGAAGGGGCGCCGAAGACACCTTCAGTTCCCTCCCCGCACTAGGGATCACCTCGGCGCGGGCAGACGAAGGGCCCGCGGCGGTTGTTGAGCCGGACGGGATTTCTGCCGAAAGTGTGCGGCGGGCCGTGATGTTTAGCGGGGAGCTCCACAATGGTATCAGAGCGATGTTCTTGGTTGACCAAGAACTAGCACCCACCATAACCATGAAGTAGTCTAACAGGCCTATAGGGGTGTGAAATAAACATTTCCACCATTGAACACGAAAAATGGGGGAAAAAATTTTCTCCCAGGACTTAGGTTAAGTGTTAGACGAAGGTTTGAGTGAGTCAAACTCATCTTCTAGTAAATTTGGAGTGAAAATTGTGCATCTGCATCAAATTTCACCTAAAATGGGTCGAAGAATCATGCCAATCGGAGACCCAGGTGAAAAATGGCGCAAATTCATAATTAGCACTTCGAACCATTAGAAAAATTCGAAAATTTAAAGATAATATCAATTAATATAGGTTAATATATACATTAATAGTTAAATAATTACTAAATATGGTGTAATTAATAAGGGGGGCTAATAAATAGGGGTAATTATGGTAGGAGAATATTCCCAGGGACCCTCCTTTTTAAATATCTGACACCTCATTCTCTCTCTCCAACCCTTCACCTTCAACTCTCTCTTGCTCAGCCTTTCGTCACCCATTTTCTGAACCATAAGATATGGCTCGTACCAAACAAACCTACAGGAAGCCTGGACCTAGACCCACCCTCTCCATGGCGCAGGCAGCAGGGCGACATGTCAAGAAGGTCCCCGAGCATCTTCGGCCGAAGCCAGGCGACGAGGAGTCCCCCGCCAGCAGCAGCAGCAGCGAAGACTCCTTCCATGATGCCGAGCAGAGCCCCAGCAGCAGCTCGTCATCAGGAGGCACGCAGAGAACGGGTGAATCGCGCCACTTCGGGGCCTCAGACACCGAGGTGGAGGAACAGGTTGAAGAATGTGGAGGAGCAAAGACCACCACCGCATCGAAGAAGCGGCCCTTCGGCCCAAAAAGAAGGGGAAGGAGAAAGTCACGGAGTGGCCTGAGGAGAGGGCCGCCAGGAAGAAGCGGGAGCGGGAAAGGGAGCTGAGAGAGCAAGAAAGGCGGACGAAGAGGAGGAACGACGGCCCTCGCCGGACCGTCGTTATTGAAGAGCCCCGTGAGGAGGAGGAGGCACAACAGGAGAGTGTCGGGAAGAGGAGGAGGAGCAAAGAAAGAGGACCTCGATGCGCAGGCCACCCTACCCTATGGGCCGGAACCACCTAAGGTGGTGAAGAAGCGTAAGGTAGGGGAGCTGGCATTCACGGCCCGCAAGACCGCTGAAGTTCAGGTTTTAAGATGGCGGCATACAAGGAGTACCTTCGCCGCTGGACGAGGTACAACGATTGGTACCGCCGGCCAGGAGGTGGCGTTGTGGGAGGGGCGGCAGTCAAGAAGAATCAGCCCAACCACCCCCACCTAGACCGGAAAAACCTAAGAGGGTTCACCACCACCGCCCAGCAAAGACGCCGCCGTGTTTAGGGAGATACCTGCACTTTGTGATGTGCACGAATCTCCCCGATAAGGAAGGCGCCTTCGCCGCCTCCTTAGAGAGGTCATGCAGCAGCTCCGGATGATTCATGTGGTAACCCCTAATGACCCGGCCCCCGGGAGGCCAAGCAGCTGTAGCCGGTGCATCTCTTCGAGGAGGGAAACCTCTGCGCTATCCATGCTAAGCGGGTCACCCTCATGCCGAAGGACATCCACTTAGCACGGAGAATCCGCAGGGAGAGGCCCTAGGCCTCAAATTTTGTAAATTTTGTAGGAGTTAAAATTTTTATGTAATTATGTTTTCCTTATTAATATAAAAGTTATTTTTCTTGTAATTAGAAAAATGTTGTATGCTTGAAATTTAGGAAATAGAACCCAATTGTAGTAGAATTCTTCATAGCATGTTTAGAAACACCCTAGAAATCATAACTACAACGAAAATTTGGCAAAAAAAATCATCAAAAATGCTAAAAATTGGGCCAGTCGGGTGAGACCGCGCCAATGGCCTCTGCGTCCACGACGCGGGCGCGTTTCGCGCGGATTCACCCGCCTACCCCCAAAAACATGCTTTTTGGTGTCAGTTTTGCTCAAAATAAGTTGCTAGTTAGGTTAGAATCGGCCCAATTAGCCATGTTAGCATCTTCAAACTCCCAAAATTGACCAAAAAAATGGCCCAAAATAGGCCAACCGGGTGAGACCGCGCCAAACGCGTCTGCGTCCGCGACGCGGAGGCCATCCGCGCGGATTCACCCGGGTCAGCCAATTTTGACCCAAATTAGCCAAATTTGATCAAACCAATTGCCATGTAGTGTTTCTTGCTTTGTTTTGCTTGAGTTTGCACTTCATGGTAGTTCATTTGGACACCCAGAGCCATAGAACCAAGGCCGTCTTAGGTAGGTACCTTTTTGCACGAACCCCGAGATCACCCCTAGTCTATAAAAATAGGTCTCATTTGCCATTTTTCCTTCTACAGAACTGCCTCCCAGCCCCTTAGGGCGATTTTCTCTCACCTCCACCGATCTTTGCAAGCTATTTTCTACACCCTTTCCCCGCCAATGGCCCAAAGAACTTCGAGAGATGGTACAATGCCGCAAGCCATATCCATCGCCTTCCTCAGATCAAGCCTTCTCTCTGTGGTTTGACCACTGCTTGATCTTCATGCAACTTTGACTAGAACACCCTACTACACGGACATTATGTGCCAATATGACCAAAGAGTCCCGCCTTGGGAAGTTAGGATCAGCCTCCTAGGGAGGGAATTGGGTTTCTCTTGAGACACTTACCCAAGCCTTAGGTCGAGAGTTGGCGGATCCAAAGGCAAGAAGCAGCTATGGGATAGGACTAGGACCATGCCCGACACATGACCTGCGCACACAATAGGCATAGGTACCTCTCGCCCTCAGACAACCCTTGCCCTCTTCATGCACTATAAGTCAATCAACAAAGTAGGGGAACCCTCCTCTCAGCCCTTAGACTTAGCCACTTGATACCGTAGAGGGGCCCGTGATCAAATCTCAATATAGAGTCCTCCGCCTACGAATACTATGGCACGACGCCGGGGGGCACCATCTCTGCGCATCCATGAAGACTACGGCGGCTAGGGGAGCGTAACCCGTAATGGGAGAGCGGGAGGCAACAAGGATGCAGAGGTATGCGTTGAGGCACGCGACGACATGAGAATGAGAACATCGACCCACCCACCAATCACAGCTTTGTCACCGATAGTCATCGACGGAGAGGAGTACATTTTGCAAATGACATCCTCAACTTGTCCCTGTTCGAGAAATCGGGTCTTCGAATCGACGAGCTCTTGGGCATGATAGCACACGAAGAGCACGCACCTCATCGACTACTCATACCAGAGATTCCAAAGGGAGCCGCGGAGAGACACTCTTATGCCGGGGAGACAATGTCGGATATAGCAGCCTATCGCCAGATAAGGGAGATCTATCGACAAAGAGAACCTATCATCTCGCAGGAGGAGTTCCAGCAGATATAGAGCACACTCTACAAACCGTGGAAGGCCCAAGCTCCAGCCGACCGATTCGAGCGAGAGCATGAGGGAAGGGTCCAAAGGCATCAACTTGGACAACGCAAACCAACCGGTATGTGGAGGGATCATGAAGACCTTATGGCGGTGGATGCCTACGGGGGGCAGCTCAAAGGAAGGGCACCGATCGCGAGGCGTAGGGAAGGGCACGCACGCCAGCTACTATCTTCCAGCCCTCAGCCAAGGGCAAATGATAGTCTTCCACAAGGAGTTCAGCCCAAGGGGGAAGAATCCGGGGCACTTCTCATAGCACTCTCTCGGCCGGGCAAAGCACTTCAAGATATACCCATGCCTACCACATCATTCTTTTTTCAATAGGGCGCCGCCCCATTGCCTCGACTTTCTTTGGAGAGGGCATCTTAGGGATGCAACACTTTCGGTAGCAAAGAATAAAGACCGTAACTTCCGTGTAACCGAGGGAGATGGCCCGACCTAATGAAGGAAGATCGACAGGAACATCTTGGCGAAACTCCCAAAAGGCCTCCGATCTGGGGATGTCAAGAACTTCTTCAAAGCTTTTAGGCCATTAGATAGTTGTAAAATTTTCTTAAGTCTTGTATGTTTCTTGTACCCATTGTGCTAAGACATATCTACCTTATCATGTAATCCTTATGTATTAATGACTATTAACTGTTTTGCAAATGTAAGGCTTGTATGATTTCTTATAACTAAAGATAATTCAATTGCAAGTAAAATTGATCAATATCTAACCCAAATAAAATGTATTGATGATCAAACCTTGCAAAGAAAGGAACTCAAGTGGATCTCAAGACCAAAGACCTACCACGCAATTGGGTACCAAGGAACTTGTTTGGCGAGAACAAGAAGATTTTGAGCAGGATATGTCACCAGAGGCAATCAACGCAAGGCTGGTGCGGATGAGGAACCATCGCGAGAACCTCATCAACTGGCGGCACCACCGATGAATGAGCGGGGAGGATGGGCCCCTACCTCCACCTCCACCTTGTTTTTCCGGGTGGTGACAAGCCCCTGCGAGAAGGGGAGGGCAACTGTGGGAACGCCGTGGATAGGAGAAGGAAGAGGAGAACTAAGAGTCCATCGGTCATCTAGCTCCAAATTTTCATTAGGCAGCTTCTTCCAAAGTGAGGACAACTCTAGTCCGACGGTCGGTCCAACACACCTAAAGCAAGGAAAAGAGCAAGAAAAAAACAGATGACTATCGTAAAAGGTGGATAGTGCTATGAGCAATGTGTGGAAGACAAGGAAGCTGGGCGGTTCTCGGGGAAAAAAAGATCGTGCATGGAAGGCGAAGCATGGCTTGATGAAATGGAAGAATTCGCAACTCCTACCTGTATGAAAGACAAGGATATAGGGAAAGTTGCTTTCAAACTAACCTTATTGGACCGGCAAGGATCCGGTGGAAGGGATATGCTAAGTCTAACAAGTCAAGAGGAACAATTGCAGATTTAAGACTTTTAAAAAAGGCTTTTCAGAAGCACTATGTGCCAAGGTCTCATACTAGTAGACGCATCCAGCTTTTTACGAGTGTTGAATCGGGGTAGCTTATCGGTGGGCTAAGTATAATCAAGAATTTATGAGGCTCAGCCGCATGTTCCCGGAGTCTCGAGAGGCAAGCGCGGATACTTATATTGAGGGATTGAACAAGAATATCAAGAGGCTTGTTAGAGCAATCAACCCAAGGTCGATTCTGCAGAGGCCTAAGATAAAGCTATAAGTTTGGAAGAGGCACCAAAGAACTCCAAGCAGAGAAGCGACCAACCTTCGGGGTAAGAGTTCAGGGCAACCAGGGGAACGTCAGGGATAGGAGAAGAGACAGGAGTGCATTGAGAAAAAGCTATGTTCCGTGTGCTTCGGCCCGAACCAATCGAATCATGATTGTCCATTAGATCATGCGAATCGACTTTAAGCGAGAACTTTTGGATTGGGACTCCCCCAACGTGGCTTTTATTTGGGACGAGGGCGACGGTGCCCGGCAGGAGGCCCAAAATTTGGCCATATGTGCAAACATTGAGGCGGGTGATATAGAGAATCAGTCGACTGTTATCGCGGTGATGGGATCATAGATAGTAATCCATATGTAGTCCTCATAGATACAGTAGCTCTCATAATTTTGCATCTCCTAGATTGGGTGCTCTAATGAAGAACAAGGTATTGAAGTCTAAGCCAAGGCCAATGCTTGATGGCAAAACGGCGCCATTCGCACACTAAGGGGAGGAGGATTACCTTTTGACATAGACCTTAGTGGGGCTAAGTGGCCGATGGGGAGCAAAAGTCATGGATATCGGAAGATATGATCCGATAGTGGGGATGGAATTTTTGAAGCCGCCTAAAGCCATGATTGATTGGCAATCGAATGAAGTCACCATGACGGCACGGCATCGGGCAGAAATTGATAGTGAAAGGTAAGAAGCTAGATTCCTATGCGATTGTATTTCTTTGAAGCGACTAAGGAAGAGTATAGAAAGGAATAAGGTGGACTACATCTTGAGGATGGAATCAGTTGAGCCAGGCAAGCAAGAGGGAAGTGACCCAAAGGGGAATCAGTTGCCCAAGCAGATAGCAAGGCTTATTTCAGAGTTCAAGGATGTATTTCCGGATGAAATCCGGCAAATTGCCACCTTTAGGGGTGTGGAATGTGAGATCACATTGGCTCAGGATCTACCAAGAAGGCGCCATATAGAATGAGCACCCCAAATTGATTGAGCTCAAGAAGCCGGGGAATTGCTCGAGCTTGGATTTATAAGAGCAAGTGTGTCTCCTTTCGGGGCACCTATACTCTTTGTGAAGAAGAAAGATGGGAGCTTAAGAATGTGCATAGACTATCGCCAGCTCAATAAGCAGACGATAAAGAACAAGTATGCATTGCCAAGGGCAGATGACCTAATGGACCAATTACAAGGAGCAAAGGTATTCTCTAAAATTGATTTGAGGTCAGGATACCATCAGATAAGAATAAAAGAAGAGGATATCCATAAGACCGCTTTAACGCTGTATGGTCATTTTGAGTTTACATGCCCCTTTGGATTATCGAACGCCTCCGAAACGCTTATGCCCTCATGAACGACATCTTCGTGAGACTTCTTGGATGAATTTGTTATTGTCTTCTTCGATGACATCCTAATCTACAACAAGTCCCTTGAGGAGCATTGTCGCGATCTCGTGAAAGTGTTGGAGAAGTTGAGACGCCATCGGTTGTATGGGAAGCTCTCTAGTGCCACTTTGCAACAAAGCCGAAAGGGAGTATTTGGGGCATGTAGTAACATCCGAGGGAATCTCCACGCATCCATCTAAGATTGAGGCAATAGTTGATCGCCCAGCTCAAGGAATGTGGCGTAAGTAAGAAGCTGATTGGGATATTACGTAAAAGTTCGTGAAGGACTTTCTTGGCGTCCCCCTTGTCGGACCTCACTAAGGCCAACAAGATTAAGGATTGGACCAGCCATTAGCTAGAGAAAGTCCAAGCTTCTTTTGAGAAGCTTAAGGAGGCTTTAACAAAGACACACGGTGCTTGTTCTCCGGATCCGAGTAAAGATAAGTTGGTAGCAACATGCAAGCAAGATAGCAACATGAGTCCTTGATGCAAGAAGGAAGGGTAGTCGCCACGACACTCGAAGATGAACGACGCCGAGCAACGCTTACCCAACCCATGATCGAGCTGCTAGCCATTGTCGGGGCATTGAGGATATGGAGGCATTATCTGGCCGGGAAGGAAGTTTCGGTTGGATACCGATCACCGTGAGCCTTCAAGATCTCTTCACCCAGCCCTCCTCAACTTAAGGCAAAGGAGGTGGATGGAATTCCTCGAGGAGTATGATTTTGATATTATATATAAGCCCCGTAAGCTTAATGTTGTAGCGTATGCCCTCTCCGGGAGACCATTTCGGACACAAGGACGATTGTAATGCGATTTCCACTTTTCGAAAGTGAGTTTGGCAAGAAGATTGAGGAGTCCTTGCCAACAGATGTGGACTTCAAGGAGGTATGGGAAAGTCTTTCCAAGGAAGCCAGAACAGATAAGGAGCGGGAAGCCTTCAAGCATTATAAGAAGGAAGGCAACCTGTTGTATCACAAGCATAAGTTGTGTGTGCCCGAATCATCAGGGGTAAGGAAGTTAATTCTTCATGACACACATAACAGCCCAATAGCAGGGCATGCTGGCTTCATGAAGACCTATTTCAAGATTCGAAGTAGCTACTTCCGGCCAGAATGAAGAGGCGATAGCCGCATATATTCGATTGCCGCTATGTCGCAGACCAAAAGCGAACAAAAACGGATTCCGTGTGCTCGAGCCATTGGGGTGCCAAATGCGAAGTGGGAGGTCATAAGCATGGATTTCATCACGGTCTCCCTAGAACTCTTGAGAGCAAGGATGCATTGATGGTTGTCGTAGATAAGTTATCTAAGATGGCACATTTTGTGCCTTGCAAGACTACTGACACCGCATTAGATACTGCCAAGTTATTTGTAAGGGAGATTTTTAGACTCCATGGCATGCCTCGGGAGATAATATCTGATAGAGATTCTAAGTTTATGAGTGCCTTTTGGCAGGATCTCTTTAGCACCATTCATGACGAAGCTCATGAGCACGATATCATCCCCAAAACGTATGGCGACGGAAAGGACCTAATCGGATCATTGAAGACATGCTTGGGGTTATGTGTGAACAAGCAAATCCAAGTGGGATGAGTATATCCACTTGGTGGAATTAAGCCTACAATAGTGCCAAACAGAGTCATCTCGATGTCTCCTTTCATGGTAAATTACAATTTACCAGATTAGCAACCGGATACCCGGCACAATCCTCGCGTGTCCAAGGTAGAAGTGTCCCGTCCAGATGTTAGGGGATATGCGGCAGCTAGTAGAAGAAGTAAGGGGTTACTTATTGGCGGCAAGAAGTCGGCGTAAAGAGTGTGGCCGCCACGGGTGACCGTAAGAGAGTTCAAGGTAGGCAATAGCGTTTGGTTGAAGATCAAGGTGAAGCAAGCCAAAGGCTAGCGGATTGGGAGTTGCAAGAAGCTTGCCCCTAGGTGGGCTGGTCCGCTCAAGATTTTGGAGAGAGTGGGCTCTCAAGCCTACAAGTTGGATCTTAGGCCCATCTCAAGGTTCACAAGGTCTTCCACGTAAGTTTATTAAAGAGGCACAATCCTAACCCCGAGGGAGGTTTTGGATACTCCAACTTTGTTGGAAATGGCCGGAGGAGCAAGTAGAAATAGTGCCCGAAGTTACTTCTTGATAAGTCATTCAAGAAGACTAGGAGGTCTCAATTCCTCGATGTTTGGTTATGGAAGCACTTGCCGTTGAAGACGCATACATGGGTATTGAAGCAAGATTTGGAGAAGCAATACCCGTAGTTTATGAAGGAGTTTGATGGGCGAGTCGCCTCCCACTTGGTCGACCCGACTTGCCGTGTGGTTAGCTAGTATGTTGTTAGCTAGCCTTAAGCCCGGGCGCATGCATTCTAGTTAGTAGGGTGCATGTGCCGAACCTTGATCGTTAATGGGCGATGATGGGATACGCCTTTAGGGCATTCTCTAGGCCACACGCACCAAGAGGTGCGCATGACCATTAGGGTCATGTGAGCGAGGAATGAGGCATGGTGGGCGATGATGGGACATCGACGGATGATCTCTATGCCACGATCACGGGGGTACCTTTTGGTCGATAGGAGGGTCATGGTGAAGGTTAAAGTGATCATCTTGCGATGATGGGATCGTGAGACGTTCCCCTAGCCGAAACCCCTGGGGCATGATGCATCCGGGTGTACCGATCCGGGGATCGTGTACAAGGTAGCACTCGATCATGGGCAATGATGGGAGCATCTTAAATGATCCCTAAGCTCAAATCGAAAGGGCCATGATCTTGGGCAAGGTAGTAGGACAACCTTGAGCCGATGTTCTACTCAAGGAGGTAAGGGGGTGGTCCCCTAAAACCACAAATTATTAACTAAACTAACGTAATGTGCTCCTTTTGGGTGCAAGTAGAAGGAGGACTTCAACGAGGAGCGTTAAAGGAAGATAGGGGGAGCCATAATTTAGATTATGAACCCTAATAACTCTTATAATAGTATTTTGAATTATTATAAGTAATAACTTGCTGTTAAGGCTATATAATTTTGTATAAGTACAAATATAGCCTAAATTTTGACCTTTAACTAATAAAAACTTGATTGCTAAAAGTAAACTAAAGGTTATGACATGTTGTTGTTTTGCGTGGCATAAGGTAAGGTCGTCACCTTAGCGCACAATCTTTGAGGACGACATTTGTCCTAAGGGGGGGAGAATGCGACGGCCTGGGAATATACGCCATAAATAATGTATATTCTCGATTCATCACTATACAAGTCTATCTTCATAGCCTTGTATACCATAGGTTGTGGCACTAGGGGCATGGCCAAGTTATTCTCATAACTTAGCCAACCATGGGTTAGACCATTATCCACGGGCCTTAACCCATTGGGGGCACCCGCCACACGACTCACCCATTGGTGCCACGTGGCATCCTAGGTGGACCTAACTTATATAGGCCTAAACCCTAACCCTAGGCCTCTTTCCGGCCTAGCACCCGAGATCATTTCACTTGTTCAAAACCCCGCTTAAACATCGCTTGTCAGGGCATAGACCCGGTGCAAATGTACCCCCGAGGGTAGACGCCTTGGAGCAGGAGTAGTATCACGTGAGTCGGCAGACCATGGAGGCACACTCCGATCCGGGAGGAGAGACGGAGCGTGTATGTAGGGTAGTAGTTGTGATAGCTCACCGGCTTAGCATTCCAGATGTGCTAGTATCTTGTATCTAGAGTAGAGCCATCCTAGAACCCATTCAACATCTTGAACCCTAATCAATGAACCCCAACCATTAGTTAGATTTGTATGATTAGGTTAAGATGTTCTTCTTATGATTATTCTCATTATGTGATGATGGTTGATCATGTTTGCTCCTCTTGTATTGGGAAGGGGGTAGAGACCTAGAGCCATATGTAGTATGCTCTAGAGTAGATCCTTAGTTCCTATTAGATCTACTGGTGCATAGGAGCCCACCCGCTATTGAGGCTATGATATGACTTCGGCCCGACCGCATAACGGGAAAGTGGAGGGAGGATCCTGGCCGAAAGTGGGGGCCGGGGATCCCATAGTGGGCTAGGCTTATGGTGGGTCACTTTTGTGTGGGTCGAGCATGGGTCCGACACCTCCACGGGCAATGGTGTCGCCTCTCGAGAGCTGCAAGTGTCGCCTTTGGCTCGTTTTTTGGGGTTGTCGGTACGAATCGCGGTGTCGCCACGCGATTCTCTAGTCGCCCACGGAACCTCTAGACCCCGGGAAGGGGAGATGCAACCCTTCCTGCCTCGTCCGGACGAGGAGATGCAACCCGAGTAGTCCCATGGGTGATGCCATGGGATTGCGTGATCCTGAAGGCTAGAGTCCCGTCGAGCTTCCCGATTTAGCCCATCCGCAAAGTATGCACTGGGAGGGGGCGGATGGAGTGGTCAACCCTAGCCATTGTTCTATGCCGGCCCGCCATTGCCATGACTTCGGTCTGCTCTATCTTGAGGCCCTAGCCGGCCGGGCCATCCCCCCTTGCGAAGTCCGGAAAGGTAGGAGCTCTCATGTTCTCGGTTTGTGCTTATCATCTTTGTATTGGTATATGTGTGATGCACTACCCTTCGAGGTAGTATTTGTATATGTTTGATGCTAGTTTCGGACGTGTTATCGCTCACAAGCTATAGGAGCCCATAGGGGAAGGGGCGCGCAAAAGACACCTTTAAATTCCCTCGCACTAGGGATCACCTCCAGGCGGGGCGGGCGAAAAGGGCCCGTGCGTTGTTGAGCCGGCGGGGATTTCTGCTGAGTGTAAATTATGCGGGCCAGAGTGTTTAGCAGGAGCGCCACAAGTTGCTCGATTCTTGTCTGGTGCTCCCACTTGCCTTAATCCAGTTGCTCCAGTTGCAATAGAGTGCTTGCCAAACTAGCTCCACGGAACCAAATATGCGCCAAACGAAAATCCTCGCCATCGCCAAGAAGCGGCACTATGGCTGGCCCCCTTCGTATGAAAATTAAACATTTGCTTTTTGCCTAGGTCTATGGAAGATTTGATGAAATTGCAAAATGGTTAACTTAAGCTCGCCCTGGCCATGGCAAGATTAAAGCAATGGGCAGCCAAAAAATAAAAATCCTTTAACAATCGCTAAACCACTTGGTTCACCACCATGGTACAAAGAAAGCGAGGCAAAGCTTAAAATCTTAGAGAGAACGCCAGCCAAGGCCATGCCATGAAGCCGGGATAGCCAAGTTGAGACCAATAAAGGAATAGAACACAATGTGCTGGTTAGGGGCCATAAAAAGCTCTTCGGTGGAGCTTCAAAGGAGGCTTGAAAAAAAAAAGGAAGTTACTCCGTGACCCTTTGCATCTCCGTGACCTCTTGGTATGCAGAATCTATATTATTTGCTAGAGAATCTACAATATGGTTCTATAAAGCTCATGATGCATGAGTTTCAGATTCTACACTTGTATCTCTTTCTCGCTAAAGTTGGCAACTTCTCATTCTCGTAAGAGGGCAATGGTTGTACACTATGATCTCGCATCTAGATCTAAGGTGTTGTAAAAGATACAAACTCATGCCGTCCAAAAGATTGTAGATGTAAAATTAAACCTGCATAGGATTGTTTAGGGAGGAACATGCTTATGGGAAATCATTTTGAAATTAGACTTGATTTCTATATTTCTTCGCCATAGCTACTACGGTTATTGCTAGTCCGCTTTGTGACATATGAGAAACTAGGACGATCATAGGCTATTGTCTTCACAAGCATTTAGATAAAAGTCCCAGGATAAATAGTCAGACTAGTCTCCGCCTTTGGTCGCATTCTTTCCGAAAAATAAGAGTTAAACCTTCGACTTGGAGAAGTACCAAAACTTAAGCATAAACCAAGAAGGTGCCATATATTGAACTTTGATTTTGCGAGTAAAAGGATGGGAAAATGCTTGCCTTAATCCAAAGTTGTTCAGCTTGTAAAGATGTTGTTCCCACTTGCCTTAATCCGGTTGTCCAGCTTGCAATAGAGTGTTTACAAACTAGCTCCACGGAACCAAATATCGCCAAACGCAAAATCGCCATCGCCAAGAGCACTATGGCTGGCCCCCCTCAGATGAAAATTAAACATTTGCTTTTGCCTAGGTCCGTGGAAGATTTGATGAAATTGCAAAATGGTTAACGGCTCCTCGCCATGGCGCATTCAAGCAATGGGCAACCAAAAAATAAAAAACTAACCTGAACCAATTGGTTCAAGCACTACGGTACAACAGAGCTTAGGCAAAGCTTAAATCTTAGAGAATCGGCCAAGGCCATGCCATGAAGTCGATAGCCAAGTTGAGAATAGCAAAGGAATAGTAGAGCACAATGTGCTAGGCTCCACAATCGAAAGCTCTTTCTACAGAGCTTCAAAGGAGGCTTGAAAAGTACAAAAGGAAGTTACTCCTGCGGACCTCTTCTATCTCCGCGGCCCATTTTTGGAAGATTTTCTAATTTCCCTGGCCTTAGATTTGCAAAATCCAAGATCTGATGGTGCAAAATAAGACATCGCCAAGAGCGGCACTATGGCTGGCCCCTTCTGTATGAAAATTAAACATTTGCTTTTGCCTAGGTCTGTGGAAGATTTGAGGAAATTGCAAAATGGTTAACGAAGCTCCTCGCCATGGCAGATTCTGAAGCAATGGGCAGCCAAAAAATAAAAAATCCTTTAACTCCGTTAAACCACTTGGTTCGCCACCATGGTACAGCAGAGCGAGGCAAAACTTAAAATCTTAGAGAATCGCCAAGGCCATGCCATGAAGCTGGGATAGCCAAGTTGAGAACAACAAAGGAATAGTAGAACACAATGTGCTAGGGCCACGCCGAAAGCTCTTCGGCAAAGCTTCAAAGGAGGCTTGAAAAAAAGAAAAGGAAGTTACTCCGTGACCCTTTCCATCTCCGTGCCCATTTTTGGAAGATTTTCTAATTTCCCTGGCCTTAGATTTGCAAAACCCAAGATGACATGGAAATTACACGTGGATAGGCTAGAATTGCAAGAAAGGCTGTAGGCCCGGTAGGGCTGGTGTGCTAAAAAAAAATCATCATACCTTGAAATGTACCAAAATTATGTCATTGCCTATTTTATTTTCCCAAAATTTTGTAAGGATTTCCCGGAAATCCTTAGAAACTTCTATGAAAATAGCCTGAAAAAACGCGAGGAATGATTTTTGGCTATCGGAATTTTTTTGGAATAGCATTTTTAAGGGTCGAAACACCCCCCCTCCCCATTTCGAACCCTGATGAAAATTGAATGGCCTGGATTTCAAATGGACCAAAGATATGCTAAAAGATGTGGCACAAGACATATATAGGCTACTGACATGACGCATGTAAAAATTGTATGCTGTAAGCATTCTTGATCTTCTGTGCCCAATTTTTGGGCCAAAAATACGCCAAAAGATGTAGCACAACACATATATATATAACATGACGCATGCGAAAATTGTATGGTCTAAGATTGTTTGATCGATCCATTCTTGATCCAAGCCTGTGCCCAATTCTTGATACCCATTCTTGGAAACGGCCCTTTTCCTGCTTCATTTCCGCTCCTTCAGGTCTGATTATGGATAAATGATCCACATGACAAAAACAAGGGCTTCATCCCATATCGAACGCCTTTTGCACACTCTTCAGGCAACTTTCTAGATTGTCTGAATGTTCTTTCTAAGCATAGAAGACTCTATTGTGTTTCTAAAATTCTCAGATTTTGCAGACTTCTGATGTTTCGAATGTGGATACAAGTGATCCTCGCCACCCTTTTGTACAGGTAAAATCTAAGGCTTTTGCTTGTTTGGGTTGAACATAGGGGTTATTTCTAATCATGGTATTGTTTCTCGTCTAGACTTCAAGGATTGTCCGGAGGACACCAGAAAGTTCTTCCCCCGGTTCTGAAGACGAGTCAGACGACGCGACTACTTTATCCACAAGTGACAATGCAGGCAAATGAAGTATATATTTTTCTCATCAAGTACAGAAGTGTTCATGTTTGTTTCCTTGCAGGTGGCCTCCTTCAGGCTGAGATTACAAAAATGTCTCAACAGTTGGGTGACAGTCGAGTTCGTGTGGCCACACTGGAGGCGCAGATTGGTTTGTTGCAAGAAGAAAAGGAAAATTCTGAAATTAATAATAAATTATGTATACAAAGGTAGTTAGTACTCTGGCTCTTGTAGGAGGATAATTGTGGACACTAACATGAGGCCTTTCCAATATTTCAGATTGGAAGAACAATTGCATCACCTAGGGCAACAAGCTGAGAGGGACCTCGCGGAGCTCAAGCGTCGTCAAAAGCTGGTATTGCCCGTAGTTAATAAGAGAAGTCAAAATGCCTGTAGTAGGTTACTATTGGAAGCCATTGTTTATCATTATAAGTATCTTATAAAATAGTTGTGCAGATCAATATGTGATGCATTGTTTGATTGTTTGGAATTGTATTAGGTAAGAGGAAGTAATATGTTCCAGACAATGATTAATTGTCCTTCTTTCAGATAGATTATGAGATGCCTGCATTGGAAGAGCAATTAAAGTCAGTTAAAGATGTTCTTGACAATCTGGATATATCTGAAGCTGTGTAAGTTAACATTGATCATCTGTCTTTACCATTGAAAGTCGATTGTAAATGTAACATTGATTATATGTTTCTTACTGTCAAAAGTCAATTGCAGTAATAAATTACATGTTCTCACAGATACTCCGAAATTGTTTCACTTCCCAAAGAAACAAGAACTGTTAGGGACCATATCTTGGTGTTGGCTTATGAAAAAATGCAGAAATATCGTGAGCAAGAACACACTCTGCGTGCAGAGCGTGATACTTCCAGGGAAACATTGGACAGAGCAAATGATGAAGTAGAAAAACTAAAAAGAGAAATGACAAGGGTGGCAACAACGTTTTCTTCCCAAAAAAGAGATATGGAAGATGAAGTGGCAGCCGTGGCAGCACATAACGAGAGGTTGGAAATTGATTTGAAGGATGCAATTGTGCAAATTCAGGTCTTATCAGCAAAAGGTGCCCTTTATGATGAGGTCAGTAAAAGTATACTTCCAAGACTGATCTTCATTCTGCCGGAATGCTTGGAATTTTATACTGCTTATCATGTTCCTGTCTCAAGCTCAATGTTCTTTGCCGAGAAAAACTTATGATTTGTAATGCCTAACTGTTGCAAACCATGTAAGAACTTTTTTTGAAGTCTCTCATTTGTGTACGTTCTTTTGTGTACATGGTAAATAATTCTTATATAGCGTTGAATATCCCTATGCAGTAACATTATAGCCATGAAAAAGATCAACATATCTATTTACTTATCCATCTATTTATTTGTCTACCTAGCTACATACTCATTTGTCAAACCTCTAGAATCCTTGAAAACTAGGCCAGGTAGTTTGTAAGGACCTGTCCTCGTCAATGCTTTGAACTAAATAGGCACTAGGACATGTCAATTAATTCCATCTTTATCTATCTTCTAGTGCTGGCTTCATTTATGTTATTTGCCGCTAATCTCAAGTGTCTTGCTTTGTTTGATATTCCCAAATTTTTGTTGCATTGATTTTGGTTGTAAACACAATCATCAAAAAGCTCATCATGTGATTGTGCTTCTCATACCAGGTAAAAGAAAAGCTTGACAAACTTACAGCCTCTGCAGAACAAACAGAGAATCAGAAAACTAAGATGGAAACTACCATGAAAGCCTGCCTGGAGGAGAAGCAAAGGCTGCTGGATGGTACAAGAGACAAGGATCATATTATAGAACTGCTTCGAATGGATAAGGTGCAGAGGCTGCAGGAATTTACTCATTAACAAAAGTATGCTACTCCTTTTATAGGAGTGTTTACGTTAGGGTTCCTTTCGTCGCGATGCATTTTGTATGTGAACATAGCAGACAGTGTTCATGAGTAATGTGTTTTTGGAATGCCTGTGACTTCTTATTCTCCTTTGCAGGTATATCTAAATAAAGAAGTCCAGATGCAAGAGGAATTAGTAAAGAAGCTTCAGGGTGAGAAAGAAAAGCAACAGGAGAAGTTACGCGAATTGAAACGCATGACGAAAGATCGCACCCACGCCGGTTCTGAAGATTCACATACTGCTCAGGAAATCCATCTTCAGGTAATTTCAGTTTACCCTTTTTTTCCATCACTGGAAGTGGCAATTGGACTTTGTTTTGCTTGCTAACTTTATGAGAACCATGTTTCCAGTGGCAATTGGACTTCGTTTTGCTTGCTAACTATAATGAGAATTACGTTTGTTGCTTTACACAAAGTGACCTTTTGCAACCATTCATATAATCATCTTTATCACTACATGACTAAAACTTTGAAATTTCTTTATCAGGCAGAGATTCAGCGGTTAAGGGAGAATGCCAATCAAGATCTTGAGCGGATTCGTAAAGAGGCAAAAGAAAATGCAGAACGGGAAATTTGGTAGGATAAGTCCTGTACTGATTGTTCACATCGAATTGCTCAGACGGATGATATCCTGTTTGCTAGGGTTTTGAGGGAAATGCGTGATGCAGCTTTATCTGAGGTTGAGAGGCTTCGTGCAGCTTTGGAAGAGATTAAGTCTGGACATGAAGAATTGGTCCTCAAGCAAGTTTTTCTCTCTTCTACTGACATTAATCCAAGAATATCTATCTCTGTTTCTTAAATATTAAATTGAACAGATATCGAGAACTTCAACGGACGGCAGATAAGCAGGAGATTGAATACCAAGGCAAATTGAAAATTAAACAATTTGAACTGGAGAGGCTTGGTGTTGTACACGAGGAAACAAGAAGCACGTTGAACCAGGCTCGGCTGGAAAATGAAGCTTTAATGAAGAAAGTAAAGGTAGGTCATTATTCCAACTGCATTTGTCCCTTTGAGAAAAGGGTCTCTTTCATGACTATGTTATCCTAAGAGTAAAGTACTCTAAACAAATTCACCTAAGTGAAAAGACTAAATGAGAAATAATTTAAACAGAGTAGTAGTAGAAGTACTTTGAATAAGAAATGGGCATTGAGAAAAACAATCAAGGACGGAAATCTTAGTCTCTTTCTCGTCTATTAATTGAAGAATATGGCTTTTTGATGTTTGCCTGAAAAGCATGATTTTTACCTTGTAATAAGACCTAGGTGGGGTGGAAATTTTATAGGAAACCAAACATTTGTTTCTTAAACTATTCAAACTATGAATTAAAACTATAATCTATTTAAACTATCTGAAAAATTTGCAACCCAGGTGCTGACAGAAAAGTACCATGAGCTGGAGCTTGAAATGGATAAAAAAGTATTGAAACTGACTGAAACTAGGCAGGATACAACATCACATCCAGAAGGTATTTTCTTGTTTGAAAGAAACCGGAAACAAGGTCCTTAAGTTTCCTGGAAATATATCAGCTTTGTAGGCTAATAGATTCCTTTGCAGATCATGTTTTGGAAAGTCTAATTTTTGTCCTTTGCTGTCTCTGTTGCTTCAGATCTTTCCCACACTTGTAAACTGAACGAAACTTTTATTAACGAATATTTGGGTAGGAAACTTAGCTTAGAATTACCTGCTTTAAATTAGAAATTGAGCTGGGCATGCAGAACATTTTACAAACTTCAAAACAAACATAGTAACATTAACAGAACAAAGCAAAGAAGATGCTTTTTGCCATAACTTGTTTCTGGCCAGTCTGGGCCCACTTTGGCAAATGGACATAGTCATGTAGGGAAAACCAATAGATGCTTTTTCGGCATAGTTGTTTCTGCTCTGATTTTGAGATGCCATCTGTATCACTGCTTGGCAGTGAATGTTTCTAGTTGTTGCCAGTTTCTTCAAATAGAAGCATTCACTGGTGGCTGGCGCCTTTGCAGCATGTAGGTCCTTCTCACTATGATGTGCCAAGAATAACATGATTGAGACTTGCATTGAAATTGCGTGGTTTGTTTTGTCCACCCAACGTTACCTGAACGTTTGTTTAACAGGTCGTTTAAATGAGCATGAAGATGGCCACTTGTTTCAAAAGGTAGCTTTGGCCATTCCTGGTGTTGTGCGTAAAAAATTGCAACAGCATTCTGAACTAGAGAGATTTATCAAAGAACTTGTGCATGAGAAAACACTACTTGCAGAGAAGCTTAGACAAAGGGAAGCTGAGGTATTCTACATTTCTCCGAGAAATATATGATATGCTCTTATATTCATTTTGCTTATCTCTACATTAACAATCTCATTCAGCATGCTGAAACTCTAGCACAATTAAGATGGGTTATGGCTTAATGGTGCAGACCTTGCATAGAAGCTAAAATGAGTCAAGACAGTGAAAGTTTAGTCACCCAAACCAAGATAGGTAGCAGCAGTGTTCATAAAAGATTCTGAAGTCTGAAGGATTGAATAGATGGGCATCTTATGGAGATCAAACAACAATTTTTCTGTTTCCTGCATAGGTATGCCAGGCAAAAGAATTACTGCTGGATGTACATCAACCACAAGAATACTTTATAGACAAGATCCAGCGGCTTGAAGGGAAGCTGAATGAAACAGTTGCAAACAAGGATGTGCTTGAAATAGAATTAAGGTATATATTTTGGTCTTTAAGACATCAAAGGTTTTTAAACTAAATTGACGAGTCATACAGGGCTGCCCTTGAGGAAAAGGACAAAGCGATTCTCTCTTTGCACAAGCTTAGAGAGGATATGAAACGGTTGCTTGAGGCTAGAGGAAGTGTTGAGACACTTCAGAAGCTTCTGTTGGAGCGGGTTGGTAAAGCTCGGGATGATTTTCGTCTATGAATGCTAAATGTAAGAGTTAATAGCGTCATTTTGCTGAGGTTAAAATGCATTGTTGCATGAAGCGGGTTCCATTACATTTCACTCAACTAAGACACATACAAGTGTGGTTTATGAGACAAATGTTGAAGTTCAGCCCTAAAACAATTGCGCTACATTGCTAGAATTCTATTGTAGGTTGTTGTAGACCTTTGCCAAAATACTTGCAGGTTGAATTGACTGAACCTAATGACATTGCCAATGTAAAACTAACGGCCAAGCCTAAAAAGGTGCATTAGGCAGTTGGGAGTTTGGGAAAGAAATTAAGATAAGTCTTTCATGGTGAATCTAGAGAGAAAGAAAGCACAATTTATATGGGGAGGCTAAGTTTTTTCTATACTAGTCTATCCTATATACTCTTAGAACCTTTGGTCCAGCCAGAGAATCTATCACAAGATACTCTATATCGTGCAAACATAGCCGTCCCCCCAAAATTAAGATGGGCCAAATTGCCATTTCCGTGGCACCCTATGATTTAGTGACCATGGTATGGTATGGAAGTCAATGATATAGTCAACTAAAAAAGATATTGGACATCAAAACCAAAAGCTTTGCATCAGCTGCGTTAATTCATTGAACAAATAATGTTGCAATAAGGTTCAATACAATTGCGAAAAATGACCACGCAGTATGTGACTCCAATGAACAAAATAATGTTGCAATAGGGTTCAATACAACTGCAAAAAATGACCACAATATGTGATAATCTCCAACTCTCAACAACAAAGCACTTTCACAGCCCTCCTTGCAATCGGGCAGAAACCTTGTTGCAAGTTGTTTGCATGGATGTGAACAGGGGGAAATTAAAATTAGAAAAGCATAGAGTGATCATGTGACTGCAAAACATAGAGTAATCATGTGACTGCAATGCCGATTTACAGAAATGCCCATGAACCTGCCTTGCATGCAAATGGAAAATGGAAAGATAAATTACATTAGAACATGTAGTATGTTAACATTCATAGTCTGCAAGATCAAAACAAGAATATCATAGCCTGCAGGAGCAAAACAAGAATAGAATAGAATGATTTTTATCGTTCACAGAGCCCAATCGACCAATGGGATCCAATGAAGGAGCGTAGCAGACTTATTACTGCTTGGACCGTTCCCCGATCCCAAATATTTGTAGGTGGGTCCTACTTCCATATTTTGTCCCCAACTGAAGAAGGAGCCTTTGGCTAACGTGATGATATGAGGACCACCTTGGTCTTGGTCAGGCAGAATGTGTCCAGTGCATCAAGATGGCGCTGCATCTCCGCCGGAGTATAAGCTAGGAAAGAATGTGTCCAGTGCATCGAGATGGCACTGCATCTTCGCCGGAGTGTAAGCTAGGAAGTCAACTCCATCAGCATATATTAGCTGCCTGGTGTGGTGCAAAAGGTGAGCCCCGCCGCCCCCATTATCAGCAAGCTAGCTCTCCAGCTGATCATAAAATTCAAATAGTGTTGGAGAGAGAGGGCATCCCTGGCGGACCCTGAACTGCTAGCGAATGGTTGGTTGTCGGCTGCAACCAGCCTGAGCATGTCTCATATAGCCTATACACCACATTCTTCAGATCTGTAGGGATTCCCAACTGTCGCAATCTTACCCCAACTTTTCTTGAGGCACAGTGGCAAAGGCCTTGGCGAAGTCAATGACGCAACAACAAAGGTCTTGACGCTGAGGTTCTTGCCGGTCTCAACCAGAGTCTGCAGCGTGAAGATGTGATCAATGGTTGGGTGTCGGGGCCTGCATCTCGCCTGCGTGAGGGCCCGCACCTCTGATGCCTCTGCCCAACCCATCAACTCCTGCTCAAGAATCTCGACTAGCAGTTCTGCAAACACTGAACTGACCATGATTCAGTAATTGCAGGTCCCCTGCCTTGTAGATGGGAACAACTTTGTTAGTTGTCCACTGCAGAGGAAAACCTTCATGTAATGCCCTGTTGAACAAGGCAGTTACGACAGGTACTATGGACGGCTCTGCCCACTTGAGTAACTCTGCCTGCATACCATCTAGGTCTGGCGCTTTTCCACTGGCATGATGCTGTGAGCCCCGGACCACATCTGCCTCTGCAATTTCCAATGCCGGCATTCCTGCAGGGGTAATACTCATGTGCCCTGAGAATTATAGAGTTGTTGCAAGTATTTCCCCCACTGCTCGGGAGTGATGTTCCCTTAAGGTCGTATGACCGATGCATCCCTGACCGAAGGAGTACAGGGTCCACCTCATTTAGAATTTAGAATCATGGGCATGCAGAAGAATCGAATGAACTAAGGAAATACTGACAATTACTAAATAAACCTTTTGACTAGCTCCAAATGGTATACAAGATCAATGCATTCTCTGCCCTCTTTATATGTTCTACATCCATTTTGTCATACATTGCTCATAACTGACAATGTAGTCTGTTAGGGCTTTATGTCGAGTCAAGGGAGCGGGTTAGGCTCAACATCTAGTTACTCCATATGTTATAGGGAGACTATTTATGAGGTTGCAGGGACAATCTAATTCAAATGCCTAAGGTATGGAATACCTTTAAACTATTGAGCCATCTGCCATTATAGCAGAATCTCGGATGAAATCTCTGGACGAACAAATTGGCTTATCCAAAAGCAATCTAGATACTCAATCTATGCCACATCTTGCTGAATCCACCAAATATAGCTGAATTAAGGCTAACTAGTAGTTCTAGGCTTTTAAGTAGATATTTAAATGGCCAAAAGGTTATCAGAAAAGGGGGACCTTTATCCCAGTTATAAGAATTCGAAGTTCTTCTCATTTGTTTTCAAGTTCCTTTGCAATCATCTCTAGATCCCTGCGACTTTGCCTGCCTTAAGCTTAAGCCCTATTGTTGAGTCCTTGTATTGTTGAGCTGGCAGGATAACGCATTCGTGCTGTGATCTGAGCCCCGTTGTAGTTATTTATCTCCAAAAGAATGGAGTATCTTATTTGTTGTTTGTGATTGTCTTTCTAGAGATACTTGTGATTTCTATCAATTTGGTATCAGAGCCCAGTTCTATATCAGGAGCCTACATCAAGGGAAAACCATTTCAATATTACTGAAAGCCAATATTAGCAGGCTTTGAGAACTGCTGATTTTATAGCGAAAGGAATTGCTAATCAAATAGTGCTACCACTACCTCCTCTCCAGAGGATTACCAGCAAAAGTTAGGGCAAATAGCTCTTCTTTATGGATTTCCATCCAGCGTTACTCCACAGCCTCCACTACCAAGTAATTCTCCACCTTCAAATCTGCCTCCACCTAATAATCTACCACCTGCAAATCCACCACCAGTTAATTCCAACCAAGAGCCTCTAGCTACTACAGAAGCGGTGATGCAAAATAAGAAGGACAGAATTGTAAATGGTTATAAAAGGTAGACCTGCCTTACTTCAGCGGTGAAGTGACAGTTAAACCAATGCAGGTGATAAGCTTCCTTGGAATCTGGGAGAAAATAGCAAAATGGAATCTGGGAGAAAATAGCAAAATAATAGGGGTTCCAGGAGGATTTAATATGGATGAAAATGACATTGAAACTATAGGCCATATCCTCAAAACAATTGAATGGGTGGTTATAAAAAAAACATAAATTAAAAAAAAAAAATAATTATGTTAGCTCATTAGTTATACTGGTCAAAGTAGTCTTATTAAGACATTGAGTTATTTTGGTAGAGGTTCGAGCCCCCGTAATTCATATTCTAAAACCTTAGACGAAACCGTATAGAGGCTCGATATTCATCAAAACCTTAGACGAACTCGTATTTCATATTTCAAAATCATAGATGCCCCCAATCATAAATGACTATAAGCGAAACGAGAGGTGCCCAGAGATTCCAACATACGGCGCCGCCATAGGATCGATAAATCCAATTTTCTTCCATCTATCCAATCCAATGCCAAAGCTGGCCCCCAAACCTCGCAGCCATACAACACAACCGATTGCACCAAAGCAATATACAAATCCTTCTTCATACCAAAATTCCATATATTTGCTTTCCTACATCTGCGCTGCATGGCGTAATGGGCTTTACGCCCACCATTTGCTTTTTGCTCAGCTGCCAAGTTCCAGTTTGGGCGTTTTTCTACAATTAAACCAAGATATTTATAGTTTTCCACCAATTCAACATGTTCTCCCTTGTACTGCAATTTGACATGGTCTACCTTATTAGCCCCAAACACCACTATCTTGGTCTTAGCCATATTTACCCTCATGCTTTTCGCGTCACAAAAGTGACTTAAAGCATCTATATGTCTCTGTAAACTTGCCACACTACTGGATAGCAACACAACATCATCAGCATATAATAATAGCAAAAGAACATACCCTTTCAGAGTTGTTCCATCTCCACCATTTTGCGTCATCCACCCCTCTAATTGATCTATAGAAAGCCCAAAAAGCGTCGGTGATAATGGGCAGCCCTGCTTAACCCCCACATTACTCTCAACATACTCCTCGCTGATGTACAGGAACGAGAGCCGAATTAAAACCTTATCATAGAGCTGCGCAACTGCTTATCTATATGCCAGTGGCAACTCAAGGGCTATCAATCTATCCCATAAATGCACCCTTCCTACCATGTCAAAGGCTTTCGAAAAGTCTACAAATACTGCATATAGTGGCTTCCTCTTTCCAAACACAGAATCCATCATTGCTCTCATTGTTATCAGATGGTCGATTGTAGATCTCTTAATCCTAAATCATGCTTGCCCTTTTGCCCTCACGTTATTAACTTCAGCCCATGCACTAATCTTAGCATTCAGTATGGTAGAAAAAAGCTTGGCATAAAAGCTACATATCATAATCATACGTTAATTGTTAGGATCAGATTGATCACCTGCTTTGTGAAGAGGAATGACCCTGTTAATGATGTATGTTACATATATAGGTACCATAAAGGTACTAAAAGGGGAAAGGTAAAGGTGAAGGATAAGGCGCTCGGGTGCTTCCATTTCGTAAGGGCATCAGCTCTAACACCCCACCTGTGAGTTTAGTCCTCCATCAAATAAGATATAGAAAATGTTGTTTCTCTAAAAATGACATGTTATCCATCTTATCCTAAAAAATCCATCTTATGTTAATTTATTCTAAAAGAAAAAAGACTAAGTATTAAAACTTATAGATAATCTCCCTACCTGCAAATTTATCCTTGCAATCAAATGAAACAAACATTTGGTGGTCACAAAAAAAAAACCTGAATGCTAATATTTTCTAATATCTATTCTTATTCTCAAGAACACTAAGAGCTTTAACATTGTCTTGATGTCACTCTTCACCTAATGATTTAGTAAATATATCTACAACCATAATCGTAATTGGACAATAATTCAATGTGACGTTCCAACATAATATACGCCCCGAATACGTATATTATACTACCACGTCACCCGTACATGTCACGGATGACATGTACTTGCGAGACGTATAGGGTTGCACCTAGGGGGCAAGGGTTGCACCTAGGGGGCAACATTGAATGTTGTGCATGTTAAATAAACATACACAATTAATAACCCCATGGACCCCATTGCCAAATGGCTAAATCCCACTTGGCCAATATCTAACCTAACCCTAAGGGTTTCTATAAAAGGGCTTTCCCCTTAAACCCTAAACCTTTCTTCTCTTTGCATTTTAGGGTTTTTCCTAGAGCTCCTTTCCTCTCTCGAGTTCAGGGTTCTCTTGAGCCATTTCGGCCAAATATGGACTTCAATCCGCATTGGTTGCCGAGCTCCGGGAAAGCGGTTGCACAAATGATTATCGATTAGCAGCCATCTTCAAAGCAAGATCGAGGAGCATGGATGCCTTCCGAGGGTCGAGGGAGGGTCAAGGAGCGGTATCTAGTTGTTACATTGTGCAAAGCCGCTCTTTGGGCAAGGCAATAGGCTGGTTTAGTATGTTAGATCAACTCTAGAGGCCTTATAGATCCCAGATCATAAGCCCTAACTAAGGAACCTAACTCATTGTTTAGGTAGATAGATTAGATGATATTCTCTATTTCAGTTCTATGATGTTGTATGTATTTCACTCTGTGATCTCCATGTATTGGGAAGGGGGTAGAGACCTAAAAGGCGTAGTGAGATGATCCTAGGTAGCACCACTAGTTCCCAATTATATGCGGCCCATGCAGGGAGCCCGCTTTGGTTGTGGGTGAAGGGGGCTAGGCAGGTTGATAAGGAGGAACTTGTCTCATCACGGACTGACCCCTCCGGTAGTAAGGCCTATCGAGAGGGGTCTCTGCGGGCTAGGCTTAATGGCTTCGTCCTTTGCGTGTGGGCAAGGCATGAGCTTCGACACTCGTGGGGTGGTGGATATGACCTTCCGGTGAGTTCAAGTCGAATACGGGCGGTGGCCCTCTAGCCGCTGTGATGAGCATGGATGCCTCTGGAGGAGAGGAAACTCTCTTCCTCGCCTCATCGGGGCCGGGGAGATGCAACCCGGTGGTAGTAGCCCCTACGGCTATTCACCCGGCCGAGCTCACGGTCAAGTCCCAACACTTTTGAAATACTCTACAAAAGTGTGCACGGGGGGCGGATGGAGTGGACTACCCTAAGCCATGTTCTATGCCAGCCAAATCCATTGCCATGAATTACATGCGCAATGAACTCTTCGGAGACCCTAGCCGTCGGTCATCCCCTGGAGTCCCGAGCCACAGGTAGGATCTCCCCTCTTGTTATTTATGTTATGTGATGATGTTATTTCTATGGTATTGCTATCTACGTGATGTTGTATTGCATTCACCTCTCGAGGTACTTGTATTTGTTTACTGTTAGTTGTGCTCACGTTTGTTTATTCACGCTTCCATGATAGGTCGACCCGATGGAAGGCGGGTGAATGACACATCCATTCTTCCCTTGTTGGCTCATCCCGATGGGAGTGGAGTCGGTGGATGGCCCCGCCGGTGTAGCCGGGGAATGCTCCTCGCCGAATACGATGTGGGCATCGTATAAGGAGTAGGGGACGTCACAGTGGTATCAGAGCATGATCTTGGTAGACCAGGATCGAGCACTGACCATTTTCCTTAGGACTAACAGTAGACTTCCAGTCTTGGGAACAACCTCCCAAGCAAGAACCTCGAAAATTGGGAAATTTTTTTCCCAATTGTAGTGCAGCAATAGGTTAATGCTAAGAGTAGTGATAAGTTTTAGCAAAAACCCAACCTAAAATGGCCAAAAAGGTGACCCCTCACCCGAGTGCGCCTGCACCAATTTGGTTTGCAAACCGATTCGACCACAGACCTTGTGTGAGTGGTGGACCATGTTGACCTAGTTAGATGTATAATTTAGCTAAACTAATGGTGCAGTTCAGCTTATCTCCTTGATTCTATCTAGTTTTGCATATTATAACACTAAGAAACCCCTTGTAAATTGAAAATTGGACCCCAAAAAGAGGTGACCCCTCACAGAGTGCGCCCAGACCAATTTGGTTTGCAAACCAATTCGACCCTGGCGCACTGTGTGAGTGGTTAAAACTTTGAACCTTCGTAACTTGAGTTATACAGCTCCAAATCGCCTGAAATTTGTTGCGTTAGGACCATTAAAGAGTCTAGAATCCATTTATGACCTTAAATTAGGCTAAAAATATTATAATCCTCCTCAAAATGACCAAAATAGGTCAAACCCTAAAATTGGTCTCCCAAACTACAGATTTATTTAGAAATAGAAGCAATAGCTTTTTAAGGTACAAGGCTAGAGCCCGCGTAAGGGCAAGGAGCCACGACTTTTTGAGACATTGAAGACCCAGCGACCCAAGAGAGGAAGCACTATGGCAAATACCTCTACAAACAAAGCGAGCGAAGACAGGCACAACCGACCTATCAACAATCTTCATCGAATGGAAGACATACGTTAATCATCTGCATGAAGAACCTTCTCGACTATCAAGAACTCGGGTGCAACATCCACGAGCTCTCAGAAGAAAGAAGATTGCTAGTTTATTGTAAATATAAATTTATGTTTTGATCATGTTAATGTGTTAAATCAGTTGTAAGTAGAATGTGTTACTTCGTTAGCGTTGGAATTAACAAAGTTGGAGCAAAACTTCGGTGTTTTTGGCCCCACCCCTCACGAGTGCCCGAGCCACTTAGGATTATATTCCTAACGCCTCTGGATCTTTGTGTGAGTGGTCGAACACGATCTATGCCAAAACTTGTCCAAATCACGAAAGTAAGCACACCATTCACTCGGCTCACCATAATTAGTAGGATTTGAACCTAGTTTGTAGAAATTGCCCAACCCTAACTTACATGGAGCCCCACCCCATGATGCGCCTGACCAATTAGAAACGCAAACCCGATTACGACCATGGCGCCTTTGTATGAGTGGTTGACCCCAAATCTGGGCCAAAACTTATCCAAATGAAGCAAGTAAGGGCTCAATCCGACCTATCTCGACGAGATATGCAGGATTTCACCCTTAGTTTGCATGTTTGGCATCATCCTCGACCCAAGCAGGGGCCCCACCCCTCCGAGTGCGCCCAGTGCCACTTAGGATCATATTCCTAATTTGCCTCTCAAGACCTTTGTGTGAGTGGTCACACCAAAATTGCCCCAATTTGTCCACACTTTCCCCAAATTAGATAGAATTTGTTGCAATAGGATCCTTAGAATGTACTCTTTAGCTTGATTAGCTTGTCTTGTGCTAGCAATACCTTAGAATCCTAGATTTTCCTTTATCCAAATTTTTTTCTAAAATTAGGGTTTTTGCCTATAAGTAGACTACAACCCTCATTTGCATCCTACACCTTTGCTCCTCGCTCCAAGCCGATTTTTCAGCTCCCAGAGGCGCTCCTTCATCTGTTTGATATCCCCAAGCAGGCTCTAGCATCATGGCAACCATCAATGCTATTCCCTATTTTACCGGGACATTATGGCTGAGTTCCATGCAAAGATAGGTCCTTCTCTAGTAGAACTTCCCCTTGCATAGGATACTTTAGGACACCTTAAGATAGACAAATACCTAGAAAATAATGCCCAGCCGCTTGCCCAATTATATGTCCATAGCTGTAGCAATTTTTCTATTCCATAGAGCCCAAACCCGGATAGGAGAGCCATCGCCCAACCCCTAGGCACTCGAGCCTATGGCCATGGCGGCCAGTGAAGAGGAGGATGCTTCTCGTGCGAGGGAGGTAAGCGGGGAGGAAGATGAATGGGGCGTGGGTGAGGCGAGAGAGGACATCGATGACGTCGACCCGGCACAAGAAAAGCGGGCGGGCGGAACTTCAAAGCTTTGAAGAGGGGCTGAGAACCACGCAGAACAACTCCACCACTTGGGCTAGGCATCACAAGCTTAACCCGGTAATCATCCAAGGAACTGCATTACTGAGCCACAGACGACATCAAGAACCCCCTCCTCCCCGAGTGCAAGGATAGGGGCTACGGGGATAAGCGAGCTCCTACATCTCCTCACGTCAACAAGCGGACCTCGATGACTTCATCGACCGGAAACGGGAATTTCACATCGGCATAAGGGAGGCTCGGGGCGTTACGCGGACATCGGCCGGACATAGAAGCCTACACCGCATCGAGGCGGATGATGGCACAACAGAGTTACCCACGAGAGGAGTTCATAGCGATCCACGACGGATGGAAATCGAGGGAAAACAACGAGTCGCGCTCCTACCCGGCACCTCGGCAAAGAAGATCGAGCGGGAGAGGCGGTATCAGCGTAACATCTTCTAAGTTCATGTTCGTGACTCTGAGGGGAGATGATAGCATTAATGGTGGAGCGAACAACCCGGAAGACATAGGGCGCAATCGAACCGAATAGGGCCGGGGGCGGAAAGCCGCGACAAATGACGAAGGAGCCGAGCCTAGCCAACAACCCGCTCCACTCAAACGCCCACTCAAAAGAGTGATGGCATGTGCAATGGAGATGACAACAATTCCTGGCATAGGGAAGCATCTCACAACGAAGATTCAAAGACATGCAATAATGCCCGACTGCAACAACCAAGTGATCGTACTCAAGCGATCAATGCTACGCATCTCCAAACGACACTCCACATGACAGGTAAACACATTAAGGAGGAGCATTTTCAACTCAAGGGTTCACATCGAGCAACGTTCTGCGCGACTTGGGATAACGACCTCAAATCACACACGAAGGTCAACTACAGTCGCAACACCTCAAGGAACCCCGGAGTAGAGCTCTCCAACACCAGCGTCAAGGAGTATGCCTTGATGGGTCTTGGATTATCAGAGGCATTACTATGGGCTCTTCTACAAGCGTTGTGGCCCCCTAGCTCTAGATCCCCCATCTGATATTCATGGTTGATTTTCTCCTTGTAGGGCTTGAGAGAGGGGCAGACAAGAGTGAAGCTTTAGTCAAGTACATCTAACTGGCCAATCTGCCAATAGTTTTCTTGTCTTGGGAAAGGTTCCGAGACTCATTATCCAAAGTCCTCTCGCACGTAGTATATAACTAAGTAAATTGCCCACCGTTGGTGGGCTTTACATGTGATTGTTCATCTTTTGTGATTATTCCATGTGATTGTTTACTTGAACAATACTCGGAATGAGTTATTTAGATTTTTAGGTTTAAAGGTTGGTTTACGTTAAATTTCTTTAAACATGGAACTATTAGTGTTGTAATGCATTGCTTAAACATTGGAACTCATAATCCAACGTTCCATACAACACAATGATTAGATACAAATAGAAAATAGTAGCTATCTAGTTCCACTGATTCAATCTTGTCAAATCAACATAGACTTAGGGGGTGCAAGCATTAGGAAGACAAATGTTAAAGTACTGAGACATAGCCAGCTTAACATGCTCAAAAAACTGAGGGCGTCGAAGTCACTATTTCTGCTAGACACTGGGCAGCCATAGCCTCCTTAATTGGCACCATGTAATCAAGTACAAACTGTGGACATGTCTATTTCAGATGCCTCCTTAGATCTCTCTGTGGTTAAAGCTCCACCATAAGCTAGTGATACTCCTACCAAAGAGTTTATGGCATTCACACGACTCATTATCTCTTCGATCAATAACCTTCGTTTTTTCTCAAGCAAAGTGCCTACCAACCTATTTTGCCACAAGTAGTATACGGATGCGAATGTGATTCCTCATATTCAAAAAATGGAAGTCAAAATTGTTGATTGAGCCAAGATAAGCCTATCACACTAAGGTCTACATAGGGCTTTAATGGAAAAGAATGCTCATGCGTTAATGGAAGAAAATGTTCAAGCCATATGGACATGGAAAAAATTACGTTGCGCGTAACCCTTGCCATTTTAGCCATGTGAGATGGGATGAACCCTTAGCATATTTTGGTTCCGTTGGGACAATAACTGCTTCCACTTGATTAAAGTGTTATAAATTCTCTAGTTGGTAAAGTAACAAATGGGAACTAATGTACAAAAGCCTTGCTGAAGAACGTTGAAAAGGGCAAGATATTAAAGTTAATCAAGAAAAAGAAAGGGTTGAAAGACGAGAGAAACGAGAGCAAAATAAGCTAACTGCTGCTAGAAGTTCAAAATTATATCTCCCAGATATACATCATATATTCACCATGAGCACTAGTAAACACATACATTATCCCAAATATGGCTCCGAAAAAACAAAGAAGACCAACCCAAAAACTCATGTAAAACAATTTGAAAGTACCAGCATAGTCAATGGGGAAGATAGTAATTCTCTTTCCAATGACATTGAAAGGGAGTATCGCTAATTGGATTTATGAAAATATGGATAAAATCTCCACATGGAATGAGTTAAAGAAGTTGTTTCTGTATACTTCCCATACAGTTCCTACGAATAGAGAAATTAAGGAGGAACTAAAAATAATGCACATTAAACTGAAGAAAGACCAAAAGGTTTTGCTGTTAGAGTGTCTGATCTTGCTGGTAAATTGGATCCTAAACCTCATTAAAATGATGTGGTTACATGGTTTATCCAAGGCTTTCCAGAAAAAGTAAGATTGCAATTGGAACTAGAAGGTCCTAACACTCTTGAAATGGCAGTAAAAAGGGCTGCCCAAATTAGTTTCGTCTTTAGTGCTGAACGACCCAATAAACCTGAAGTAGAATCTTTTGTACAAAAGAAAATTAATCATAAAATTAGAGGGGTACAGGATTTGCAACAGAAGTTGCAACAAAATTTGGAAGAGCAAAAAAAGAAAATACACCAAGTAGAACCTAAAAGGAGCTATATTTAGTGTACTAAATGTTCCAAGCCTGGTCATATACCATAATAATAAAACAAAAATGAAACCAAACACTTCCACGTTTGCAATATCTACGAGGTTACTGCTAGAAAAGATAAAAGAGAGATTGATTGTTGGAAATGTGGGGGAAAAGATACTGCCATACAGTCCATTAATGTCCTCCCAAATCAATATCAAGAGTACTTGGTTTAAGGCACCGACGCGCAAACAATCTACAATGCTTTTACACGGGGTCTGAGGCATGTCAATCCAAAACATGTACTGGGCAAATCCAATACTCAACAAAGTATTGAATCTTAAGATTCTAAAAAGAGATTTCTATGGTACAAAAATAAAATGTGTACTTATAGCAGAAAATGTGTACAAAAAATAAAATGTGTACTTAGAGCTATGGTACTTAGAGCAGAAAATGTGTACTTAGAGCTATGGTACTTAGAGCAGAAGATATGTACAAAAAATAAAATTAGAACCTACCTCGGAACATGTGCATCATCGAAGTTATCATCATAATTATGTGCTTCCAAAGTACACTCACCATCTTCTTAATCTTCAAGTTGAGCATCTACAGCTTGTCGAGAACGTAGGAGGGATAGAGCCCATCTTCGATAGCAAAAGGATTAAGTGGCCAAAGTAAACTTACCATCTTCTTCAACTTCACATGATGCATCTACAACAGTTCTTGTTGAGAAGGTAGGAGCAATAAAACCATCTACAACAGCAGGATTGAGTGGCCAAATTCCAGTAGCCTTAAACCCTGCTCTAATCTTCTCAGATGTGAGGCTCGTGACCAATGCCTTAGAAATCAAACCTGTAAAAGAAAAAAAAAAAAAAAGCAACTTGAAAATGCAATATCTGATACTATGTTACAGCAACTAGTTGTGCCTTATTCGGTTCCACAGTTTCCGTGTCTTTCTTGTCATTCATATACTCAGCTTTTTGTCTCCTAAAATATTGCTTAAATAGTCCAAAGATAGCCACATCAAGTGGTTGCAACTTGTGAGAAGTATGGGAAGGTAGAATAACTAGGTGAATCCCCAACGACCTGGCTAGAATCACTACCTCATCATTTACATGGCTGCCATGGCCATCTAAAATGGTAAGATGGGGGTTGTTTTCATCAACCCCTCCACGCACATTAGGCTTAAAATGCTCTCTCAGCCAAGTCATGAACAACTCTGTAGTCATCCATATCTTCGGCTGAACTGACATGCCAGCTCCAACCTCATAAAGCAGTCACCCATTCGCGATTCTGCATCACTATCTCATGGACAACTCTACTTCCCTTCTTTGCAATAACCCTCAAACCATCTGCGTTCCAAATATGGCTTGGCTCAAAATTGAAATGGCTATAAATTGCTTCCAATGTTGTGTAGAAGGGCCTCAGTTTTGTAAGATTCATGGCTCTTGCTCTCGACACATCCCGGTTGATCTTAATGCAACATCGGGATGCCTTTTCTTGAATAATTTCCACCACTTATCTCCCGGTTGTCCATCCACCCACAATGTACCTTTACCTTCACACATTTTTGCGGCTTTCAGCTTAAATTGGTCTAAAGTAATACCCAAGCCGGCTGCTACTCTATCTAATGCCCATTTTTTTAGCTCATTTTCTTGTTCCGTAGTCAAACACCTGGGTTCTTGGCCAGCCTTCTTGTTATAGACGCCCCTCATTCAACTTCGTATACTAGAAGCAGGTATGTCAAAAATTCTCGAAGCTTCTCTTATTGTTAAGATCTCTTTGCAATCTAGCATGGGGAGAGCCTCATTCATGCTCTCAATAGACCATCCTTCCCTTCCCTTCTTTCGTGGAGCAAGCTGCTGGGGCAGGGGCATTGGATTGGTTTTGTGCAAATTCTTTTTCCTACATTTTAGCATGATCAAAGACTGATCTGTCAAAAGCACGGATATTACTTGTCAGTAACAAGATAAACAATATAGAATGATTAAGAAACCTACTGACTTTTTTTTGAATAGAGGTTGTAGCACAGAGTTACTCCAAGAAAAAGCAAGAACGGTCAGAGATTGATAACAGGGTTTGTTAAGAAGGAAAAATCAACAGTACGAGCACAAAATCTGTTCAAATAAAGATAGATCAATTATTAACATCCTAGAAAGGAATAACATTCAACTAAAAAAAATATCATGCATTCAATATGTGGAAAATATAGAAGTCGGTATGTCATTTTCTATGTAATGGGAAAAGTTTCTTTGCTGCAGGCAGAGACAAGAGACAGAGTTGCTAACTAGCTCAACAAGGAATAATCTGCCTCATTATGTAGTTAAAGCATACAGAGGAAAGCTGCAAGATTTGCTTGAGGGAGCCTGTCGAACTGCAATGATGCAAATGTATGCCATGGCAACTTCTCATTTGGTGAAACACAAAACACGCATCATTGGGCAGAGATGGCAAAAGAAATTCGGACATAGACTTAACTAATTTCTTTCATGTGATTTTTAATTCCCATGATTGCCTTTATTTATTACTACTAGACGTGCACAAAGGAGTTGCAAATGCTATCCCTGAATGTTACCAGTACCAAACAGAGTCGTTATTGCAAATGCATAAGGAGAATCAGGAATTGAAACTGCATCTTGCAAAGCTACGTCAGAAATATTTGAGCTCTTCTCTATCAGACCTGTTTCAAACGCTCTACAAAAGATGCCATTCGTCTATCTGCTCCTGCATTGGTAGTGCCATCGTTCATATTTTCAAACCATTCTAAGGATCTATGTCAGTCTTCAGTTGATGTTGACGATCCCAAAAAATAATTAAATAAGTGAAAAACATAAATAGCAATTTAGAAAATGAAGCTAAAGCTGTAGCCGGATATACTAAAAGATCGAATCAGGTCTGCGTGAATCATCAATATGTGGAAAATATAGAAGTCAGTATGTCATTTTCTATGTAATGGGGAAAGTTTCGTTGTAATGGGATTTGAACATGCATAACAATCAGAAAACCTTATTTAAACGAATCCTATCATACAAGCCCTGCAACAGAATTCGATCCTACTACTAAACATAATTCGATCCTTAAGAGACAATAAACATTTGTTACAGACCAAAGAACATCTAAATTTCACAAAGAACACTGAAATATGTGCTTAAAACAAATTTAAAAAAAACTGTTATATGCCTACCTCAAGAATTTCAAATTGTTAGACATTCTTGGAAAATCTCAACTTCCATTTGCAAGACTCCTTGCAAGACTTTATACAAGAATCCGATACTTCCATTGAAGACTTCATACTTCCAAGACTCTTTGCGAAACTCCAGTCTTCTATGGTCCTTCGCCGGAAGCTTACTCCGATTGTTGCTGAGCCTTCGAAAACTGGTTACGAAACACTATCCTAATTCTGTGGCCTTTTCCACGTCCGCCAGAAAAGATTGCCACGTCCACCAAAAATAGTGCCACGTCCCCAAATTCTGTGGCCTTTTCCACGCCCGCCAGAAAAGATTGCCATGTCCGCCAATGGTTCCGTCGCCCTGAATGGCGACCTTCCCCTAATAATAATCCTATATTATAAATTTTTACTGTAAGTGTTGGACCCAGCACTAGAACGGCTCAGATCTACAGCTGCAGATCCGACGGTCGTGTTAAGAAAAAATAGGGCGCTTTCTTCTTCGGCTATGGTGGAGTTCATGCGAATTGTAATTAGCTTATGCTTGACATCCCGGATGGCCCGACTGCGTGTTGGTCATGTTGATGGGGAACATGCGCTTTGGGATCTCCTAACAGAAATTAGCAAATGAAATTGCGGCTCATTCACGAGGGATCACATCCTCGTATCTATATCACATGGCTTGGATTCATGATACTTACTAGTGGCGAGATAATGTTTTGAACATGTTTGATTTGTGAACACTGGAGGTCTGTGATAGTTTGTGAGGCGGCCCGGGTTATAGAGTTCCAACTAACTGGAATCGCTCAGCTATGAGTGCAGATGAAAGATATATTGCTTCAGGGATCCGTTGACAGGGTGTTTTATGTTAGGAGGAGAGATACACATGAAGTGGAGGTGGTGGAGGTGTTTACGGATTACGTATAGATTATTTGAAGCCCCAAGTATAAAAAACCAAATTTTGCTTTTTAAGGCTTAGATATAAGAAAGAAAGAAATCTTGATTGGGACCGCATCCATTGTTACATTTTAGATATGAAGAAAGGGGCTGAAATTCATTATAAAGTCAAACAGTAGCATCTCAACATCATTTGATCATTTGCCTGTGTTCTTCAGCTGGTGAGTAGAAACAAACAAAGGTATGGATGCTCACACATTTTCTGCAACTAAGATATTCGGTTGGTAAGGTTTAGGGAGGATCGGGCGGCCTGCTAAAGCTACACCATAGGTATGTTCTCAACTCCATAGCCATGACAGATTCGGGCATGAGGCTTTTTCTCTCAATAAGGCGCACCAGAGATCCCATATTCGTTGCTCTTTTACATTTTTTAGCCAGTATTTCACTGCAACCACAAATCTTCATGCAGCAGAAGTCCCATATATGCTCTATTTTTTCCCATTTCTCATCCACGATTTTTGAACAGTCAAAGCAGTTTCAAATCTTAGCATATTGCACTTGGGGGTTCACAGGCTTGCTCTTCTTCCTTTCTACATGCATGAGCAATTTGGAGATGCTGGATTTGCTATATTGAGACTGTACGTAATCTTATTTTCATTTCAAACTACAATTGGAAAACATAAAGTTAATATTGTAGGAGATAGACTGTAACCATAATCTCCGTCAGGTTTTTATGAGTGTAATCTTTGACATACATTGACTTAACTTTAGGTTATAGCAAGCTTCCTGAGTATGGGTTGTTAATGATGTTTGATTAGCTTGGTTGACGTTAGTTTCTATCTCATAACCACATGGTGTGGACAGTGCTCTCAGATTGAAAAACATTAATGTAATAACTATGTTTTTTTTTTTCTTTTGAAGAACTGTGTCATCAATATATTAAAAGAATGGTAATGTTACAAAGCAAGTGAGGAGGAAGGAGAACTGCCCCAAAGAGACAGCGATACCTCGACACTCCACAACAAACTCACAGAAAAACTGCAACTCTAGACTGCTGTACAAACCGACCATCACCATCTACAACACCCAAGAAGTCCCGCCAAATGGCAAACTTCCACTCTACTAATCCCGGGAACACCAGAAAGCTTTGAAATAGCTTGTACCCGAGTCGAGGAATCGAGAGAGAGGCTGCGGGCCAATACCACAGAAAGATCCCTACAACCCCGCTTCCAAATCAGCCACACCAATCAAGCCCGCATAGATGCAAGGCTTGCTTCATAAGCGCGCCAAGCACTAGGATACACATGAAGCGACAAGCTGGCGGCTAGTCAATCTCACACGAAAGCAGGCCCTAACCCAATCCCGGCAGCGCAAGTGAGGGCATAAGACCCGGAACAATGCTCCACGCAGTCTCAATGATGAAGGCCACAACAAAGGCGGCTCACACCCGGCCTAAAGCTGACTCACAAGGGCATTCACCTGTCTGGCCGGTGCACCACGCCACGCGAAGCACCTAACCTTGCGAGGGAAGTAAGCTCCATGTCCACGTCAAACCAAAGCGCCATCGAGAACCCTGGAAGGCTGCCGAGACCACTTGCACGAAGGGGGCGTGTGTCATGAATAGCCCGACCCGTGCGAAGACCGCCACAAAACAAGAAGACACAACATCCGGATGAACCTTCCAAACCCGCACCACCACATCAACACGAGGGACTATAGAGTGCGTGTAGCGGAATACTCCCCATCCGTGTGTTCCTAGATAGCCCTCCAGCACGCCCCTCGGTAGCGGGCGCTCGAAAGAACTCCACGAAGCTAAGCTGACCACCCCAATACCAATGCTCCAAAGGTGAGCCCTGGCAGCTCGCCTCCAATGGTCTAGCGTCAGAGAGCATGCATAGTGGCGACCAAGGGCAAGTGTTGGGGGGTAGAGGAATCCACAAGAAAGGAGAAAAGTGGTGATAAACCCAGGCATAATCTAGCTGGAAGAGCACATGCACATGCTCCCAAGCCCTTGGCACGCTTTGTGAGAAAAGGGGATGCATGTGGGAAAGGCCGGAGACCATACAACAGTGCGCTAATAGAAAAAAGGAAGCCTTCAATTAGGCTACAATAAATCAGCGTGATGTGCTAGTAGCGCCCTTTCAGGGAGCTCGCCCATGCTACATAAGTCCAGGGGCCTGAGGGCACAAGGGACATTAATTTCTATTCTATTCTATTCTATATTATAAAATTATTATTTATGTCTGTTATCAATCGAGCCCTAGATCGTGCGGCTGGGATCTCACTACTACAAAAATAGGTAGAAATGGCACAAAAGTGACATTTATCCTCTGCCTTTTTACAGAGCATAAACGTCACTTTTGTGCCATTTATGACGTTTGTGCTCCTCAAATGGCACAAAAGTGACGTTTATGCTCGGTAAAAAGGCGGAGGATAAATGTCACTTTTGTGCCATTTCTACCTATTTTTGTAGTAGTGTCTAGGGCTCCAGATCTGATGGCCTGGCCAAAAAAAAGAGGTCATGGCTATGTCTTGAAGCATGCGATTATTTTCTTTCACTTCTATAGTTCTGTGATGAAAGGAGCCAGAAAATGAAGTGTGTTTAGTTTGAAGAGGGGAGAAATTGCAAAATAATACCATGCCACTTCTTTCGATGCAGTCGCAGATGGTAGAGGCCAGCTGCAGTTCCATGCTTAGAGAACTTCAGGTTTGAACCTATTTTTGGATAGATTAAATTTGTTTTTGGCAGTATGGGGCTTGATTTCTACTCTGCTTTTGTAATGCATCACATATGGGATGAGATTAGAGAAACCGTAGTACACTGAGATAAAATGCATCTTTGGCTTGAACATGAATGCTTAGAAGTCATACCGTCCGAAGGTAGATAGTGCTAGCCAAAGTAGAGCTCGCCTTCGTCAAGCTCTTGCAATCAACGGTATCCCCAAATGCAGGTACGACCTTCTTTAGATTTCCATTTGCAAGCAAATAGGAACATCTAAGAGTGTGTGTGTGTGTGTGTGTGTGTGTGTGTGTGTGTGAGAGAGAGAGAGAGAGAGAGAGAGAGAGAGAGAGAGAGAGAGAGAGAGAGATGAAATGAAATGAAATGAAATGTTTAATTAATGTCTATGAGACCATCAGGTCTAGAAGACACACACTTGAGTATAATACTATCACTACCCGTTATCCTCATATGAGCTCTCCGAAAGAGCAACATCGAGCTCAATCTCCTCTATCTCATACATATCCGAAGAAATGTCTATAGTTCTTTATAGTTAACTCCTTTATTCTCAAGGCATCTGTTAAATAGTTGCTTATGCTTAACGAGGTGGTGGGAAGAAGAAATCCTTAGCGTAATTGTGCATGGAATACCATACTTTTTGCCTCGGATTCCGGTATGCAAGACATTTCATAATCAAGTGCTCCTCATTTTCAATTTCATCTTCACCGCGAACCTTGCATGTCACGACAAAATGCGAGGAACACTTCCCATCTCCCTACTTCAACCCCAAATGGTGTGAGCTTAGTCTCATGCATACCGTGATGACGCCTATAATAAGAGTTCTTTTCAATGGTGTGGAGCTTACGCCAAACTGGTTAATCATATGATAGAATCGCATTTTTGTTCCGGATTCATACATTTTTCTTGCACATACAAATCCATCCATATAAATTATCAAAGATTATCATGTACATCATCCGATGCATATCCCATTTTGCATCCATTTTCCAACCTCCGCATACCATCCTTTCAAGCCGCTTTTGCAACATAGCCAACTGGGGCAATCTTTCTCAAGATCCATCTCCGAACTTTTAACACATATTTTAGTGTCCGATAAAGGGCTTCCACTTCCAAGTTCATCAATCCTGCCTCCACATCATTGGATAGGGGGTTTGCATCTTAACCCCTAATTCTGTTAAAAGAAATTTCTTACACTTTTTCTACCCTTCTCTCCACATTTTCGCATGACAAGCCTTGCCCCCATGCGCCATCCATACATCACAACGCTTTTTACTAAAGCAACATGAAGCATTTTTTTCAGTTTCCAATCCACAACACCAACACACCTACATTTTTTTTGCAATGCATAGAGGGCTTTAAGCCCAAAGATCCACTCTGCTCAAACCGCTTTATTCCAACTGTAATTGTGATCAACAATAATCCCTAGATATTTATAGGTGTGGCATATCTCAATGCGCTGTCCCTTGTAGTAAAAATCATATTTAGGATTCCTCACACCAAATATCACAATGTTCGTCTTATTAAGATTCACCTGCATACCAGTTGAGTCACAAAAAGAAGCCAGAGCGTCTATGTGTTTTTGCATATCCCAAGCATTTCGAGCAAACATCACAATGTCATCTGCATAAAGTAAGAGCATCACTATATATCCCAAGTTAAGCATAGTGCCTCTACCACCATATTGGTTGATCCATCCTTCCAATTGATCAATATAAATACCAAAAAGAGTCGTATGATAATGGACAACCCTCGCTTTGACACCTATATTACGACAATCTCCTCCCGACAATGCTGATCCAAAGGGAATGATAAACGTATTCAATACTTTTTTTCATATAATGTAGGCTCTTTGATTTTTTAATTCCCCGAGGCACTCAATATGCTCCATATAATCCCAAATATTCCTCCTTCTCAAAGATATCAAACGCTTTTGTAAGATCAACTAATAATGCAAATAGTGGCTTTTAGTTTTCTTTACGGATTCCACAATTGCTCTCAATGTTACTAGATGATCCAATTGTCGATCTAGTGGGGACGGAAACACCGCTTTGGCCTTCTCGCCCTTACATTTATTCTCTTCAGCCCATGCACTTAATTTTGCTCAATAACCGTAGCAAATAACTTAGCAAAGAAACTACTTACCATCACCATTCGATAATTTCCGGGATCTTGAGTATCTCCCTGCCTTATGAATTGGAGAGACACGATTTACCTGCCACGTTTTGGGAAAGCCATTTTAAGTTTTATGCATCATTTAACATAGCAAAGAATAATGCAAATAGTAGAGACACCTGCCCATTTTACCATCTCGGCAACTAACCCATATACATCCTTAGCCTTGCCATTAGAAAGCTTTTTATTCCTTTATAAACATCTCCCCACGTCTAGCACCAAATATGGCCCACTTTTGCATGCTATCATTAATATCATCAATGTGATAAAGCTTACGCGACTGCACGTAATGAGCATCACTATCCAACATATCATGTTGCTGCTTTATTGTTTGAGATGATTCCGAATCGTTTAGGATCTCTTAATAATTTCCGCTACAAACTCTTCTTGCTTCCCGCTGTAAGTATGCACGCTTTTTTTTCACCAACCTCGCCATATTCTATAATGCGACATCATGCTTATGTCCAAAAATTTTGCTTTTTAAATTCAAAGATGTTTACTTTTGCATTCTTGGTCATACCAACCATTACAAGGAGGCCCTTAGCCACACGCTTTGATACAAAGCATTTAGTTGCAAAGCATCAATAAGCACTTTTAGTAAGCGGAATCTCATCCATCTCCTCATGCACCATCCGCCACGTATACCTACTAACTAAGCTCTCACAACATTGCATATAAACATCTCGTTTATGTGGCCTCATGTATAAACCAGATTTCCCTTTATTGCCTTTTCTTATATTCTTTTTGTTCCCCTTCTCTTCTTATACATATATCCATTACAATAGGAAAGTGGTCGGTTGCTCTTGTATCCTCCAATTAATAATCATGTATCTCCTCATCATATGTATACCAGCCATAGCGATATCAACTACAATCAATTCTCTCCTTGTGATCCCATTGATGTGCATTTACTAGAAGACGGAAATTTTTTTATGCCATTAAGTACTATCAATTCAAGCCCGCTACACATATTTAACAAATGACTACCTTGTACGCACATCTAAAACAACAATCATCGATTTTTTAGTGCCTTATCCCCGCCTTCTCCTGACCTCCCACGATCAATGTGTTCCATCCATATAGCATCCCCTGTATGCAGCAGCAATGTAAGCTTGCTTTATTAGCGAACCCGTCCGCTTAAATCACCCATTAAAAATAATATCACCATATTCTCCCAACTTCATAGCATCCTGCTCCGATGATGAAAGGGATCATCTTTGTCCATATTTGCAAAATCCTATACGTGGAGATTCCCTTGGTGGGAAGTAGCATCCAAAATAAATAGCTTTCTATGTCTTCCCATCACTTCAATCCATATATATTGTTTAGATTCTGTTTTCACTATCTTAAATAGATGCATAAGATTGCTACGCATATAACATGCCACTCCACCAAACCCTTTCCTTCCATCCTTTCCCCTGCTCCAAACAGTGAAAAAGAACGTGAAACCCAACTATATCTGGTAAGCCTTCTTCCTCATGTTCATGTGTTTCTACCATAAATATAACATCCCAAGATATGAGAATGTTATCCAGCAAAGAAGCTTCCACAACTTTCCCGTTAACATTCCACAATGCAGTCCTGATGGCCTGTACTCCCTATTCTTCAATTATAGCTTTTCCATTCCTCCAGTAAGCTTTTCTGCCCTCCTGCTTTGCCTCCCTGATTTTCATAATCTCTTTTGAGCTGCGGTAAGATCATCATTGATCCAAATATGGCTTCCTTTTAGAAGTCCTCTCTTCTGCAATATCATCAGTTTTGCACTCCCACTGCCCATTTTTACAATAATATTGCGAGATTTTTCCCCTTTCTTACCAACACGAAAAGCCTCTGCCACATCTAAATTATCACATTGGAGAGTGTTAACAAAGAAAGCACATACCTCCTCTTTTGTATTCTCCCGTTCTTTCTCACCAAGTCCTGCAATGCATAAGTTTAAAGCCCGCTTCTCTTGTTCTTGACGCTCTCTTTCTTCATTAAATCTTTGTTCCTGTTGCTCCTGTATATTTTTAAATTCATTCAAAAGATGTACTACCATATTATCTGTAACATTATCTGTAACAGGTGCTTCTGAAGGTTTCTTCAAATTCTCAAGTTCCATTCTCAAAATCCCATTCTCGTGTTTTAATTCATGAAAGGATGCAGCAATTTCCCTGATCAAAGACGCTGTTTCTTTTCTTGATTCCTCCATCTCTTTTCTGTGGTTTTCCATTTCATGTCGATTTGCCTCCATCTGATCAAGCATTCTCATCATAAGATTCCTGGTATTAGCCATTTCACTTGCCATTAGATTTCGTGTTGCAGCCATCTCATTTAATAGAGAAATCAGAATTTGTCCTTGAGTATTTGTTGATTTATGCTCCTCGATGATGCCAACATCTGCCTTCTCAATGAACCTGGCAGATGCCTGAGGAGAGCAATTTTTTGCTCCAGACTCTGTCTTCTCAGTTTCAAATAAGGGTTCTGTGCCAGATGAGGAGTCAGAATCGTAGGTTTCAGAGAGAGGTAAGTCTTTTTCCATTGTTTTTTCTGCTGTTACAGTAGCTTTTTTCAGAGTTTTTCCTGCTATTACAGTAGCTGCGCCTGATGCACATGTTGCCGACCCACTGGCCTCGAAATTATGTTCGAAGCCCTTTTCTATGGTTTTCTTTATTGCTGCCGTATCTGCACCGGATGTCCCTGATGTCGACCCACTGGCCTCAGCTTTTTTAGCCCTTGTTTTATGTGCCATCGATGTTTGCCCTTGCCTACGGCCTAATTTAACCCAGTGCTTGTGTCTGATTAAACCTGTGCTTGTGTGCAAGAAGGCAGAGATAGAGAGTAGCGTCCAAAACGAACGCCCTAGTGTCCGCCCGAGAGAGAGAGAGAGAGAGAGAGAGAGAGAGAGAGAGAGAGAGAGAGAGAGAGAGAGAGAGAGAGAGAGAGAGAGAGAACAAAAAAAAAAAATTCTTGAAGATAATTTAGAAAAAATTGCAGAAAACTTTTCCTGTTTATGCCAGCAATGGGTTTTGCACAAAAGTCATCAAAAGTAGCTGAGGAATGTTGCAAAGGACTTGGTAATCCCACAAGCATTAGCCCAGAGACATCATGTCGTTGTGCAGTGGATCTTCATTTGTGTTTTATTTGGTGCAGGCTAACCCAGCTCATGAAGAACACATGATGCAGATTAAACGCAAGTTTCATTGATGGAGAGCCATCTCTGTAAGTTGATTATTACCATTCTAAGTGTTTTAACATTAATGGTATCTATGTCTGCTATGGTATTTTTCAAGCTTATTTAGCATCAAGGTGGCAAATCTGGTCTAGGTAGACTCATGTTGCAGAATGCATGTATATATGTTTTCTAATTCATGCATTTTAGTTCTTTGTTTCATTCGTGTATTTAGAATTCATATAACATGATTTAGACTGCAAAGACCTCCTGAAACAAATTGGTCCTTTGGTGTATTAAGGATACTCAAGCTAGAGCCATCATAGCATTTGACAATGTTGGAGGTGTAATTTATGGCAGAGCTGGAACTTCGATATCACTCTGCTAACCTTGAAGGAATTGTTATCAGATGTGATGAAGTTTCTACCCTTCATTCGTGTTTTTAGAATTCATATAAAATGATTTAGACTGCAAAGACCTCCTGAAACAGATTTGTCCTTTGATGTGTTAAGGATACTCAAGCTAGAGCCATCAGGGCATTTGCCAATGCTGGAGGTGTAACTTATGGCAGCGCTAAAACTTCGATGTCACTCTGCTAACCTTGAAGGAATTGTTATTAGATGTGATGAAGTTTCTACAGTTGATAGCATGCCCCTATGATTCACTTCATGCTATTTTTCCTTTTTTCGGCCTTTGTTTATGTTTAAAATTCCATCTGCTTATTGTAGCTCCTTGCTCCAATGGTAGCCACGCTGTTAATGCCTTTTTCTTTTTCCAATATGGTTGCTGGCGTATTAGCCTGGCCTACTGCAAGTCTTAAGCTTCAAGATGAACGTTTTAAAGATCCTCTTGCTTTCATCTACCATATTTCTGAAAGTCTTCCATATATGCTTGACCATGTGAATTACTTACAGTGGGCATGGATCAATTCAAAGCTGATGAGCGTGATAAAAGAACACTGTCAAGATCTTGGGTAGTGTGACCAAGTTGTATTCATAAGATTGGAATTTCAAGGGTCTTCAACTCAGCAGATGCCAGTAGGTATTGAAACATTCTCATCACTAATTCTTTAAAGATTGACCATACATGTACAATGTGCCAATAACACTTTTTTTTGAAGAGGCCAATAGCATTTTTACAATTCTCAGACTTGACAATATGCTGAATATGAAGGGCCAAGCTTTTGTAGTAAGGCATAAATAAAAATCAAATGGAATTTTCAGCAGAGGAATGGCAGTTTTGAAGTATATTGATGGCGATGATGTGGAGGATTTAAGACATGTTCTGCATTTTATTTTATTTTTTTTAGTAGGTCAATATCATTTTTGTAATTCTCAGACTTGACAATATGCTGAATATGAAGGACGCGATGATCTAACAAAATAATCGCAGTTTTGAAGTGGGATTTTTCATTCGCAATCATCTCTTAGTTTATTCTCTTTTCTTCTTCTAATACAATCTCTTGGCAAATTTTGGGTATCACATTCATTCGATGTTGCTTGCCATAGACAAAAGCTTCACTGGCTATGCAAAGCATATCTCTCTACATTGTTAAGCATTCCTTTAGTTGGGATAATTAATACTTTTTGAAATTAATGTGTTTTCGAGTGATAAGATGTGGATGTGATACACGTAGAAAGACGGGGGATGCAATAAAAAAGGGTATATAATTAAATTATTTTTGTTCTATGAGCATATGTATTGTATTAAATTGTCTAGGAGAAAATATAAAGACTATTCTTAGATTCAATCAATATGATTAGTCGGTCTATTTATTGTAAAAAGTAGCACTAAATGATGATTTAGTGCATGTACAATGGAATCTCCTTAGATGGTTCTAGGTTTTTGCAATACTTAACAAACTTATGAGTGTTAATATTGCTCATTCATTTACAATGTCTAAATATGAAGCAAGTTTGATACGGGGTTCTCAAATTCACAAGTAGGTAACACATTTAAAAAAAAAAAAAAAAAAAAAAAAAAACCTTACCCCAACAACACTCATGGATAAATAGATAAGATAAGATAAGAATTTTTACGTCCACGGGTATGGGACGGCACATGCAAGGGCAACAGCCCATCTAAAACCCGGGGACTAGGCCCCATCACCAAATACAATAACCAAATATTAAAAGGCTACCAAGAATAATAAGAGAAGATAATGCTAATGCTAGTGGTAATTACACGTGGAAATTTGATGACATGGAAATTACACCTGATAGGCTAAAATTTGAGGAAAGGCTGTAGGCCCGGTAGGGCTGGTGTGCTAAAAAAAAAAAAAAAAAAACATTACCCCAACAACACTCATGGACAAATAGAATTTGTGCACTTTACTACTAAATAAATAAAACTAAAGGCCGCGATCTGAAGGTCGCGACCTGTGACTGGACGCCCTCTATAAAGCGAGAAGGGCACGATTCAATTGCGCCCGGATTTCTGCCAGAGAATCCTCGACTCTGCCATAGTCTGCCCCGAAATTGCTACAGATTGCCCTGCCTGGTATATTGCTCTTTCTGTTCTGATCTATTCACATAAGTAGCTCTTTGGTTAATCAGCTCTGTCGGAGAAGGGCCGTCGGATTCTACATTTTGAGGAGTTTCCACAACATGCAGCATAAATCCACCTCCTTTTCTATAGATGTGGTTAATTCTGAGATAATCCTGATAATCGCAGAGCTTCACAGCCGCATTATCTGTTGTTAAGCGATTAACAGTTTTGCATGAAATTTATTTCATATCTTTTACTCCTGGTTTTTTCGGCATTAGCAGATAAATTCTCCATCTTATTTGTGAGCAGCTCCTGTTTCAAGGAAATGATTCTTGTATGATAGTATTCTACACAACACCTCTTCGAGAGAATCGCCATCTCTATCCTTGAGGTTTGAGCATAATATAAATACTTTATCCTTCTAAGTACTCTTTAAGCGTTTATCAAGAGTACATGGTTCCTACTATTGAAGCTTATATCCTGAGTAAATCGCTTTGTTGTTAACAAGCACAAATACAACGTAAATTCTACTGTGATCTGTGGCAATTTTAGGCCTTGTATAAATTTATTGTTTAAACTTCTATTATTACCAGGACATTGAAATAGAAGACTTTGATGAAACTGAATTGGATGAGTTAAGATGGTTGCATTAATAACTTGGTAAGCATTTCTGTCTTAATTTGCCATCAAGTAACTATAACTGTGTGGATCTGTATGTGAATGTATAATTAAGGGCGTGAGACGGGATAGACCCTTAACACCATGGCCATATGGCCTCTCCACATTTTTTCCCATAAAACTCTCCAGCCAGGGCTTTATCTACACCATAATTTGATGATGACGATGATGATAATAATAATAATAATAATTTATCTCCTATACTTGGCTGATCTGAACCTTTGATCTAGGGAATAATAATAATTTATCTCCTATACTTGGCTGATCTGAACCTTTGATCTAGGGAATCTACCACAAAATATTTCATATCTTGCAAGCATAGCCCTTCCCCCAAATGGGGTCAAACCTGCATTTCCACGTCACCCTATGGTTTGGTGACAATGGTATCAAGTCAATTAGATAGTCAAACAAATAGCATCCAACTGCACATCATTGTTAAACAAAGAGTTCTGGTACAACACAAATGAAAAGTAACAAATTTTCATTCACCGCCTTCTTTCATTCAACAAAAAAGTGATAGAACAGGCTATAACATATCTGAAGACCTTTAACAATAAACATGTCACAAATTACACGAGTGCAAGAGCAAAGGACTTTCACTTGTTCTCCCTGCAAACTTTGTTGAATCCCATGAGTGATGTTGCAATTTCCAAGAGTGCCAGAAGAAGCCAATGTGACGTAAAAAATACTTAGGAGACATTCTATTGCGTCCGCCAGTGGCGCCGTGCCACGTGGCACTGTTTCAAACAAAGAATGTTAGTAAAAAAAAATTGATCACGGACCAGAGCTTCTACGACGGCTGCTCTGATTCTACTGCTCGTTTACCTTCATTCTGGAGAGTTTACCATGCATTCTGAAGTGTTTACATGCATTCCGAAGTGTTTACCTGCATTCTTAAGCTCCGTATGGGTCCCATAGGTCGATTGGCCTCAGTGGACGATAAAAAATCATTCTCATTCTCATTCTTATTCCTAAGTCTTTTCCACGTTGCAAGAATGTCCGTTTAGGGACATTCACGAGATATCAACGAGGGCTCCGGCGCTCGTAGCGTTGCCTGTTCCATCTCGAGAATGTCCCCTAACTCTCTATTATAACCTCCATACATAACAAAAAGCGACTTTTGCATGCGTGTGGGACATGATAAACTGGTATTAAGAAAGAATAAGTAACTTTGCCACACAAACTCTGCCTGTATCTGAGACTGGACAAATTTGAAGTTAAGGAAGTAACACAACAATCAATCATCTCACTGCAACTTTCTGAAAAGTTCTTGGGCCTGCCACGCATCGGAATATGAAAAGAAATACCTGATTTTCCACAGATGCTAGAATATGCTCATGCCTTCCTGTTCTTCGAAATTCCATGCAGAAAAAGGAGGAAAGCTTGTAAAGAAAATATAGGGCAAACAAGTGGGAAAAGGATGAGAGCTTGTAAGGAAAAATATATAGCAAACACACCCATCACTCAAAAAGGGCCGGATTGAGGAGGTCGGATATGGCAGCGTACGCCGAAAGCCCTTGTTGGCTTGTTACACCTTGTTTCCTGTCAGTGCAGACTCTAGATCATAATGCTGCCATAAATACCACACAACAACTCCACATTGCTAATTGAAAATTACAAAAGTATTGTCATGCAGGTCCATCATTCTTTAGCATCCATCTTCATCTGCCAATCAAACATAAGCCTACCCTCCAAACCCCATTTTCTGACATCATCAATGTAAGGTTTTGGCATATTTATACATGCTAAAACCATAAACAATCATATATAACACCTGCCCCCTTCTTCAATTGCAGAAGATAATGGCGTAATTAATGGCAGAAGATATGTATAGATAGATGAAGCAGTAATTGCTCAAATTATTATGCGGTCATTAGAACTTTGTGTGTGCTAGAATAATAAAATGTGCTCACGTTTCTATCTTCTCAACAAACTAGAGATGGGGTGATTACAAACGATGATCACTAAAGTATAGCCTTTTCTTGCAACATGTGCATTTCCTTGTTCTATTTTTACTTGTGTTACTTTGTAAGAGATATTCATTTGTCTAACATAATCCAAGCATTACATGCAATATGACGTGGGTCATTTGCATCGTCATCGTCATGCAGATATACGCAAATAAAAAGGCAATTACAAAGACAATGATGACACATGAATCTAGCTCGAAAAAGTGGTTTTCTAGTTTTCTAGTATCATCATTACTGCAAAGGTTTTTCCCTTGAAAACCTTTCGAGGCATGGGTTTTTTAATCCTAGTAGTAATGATTGTACTAGCCCATTGTATGGGTCCCATGACCTATTGGTCTTCGTGGACGTTAAAAAAACTATTCTATTCTATTCTATTCTTCCATCTACATGCAAAATAGCTCGTGCTCTTGCTGCACTTGTCAGTGATCCAGCAAGTTGGTAGATTTTTGAGCTATCAAAATGTTATTTATCATGTAAAATGGCTTTCAAGGTTTAGAAAATGGCTTCGAACAAAAATGCAGCAGTTGTTACTTTATTCGATATGCTCTCTACATGAATATATGCAGCCAAATGGGCCTAATACAACACAATAGGTGACATTCTCCCAACATGGTAAATTCATGCAGCTACATTGAGTTCTATAGTCTGCTAATTTTGTGTTTGATTTGAATATATGGGAATTCTTTATTGTATCTTAATGTGAAATTTGTGTGATATCATGCTCATGATAGTTTTTCTTACTTATTTACACCAGCTTAAGAAAATTCTTTTTTTGTAGTACCGGGCCCCTTACAGAGCCCTATATTTCAGTCCCTGCTTTAGTAACTTATAGAAGATGTATTTTCTTCCACTTTTTTTCTAGCTGCTACACTTTATATCATTGCTCTTGTAGTTTATCTATCTGAGCTTATCTCATTGACCCTATAGTTTTGTGATTCTACAGGTTTTGACAAGCATCAATTTAGACATTGTGAAAGGTTTACATACACAAAGATATGATTGTAGGAGATGTATCACCACGATCAGATATTGATGTTCAAGATAAACCATCAAAACCTAAGGTGACATTTTTACTTTCCAAGTTCCAGAAGACAAACAATGAGCAAACAAGGTCTCCAAGATCCCCAAGGAACATCATCATACGTTCTGAATCTGATATAATAGAGGAAATATTACAAAAAAGGGATAGGGAAATAAAAAATTATGAGACATGCAAATTTGTTACTAGGTTGACGATTGTCTTTGGGCTACTTTTGGCTGGTTTATGTTTGGCCATGGTGGGAATTTTTGTGAAGTTGGATCCTGTTCCACCAAGAATTGAAGTTATAAATGCAACTTATGAATGGTTCTATTTAGAGCCAATCCCAATCAATATGCAACTTGTAGGAACCAAGACCTCCTACAGTAGCCATCTCTTATGGTTCAACTCAAGCTTAACTATAGCTTTCATAAATCCTAATAAACATTGTGATATCATGCACGAGACTACTTTGCTAAAGATGATATATTACGGATATGAGATGACTTCACTTGAGTTGACCACGTTCCGCCAGCCTCGCAGAACTGCAAATATCATGGAATTGTATCTTTCCCAAGATGGCTTGCCAGTGAAACGAAACATTGCCAATAATCTACAACATGCTATGGCCAGTGTAAGTTCTTTAGTAGTGATTGTGGTTGAATTTGATATAAAAGCAAGACTTTCCACAATAGGAAATCTTTTATCCCCTATGTTCCATACAAGGAGGAGCTGTCATGTGACGGGTTTATTGGGATTGGCACCTTTCCATGGTAGTGTATGTTTATACAAAAATGCATAGCAAATTATGGCTTTAGCATTGGAACTTGCTCTACAACTATTTGCTTTGCAATTATTTAATACATAAAGATTGCTTGTTTAAACACTATATATAGTTTCATGCATTTTGATGCTATTTTAATGTGATATCTATGTTGCAACTGTCCATGAATATGTAGCAAAATAACAGGGGGTTCCAGGGGGATTTGATATAGATATAATTCTTGAAAAAAACAATTCAATGGGTTATTATAAAAAAAAACATGGATTTAAGATAAAAAATAGTCACATTAGCTCACCAGTTAGATTGGTTAAAAGTAGTCTTATTAGGACATTGAGTTTAATCCCGTATTTCATATTCTAAAAAGCTTAAGCAAAACCATTATGGGGCTCCATATACCATCAAAACCTTAGGCAAACTGGTATTTGACATCTTAAAAATCATAGAATCATAATTGAGCATAATCGAAACGAGAGGTGTCCGTCGAGGCTCCAACATACGATCCCTGGGCCGTAGGATTGGCCAGATCCGGCGAGTTGTAGTCGGGGTGCACCTCGTTTAGAATATGTAGCAAAATAACGAGGGGTTCGGGGGATTTGATATAGATATAATTCTTGAAAAAAACAATTCATGGGTTATTATAAAAAAAAACATGGATTTAAGATAAAAAATAGTCACATTAGCTCACCAGTTAGATTGGTTAAAGTAGTCTTATTAGGACATTGAGTCGAATCCCCGTATTTCATATTCTAAAAGCTTAAGCAAAACCGTATAGAGGCTCCATATACCATCAAAACCTTAGGCAAACTCGTATTTGACATCTTAAAATCATAGGCGTCCCCAATCATAATTGAGCATAATCGAAACGAGAGGTGTCCAGAGGCTCCAACATACCCATCCAGGGCGTGGGATTGATGTCATCCGACGGTGGTAGTCCAGGGTGCACCTCGTTTAGAATATGTAGCAAAATATTCATAAGAGATGTCTACCAGTTGGATCGAACCATTGGATGGGAATCTAGAGGGACCTGGAGTGTTGAAGTGTGCAATTGTTGAAAGTACACAGACGATATATGTTGTCACCGCATATGGCTTTTTTGCAATGGTTGTTGGTGTATGTACATGCATATATAAACCCTCATCTAACTTGGGCCTGTGCTTGGGAGTTGGGGGGAGGGGAAAGGCGATTAATTAATTCCTGTGGTTGGGATGCACCATTGTAGTTTGTTAAATTAAAACAAGGTGCTCAAGCTTGATGCTCAAGGTGTGAGCTTGTTTAGTGTGTTGAATCCCAGAATTAGCGCTTGGATGGTATGCACTGGTAAACCAATGGATTTCAAATGCAAAAGTTTCTTTACCACTATATTTCTACACTATATTCACTGCAGGCACTCATTTCTACTCGAAGGTTTAGGCATTTCTTATTTCTACATGGAACCTTAGTCTCTTCTAAGCTGGCAATGCAAACTTACACCCTTACAAGAAAAAACATTTTTCACAAGGCGAAGCGTACATGGTGCCATGTTTAAAGTCAAGTTTATGACAGGATTGAGTGATATACAACAAATTTGGCAAAGTGAATGTTTTCTTGGCACCTTCACAGCTAAAGAGGCAGTGGAAGGAAGGAAGGAAGAAATTTTGGAGAAAAGGGTCGCCCTCTTTTTTCTGCAACCCGCACTGCATTATCACCAAATTCGTCGAATATATTATTATGGTTGTTAGTAGGGATTTTGATTTCATGTATAACCCAAATTTTGCTTCTAGCTGGTTGCTAATTGATGATTTATGGAGCTTCTTCATGGCGGTCTCTCAGCTATGTGGACTTATTCTAATGCTTCTGCTCGGAGTAAACATAGTGATTTTCATGAATATAGCAAAGATCTGGAGCAGTTTTCATAGGTTTCTAGAAGCCCAAGATTTCTTGGTTATTTTGGATGGACCTAGCCCCCTGGCCTGGTCGTCGCATCAGATAATGGATACAAAACAAACAATATACGAAACAATGATACTTTTATGTACATCATTTCTTTAGACAACATATACTCACGTATATAATATAAGCCCTAAAAGTTTATTTCTTGCATCATACATTGAGTATTTACAATCCACTCCTATTCTCAATCGAACTTGCCCCCGTCAGAGTCACGGAGGAAGAGTCAGATGAGTTCTTCTCCGTGGAAATCTCATCTCCAGATTCTCGGTCTAGAGCATGGATCCGGGGAACCAGTTGTTCGTACTAGAGTTGTTGGGACAATGATGTCAGATATACCCTTGCCATTGAGATCATCTCTGGCTCATCGTTTGTCTCCGGGAACCACCATGCCGAGAAGGAGTCGAGATGTAGGACTATGATAACTTCAGGGTGTGCCATCTTGAACAACAAATACACACTAAGGGTTAGTCCACAAGGACTAAGTGGGGAGGAAGCTTTATGGGAGCATTCAAAACATTAATATGACAATGCATCAATAACAAGAACAATGGTTTACCTGCTTCAACGCACCCCCTGCAGGGGTTAGAACTAAACTTTGTCCATGCTAATACATTTCTATATGCCAGCATACTCCTTGAGTTGGGATCGCAAACAGATATACTTCCTCTCTCTCTCTCTCTGTATGTACAGGTGCACAAGAGGGCTCTTCCCTTGTCTCATCCCTCTAGCCATCCAGCCACAGATGCGGAGTTACATGGCCACCCCGCCCCTCCAAAGATGGGCCGTTCAATCATGATGCCAATGCCATGTAATACTATTACAATGCTTTACATAGTATAATCCCATAATATGGACCGAAGCAATATTAATACTTATTGTATGATCTTCATGCGGTATACACATTTAACACATCCACATCAAATACCATTCTACTCCATAAGACAAGAATAGCAAAAGACCGTTAATTACCTTCATAGATTCCAAGTAGATCACAATATGTAATGTAATTTCAAGGATAGTTCTACGATCCATGATATTGAGACATGGTTTCATACTTAAAAACTCTTACTACTGGCTAGGAACTTGGTTCTATAATTTATAAGGCCATCAAAAGTTTAGTTGATAGCTTTAAAGGATGGAAGAAAGGAAGCAAATTTTAACGTCCGCGCAGTGTTGTTTACGTACCCGTATTTTACGTTTACGTCCGTCCCGTACCTTCCTCACAGTACTATACGTACTATACCTATAAGTTGACAGGTCAAATCGAGCTCTTGTTTTATTAATACCGTACTTAACGTATTAATACGTAAAGTACGTATGATGCGTACTTAAAAAAAAAGTCCAAATGACATTGTTGCCCATTTTTGGCAACATGGACTAGCATCTATGTATCAAAACTTTTGTTTCATCTATATTTCCTCTAAGGAAAAGTTTCAGGCTATTGTGATCCCATTAGAGTTTGGAAGACATTTGACCAAGATTGGAAGGCATTGGGGATCTCCTTTTATAGCCTAATCTTTTCCTTGAGGTAAAGCACCTTTATAGACACATTCCCATTTGTTTAACATTTTTCCTTTGATTTGAAGACCAGGCAAAGGCTATAGCAAGTTTATCAAGGAGCCACAAGGCATTTTACCAAAGTTCAACCTTATGAAGCTTACTTGAGTTGCATTAGTAGTTTTGAAGTCACACACATGAGGATGCCATCTTGGAAGTGAAATTTGCTCTTATTCTAGCCTTGAAGTTTGCAAGACCCTTATAGAAGTTTGGAAGACCCTTAGGTTTTGAGCAAACTTATTTTCACTATGAGGTATGATTTGAGCTTTAGAAACAATTTGAGATGAAATCAAGTGCTACAGAGGTACCCATCTTTTCTTCATTCCATTCATCTTATATCCACCTTTTTATATCCCAAGAGCCTTCAAAAACCTTTCTTTCACCATTCTTTCCACTTTTGAGACCTTTTCTCATCATTCCACTACCCATTTTTTATTGGTCCTACCTTCATTTGAGAATTGCCCCCTAATGATCTTGAAAACCTTCAAAGGAAAGAAAACTCTATTTTCACCCTCATTTCATCTTCCTAAGCCCTATTATAGCCTATTTACACCTTTTCCCCATTTTTTTCCCATGATTTTTTCACCATCCCCAAGTTGCAGTATTCATTGACCATGGGTCAAAAGGGACCAAAATTCAAATATTTCAGTTTGACTTGAAATCTCTCTAGATGGAAAGCTTGGCAAAAAAGAGCTAATTTGGTCTTTTAAAATTTGAAAAAAAAACCCTTGGGAAGGCCTTCAAATTTGATTTCTTGGGATCGTGCCATAAAATAAAAACCTATTCTAGCCTATCTACCCTATCTATTTCTACATCATTCCACTTCACCCCAATTTTCATTCTCATTTCCACGTGGCAGCAGGGCGTGGGGGCGAGACACGGGCTGGTTGTCCCCTCTGCGTGGCACGCAAAGTTATTAGCTGGGTCAACATTATTCCTTATATACAGGAGCCTCCAGAACCATTTTAGCGTGTGGGATATATATCATTCAAGATTTTTTCGATGAACCCTAAAAAATAGGGAGATCAAGCATCCGCCAATTAGGTGCCTAAATTTGATTGAATCCCGCCAATTTTCACCCGAAATTATCTCCTGAGCCTTTTCCGAGACCTTGGGAATCCTCTATGGCACTTGATCCGATAGAAATTGCTCAAATTTGGCCTTAAATCACTTGGCCGAGCTAGCTTTTGGGAAGAATAATTCTTAAGCCAACAATACAGATCAAATCAGCACGTCCCCTCAGAGATAGACCTCTGTGATCTTGGCGCATTCGATTTTTTTGATATTACCTTGTTCTGCTCTGCTCAAATTGTGTTCTATTCTGCTCGAAACTGAAGATCTACCATGGCGTGACTTGTTCGACATCAAAACGCTTCAACTGCAACTCAAATAATTACTTCATTTTGCTTCATTGGTAGCTTGAGGCTTTCTAGAAGCTCAGATTGCCCTGGAATTTGCTCTTAAACATCATTATTTGGGTAATACCTGTTGATACTATTGGACTTTTCTGCATTATCTTGCTATAATATATATTCTTTGCCTGGAAAACTATTGTCATCATTATTCATTTATCTTGTATAATCTTGCATTGTTTGTTAAAGTTAAAAAACTAAAATACAAAGCCAAAATATTTACTCCAAGTTATATCCCATTCAGATAGTTGTATTTCATCCTCATAAGGATCCTAGAAGCCCATACATCCAAAGAAAACATATAAAAAGATTTTTTTTCATCATAAGCATTCTAGTTTGCCTTTTCTTGAAGCTTTGGCTATTCTCAGAAAACATCTTTTTGCTATTTAGACCCTATGCACGTGATCTAGGGACTATTCTGAAGTTGCCTGCACAGATCCCAACCCAAAATTCCCCATCAAACTCCATCTGCAAATTTTGTCTCTCTGTTTTGGCACTGGCCAACTTTTTGACCTGACTTTGACCTCGGTTTTCTTGACCTTCCTTTACCAAATCAAGCCAAATTTTCACCAACAGTTTTCTCTGCTTGTTGACCATCTATATCATCAATCAGATCTCAAAAATCTCAAAAGGTGTGTATGCTCTGACAGTTTTTTCAGTTTCAGGGACTAGTGATTTTGAAAAAACCAGCATTCCAAAATGACTTTTCTTGCTTCATATGTTAAGGATTGATCACCTAAGTGATCTGGAGGTTCTAACCACTTTGTTTAAGCTTCCTTTGAGGTTAGACTAAAATTAGGTTCTACCGAGATTTTCACCTGGAAGTTGAACTCCATGGCACCAAGAAAGCTTGTTGAGCCTGCTGAGCCTGCTGAACCACCTGAGGTAACAGGTCAACCAGATTTGGTAGGGGTAAGCATGAAAGTGGCTACCAGATCCACAACAAATGTTGCAAATGTTTCTACTTTGCCTATTCCTCCACAAGCTCCTTATCATCTTGAACTTACTATACCTGTTTCCCCACCTTGTTATGATTCTTCCATGAATGCTAACCATTTCTTGAAGACTTTTGAAGAATATTATGAGGAGCATGGAAAGAAGAAAGGTACCAGGTTTGCTATTTGAGTTTGCCAAATGCATGAAAGGTGATGAGGCCAGGTCCCGGTTGGATTTTGAACCGCCAATAGGTACTAAGTGGGATGAATTGGAACAAAGATTTCGCTCAAGGTTTGGTAAGACTACTTCACCCCAAGATCTTGTTTTGAGCTCAATTCCTTTTCTATTAAATCTGGTGAAAGTGTGAAACAGTATGTGGAAAGATTTAACTCTTATTTGCTGGTGTGTAATAGGAATCATGTTTCCCACCCAACCTTGCATCTGGTTGCTTCCTTTGTCGAGGTTTGATGTCCGTGCCTAAGATCTATAGGAAGTTATTAAAACTTCAAAAGTTTGGCGAGCTAGATTCTATCCATAAGACATTTGTAAAGGCTATAGATTTGGTAGAAATGCTAAGCTATTTGCACGATGAAGAAGCTAGGGATCCATTCTACCCTCCTCATCATGATACCGAAAGAGGTTACATTATGCTAATGTTGTCCCCTGTATGCGCTTCGGAAGGAAAAGAAGAAGCCAAAAGTCAAGAGTTAGACCCTTCGTGTTTCGAAAATGAAATCTGAGATAAGTAAGGTATCCGAAGCTCTTCTAGAAGTTACCAAACAACTCATGGAGTTAAAAAATAGTAACAATGCTCTTTCTTCTAGCCTCTACCATACCGAATGCACAAACTGTGGTAAGCCCTATCATAGGGCTGAAAATTGCTTTGCAAGATCTTGTCCTAAATGCCACAAAGGGGCCATTTTGGTAGAGAATGTCCCGTTTGTTCTTTTGTAAAGAGATAGGTCATGAGGAGAAGTTCTGCAGTGTCAAGAATTACCTTGCAAAGCAAGAAAAAGGCAAACAAGTGTCAAATGTTAGTTTTATTGAGACTTGTGCAGAAGAGCAAGAAGAACAAGATGTCATGGTTGTGCAAACACGTGCTAGGCTCCATTCAGGTACCTCTGCAAGTTCTGTTCCACCAATTACAACTCCTAAGGTAACATTCCAGCCAAGTCCCCAGAATATAGCTCCTCCCCCTGCTCAAAGGTATAAACAGAAAGATTCTGAGCTTGATGAATTTGAATTGCTTATGAAAAACTCCAAGGTTACTGTAGACTTACTAACTCTATTGAGGATTGCACCATCATACAGGGAAAAGTTTATCAAGAATACCCAAAATGTTGAAGAAATTGCTGCAGAGACTTGCAACAATATTTCTGTAGCCTTACCTGAGCACACTGAAGATCCAGGTGCTTTTACTTGTAGTGCTACTATAGGTACTTCCCATTTAGATAAGGTCTTGCTGGATGGAGGTTCTTCTCTAAATGTCATGCCTTATCATGTTATGAAAACATTGAATCTCAAGGTAGAAGACAATACCTCTATTGTTCTAAAATCCTTTTCCAATGCTAAGGTAGTACCAAAAGGAGTGGTGAGGAATGTGTCTGTTAATACAGGAGGAATCATTGTTTTAGCTACATTTGTGGTTGTTGATTTTGAGAATGTTAACCATGCTAACATCTATGATTTATTATTGGGAAGAAGGTGGATGAAAACAGTAGATGCTAGGCCTATATGGTCTGAAGGCATTTGCACTATTTCAAATGGAGCAACTTCCATTAAATTGGTAAATAAAACTGACCCCTCTGCTAATATTAGATTCATAGATGTGGATATATTGCAGGAAGAAGAGTTAGGAGTTTACAGTTTAGGTTTAGATGTTGATATGAGTGAAGAAGCTATCAACTTTGCTCAAGTAGAGTTCTCTGATCCAAAGGAAAACAAGGCCTACCTTTGGTTTGATGGAGGTATGTCTAAGAAATTAGGGATTGCTTCTTCTGTTGCTATTCTAAAGGATGCAGATCTCAAGCTGATGACTAAGATAGGGAGAATTCATCCTAATATTTCTTCTAATGCAGCAGAGTATAGGGCCCTCATTGCAGGCCTATAGGAAGCAAGGTTCATGAATATTTCTTATATTGTTATCTATGGAGACTCACAACTCGTTTGCAAGCAGATTTTGGGAGAATACCAAACAAAGCATCAAGATATGGAGGATCTGAACACACAAGCTTGAGAACTGCTAACCTTTTTTGATCATTGGAAGATTTATCATATTCCAAGGTCCAAAAACTTTGAGGCTGATTCTTTGTGCAGGAAGACACTCTTGGAGCATCTATCTGAAGGAGCTATCGAGGAAGATGTCCTAGATGAAGATGAACTCTCTCAATTTCATCCTATCTTGACCATCAACCTAGCACAAGAGGAATCACACAAAGAGCTTGAAGTGCATAAGGGAGGTATGTCCAGGACTTTGCAAATGGGAGATCTATATGATGAGGATTGCAAAGGTAAAATGATTAAGTACTTTGAAGATTGGGTGGATGTTTTTGCATGGGAATATTCAGAATTGAAAGGGGTTGATAGGAGCATTTGTGAGTTTGAGATAAAAGTTCGTGAAGATACTAAACCTGTTATGCAGAGATTGAGAAGAATTAATTCCTCACTTTTAGATCTTATCAAGCAGGAATTATTCAAAATGCAGGAGTCAGGTTTGATAGTTGACATTGTGAACCCTTCTTGGGTTTCTTGTATTGTTCCAGTTCTAAAAAAGAATGGTTCTCTAAGAATATGTGTGGATTATAGAGATCTAAATAAAGCTACTGTTAAAGATTGTTACCCTTTGCCTTTTTTGGAAGAAATCCTTTATGCAGTGGCTGGCAAGTCTATGTACTCATTTTTTGGATGGTTTCTCCGGTTTTAATCGATTAACATCAAAAGGAGGATCAGCCAAAGACATCCTTCATTACTCCATGGGGAACTTATGCAATGAAAAGGATGCCTTTTGGCTTAATGAATGCCCCCTGCTACATTTCGTGAGAGCTATGGATCTTGCCTTTGCAAACATGACTCCCCAAAGCAATTTAGAGTTTATCTTGATGATTTATGCCTAGGTACTGATACAAGTGATCATATTTCAAAGCTAACAAGGATATTTACATTATGCGCATGTACGACCGGAGTTAATCTAAACCCAAAGAAGTGCATCTTTTTGGCATCCAAAGGCCAGCTTTTAGGCCATGAGGTTTTACGCTAAAGGCCTTCAAGTAGCTGAAGAGAAGATCATAGCTTTAAAAAAGCTTCAAACACCCAGGACAATTAAAGAAGTCAAGGGATTTATGGGAATGACCTCTTTCTTAAGGGTGTATGTGCCTAATTTCTCTCACCTTTATCAGTCCTATCTCTAAATTGACTAGAGTAGGCCAAGTTAGTAAAAGAGAAAGTAAATATAGGCCTGTTGTTTGGACTGATGAGTGTGAAAAAAGCTTTTTGCAGATCATAAAGGCTATTTGCCATTCTACACTTTTAAAAACTCCAGACCTTTCATTACCATTTAAAGTTTATATAACCATTACTAAAAAGGCTGCTTTGGAGTTGCCATTTTGCAGATAGGCACCCCATTGCTTTTGCAAGCAAACAATGGTCTCAAACTGAAGAGAAGTATGCTAAGGTAGAAAGGAGTGTCGCTGCTCTCTCATCTTTTGATAGAGAGACAGGGGACATCATCTACAAAAATCCCAAGCCACTATCTACATGCAAAGAGAACCCCCCATGCCTTTTGTATGGTAAGAAATTAGAAAAACCCAAGCTTCATAGGTGGGCTTGTAGGCTCCAATCTTATGATTTAAAGGTAAAGGTCATTCATGTATTGAACAATCCGAGCTTATACTTACCTGCTGCCTACTTTGAACATGAGGAGGTTGTACAAGAAGAAGAAATGACTAACCTTGTTGTAAATGAGCAGGACTTGTCAACTATACAAGCTCAAGGTTGGCAACAACCTATTAGGAGGTTCCTTCAGTATCAAGAGATACCTTCTGAATTTTCAAAAAGCCAAGCTTACAAGTTTAAGTTAAAATGTTTGACTTACTCCTTGGTTGGTGACATTTTGTGTAAGGTAAATAGGGATGGTGTACTCTTAAGATGTGTTGATGAAGATGAAGCTGCCTTGGTACTTGCTGAAAATCACAAAGGTGTTTGTGGTGGTCATTTTGCAGCAGACACAACTGCCAAGAAAATATTGAGGTTTGGTTACTTTTGGCCTCATTTATTTAAAGATTGTTATGATGTTATAAAGACTTGTCATCAATGCCAGATCTTTGGCAAAAGAATATTGCATCCCCTCCCTCTTACAGAATTGTCTCCCCCGTCCATTTCAAGTTTGGGGATTGGACTATGTTGGCCCTATCAATCCCCCATCCTGCTCAGCCCAACATGAATACATTGTTGTGGCAGAGATCTGTTCACTAAGTGGTGAAGCGGCAAAGACCCTTAAGGAAAGCAAATGCCCATACTGCATTGCTAGATTTTTTGCATGAGAATATTTGCTCTAGGTTTGGCATTCTCTTTAAAATTTTGACTGATAGAGGCTCTACTTTTATTAATGAGGTTATTAATTTCCTTGTTTCAAGCCTCAAGATCAAGCATGTGAAAAGCTCCCTATTATCCTCAAGGAAATGGCCAAATGCATGAGAAATATTTGCTCTAGATTTCGAGTCTACTAACAAAGTGCTTAAGGGTATTTTTGCGGGCCTCAAGAAAGCATGTGAAAAGTTTGCCAAAACCAAAGGGATTGGCACTTTGAAATTATATGATGCTCTTTGGGCTCATAGAATTACTTCTAAAAAACACTACTAATGCCTCACCTTTCGGTTTAGTATATGGAGTAGAGTCTGTCATTCCAAATGAAAGTTAGAGATACCCTCTTTAAGGATGGCACTCAAGCTTGATTTGGAGTTTTCTCAAGCCTTGAAGCACAGGTATGAAGTTCTGTTAAAATTGATGAAGAAAGGTTGGTTGCGTAAAACTACAACTTGTCGGGTTAGAAGGCTAAGAGTGCAGAAGCTTTCAAAGCTGCTCACAAACTACAAGATAAGTTTGCACCTATGGAATTAGTTTTGAAGTGGAATGTTTGCAGATGAAAAAGCTTTCCAAGTTTGAAAAACCTCCGGAAGGTCCTTATCGATTTTTAGAGGAGGCCGGGTCGCTCATCTTATAGATTGACAGATCTTGGTACAGGTTTAGAGTTGCCAAACCCTATTAATGTTCAACACCTTAAAAGATATTGGCCTCAGCATGCCTGCTTAAGCCTATTCACTTCTATATAGACATTTGTTCTAGCTTAGAATAGGTTAGTTTATAGCTTAAAGTTGAGGCTTTAAAATTTCTTTTGATTTACATATTTCCTTTGAGGTTTAATAGTGTTTGTTTCTGTTTAGCTGCAGGGATGTGGCCACAGGGGATAAGACTTTGATTATTACCTACTAATGAGTTCTATGTTGTCATGACAGGGCCATTTGTTAAAACATTTCATCTGTCTTTTAAACTGGCTTATTCCTCATAAGACCTTGCTTCCTCCTTGGAGTTCTAGAGTGCTATCCATATATAATTTTCCATATCTTGCTTGGCACTCATGCTAACTTTGATTTTACTGTCATATGCAGGTTCATTCTTTTCTCTTCCATTTTCATCTGCCTATAAGTTGCCTTACATTCCATTTCAGCCTTCTATCCTTTTATTATCATTCCCTACAATGCTTTGCATCACATTTCCACCATAGCAGAGTTCATCTCATACTCATACCACTCACTTTCATTATTCTACATCATTCTGTCACCTGCACCAGTATCTGAAGATCCTCAGTCTAAGTTTACATCTGTTAGGCTGAGGGGACCAGCCTATTCTTTCCTTTGAGGAGATGTTGCCCATTTTTGGCAACATGGACTAGCATCTATGTATCAAAACTTTTGTTTCATCTATATTTCCTCTAAGGAAAAGTTCCAGGCTATTGTGATCCCATTAGAGTTTGGAAGACATTTGACCAAGATTGGAAGGCATTGGGAATCTCCTTTTATAGCCTAATCTTTTCCTTGAGGTAAAGCACCTTTCTAGACACATTCCCATTTGTTTAACATTTTTCCTTTGATTTGAAGACCAGGCAAAGGCTATAGCAAGTTTATCAAGGAGTCACAAGGCATTTTACCAAAGTTCAACCTTATGAAGCTTACTTGAGTTGCATTAGTAGTTTTGAAGTCACACACATGAGGATGCCATCTTGGAAGTGAAATTTGCTCTTATTCTAGCCTTGAAGTTTGGATGACCCTTATAGAAGTTTGGAAGACCCTTAGGTTTTGAGCAAACTTATTTTCACTATGAGGTATGATTTGAGCTTTAGAAACAATTTGAGATGAAATCAAATTGCTCTGAGGTACCCATCTTTTCTTCATTCCATTCATCTTATATCCACCTTTTATATCCCAAGAGCCTTCAAAAACCTTTCTTTCACCATTCTTTCCACTTTTGAGACCTTTTCTCATCATTCCACTACCCATTTTTTTATTGGTCCTACCTTCATTTGAGAATTGCCCCTAATGACCTTGAAAAACCTTCAAAGGAAAGAAAACTCTATTTTCACCCTCATTTCATCTTCCTAAACCCATTTACACCTTTTCCCCATTTTTCCCATGATTTTTCACCATCCCCAAGTTGCGATGATTCATTGACCATGGGTCAAAAGGGACCAAAATTCAAATGTTTGGTTTGACTTAAAATCTCTCTAGATGGAAAGCTTGGCAAAAAAGAGCTAATTTGGTCTTTTAAAATTTGAAAAAAAAAAACCTTTGGGAAGGCCTTCAAATTTGGATTCTTGGGATCGCGTGCCATAAAAATAAAAACCTATTCTAGCCTATCTACCCTATCTATTTCTCTGACATTCCACGTCACCCCCCATTTTCATTCTCATTTCCACATTGGCATGGCGTGGGGGGGCGGGTTTCTGGGCTGGTTGTCCCCTCTGCGTGGCACGCAGTTATTAGGTCAACATTATTCCTTATATCTGAGGCCTCGGAACCATTTTAGCGTGTGGGATATATAGCATTCAAGATTTTTTTGATGAACGCTAAAAAATAGGGAAGACTGCTAAATCCGCCAATTGCGTGCCTAAATTTGATTGAATCCCAGCCAATTTTCACCCGAAATTATCTCACGAGCCTTTTCCAGGACCTTGGGGATCCTCTGTGGGCACTTGATCAGATAGAAATTGCTCAAATTTGGCCTTAAATCACTTTCGGTAGAGCTAGCTTTTGGGAAGAATAATTCTTAAGCCCGACAATCTGAGATCAAATCAAGACGTCCCTCGAGATAGACCTCGTGATCTTGGCGCATTCGATTTTTTGATATTACCTTGTTACGCTTTCTGCTCAAATTGTGTTCTAATGCGATTTGGCGAAGATCTACCATGGCGTGACTTGTTCGACATCAAAACGCTTCAACTGCAACTCAAATAATTACTTCATTTTGCTTCATTGGTAGCTTGAGGCTTTCTAGAAGCTCAGACTGCCCTGGAATTTGCTCTTAAGCATCATTATTTGGGTAATACCTTTTGATACTATTGGACTTTTCTGCATTATCTTGCTATAATATATATTCTTTGCCTGGAAAATTATTGTCATCATTATTCATTTATCTTGTATAATCTTGCATTGTTTGTTAAAGTTAAAAAACTAAAATACAAAGCCAAAATATTTACTCCAAGTTATATCCCATTCAGATAGTTGTATTTCATCCTCATAAGGATCCTAGGAGCCCATACATCCAAAGAAAACATATAAAAAGATTTTTCTTCATAACTGTTACAGAGTTTGCCCTTTTTCTTGAAGCTTTGGCTATTCTCAGAAAAACTAAAACATCTTTTTGCTATTTAGACCCTATGCACGTGATCTAGGGACTATTTTGAAGTTGCCTGCATAGATCCCAACCCAAAATTCTCCATCAAACTCCATCTGCAAATTTTGTCTCTCTGTTTTGGCACTGACCAACTTTTGACCTGACTTTGACCTCGGTTTTCTTGACCTTCCTTTACCCAAATCAAGCCAAATTTTCACCAAGAGTTTCCTCTGCTTGTTGACCATCTATATCAACAATCAGATCTCAAAAATCTCAAAAGGTGTGTCTGCTAGGTCAGCTTTTGCTCTGACAGTTTTTTCAGTTTCAGGGACTCTAGTGATTTTGAAAAAACCAGCATTCCAAAATGACTTTTCTTGCTTCATATGTTAAGGATTGATCACCCTAAGTGATCTGGAGGTTCTAACCACTTTGTTTAAGCTTCCTTTGAGGTTAGACTAAAATTCCAGGTTTTAGGCTAACAGACATTAGATCAATAAATATGGTAAAATCATACATTAGGAAAAATATATTGTTATATGTTGTAGAATAGGGAAATTATGGAATTGTGGTTTAAAAAAAAAAAAAAAACCCCCCCAAATTCCTGTGGAAAAAAAAAACCAAAACTTCCCTCCTCTGACCAAAAAAAACCAAAGCTTCCCTCCTCAACGGCGGGTTTACCAAATGAAGATGAGCTTGACATGATTGAAGAAGAAGAAGTTGGGAGTGAGGATGAGCTTATGGAAGAAGAGCATCCGTGGAAATCATCATCAGAAATAGAGTCTGATGATGAAGAGGACAAAGAAGGTGATTATTCGTGGATTTCATTTTTAAAATACCGTTGATGTTGTAAAACTCTATATGTTTTTTATTTTGTGGTTGAATTAAAACTAGAATTATGAGGAGATATAACTCTTAAATAGACATATTTTGATTTTAAAACATTGAGAAATAGGGTCAAAGCACAATATTGGGGGCAAAAGCGGCGCATGGCAAGCACCCTCCAAAGACCCCCAAACCCTTTTTCCCTCCAAATTTTTTTTTTAATTGTAATTACTTTTCTCGACTCGGGACGGAACCCTAAGCGCGGAGTTTTCTCGTGCTCTGGCCAGACTAGGCCGAGCTATGATTCTCTACTCCATCTTCATCATTGCCATGCTTCCCATGATTGTCCCAGCCGGCTACAAACCGATAGTCCATTCTGGAGGAGGCGCCTAAGTGAAGAGACGATTATTCGGATTTGCAAAGAACCGCAGGTAAAGTTTCTTTTGCATTCTATATTTTCAGGTAAAGATAGATAACAGGCCGATCTTTTTCGTTCCTTTATGTGAAAGGATGATGACAATGGTTAATTTTTGAAGTCTTTATGATCCGGGATCATTTTTTAGTTTCCGGTCGATCTTTTAGGCTAAAAGTCGAATAAAGGCCTCCATTCTCGATTCTTTAAATTCTTGGCTTTTCAATTTTGGATGCTTAATGTTCTTATTTATGCGATGATCCGACCTCATTTCTCCGGTTTACCTTCTATTTATTTTGCGGATGAAGATAGCTTACACACGTCGAGGAGTTTGTCCAATATCGTGGCTTGTGCAATGAGGGCAAAGATCCTTGCAGTATCACTTGGACAGATTGCCCTAAGTCAGATTTTTTGACAGTTTGGTCTCAAGAAGTAAAGAAGGATAACAAAATAAAAGTGTCTTGCATTAGGCGGAGGATTTGAGAATCGGTAAGAAGGTATTGATCAAAAAAAATCTATCGTTTTGGTCGAAAGAACAATGAAGCTAGAACTATTTTTGCCCGCATTTGCATGGAAGCACACCGAAGAGCTGAAGAAACCACCGTAAGTATATGTTGGATTGGGCTACATTTGCCTTTGAAAGAATTAAGATTTCCAATAGAAACAAGAGACATAAAACAGATATGGAGGAGATTGCTTTGAAGAACATTAGTATGGGTGTTTCTTCTTTAGAGACTGACATGTTAGGTTTTGAAGAATCAATTTCACGTATACAAAACGAAGATCGAGAGAGCTGGGTTTGAGGAAAATCGAGTTGAGGGCTTGATGGCGTGGCTTTGATGAGGCAAACCTTGTCTCCGGATAGATTGAAGAAGACTAAAGTAATGATTGAAGATCTTGTAGAAGCATGTCCGGATGAAGACCGGGGCCATTGGAAAGCTTTGTCAAGATGAATCAAAGCTTGGTTTGTCATTGCTCACGATTTTGAAAAGGAAGAGGCAAAGCCGATAATAGTGCAGATTTGGACCAAAGAACTACCAACAGATCTAAGAACTGACTTGCAGGCTAAGATTGCATTTGTTGATGATTACAAGGTGAAGGTTAAAAATCTGCGAAGATTGGGGATAATTTTATGAGCACAAGCATTGTAAAACCTAGTCCGGGCAACCTGCTTGTTATCAATTTTGAAGATGGTTGCCAAGTTTGTGGCTTTGCTTTTAGTCCATCTTATAGCATGTTTGTCCAATTGGTTTGTGGACACAAATATCACCTCTTTTGTTTCCAAAGAATGTGTGGAAAACCTACAATGCATGGTTTGCAAAGACATCTTGAGAGTTGTATCTTTGAACTTGGATACCTAGACTTCTTACCTATTAAGGAGAGTCTAGAAGATCCAAATTGAAGATGATCTTTGAAGAAGAAGAGGAAGATCTTTGATATTAATGCAGGGTCGGCATGCGAAAACTTTAACCCGGTCAATGACATCACCACGAAAGGCAAGCAAATGTCAATTTCAATTTGTAATTGTAAAACTTTCTTCTTAATTTATTTTTTGTTATTCTGAAAGAGTTTCCACCTAGGAGAAGAGGAGAAGACCGGACACACAAGAGATCTTTAGCCGAAGATCTTGATCTTCAAAACAACTTCGCCACGAAAAAAGGCAAACAAATGTCAACTTGCATTACGTATTTCAAAAACTTTCTTCTTAACATTTTTATTCTTATTGCGGTTGTTTCCACGAGGAAAAGAGGAGAAGACAATGATCTTTGAGATGATCTTGATCTTCAAAACACCTCTCACCCGCAGAAAGGCAAGCAAATGTCAACTTGCATTTTGTAATTCAAAAACTTTCTTCTTAACATTTTTATTCTTGTTGCGGTAGTTTCCACAAGAAGGAGAAGAGGAGAAGACAAGGCAAATTTCTTGCATGATGATGTTGATCTTGAAAATATCCCACCAGTTGAAAGGAAGGGGCAAATCTCGCGACCACAAGTTGATGTAGTTATTGTGGCCAAGCTTCCAAATGAGAGAAAAGGCAAACCTAAAAAAGTTTAGTGCCACGACCTCTTGTTGCAACTAAAGGTTATTTTTTTTGCCCTTTTTAATGAGAGGTGTTTTTTGAAATGAATCAAGTTTAACCACATGTTTTGCTTTAGATGTGCCAAAAATGGAAAGAAGAGAGGTCCTTATAAGAAGGGTGCAGTGCTAAGCGGGGCTTTGAAGAAATGCCAAAGAGACTCCTGCTAGAGACTCACACTTTGAGAATCCAACTCCTAAAGGGAAATTAGTGAGGAAGTATGCTAAAAATCTGCCAATGTATGTATCAAGAGTGCACAATGTGAGAAAGAACTCTCAGGTATGTGCTTAATGTAGGATACATTTAATGTTTGATTTGAAATTAATAGTTTGAACATTTCACTTTTGTTTGGCAGAAGCTACATTAAGCAATCCAAGCGAAGTCTTTAACTCCGGCCAGGATTGCAAACATGTGGTTCGACAACATAACGCGGCTTGGTGCAAAATCACGAAAGCATGTGGAAGCCAAATTGAAGACCTTCTTGATAGATTTAGGTGTTTTGCTAATCTTTGCGCAGTTTGAATCAATCTGGCGATGCCTACAATGCCATCTATTCCCTGCAATGGCAACTATTCCTACCATGCCATCTATTTCTGCTACACCAGTTCCTGAAATACCAATCATTCCACCAATGCCCATTGTTCCTGAGATGCCAATCATTCCACCAATGCCCATTGTTCCTGAAATGCCAATCATTCCACCAATGCCAATTGTTCCTGAAATGCCAATCATTCCCCAGTCTCCAACTGTTGCTGAGATGCACTTTGATCAAAGCATGCCAGTTGTGCAAGCAAGTGATGTTTCTAAAGGTGCTGTATCTGCAAAAAAACACGAAGATCCCACACATGAAGATCCCACACCCGAGCTTCCCAAATCGACGAGAGGAAAGTGATGAAGAAGACATGACTCTTGAACAATATGTAGAGAAGAACCCGATTACTCTAAACATACCAGTTAGGCAAATGCTTCTTATTCAGTATGTTTACCAACCGTGTTTTGTTAACAATTGTGCATCTTTTTCCGCTAGATCCGATGGAGACCGCAATATGGCTAGGCTATGAAGCTTCATTTTTGACTCTACGGATCTTTTTGAAGAAGTCTCTGTTTTTTTTGACAATGTACATACAATTTTTAATGAATGAAAACAGGCTTTTCAAGGAATGAATTTGTACTTTCTATGCTTTTACAAGCAGTTCAAATGTCAACATGACACGGTGTTAGATTCGACGGTTTTAGGAACATACGATTCTAGATTCACACCGTGAAACGGTGGCCCGAAAGCTGAATTTACAAACGTTATTGCAATATATGCGAATAAACAAACTGAATTTCGCCCCAAGCTTTGAATCTGTGAACTTGCAAGCGTTAATGCAATATATGAAACGTTTTCACTTTCAACCTTTGAATTTGCTTAAGTGTAGTGCAAATATCTTAAGTGTGGCTAATGTGCAAATTTCTTTGGAAATGTAGTGCAAATTTGCTTAAGTGTGGTGCTAATGTGCAAATTTCCTTAAGATAGTGCAAATTGCTTAAGTGTGAAAATTTGCTTTAGTGTGCTCAAATTGCCTAAGTCCCAACAATGCCAAGTGCCAATTGCCTAAGTCCCAACAAAGCTAGGTAGACTCTTGGCTTGGTCTCTTTACCAAGTTGGAGTCATTTAATGTTCTTTCAATGTCGGATGTTTGTCTAAAAATTCACAATAATGTGGATGCAAGTAATTCTTTGTACAAGCGGACCTCAAAGAAATTCCATTACAAGCTTGATCCACTACTAGAAAGGCGAAAATATGTTAAAACGATTGGTTCAATCATGTCATTAAGAGATAAAAATTTATGTCGGCACATAGTACCAAAAAATTTTTATAGAAACAGACAAGAGTTGAAGAAATTGCTTCCAACTACAATGTATATCAGATTCGATTGCATTGTTTGAGCCTTTGCTCAAAGAACCCTAAAGTAAGTACAGTTTTGTACTTAAGATGCACAGCGCAAATGGTTTAATCTAAGTCCAATGCGACAAACCTTTATTGTGGCATCAAACCTCTTACATTGGCAGGGCTGAGCAAGTACCTCGGATGTTGGAGGCAAATACTCAACAATTTGTTCATGTGCCTCATTTGAAAGGAAGTATACATGTTCCTCATCTGACTCTTTTATATAATTCAACTTTTGCACACACTACAAGGTGGGAATAGCGGGTTACCTCGGGCATGTTGTGTAACATTTCGTATTTACCATCTCCAATGCTCTTGTAATACTTACGACAATACAATTTCACACTTTGTTGAATTTAGAGCCACAAATGCCCGTTCCACGGTGTGTTTAGGTTCGATGCGCTTAATGATCCAAAATCAACATTATCTTCATTGCCCTCCTCGACATTGACAACAAAGTTGTCACCTACATCAACCATTTTACTGCCTTCCACTGATTGTCCCCTTCATGCGTACGCGGAGTTCGGATGCCTCTTCTACCACCTCCATAGGAAGTAGGTTTCATGTGCATACTCTCCAAGCCGAGATGCATGTCTACACTTGGACCACGCGCCCAAGTCTGCAAAACATGACGGATGCACAAAGCCACTTCAAGAGGCCTGTCTTTGCAGTATGGCCTGATTGTATGTATCTTTGTTGTGCCTTTGAGAGTCTCACAATCATATTGCATGTCCCTATTAACATCACCTAGCTTCACAAGCCAAAAGAACCTAATGTTGGAGTGACAAACAGTTAGTAGCAGTTGAGAAGTAATAAGCAGCCAAAAAAGGAAAGAAAAAGTATTGACCTGTTTATGTTAGTCTCTTTCAAAGACAGTTTGGAGCTAAAATACCAAATCAGGAAGTTCACAACATCTTGTGCATTCCTCAAGGGAGTGCTGTCTCGTTTGAGCATTTCACTTGTCAAAATTCTCTTTATGACAGCTCCAGCACCGTCATGTTCCCCTTTCCCATGTGATGAAGCGAAAAAGTTCCACTGCATCTTAATCCCTGTCAACTTATAGAATCTGCCTAAGAAGAAAAAAGCCCTAGAAGATTTGAACTGGGAAGCACATCCATCGACCCAGAACACATGTTTAGACAAGTGTACTCCCTTGCTCAATAAAAAGTCATGATGACTTTGCAAACTGTGCTGGACAAACAAACTATCATGTTTCTTGTCATCAGATATGTAGAAATGTGTCTCTTTGACAATCTTTCTATCCCCAACCTTGATATTTGGGATCTCTCCATCTAAAGCATGCCTGTATGTAATATGAACTAATATAGAACATTGGTCGTTATGCCAATGCATGCTCTGGATTTCCTGAACTTTGAAAGAGAAATTCTCACAAAAAGTCTATACTTGAAAACCATAGTACCTTTTGGAAAAGATTGAAGACAGTTCTTGAACTGATCTGCTTGCCATCTGGCTGTGTAATTATGTGGGATAAACTGTTTGATAACACCATCAGCATGTGTCATGAACTCCTTCAAGGTAGTTGTCTTGTACACAAGCCTCATAATGTCTTTTGTCTTCTCTATGATTTTTCCCTCTTTGCCTCTGAGACTTCTTTATTGTCTCCTTAACTTTGTGTTGACAAAAAGCGATTATGAATACCACCAAACGTAGCCAAAAAATCTGTTTTGAGCACTACCATTCAATTGGCAAGTAAACTTCTTCCAATCGATGGATTTCTCAATGCACTCTTCTCCCTTGGACATCTTCTTAGTTTCTTGATACCACAAAAGTGCAGTCAAGTTTAAGGCATTTTGCCTTGTGCCAAATCTCCTCCTCACCTTAAAACGGACCGGTGACCTCCATAGTTCACTTACAGCATTAAATGTTTTTGTCTTTTGCTTCACAAAGGTCTCCTTACCACAAACCGTACACTTGCAAGCACAATTTGGCCCATGTGTGTTTTGGATCTCTTCTAATTCTATTCAAAATCCGCCTTACAAATTCCATCTTCATGTGATAAATGCACATGCAAGTTTCTCGATCTTTCAATCTCCTAACAAACAAGGTTTCAAAGATTCAAACCTCCTCAATCCAATCTTCATGTCGGGTGCTCTTTCTGAAATTTTTGTAAAATACAACCTAAATGAAAAAATGAACTTCGTTAGAACTTTGTTTTGCGTGAATCTGAAAATGCATGTGCTTAGAATTTGCATGTAGGAAATGCATGTAATATGCAACATAGTGAAAGAAGAAAATAAAGAAGACAAAGCATTGGAATTGAATAAAAAATCGAGTTAGAGATCTCAAAACACGAGATTCTTCCAAAAAATAAATCGGATGCAATCTGTAGGGTTTCGAGTCTTCAAGCCTTCGTTGCATCTTCTAAGCTTCACAACTTGCTTCTTGTTAGGGGAAACCCGGTGTTGGAAATCCGGTAGTTGTATACCTTCTCTCGATCACCAAATGTAAAAGTTTGTCACTCCTATTTTTTCCTTTTAAACATGGACCAAGGTCCACCAATTGCAACTCTCTCTTCTTGTCCAAAGCGGCATAAAGCGACCTTTCTCTTTATGTTCAATGTCTTTTGTCTACGAGACTTATTGTTGGAATTGTTGACAGACCATTAAAAGTGTAGATGATCTTGCATGAGTAATGTCATGATTCCTTCTTAGCTTGTTGCTTTGAAGATTTGCTCTTAACATTATCAACAACATCCCCGACCGCCAAAAATTCTTTGTGGCCCATGATGCCAATTTGAGGTAATCCTTGACCTGTTCTTGCTAATATCTCATCCCTATCATCTTGAAACAAATTTTTGCACACATTATGAATATTACCCAAAATATCTTTTGCCAATTTACGTTTTGGTTCTAGTGGCCAATCTATGAGGGGTTGCACCGATTCTTGTGCCAATCTTTGGCTCTTCTTTTCCTTTGCATTCTTCTTTTGGCGAGACATAATCTTCCCAAGAAGTGTATTTGGTGATAAACATTTGCATTTAACTTAATGTGCGAGTCACAACAAGTGTGTCCAACGGACTTTTCTGAACCAAAATGGGAGATGAAACTCTTTTAAGTTAAATTGAAGGGAAGGCAATCCTTCTCCTAAATCTGTTAATTCACCGGGTAACGGCAATGATGGATGGCACAAACTCGCACCCTTATATCTGGTATTTCAGACTCCAAATCGAAGCCGGTCCTTTGCCACGCCTGGATCAGCATTTCAATTTTGCTTCAAATTCAAAGAAAAAACGCTCAACCAAATCCATCTCTTCTTGAAAAAATAGGAAGAAGTGCATCTTCGAATGGGGAAGACGGATTTGGCGGGGTATGATCATTTTGAGAGGATGCTCTTGGCAGGCCAACGATCTCTCCTCAAATTGCTCGAGCAGTTTGGCGCTCATAAAACCTAAATCGATAATGGAGTCTAAAAAAGGCCAAAAGCACCCCCAGCACCCAATGTCGGCGTCCGTAAAATTGCCCCCCAATATTGTGCGTGTGCCCAATACTTAATTTTCTAGAGTAATATATTTTGGTTCAATTATTTAAAACTTGAAGTTCTTCATATTAGTTGTTATTGCAACTATTTCAACTACAATACAATAAATTATAGTTTTAAAAAATTACACGAAGTACTTAACGTACTATACGTAAAGTATGTATTTTACGTATTTAATAAGTATTTTATAATTCTATAAAACGTATTTAAAGTACTTTTTAAATGAGAGGTATGCATACGGTATTAATACGTTAAGTACGTATAATACCCGCAATTAAAGCGTGCACGACAATGGTTACGTGTTTGAGGTAGTAGCGACTTCCCCGTTCTTGGTGAGTTGGAATTTGCTGCACATTTATGCATCATCTTAGAGCAGAAAATAAATTATACATATATATTTTGGACTCCAGAACTAATCATATATGAGTGGCAATCACATATAAGCGCTAAACTAAGGAAGTTACCCATTAATAGAATTGAGAGAGGATGATTTTGAAGTGGAATAACTTAGCAATTTGCGAGCTACTCTCGTATCTGCACTACTCTTAAAAGGAGAAAATTTTGCACTATGTATATGTGACAGGAATGAAAATGCATCCAACATTTTTACCTTCTGTCATGCTCCATGAATTTCCTTGTGTCTCTCTGTTTGTTATCATGTTCTGCAATAGATGGCCCATGTAATCCCTGGAGATCCTGTAATTAGCATGCCAAATAATAATAGTGCTTAAATTTCCCTTTCCTTTTTTCTATACCTTCCATTTTCCCCTTTTCCCGCACTTTCCCTCTTCCTTGTTTTTCCCTTCTCTTTTCCCCCATCCCTCTTTCAGTTTTCTCTATGGCCTTTTTCCTTCCCTTCCCGCTTCCCCCTCCCTTTTTCTTTTCCCTTTTCCTTTCCCTTTTTCCCTCCTTTCTTCTCTCCCCTTTTTCTCTTTCCCTTTTTTCGTGTCTTTTTTTCCTTCCCTTTTTCTCCTTTACTCACCTTTTTTCTGTTTCCCTTTCCCAGTGTCCCTTTTTGCTCCCACCTCCTCCCCCCTTATTTTCCCTTTACCTTTCCCTTTTCCCTTTCCCACTATAAGGCATTCTTGAAATCCAAAAAGCATCGGTATATTGCAGAAAATCAGCAGCGCATGTTTGATCTGCTGATGACTGAGCCAAAAGCCTTTTGGTGTAGAGTGATGTATAAGAGGCATCAACCACCGGGCAATGTTACCTCAGACCAGTGGAGACAACAGTTGGAGGAGTTGTATGACCCCCCAGAAGCGATCGCTGAGGTACCAGATCAACTAGGAGAAACGCTACAGCTTTCAGAGGAGGACATCCACTAGGGTCTTAGACATCTTGCTAATGGTAAAGCAAAGGACTTGCAGGGACTTCAGGCCGAGTTGTTGAAATGGGGTGGATCAGCTTTGGGGTAAAAGCATGTTAGGGTGTCCCTTAAAAAGTATTATTTAGTGACCAAAAAAGTACCTAAAAAGGTACCCAGGACTGGGTACTGGGTACTTGTGTAATATCTCAATAAAAGGTACACTCTAGAACTTTTATATATATTTTGGTCTCCAGTAGCATTATCTTTATCTTAACTTTGAATATTAATGCGTCCTTGACTTTTATTTTGGACTTTTGTACTAGTTTTAATGAAAATAAAAATGAGAAAGTACCCAGTTCTGAAGTACCTAGTGTATGTACTTTTGCAGGTTCCAAAAGTGGTACACCCTAACATGCTTTTACCCTTTGATACGACCTTTGACAGTGATAATCAATCAGGCCATTAGAGAGGGCCTCCCACGGGAATGGATGGTTAGCAAGGTCACCCCTATTCATAAGACAGAAAGTAGGGATGACTCCACCAACTACTGTATGATCATGGTGAGCCCATTACTCACAAAACTTCTACCAGGTGTGCTGGAGAAGAAGTTAACGCATGATGGTCGAGAAATCCCAGAATGCGTGCGGTTGGCGAGGCGGGTTTTAAGCCCCCCAATCCACGATTGACCATATTTTTACTCTCAGAATTCTTATGGAAGCTAGCCCCAATGCACGACGTGACTTGTATTGCTGTTTCGTGGATTTTAAGACGGCATATGATACGGTCCCTCGAGACCTATTGTGGCAGCACTTGCAGGAGCTACATGTCCCACGGGACTTGCAAAATGCCATCTACAGGCTCTATGACGGAATATATGCCACTTTGCCTGCGTCAGATCACCGAGTGGGTAGTCCGTTATCTCCAATGCTTTTTGGACTCTATATTGACAAGCTGGAGACCTGGATGCAAGAACATGGAGGTGGTGGCCCACAGTTGCCAGAGGCATATACAATAAAACAGTTGCTCTATGCAGACGATGTGGGCTTATTGTCCCATACATCTAGGAGTATGCAAGAACATTTGGACACTCTCAGTGGATTCTGTGACAATAGCAAGAATGACCGTGAACCAGCAGAAAACCAAGCTGCTGGCAATCCTGTCCGCGCAGCATGATATCCCAGACTTCTATTACAAGGACAAAGGATGGATGTTGTAAGGACCTTTAAGTATCTGGGAATCGATTTTTCTGCTAACATGCTATGGGATGACTGTGTAGAAAGACGGGTCAGCGCGGGATGGAAAGCCCTATATGCAATGAAGAATAGCTGTTACAGAATAGATCTCTGCGATTGTCATTGGAAGCACCTTCGTTGAACCATTATTCTTTGTATGGGGTAGAGGGTCGGGGTCCAGTGATTATCAAGAACACACAGGATAAGCTAGAGGGTAAGGCCTTCTTGACATACGACCCTAGGCGTCGAGGGGACACGGTGCCTTATCCAATTTCTTTGTATGAGACGGGTTTTGGCCCCGCAGACGTGCGCTGTCTTGAGCACCTTGCGTATTTCCATAAGGTTGACGGAATGGATGCACAACATCTCCCTCCCCGGGCTCTGTTATTGGCACAAGGGCCACAACGACTGAAGAGAGTGTGGCAGGAGCATTGTAAGGGGTAGTTCGCGAGATGGTCCATAGACGATCAACAAATTATGGCTATGCCGGATATCGGAACGGGTCGATTTGAATGGCTTTTGTTGCCCTCTCTGTGGGATGTGCTCACTCTTGCAAAGCCCAAAAGCGAGCACTACCACCGCAGAGTTAACTGTCAGCTGGAACATGGCCCACACCGATATTTGAAGGCACACATCTCTACCAAGAAACGAAGAGCCATAGCTGCAATGAAAACAGGATCCCACCATCTCAGAATTGAGACAGGCCACTGGGGTACGGATGGAGGGCAGAGAATCCCTCGGCATGAGAGACTATGTCAGTGTTGCCACATGCAGATAGTAGAAGATGAACACCATGCTCTACAGGAGTGTCCGGCATATGCACACATCCGAGCAGCTCATGTCGATCTCAAATGCTCTGAGATAGCAATTCATCAATTGCTGGCTTCGCCAATGGTTGCACGACTTGCATCCTACATTCTACAAGTCTCCACCGTCAGAGAGTCCCTCACAGCACAGGGAATTTGAGCGCCCAGATAGGGAATTTGAACGCCTACTACAAGGGTTTTTCCTCCCACATGGGGGGTTTTTTCGTCCCACTCGTAGAGATATATTGTATAGGGCTTTTGTGGTTTTCTTTTGTGTTTGGATACTATCTGATATATTGTATTGTGATCGTCTCATAGGCCAGTTGGCCTCCATGGACGCTAAAATATACTTCCTTCCTTCCTTCCTTCCTTCCTTCCTTCCTTCCTTCACTTCTCTCTACCCTTTTCCTCTTCCCCTTTTTCCCTTCCCTTTCACTTCTGTCCTCGCCCTTTCCCCTTCTCCTTTTCATAGTGTCCATTTTTTCCTTTCTTTTCCTTTCCCTTTTTCCGTGCTATTTTCCCTTTCCTTTTCCCTCTTCCTTCTTTCCCTTTTACCCATGCCTTTTTGCCTTTCACTTTGCCCTTTTCTCCTTCCTTTTCCTTTGTCCTTTCCTCTTAAGAGATTAGAGCATGGCCAATCATAGTGGTGGGAAGTCGTGCGATAAATCTCGGCCTTCGGATGTAATTAAATGATCTCAACCATCCAAATTAGGGTTTGATTCATGACGTACGCTATAACTTTATAATATAAGATGTTACCAACAATGTTTTGACTTACACGTAATGAGTGATGGTATATAAAGAAATGCTTGAACGAGAAATACTGTTCAGTCATTGCAATTTTCTTTCCAACCTGGTTTGATCTCTGGACTTGAATATCCTGAAGTATAAGCTAGATACATTAAGCTAGTTCATATTGTTTTCCTGATTAATCAGAGACTTATATATGGATCTCTTTCAAATTCTAGTCCAGACTGTCCCTGATCATCTTCCCATAAGTTGTACACAAATTATTTTAGTACTTTAATCCTTCATTCCACCAAACTGCAAACCAGAATCGCCATCAATTGTAGAGATAAAACGCATGAGACTTATCCCAATACTGAAAATCGAGCTATCCGCAAAAACAAACTTGTAGAGAAATTTTGGTTTTATTACTAAGTTAATGGTGCTTCACCTTCCCATTGTTTCAGGGTGTGGTGCAAATATTTCCTATCTAGCCTTTTGAGGGCTTTATAAATAAGGTTGTATACTATACTTATTATCAATACAAGAAATTTATCGCGGGGGCCAAGGCCGCCGCGAACATTTCTTTGTTTCGGCTCAGTACAAAGGCACCTTATGTATAAGATACTTGGTACAAAAGTTATCGTGTCTTGAAGATACCCAGTGAAAAGAACAAATATATTTCTATCAAGTTATTTTTGCATGCAGCATATATCCTATAGCATGATGATCTACTTCAATAAATCAATCAAAAACACCACCTTTCTAAGTGTACATTAATGTAGGTTTTGGAGATAGCAAGTAGAGATGTCCAACTGCTGTTGCTGATTTTTTGTCAATCTGAAACATCTAAAGATTGAACGTAGTATGTACGTCTATAGTTGAGAATTCAGCTGCATTCAATAAGCAATGAATTACATCCATAAAAATTTGTTCATTTTATCATAGGTTTGTGGGTAGGTTTCTGGGTGGTTCTAAAGTTGGCAATCATGAGTTGTCCTTTTTTTCATAATAGGAATGCAATGGATAGTTAAACTCCCTTTCCTTCTGGCAAAGTGGTCCTGAAATGCAGAAAAGAGTAGTTCAAAGCAATTTTTTTTTTTAATCTCTATGGCTCGTTTTGTGGAGCTTATTTATCTAGACTATATCGCAAACCCATAGATAACATATGCCAAAAAGTTATTTGTTTTCTATAATGTCAATCATTGTTTTCTAAAAGGTCCCTTGATCAAAATCATGCTAGAAAATTGTTTAATGCATGAGTGTCTATTTTTTCATATATTTAGAAAGTTATTTAATGCAAGTCGTCTACTTTTTTATATACTTCTTCCCGTGATGCATTAAGCAACATCATCGTTTCTCTTATGGCACTAACAAACCATGTTGGCTTTTTCATGGTACATGGATGCGATAAACGTAACCTTTTGTATTTTATCTTGTGTTGCAACATGTTTTCCTTCTCTTGTCTGAGATTTACACAAATTACAGATTTGTGTAAATTCTTTTTTTTTTATTGAAGGCTTATATATGTATTAATAAAAAGTTATGAGTTTAACAAAAATTACTTTTTGACAGGGAAGTATAACCCTTTAGGTAAGTAGAAAAAGTAGATAGAAAACTTAGAGATAATTGAGATATAGAGATCAGAGTCTGATATAGTGTGTCGGCTTGCCTAAAAGTATGATCTGAGATTGGAGTTGCTTGACTTTCTCCCTCTGCCTCTAACCATGACCGTGAGGGTGCAGAATACACATAGACATGCTTCTGCCATGGCCATATTGAAACGACCTTTACTATCCTTAGCTTGGCAGAGCATGCCTCTTCTTGCGTCTGGGTTCTGATCACAGCAGCATCCGCAGAAATATGGTTCTTCATGGCTATATAGGTCTGGCGGTCCAAAAACCTTGATCCATTGCTGATTGACAGTCGGGTCAATCTCCTTCCACTTAAGCTTGCGCACCAAAACGAAAATAATTCCTGAAATAGCACCAAAGGAGCTGTAAGAGTCAAAAGAATCGAAATGAGTTTTAAGTAGCAGCAATGATCCATTTAATGTCATATTCAATTTGCTTGATTACGGCCTCCGGATGAGTGATTTCACAGTTGAAGATAAAATTGTTTCTGCCCTTTCAAATTCTCCATAAAACAATGTACAGCCTCCAATCATTTGGGTTAATGGGCCAGAAGAAGTCCGACAAGTCGAGGGCGTTGAGATCCAAACCGAGCAGGTTGGAAGCAAGTTCGAGAACCCATTCCGACCACATACATGACCGAAACAAATGCTCCTCATCTTCCCTGTGACTGAGTCATCTTGAGCATACATTAGAATCTGTCATATTAAGCCTGTGCCTTTTAGAATTGGTGGCTAAAGCCTTATGCCAGAGCTGCCACATAAAGGACTTCACTTTAGGAGGGATGGGCTGTTTCCTTAATCCTTTCAGGTTGACGACTGACTTTGGATTGGGTCCATGACCACAAATAAGTGCCACAATCATTTTCAAGAGGATGCCATGGTGGAAGATAGAATGCCAATTACACACAGATCTATTAAGACCCAAATATATTAAGAACCAAATATAACTGCTACGAAGCACAGTGTGATATAGTAGCCCAACAAGAACGACAGTCGTATATCACGTTGATTGCGTCTTGGCGACGATAAATTAGTTTGCCCATGCACCCGAAAAATGATGTTATGCACCTCTGTCATATACCTAAGTAGCAGCTAGATACTGTAAAGAAAGCCATTACATGGTTCAAGAAAAGCTTGAGAAATGGGAGTATCTGCAAGCAATCCCACAAGTGTGGCTGCATATGACCAAGTAGCAACAAAGGCGGGTATAGTAGCAAAGGCGGGGAACCATATCGGCCATGAAGGCAGCTTCAATTCCTGTATTAGCAACAATAACACTAAACATTTTTGAAAGAAGAACTCCAGAGGATGGAAAAAAAGGAGACAACCTAAAATTGCTAGAAAGTTTAGAATCCAGCATGCTTACCTCGATTTATGCGCGATTTCCTCATAATCCAGATGTACAACCAGAGATGTCGCTTTATCTAGGCCGGGGAAACCTCCTTGCACATGCATTTGTTTGTTGAATATGATCTGAGAACTAAGAATGGTATACCTATTGTCTACAAACCTAGAAGTTGTGGGGAAGTTAGAAGCTAGAATGATCAAATCCAGCTTGTTGCCAAACCCAATCAGTCTAAGACCACAACACATTTGCACTGTAGATAAAGGAAAAAAACAAACAAATAAAAGGGGAAGCACCCACATGTACCCGTAGAACCAAGCTCAACAAAAATTCGACCCTGCAAGATTTGAGTTCGGAGCATCCGGAGGCGACATGCCGCCGGCACTTGTGGCAGAACAGAAAAATCTCTCGACCAATTTATCCCTTCACACATTTAATCTGGCAAATCATATCTTCATAGATAATTTTTTCTTGCTTGCCTTTGATTCGAAGGGGTGCAACTAATAATCCTTTATCTCGAGGAAGCACTGTCAGAGCACGAGGATGGAAAGTTGTGGATAAGAACAAAAAACTGTGGCATCCTTGTAATTTTCTCCCTAACTACTTTTTATGAACGGATTGTCGACATTGTTGTGGGTTTTGCTGCACACCTGCAGGGTTCCTGGCGCCTCGATGCCGCTGTTGTTTGATGGCCAGACTTTAGGAATCAATCCTCTTTTGTTTCTTCAAAAAATAGGAAATGGATATTCTGTGAATTCGGCAATTTGCCGTAGCCAAGACCTTGGGTCTCATGTCCATGCCTTTGAGCTGGCGGCTTTCGCTCCCAACCTGATTCACCGCCTATTTGCCCTTTACGCCTAGTCATTTAAGACTCGTCCCCTCCATCTTACTGCGGCTGTTGGCACGGAGTTAGCCAGGGCTTGCTTCTTTGAGTTCCACTGTCCAAATTAAGAACGTTATTAGCCCCGAACTGGAAGAGAAAACCTTGTCCTATTCCACCTTCCCAGATGCCAGTCCAGCGCAGTCAGTGGTGGCGCCTACGATGTTCACTCCTTTAGCTAACCCCATTCTTCCTGTTCTGATACCTATCATCACCTCTTGGTTGTTCATCAACCATACATAGTGGTACTGGATTGAGGCTTGTAAATGCCCATCTCTTCTACTTCTTATACATAAGCGATCAGGAGGGCATTTCGAGACGAAAATTTTCAATCAAGATTGTAAGAGAAAAGGATGTACTTGAAAAGGCCTAAGTTTTCGTTCCTGTTTTAGAAAAAAAAATAATTAAAAAAAAAAACGTTATTTGTACGCCGCCATATAAGATAATAAATCGACTTAATCACAAAATTTCTCTCTTGCCTAGAATGTAATGCATTGCTCAAAGATGTATCATTCTAGATGGAAAGGATAAATGCATATATATCCCCGAGTTTTATAAACCATGTTTTAATAGCCCATCCTCCAGCAGTGGAGTCTAATTTTGATGTGTTCTCAAATAGTCTGTCTGTTCTACAACTTTTCCCATCTTCCTTTCTCCTATATAAGTCCACATCAAACCTCAATTCTTCCCTAAGTCTTTCCCCTTCATTTCTTCTTTTCTTATCTTTCTTTGTTGGCTCCAGAACTTGTTCCCCTATTTCTTGTGCAGAGGTTTTGTTCTCTGCATTATCCTCAGCACTTTGTTCTGTCTCATCAAAGGTCTTGTTTTCTAGATCATTCTCAAAAACCTGTTCTGTCTCATTAATGATCCTTTCCTTCTATTCCTTGTCTTCATCCAGGTCAATGTTTACCTTTGTTTCTGATGTCTTCTTTTCTGTACTCTTCTCAACTTTTCTTTCAGCTCCATCCTTTTCATCATGACCTTTATCTGTTTCATAGATCAACTTGGGTTTATACAATTGATTTTCTACAAATGTAACATCCCTGCTTATTAGAATATTTCTTTTTTCTGGATTGTACATTCTATATCCCTTAGAGTTCTCATCATATCCAACCAAATAGCTTATAGTTGATCTATTATCTAATTTCTGCCTTAGCTCTTCAGGGACATGAGTATATCCTAGGCAACCATATGCCTTATATTTTTCATAGCTAGATTCCTTCCCTGACTACAGCTGTTCTGGAGTTTTTCCATTTATGGCCTTTGAAGGCAAAATATTATGCATTTCCACAGCTGTTTTTACAGCCTCTTCCTAAAGAAAATTAGGAAGCCCAGCATGCTTAAGCATGGATCTAGTTGCATTTAAAAATGTTTTGTTCATTCTTTCTGCCACTCCATTCTGTTGTGGTGTGTAGCTACATGTGTACTGTCTCTTAATTCCTTTCTTTATGCAATAACTTGCAAATTTGGAAGACATGTACTCACCTCCTCTATCAGAATGAACACATTTGATTTTCCTTCCAGTTGAACACTCCACTTCTGCAGCAAATCTTTTAAATGCTTCAAAAGCTAGATCCTTGGTTTTGAGGCAAAATACTCTAGTTTTCCTGCTAAGATCATCCACAAATGTTATGAAGTAACGTTTACCAGAAATACCTGTAACATTTAATGGTCCACAAACATCAATGTGAATCAATTCCAGAATTTCTTTTGTGTTCCTTTTTGCCTTTGCAAATGGTAGTCTGCTATGTTTTCCCAGCATGCATCCTTTGCACACAAAATCAATTTTCTTGCTGTCTGATGAATTCAACCATCCTTGTCTGATCATCATTTCTATATTTTTTATGTTTGTATGGCCAAGTCTCTCATGCCATAATTCAATATTTGGTTCAGTTGTCAAATTTACACTTCCAAAACAGTTAGGACTGATTCCAAATAGGTTTCCAACACGTTTTCCTAAAAATCTCAATTCATTGCCTTCAAAAATTTTACAATGCATTTGTTCAAAAACAACTTTGAATCCCATGTCAACCAATTGAGCAATGGAAATCAAATTCCTTACTAAGCTAGGTACACAAAGTACATTCTGCAAATTTACTCTTCTTCCCCTTAAGTCAAATATTCTAACACTCCTACATCTTCAACCCTTTGCAAATTTCCATTTCCCATTTGAATATGTCCACCTCCATTTCCTTTGCAATCCTTCAAGATTTTGGTTGAGCATGCAATGGTTTTCTCAGCTCCACTATCTAGAATTAGAATATCATCACTATTAGTTCTCTTTTCACAAGATAAACAAGCTGACTTACTTACCTCTTCTTCTTCATCTCCAGTTTCTTCTTCTAGAGGAATTTCTTCTGTTATATGAGCTTCTGAGTTTGATCTTCTGCCTCTTCCTCTCCCCCTGCCTCTGAAACGTTGATTTCCCCTTCCTCCTTTATTTTTGTTCCTAATGTTGTCCTTTGGGGATGGACAGTTTGATTGATAGTGACCTCTTCCCCCACAATTGTAGCAATTTATATCTTTTTGATACTTTTGGACAATTAATTTTCAAGTGACTATATTCATTACAACCAAAGCATGGCCCAATCCTGCCTCCTTGACGAGCTTCAGATTTTCCCTTCCCCTTTGCCATTAGGATTTGTGTTGCGTCTTCTTCCTCTAATACCCTGTTTTGCTCAAGCTCAGTTTTGAGCATTCTTTCAGCTTCATATCTTGTTCTTGCAATGGTCCTAATGAATATTGATATGTTTCCCAGACTTGCAACTACCCTAGAGATAGCCAGCACTTGTTGTTGCTGGGAGTAAATCACTCCATCCCCCTTCAAGTCAGCTATTATACTGTCAAAGTTTTGAAGAAAATCATTCACATTGTCCTTTTCATGAAATTTCAGTCTTCTCAATTCATTTTCCAGTAAGTCAATTTGAGAAGATGTCTTAGCTTCATATGTTTCCAGCATATAGTTCCACATTTCTCTTGGTGTCATTCCTCTTAATTTCAAGACAATTCCAGAACTCACTTTGCTCATTATGATCCCTTGAGCCTCACGAATCTTTGCACTGTCAGCCACCACAACTACTCCACAAGTTGCACTTACTTCACCTGCAGCACCTTGCTCTTCATGTGAAGAAGAGCTTCCTTCATTTACCTCAGCTACCAATCTCCTCCTGGAGTTTAACATACTGGTTTCTCCTTCAGGTTGTTCAACATGCCTAAAAACCCTAATCAAGTGATGAAGCTGATAAGCCATGAAGCAGATTAAGGCTTTGTTGCCTTCGGTGCCGAACGTCTGCCTCTCACACATACGTGCAATGCAAAAACGGAGATTGATCCACCTTCCACCCTACTCCTATAAGGTCTAAGCTGTCACTTGTTAGAAGCCGAAAAGTCCACAGCAGACCATTCTAACATCTAGGCCTTCTCTACGTCACTCCTCCATCATCCCAAGTGTTGCCCCATGAAGGCAACCCAAAAAATTGGGCCAGCAATAGTGGCATTTTCTCTATTCATCTAATGTGCCCATATAAGCCACATCTAAATCATTTTCTTGGCTTTACTTGTTCGTTGTATTGCGATTCGGTATTGGAGGTGGTATGCTCCAGTTCTTTACCAATACTTATTTGATGGGGGGTTTCGGCCAGACATCTTTCAAGTTTTTAGCAGGCATCCTGATAGCTTCCAATTTGCTTTTCTTTTAATAGGTGTAGATGTATTTGCTCTTCGCTTTTCCACGAATTCAAACTGGATGCTTATTGATTTGTGAGTTGAGTATGGATGTGAACACTGAACATGAGGAAATGATGACACCGTATTTGAAATCCACCTGTTGAGGGCGTTGAAGCCCGCATCTAACCTCTCAGGCTTCGAGCTTTTTATCATTTCTCTTTGTAGAACCTTTATTTTATTTTATTTTGTTGCAGAAACAAATGAGCGCTTCCCTGATTTGTTGAAGAGTTCCTTAGCTCGCAGTCTGCACTTCTATGTGTAACAATATCACAACCAGAGATACTAAAAGTAGCGATAAAGAGTGTAACAATATCACAACCAGAGATATTAAAAGTAGCGATAAAGAAGGAAAACCCATGTATGATGATTCCTTATAGCCTGTGTGATTGGCAGACCAACACCCTGAAGATAACCAAGCCAAGTGGCATTATATATATGTCCAGATAGAACAGATCGCATGTACAAACTTAGTAGTATCTAACAGATCGAAGGTATTCTCATCTTTGACAATCTTAAACACAAAAGACAGGCATTGTGTTGAGATCGAATGCCATATTAATTATGATTATCAGAATAACAGGGATACAAGGTCCCAACAAAAGTTCAACAACACCAACAGAAGATCACAGAAGATCGGCAAAGGATATTTCACAATAGCACATTAGCAATTGAACGTTACAGCCATAGAAACAATGCACAACTATTATTAATATCTCCTCTTTATAATCATAATACACAGCAAAATTTTGCTGGTGTAACACACAAAAATTTATCCCAAAAAACAAACCAATCAAGAATGAGAAGCTAAATCCTGGGCTTTAGAGATAACAGAGGAGCCAGACTTAGTAGCCAAGTCCTTGACATGGCCAGCGGTATCGAAGAGCTGGGTTTTGCCAGAATCAACCTGGTGAGCTCCAAGGGGATGTCTGCCTTTGAAATAACTGTAGGACCAAGAGAGGGCAGAAGTGAGGGCAACAAAGGCAGCCTCAGCAGACAAGAAGCCTCCTGTAAGCATGAAAGCAAGGATGCCAAGGGGGACAAGCACAGGGCTCAGAAGCAAAAACATGGGTGTGGCAAGGAGGAGTGTAAGTGCAGATGCAGAAAGCATTACGCCAACTATGGCAACTATTGCCACCAGGCCTGCAGAGAAGATGACCATTTTCAGAACTTGTGTGGAACTTGTGTGGGAGGCCACCTTGTGCCCCATGCTCTTGGCTTGCTCTTGCCCTCTTCCTCCTGCCTCTCTTGCTGCCTCCATCTTACTTTGTCAAACCTACAGCCTTTTCATGCCTTTTATGCACTTGTGTTTTGCATGCATATTCTGTGCCACTGAATTTCATCCACATGTGCATACTTCAGCCCTTGCATATCAGGAAACTTTTTGTACCATTGGAAGTGCAACTACTTGGCTTCACATTCCAGCTTTAGGTAAGTGTTTCCTTACCCAAATCCTGTAACTCTTATAGTGAGTGCAGATATGTGTCCATCTGCCAGTCCCATTAGTGAACTCTAAAGTTATCCACTTCTAACATTCAAATCCCATAATAAGTTGTTATTACTAATAAGATGTTCTATTACTGTAACATGCACAAGTTTTATATATACCACAGTTTGCAGAGTTTATTGAGATTAGTTTGCCTTTGATGTAAATAGAATGGATCAAATTAGTAACAAATAGTAAGCAATGCCGTGTTGACCAATTAATCAAGTGGCTGAAAGAAGTTTGATAGTTCTTAGCATCACCCAATTCATTTGGGAATTTAAATTCAAAATAAAAAACAATTTGACCTATCGAGATTCTACAAAGAATCTAACTTCCAACAATCTATGTGTTCTACTTTGGATTTCAATTATCATCTTCCCACGGGAGAACTAAATCTTTTCGATATGGTCCATGTCATGAATGTCCTTTGCATATTTTTTTGAGTTGTGTAGGAGAATTTTGTAGAAAATATTCCCTGTTAGCCAAAGGAATGCTACCTTTAGGGAGAATATTCAATATTTGTATTGGTTCTATACGGCATGATATGGAATGTTCATGTCATCCCCTAAAACCTTGTTCTACCTACTAAGAGCTCATCACTAAGGTTCCTATTTGTGAGATCAAGACGTCTTGAAACTTTAATACTCTGGGCAAAAAAAACAAGGTTTCTCTTTATGAGATTAGGAAGTCCTGAATCTTCGATACCGGCCATGAACATTTCCTCTCTACCAACTCACTTTCAGTCAGGATACCAACTCTCCAAATATATGAGAGTATGAATTCTTTATATTATTAATTGGATTCACTTCAAGAAATTTGAGGGCAGGTGGCTCTTACATTTTCTTGTCCTTGTGTATTACTATTTAAGATTTGGACTACAATTTGTGAGATTACATTTTTTATCTCTTTCTTATGCTCTTTGAAGAAATTCCTCAACCAATTCATGCACATTCCTCTGAAACAAATAAGAGGTGAAAGAATTCAACATATACGTAGACAAAGTTGTTCATCAAGGTTGAAAACCATCACTTTGATGGATTATACATTGATCTGTTCGTGTAAAAGAATGTGGACTTTTACATTTTCTTGTGCTTATGTATTATTATTTAAGTTTTGGACTAAAATTTGTGAGATTACATTTTTTAGCCTGAATTACTTGCCATTTTCTTATGCTTTTCGAAGAAAATCCTCAGCCAATTGATGCACACATTCCTCTGAACAGATAAGAGGTGAAAGAATTCAACATATATGTAAAATGTTGTACATTAGAGTTGATAAAACCATCACTTTGATGGATTATACATTGATGTGCTCATGTAGATGAATGCGGACCCTTTGAAATTGTGGCTGTAAATCAAAACTGTTCGATTGAACTATTCCAAGCTCTTAGTGCCATTGTTAATAGGTTCGGGCTCAACTGGCACATAACCTGCTCCAGGAGCTGGCTTGACATAACGGCCCAAAGCCTTTTGCTTATATCTGCTCCGCATCCTTGCAAGTCTCTCTCTATTTTTCTGTTTCCGTTCCAGCTTCAATTTGTATCTCTCCTGTCTCTCTCTTTCCAATATACCTTGCCAAAAAACCTCTCCAGTTTGTGGCCATAACCATCTCTCATTTGAGCGGTCAGCATCTGCTTTCTCTGCCATATCTTCATCCATACCCTTCAAAATGTTGATGCCAAACCATTTTATCCACATGTGACCTCGTCGAGTTCTTAATGGGTGTTGCTCATTTGTCAGACCTGTATTTGAATCTATAAGAATTAATTTTCTGGCGCTGTGATAAGCCCAAATGTTTACTAAGGTGTCCAGAAGTCTGCAATAACAGTGTTGAGTCTGAAATACCAAAAATAATGTTATATAACAATCGATATGTTCACAACTTCTATTCAAAGAAGAAGGTGCTTATTATCCCACTTAGGTATGCTCTACGATATATTGTTTACCTCTAAAGTAGAACTTGCCAAAGGGCATCTTCCATTGTCATGATGCTCGCGATAATAAAGGGCATCCAAGGCATCAATAAACATCCTGAAATGTCAAAAGTGTGAGTATCTTTATATAATGTGTAAGAAGGAAACTTTGAAGTCCCACCCTACTATATCTGGTGGTCAACTCAGCTTTTGCTTGCATTAAAAGGGAAATACCTTGAAAAAAGAACAAATTCCATAAAGGAGGAAGTAGGCATAACCCAGCAATGCATACTGGACCAACTATAACCTCTAGAGGGCATAGGGGGCAGTTCATCCCAGCTATCAGGCAAGTCGTACATTTCTTTAAAAGCTTCCAGAAAGATGGACCTGCGAAATTACCACAATTTTTTACATCACCAATTGGCTGGCAATTAACATGGGTCCACACCCAAGATAATACAGGATTTTCTAAAAAAAACTTATGAACATCATTAACCTGCAGTTTCCACCATTACGAGCATCACAAAATGACCAGAAAATGTCATCCTCACTTTCCCCATTATTGTCCATGTTGATAGGTGCCCAAAAATAAACAGCATCCCCATCTCTCCCAGTCTTTAACAAGTCAACAAGAACTTCTTCTGCTTTAACAGATAAAGCAACCTGTAAAACACACATTCAATAACAGCAGAAGTGATGGTGCATAAAAGATTGGATAACAAACGTAGCATACATTTCTTCCTGCTGCCAGCCATGGTTGAAAACCTATCCATGAATTTTTGTGCACACGGTCTAGACGGTTCCCAATTGCTAAAAATGCTCCAAATTCACAAAAGACGTCCCGGTAATATGAACTATTGAGAAGTGGAAGACGTACTGCAGCATCCACATCATCGAACTTGGGTCTCCTTCCTCTTGGAGACTGCAAATCAGAATGCCAACAGATTATTACTTTCTTTCGCTGAGGGCCGACATTGATAATGATTTCTAAAGGTATGCTATCAGCTACAACATGCCACTCTTATGTCATGAATGGCATAGCAAAAACACAACTATCTTCAATCAAGATCGTTTTTTCAGCTCCCAGTCAATGTAGTTTATATCTGATACCCCAACAAGTTGATGAGGCAAATATTAAGGTAGTGTAGTGACAAATGCAGTTTTAGAACACAAGTCTGAGCTGTGCAACTCATCACTGTAGTTGATATCCAATACCCCAAACCTAACGAGGCACACATTAAGGTAACCTAGTGACGAATGCAGTTTCTGTGCATGTTTATCTGCGACCTGTCACTGTAGCTTATATCCAATACCCAACAAATTGATGCAGCAAAGATGGCATCACATGAAAAATCTATGCCGGTTTCTGAGATTTGACAAATACATGTCAGCTTTTTATAACCAGATGAGTCTTGCTTCATATTTTCCATAGAGAGCGTGTATCTCTATCCACATTGTCAAGTAATAATTTTTTCCAGACCAAGGCAAAACTGGGTTTTTGATATCTGATCCAAAAGTGAACTTAGACATGAGGATAATGCACACAGAAGGACCAGAAATTTCTTATGATCCAATTTCTGCACTCATGTTCTACACCCTAGAAAAACAAGGGGCATGTTGATGTTTTTGAGAACAAATGTAGTTCCCAAATGCCATATTTAAAGTGCACTGTTTTATACATGTATACAATCCTTCAAATATGTGGGCCAATATTGATAACAACATAAACTAAACCTGTAATTTAGGTTTAACAATGTGTGTAGAAGACAATTACCAAGCTAAGGCCACGATAAAGGAGATTGTTCTGATGTAAGAATGGCCAAGCACCAGGTCCAAGATATGGCTCGTATATACATAAGGGCTGGCCCGTGCGCTCTAGCTCACCATCTTCTCTTTCACGAAGCTCGGTTTTCTCTTTCTCAGCCCTTTTCACTCCACGATTAACATCTTCAAAATTTCCTTGTACTTGTTCCTTTCTTTCCTCTAGCTATAAAGTGCAAAAAATTTGTTAGCTTTATTGACTGCAGCATTATAAAATAAAAATGGACAAACTGATAACCCACTTCTTCTTCTTCAACACGGTCTAATTCATCAAGCATTTCAATGGCGATTTCTTCATCCATTTCCTCTTCCCACGCATCTTCATATTCTTTGGCTGACATGGCAGTCCCATCGCTGTCAGCATTGTTAGAACTTGCATTCCACATTTCCATCTCAAGCTGAAAATTTAAACGATCGCCCTCGTTGACATCCTTGGACTGGAAGATATCCCAGTCCCAACCAATCCTCATTGGTGCCAGAGTTTCATCAATGGGCTTGGGTAGTGATACCTCAGAAGGGAACTGCAAAATACTTTCAAGCAGTTCACTATACCCAACTATAGCTTCAAATGCCAACATGTTCCTAGCATAAATTCTACCCGCCGAGGCAACTGCATCCAATGTGCCTGGTTTATGCTTCTCTGATAAAATCTGACCCAGAAATTCATAATCTTCTGGAGGAAAGAGTAGCCCATTGACTCCATCTGTAATCTGAAATAATGGGACTCGTCAATCTTCAATATGCAATAAAATGATATATCTGCTCAAAGAAAACATGAAAATCCTCACATGTTTCTCAATGATTTTAAAAGATGGGACAACAATAGGCTGCCCAAAGCTCATTGCTCGGACAAGAATGGGTGGAAAACTTGTTTCCTCGTTCACTGATGCATAGACTACCATGTCAGCAACCCACAAAAACTTATTCACATCCTCATTGATGCCCACATGTTGCACAGAACCATTCCATAAGCCAAAATGAGCTGCCATTGTCTGAAAGCAAGTAATAGCCATATTAAACGAAACTAAAAAAAGTAATAGACCCATTTATCCCTTCAATATATACATAGAGATTGATGGCAACATCAACCATATACAGAACTATATGTGTTACTTTCACATACCATATTGCTAAAATGCCACACATAAGTTGCTTCTATTGGCCATCTAAAATCTTCAAACATGAATCTGTCCATTTGTTTTAGTAATAATAAGGTAACTTACCTTCAAAGCAACATCATAACCATTTCTGGAGCTTCCATGACCAAGAACAAATATCTTGAACCTGCCACGTTTGTCAACTGATCCTATTCGAGCTTTTGATGTTGCCTCATATACTGCACGCATGACCATGGCATGCGCTTTCCATGTTCCTTTTACAGTCATAGAACTTCCTGCTACTAGAATAACAAAGTCCCCTGTGCTTAAATTGAGATCGGCACGAAGAAGGATTCTTTCTTGCTGACGCATATATTGTTCCGTCTCCCAGACTTCAATAGGTGATCCAGGTATCACGTGAAAATTTCCTGTGTCGAATTGACCATATGCATTCTGTTGAGAAGCACATGCAATGAAGCGACAAATATGTAACATACATCCATCCAACCATGTAGTGAGTACAAGACAGCAATATGAGTACCTGTAATGCGTCAGTAGGAAAAATTACTGCATCTGCACGCTCAAAAGCATGCATCCAGTCCCTACTGACTTTAGTAGACACATCCGCACTCAGATATTTGAGCATAGAACTGTCTTGTATAATCCATAGTACAGGCATGGCTTTAAAAGGATCCTGCATTAGACTGTCAAGAAAACTATCATACAAAGCAAAGGGTAGAAAATAAGAGGCCAGACTGTAAAACGTTGAAAAGGGGAAAGCACAATATCTATTCTAGCAAGGCAGCCTCACCTTGAAATTGCCCATTTCGAGAACTGTGAAATTGCAATAACTCCATCAAACCTGCAATTCCACTCTCAAAATCATGTATTTATAAAATTTTGTTTGCATCAAAGTTCAAACACCCGCAAAAATATATGTTCTGGCACAGTCAAGCCTTTTCCATGAAAACATATTATCAGTAGACAACTTTAGAACCTCACATGAACCAAATACAAAAATCTCAGAGCGCAAGTTACCCACTTTGACCAATCAACTAGTGGCCCCCGTATAAAATGGAATTCCACAATATTCACAACAATATCCATCTTTTCCCAAGTAGGTCGTAAAGATCCACCCCGCATGGCATAGACCTGAAGTAACAGCGCACCACAATCAAAGCAAGCAAACATTAAAAATACCTTGAAACTTGAATTACAAAACTAATGTAACTTTACAAAACTATAGAATGCATCTATGCCATACCACAAGGTTGTAGTCTAGGGCCTGATACGCCTTTGCCAGCGTTAACAATAACAAAGAATCTGGACCAACCCCAACATGTGGGCAGACCTGCATACAGATAAATTCAAGGTCTTTAGCTATTATGGCTCATCAAAAAGCAAGCTAAGTAATGTATTCCGCTCTCCTAAGGATTTGGAAATTAAAGCCAATCGAGACATCAACTTTCTAAAGCATTCCTTATTAACATTATAACGAACTTGTAAAATACCAGGGCCAGTTGAGGACGACGAATAGAGTGCCATTTCTTTTGTCGGAGCTGTTCCACCTTCAATCTTTGTCGTAGCCTAGACAACCTATCACTTGGCTTCCGGTATAAATATTGCGAACCATCTACATCTGTCCAACTCAGGGACTGCTCCGAAGTTGCATTTGATAACGTATTTTCAAGCTCTGTATGTTTCGACACATTGACAAAGGAACCTTGCATAACCACTATTGCCACGAAACATAGCACAATCACCATAAATATAACCCTATACAAGATTGATTTGCCACCACAGGAAAAACATTCTGCTTTGTTTGCCCTGGCATTATTTCTACCATTCAGAACAAATTGCATCATATTACGGTTGCCATTCGTCCGATGGCCATCGCCATGACCTCCAAAACTTCCAGTTTGAAGCCGACCAGCTGAAATGGGCAAACGCTTAGAAGGATTTCCATAGCCCCTGGAACTTAGATCCATCCCAGAATGCAGCTTAATAGATGCATGAAAGTCGAGCTCTAATCAAAATGCCTGTTTCTGCAGTAGTGCCTGATATTGCTCCTTTGGATCTGCTTAAAATCAGTGGAAAGTGCAATGGAGGAGATACGGTGTTGGAATTGAAGAATTGGGAGAAAAACGGAAGCCATAGATCGGCATCATATTGCACATCTGAGAATTGATTCCACCACTTTGGATTGGATGCGAACTTTTCCTTCAGTTCCGAGCTTGGCAGAGGAAATTGTGTAACTAGAGTATTGTCCTACGTGTCTTTTTTGGTTTACTACGTGCGCAATGAATATTGCTATTTAATGGTATCTTTCTCATTTTTGGGTTGCTAGGGCATTGATGCGTCGATTGGGAATATTCCGATGTATATTCTATAAGATTGTAATTTTTGCCTTGCGCGTTTGTGAAAGGGTCTGAAAAAATACATGCCTATGAATGCCAAGGTTTTTCCCTCGAAAACCATTCGGGGCGAGGGTTTTTAATCGTAACAGTATGCTGGCTGTTCTCTTTTTTGGGTCCCATAGGCCAATTGGTCTTCGGCGACAATAAAAATACATTTATTTATTCATTCATTTGACACGTGTAATGTGTTACAACTGCATGATGTTTACTTCCGATACAGTCAACAGTATGCAAAAATCTTAGAGAGAAGATGTTGCAGTTCTGTGTAGAGTAAGTTGAGGGGTGCAGTAGTCATGCTTATGATCCCTAGTCCTTATTTATATATTTGTTCAATAGTATCATAATGCTTTGAGATGTGATGCATCGATGGAGCTTGTGTTAGTCCTCAAATGTTGTACTTGCTTGCTGAAGCTGCCAAATGTATATGGAGTAGGCAGATGAAGTGCTTGATGGTTTATGGAAATATATAAGAAGGAATACTTGGAGCAGCATACGGAGAAATCAATATGCAGTCCTTTCAAAGTTACCTATTGTATTCTGAAGTTTACACCTACTAGAAACATCATTAGAATTCACAAAAGGGGATCAATAATAACATATTGTCCCCAGTACATACTTTGACTATCCAACAAAAATTTTAGTTTCAACTCTGGTGATACTTTGTAGTCAGAAAGTTAGATTGAGAAAGCAAGCAAAAAGGATTACCAAAAAACAATTGACACTGCCATGACCAACATCCGGAAGAGTAAAAACTTGCACAATTTTCTGGTAAGAATCGCTCAAAGATGAATGCTAAGTCATGGTTGGATGGAATGTAAGAGTCGGGTAACTCTTATGAAATGATAGATAAGAACATAGGAAAGGTGGCTACCACCAAGCTTACAGGCCCAACTCGAATTTGGTGGAAGGGGTATACAAAGGCCAATGGTTTCACTAGAGCAAACGTAAGTCCAAAAGGCTTGCAAGAGCTTTAAAGCCCATTATGTACCCCGTGCATACGAGTGTCAACAGATTCAGACGTTTTACAGGTTGGAGCAAAAAACCATGTCTGCCATTGCCCATATTGAGGAGTTTCTATTGACCCCATCTATACGTGCTCAACATTACTGAAAGGTGGGCATCTTCTAGCATATTTTAAGTATATCTAATGATTTAAAGGCTACAATTACTGGTTTGGCGGTGAAAAACTTTTGTGTATTTTTCCATGTGATTATGGGTCTAAGATTTTTAGCCTTTTGAACAGTAAAAAAACCCGGGAACAACTAGCATAGGCAACAATCAACTAGCAGTCCAAGCTACATCGGTCAATCCCTCAATAGCCTTATCATTCTGTACAATTAATCGAGCAAATCAAAAGACAGTGCATCAAATTGTGGTCTAAAGTCTATTGACTTTTAATCTCTAAGGTCATTTTTCCATGGAAAAATCTCAGAAGTCTAACAATCTATTGCTAAAAGACTTATACACATGCATATGTTCAGAGTCATAGAACCTAGAGTTTCTGAATGTTCTATATTTAAGAACATTGTGTAGATCTAACACATGTTCTTATTTCCTTTGCAACGACACTTGTTTCAGAAATCTGTTGATGCTGCATAACTCATTTTTCTAATTACTAAGGGTTCCACCCTTGCACACATTTTCTAACCTTTTAATCACAAGGATGTATCTTTTTCTTTAAAAGAAATCAGTGCCATTTTCAGCTGCCCAAAAGTCTAAGACATCTGCTATATACACCTAAGAACAATAGTTAAAGCTCATATACATTAAATCATGTATATGGTCAATCTGTAACAAAGAACTGTTGTATTACATATTTATGATGTCATCTTACATCCTTTCACATATTCCGCAGTCAAAGCACATCCCAAAATTTAATGTACAGACCTAGACCTAGACGTGATATTTTCCTTTAGCATTTGGTATTTTCAGTTACCGCATTATATCTAATGCTTGAAAGTAGAGTACCTGAATATTGTGATCAAACCTGATCATTATCAGCTAGATCCCTTGTAGAAACATCAACTTTTCTTATGCTTAATAATTAACTTGATAGAGACCATAACACCCAGTTTTGGCCATAATAAATTGCAATTTAAAGTCTCGAAAAACTTGCAATCAACCAGCTTGTATTAGCAGTTACATCCACGAGCTTTTTTCCTTGATCCATACATCCGTTTGAGCTAAAACACACCATAACAAAGAAAATGAGCACAATGGGAGAAGAAATACCAATGCACTGCGGCCAACCATGTAAAACATTAGCGATAATCTCTGTAATGAATTGGGTAATTCTTGGCTTATCACAAGACACCCATTGTACCTTTGCTCTTGATTAGTAAAAGCCTACTAAGAATGCATAAATCAAAGGAAAAAGCTTTATCCAAGATCTTACACATTTGTTACCATTTTTTCCAAATTGAAACTTGGACTTTTAGATAAAACTTAGCTTACAAAGCCCTCTTAAGTGGGTTGATGTAACATTCAATCCATTATATCATAAAATAAACCAAGAAGCCTAATGCCACTTGCATAGATCAGATTACCTTAGTTTGTCCCTATTACTATCATTTCAAGGTCTTAATCAGCACCTAAATTTTCATAGTGATCTTAGCACATCCTCGCTACATTAGATTTAAGTAGGTGGTAGTTTAACCTAGCCCTCCCTAGGCCATTCCTTAAAATAGCAAATCTTATTTTTGAATACATTAGTTAAGAAACAAATGAAAATTATTGGATCCAGCTAGCATTTCTCATTGGGCATAAAATGCAAAGCATCCGTGGCTAATGTAATATGGCCATAGGCTCTTATTATTATCTCCGCTGCGTTAAATGTAGAAAAATAGATCATGAAGGCATACTTGAAGTTCCTCATTTTGCATCTACATCCTTAACAAGTTGTGTCTCTTGGACATATTGCCTGTATATGCATTTCCTTTGTGACAATCTTAATCCGCTATTGAAGCCTTCGCCTCCTTTTGCTATATAACCTGTATTGTGCTTACTACAAGCTCTCTTGGCCTCATAGCCACTATATCCATCTCTCTTACCGCTGCAACAAATTGGCTCTGCAACGTCTCCTCTTCTTCTCAGTTATGATCTATCTAAGAAAAGATTTTCTCTCCCTGGATCTTGCCGACACGTCTCAAGTGATGCATAGGTCGCATGCATAGGTTGCGGTAGTCCATGAATAACACAAACAATTTCGAAAATGGATTTTGCCCTAAATGTGCATACATTGAATTTTGCACCTGGCTTTTTCTTCTGCAATTACTTCTTCTTCCCTTAGAAGAATCTGGAAAATGAGTTATACCCTACTCAAATTTGCATGTATTTGATTATTCCATATAATCATTAAAAGTGCACCATGCCAGCAAAATGTCTCTCAACATTTAATTTTGCTAAATAGGTCCAGATATTCTCCCATTTTCAGTGAGCAATCAACAAATTTGAGTATAGTATATTTATTATTTAGGTCCACCACTCATTTAATTTTGAAACAGACCTTTGGTGTATTTTCCCTAATAAAGCCGAATAATTGGCTAACCCAACAAGCAGGATGGGCATGCTCTATGCTTTGTTACAAAGCTAAGCATCTTTTTTCCATTTCTTAACTCATGTAAAAATATGCCACAGTGTTTGGCTATGTTCTTTGACAAATCCCCTAGCATACAGCTTATATTAGTTGTGATCTAGCAATGTTAGTACATATGCTAGTATATGAAAAATGAAAGTTTATATATAATGTCCTTTCGACATTCTTCTTTAGTATATATTTGTCTATGGGCATATAGTGCCCTACTAAATTGATTTAAAGATCCTTAACCGGCAGTTCCTCGACTACTTTAGATCTTAGCCGTTAGATTGAGATTAGTTATTAGCCGTAACAGCTCATATTCAGCCTGTTTATCTTGATAAACCATCTGCTTGCCTGTTTATCTTGATAAACCGTCCACCAAGCATCTCGACTCTCAAATATCTCAAATAAGACAAAGTTCGTGCCATCTTGAAGGCTTTGCTTAAATCGGAGCTCGAGCTCCGCCTACCGCCTTGGAGGTCTTGGAGCTCTAGCCTTGCAATCTTGAAGGCTTCTTAAATCGAGCTTAAATCAATCTTTGCGGAATCATTTTAAATCTTAAATCCTTGCTTGAATCACCGCTTCGCCACCCAAATCGGAGCTCCTTTCTTTGAATCGGCCGATGCAAATTTTCTTTAAATCGAGCTTCCTTTCTTTAAATCACGATGCAAATTTTCTTTGCCACTGCTAAAGCGGGCCTCGGACCCTGCCGGGTTAGTATCAAACCCCTTTCATTATTTAAGGAAATAAATGGGCTCGCCCCCGCTTCGCCCATTTATTTGCCGTAATGGGCTCTAAAGGGGGTTTAACCCCTTCTTCCCAATAGGTTGGGTTTGATTCATGCAGGTTATTCCAGGCATATGCCCTTGGTTCGGGAAATTCCCCGGAACCATAGCAACCTACCGTGCAAAATTCAAAAAAAGCATGTTGAGAAAAAGTTAACCGGTTCTGTCCCCGTACAAAAATGTCACTTTTTAGGAAAAAGTCTGGTCTAGAAAAAAAGAGGGGGAAATTTTTCAACGTGTCATTTTACTTGCCGGATATTTCTCTAATACCCATTTCGAATTTTCCTTTCTTGTTTAGGTTTAGGGTTACATGCAGTTTTAGGCGCCATCGTTTACTAGAAGAGAGGTAGCGTTTACAAGAGAAGAGGCCAGCGAGGAGCAGATTTGGCTGCGTGGATCTGTCCAAGCAGATTTGGCTGCATCGATTCTCCCAAGGCATGAGGTAGGAGAAAACAGATCGATCATCCCAAGGCATGAGGTCGGAGAAAACAGATTTGGCCGCTGCTCGTGGATCTCCTCAAGGCTTTGCCCATTGCATTTTTATGGCTTTGCTTGCAGTATCACAACACCATCAGGCTGGATATGGATGATTTGGTGGAAACGGATTCTAATACCAAATATAAGCTTCCGCTTCATATTTTCCTTCTTTTTCTAGCTCATGCAGCTCCAGCAAAGAAGCCCAGCGTACCCATCAAGGTAAGGTTTGTTATGCTGGAGTTTTTTCTCTTTGTTATTTTGTAAGATTTTTTGTTCTTATATTGTTTTTGCTTTAATTGTTGTTGTTAGTACAAGAACAACACGGTTTTTGCTGGCATGCTGGCGTGATAATCTCTGGATAATATGATACTACATTGTATTTTCAGATTGAAATGAAGAGCTTGAACCAGGTTAGTGTGCATTTTTGTTGTACTGTTCTAACATAAAAGCAGGGAAAACGGGGTCTTTCTTTTTTTCACATTGTGGGGATGGCCTTTTTATTATTCATAGAACAGAAATCACTAAGTTGTTTGTCAGGATATTGTGTGAATCTTAATACAAAATGCTTCTAAATCCTAATGCAGATGGCTTTTACTTCTTTAGGTTGCTTAATGGCTCCTCGAAAGACGCCAGACCTAATATTTTACAAGTGGTTGGACCAACAGGAGGTTGAAGTGAGTAAAATGAAAGGGATCAGCATGTTGAGCATAGACATGAAGATTGAACTTGATCTGGATTACTAAGTTTCATGTAAACTTGTTTTCTTTTCTATCATATATATTTATTGTTTGTTATATAGAAGCTTTGTAATATTTTACAAGGTGCCAGTGCCACTGTTTTGTTGTTCAGATATCAACTGGAGCTGCCATTGTTTTGTTGTTCCAGTTATCCACTTACAATGGCTAATTTAACGTCTTGTTATGTATTGAAAACTTGCCTGGTGACTTGCAACTTATAGGAAATTGTAGGTAAGATTTTAATTTGTAAGAAATTTGCTGGTTGTTTTTAAATTTAGAGGAAATTGTAGGCAACATCTACCTGCTAGCAGGTTCCCCAAAAAAACATAGGAAATTTTCCTTTGGTTAGTAAAAAATTTCCCGAACCAAGCATATGCCTGTTCTGCACTTCTTAACACTTGTTAACACCTGCACAAGTACTAACATAAAAAAAATCCTACCTCCAACCTTAGGATTATTTTAGACCCCTATTTTTCTTTCTTTGGAAAAATTGTCTGTTTTCTGTAACTATAGGGTTGCGCCCCCTACTTGTTACAGTAGGGGTCTGCCATAATCCTATAGTTCTTTTTTAAGCCCAAATCATATATGTACTACAATGTTTTGAATATTTGAATTCATGCCTTTGGTACTCAGTTGCAGCATAGGATAGCGTGGTCAAATGGCATGCTACCATAATTTTTTAGATTCTCATAGCAAAGCATGGTCAGATGGCATGCCAGCATAATTTGTTTGTAGTGACTTTCAATTTTAGAAAGTTCATATTATCTTTCTATTCTTAATTAATTCAACATAGAATAGAATATGTCATGCAGATTTTTTTCGGACCTATTGCACAGCTCAATAATGCAACTCTGTCATGCAATCTTGTTGTCATCACATTTAATTGGATCAAGATCCTTGTTCCAGGCAGGTGGCAAAGATTCCAGAATGTACTCGACTTGAGCATCAGCGTTATCCTGAAATCCTATCGTCATTATCCTAAAATCATAGGATCATTCCCATTAGTATTTTTCAAAGTATCAAGTTTTGCTCAATTTACTACCAACAGATAAGATGCATCACTGATAAGACCAATGAAATGAAATTTCTAAAAAAACCCCGGGAACAACTAGCATAGGCAACAACCAACTAGCAGTCCAAGCTACATCGGTCAATCCCTCAGTAGCCTTATCATTCTGTACAATTCATCGAGCAAATCAAAAGACAGTGCATCAAACTGTGGTCTAAAGTCTATTGACTTTTAATCTCTAAGGTCATTTTTCCATGGAAAAATATCTTCATCTTTCTCAGAAGTCTAACAATCTATTGCTAAAAGACTTATACACATGCATATGTTCAGAGTCATAGAACCTAGAGTTTTTGAATGTTCTATCTTTAAGAACATTGTGTAGATCTAACACATGTTCTTATTTCCTTTGCAAATCTACACTTGTTTTGAAAACCCTTGATGTTTTGCGCTCATTTTTTTCTAATTACTAAGGGTTCCACCCTTGCACACATTTTCTAACCTTTTTAATTTTTCTCGATTTCATTGAATCACAAGGATGTATCTTTTTTCTTTTAAAAGAAATCGGTGCCATTTTCAAAACCGGGCCTAACGGTCTAAGACATCCGCTATATGCATCTAAGAACAATAGTCAAAGCTCATATACATTAAATCATGTGTATGGTCAATGTAACAAAGAACCTGTTGTATTACATATTTATGATGTCATCTTACATCCTTTCACATATTCGCCGATCCAAAGCACATCCCAAAATTTAATGTACGGACCTAGATGTGATATTTTCCTTTAGCATTTGGTATTTTCACTTTTACCGCATTATATCTAATGCTTGAAAGTAGAGTACACGAATATTGTGATCAAACCCGAAAGCATTATCGCCTAGATCCCTTGTAGAAACATCAACTTTTCTTATGCTTAATAGTTAACTTGATAGAGACCATAACACCCGGTTTTGCCATAATAAATTGCAATTTAAAGTCTCGAAAAACTTGCAATCAACCGGCTTGTATTAGCTAGTTACATCCACGAGCTTTTTCCTTGATCCATACATGCCGCTTTGAGCTAAAACACACCATAACGACAAAATGAGCACAATGGGAGAAGAAATACCACGCATTACTGCTGACCAACCATGTAAACATTAGCGATAATCTCCGGTAATGATACAAGGGCCAAAAGGTACATTGGGTAATCTTGGCTTATCGCCGCTCACCCATTGTACCTTTTGTCTTGATTAGTAAAAAGCTACTACGAATGCATAAATCAAAGGAAAAAGCTTTATCAAGATCTTACACATTTGTTACCATTTTTTTTTTCAATTTGTGAAACTTGGACTTTTAGATAAAAACTTAGCTTACAAAGCATGTTAAGTGGGTTGATGTAACATTCAATCCATTATATCATAAAATAAACCAAGAAGCCTAATGCCACTTTGCATGGATCAGGTTACCTTAAAGCAACCCTATTACTATCATTCAAGGGTCTTAATCGACCACGAAATTTTCATAGTGATCTTAGCACATCGCTACATTAGATTTAAGTAGGTGGTAGTTTAACCTAGCCCTCCCTAGGCCATTCCTTAAAATAGCAAATCTTATTTTTTTTGGAATACATTAAGTTTTAAACAGTTAGAAAATTATTGGATCGGCTTTAGCATTTTACGTTAGGCATAAAATGCAAAGCATCTGTAAGCTAACGGAGAATATGGCCATAGGCTCCTTATTATTATCTGTCTCCCACAATCGTTAAGTGTAGAAAAATAGATCATGAAGGCATACACGAAGTTCCTCATTTTGCATCTACATCCTTAACAAGTTGTGTCTCTTGGACATATTGCCGCGACATATGCATTTCCTTTGTGACAATCGGTTAATCAGCTATTGAAGCCTAGCCTCCTTTTGCTATATAACTTTTGTATTGTGCTTACTACAAGCTCTCTTGGCCTCATAGCCACTATATCCATCTCTCTTACATTTGCAACAAATTGGCTGCGCAGCGTCTCCTCTTCTTCGGTTATGATCTATCGGCAAAAGATTTTCTCTTCCGGATCTTGCGGAACCGTCTGCGATGCATGCATAGTTAAATGCATAGGTTGCAGGCTGCCATGAATAACACAAACAATTTCGAAAATGGATTTTGCTCTAAATGTGCATACATTGAATTTTGCACCTGGCTTTTTCTTCTGCAAATATTTCTTCTTCCCTTGAATAAGATAAAAAGAAGAATCTGGAAAATGAGTTATACCCTACTCAAATTTGCATGTATTTGATTATTCCATATAATCATTAAAAGTGCACCATGCCAGCAAAATGTCTCTCAACATTTAATTTTGCTAAATAGATATTCTCCCATTTTCAGTGAGCAATCAACAAATTTGAGTATAGTATATTTATTATTTAGGTCCACCACTCATTTAATTTCGAAACAGACCTTTGGTGTATTTTCCCTAATAAAGCCGAATATTGGCTAACCCAACAAGCAGGATGGGCATGCTCTATGCTTTGTTACAAAGCTAATCTGTTTTCCATTTCTTAACTCATGTAAAAATATGCCACAGTGTTTGGCTATGTTCTTTGACAAATCCCCTAGCATACAGCTTAAATTAGTTGTGATCTAGCAATGTTAGTACATATGCTAGGATATGAACTTGATGAAATTTTATAATGTCCTTTCGACATTCTTCTTTAGTATATATTTGTCTATGGGCATATAGTGCCCTACTAAATTGATTTAAAGATCATTCCCAATAGGTTGGGTTTGATTCATGCAGGTTATTCTAGGCATATGCCTGTTCTGCACTTCTTAACACTTGTTAACACCTGCACAAGTACTAACATAAAAAAAAAAAAACCTTTTAAGTCCATCAGATCCTAAGACCTTAGACTTCCTATCATGATTTTGACCTTTGCAAGAACAAAAACATGATACAATTTGCAGCCCTAAGTACAATCAGGTGCCAATGTACTTAGGCCAAAGACATGGTTGCCAAAAATAAAAGTCATTATATTCTATTATCAACTGATGCAAGATTACAAATGTATTAAATTCAAACCCGAGAATAGGCCCGGATATCACCTTAATAATTGTACAAGTACAAGCAGAGAGACCCGGATTTAACTTGTAGTGACAAACATAAGCGAATAACATTTTTACACCAATCACATGATCCTTTTTGCGGGCCCACTTGTCCTCGAATGGCGGCCTATAAAAATCATTTCATCCATTAGTTTGAAGAGAATATGTCTTAAGGCGGCACCCATAATGCAACCAATATCACGGCTACTAGTATAACCAGTAGACTTAGTTAGAGATAAAAAAACCTTTCAAGTCCATCAGATCCTAAGACCTTAGACTTCCTATCATGATTTTGACCTTTGCAAGAACAAAAACATGATACAATTTCTTGACCCTAAGTACAATCGGTGCCAATGTACTTAGACCAAAGACATGGTTGCCAAAAATAAAAGTCATTATATTCTATTATCAACCTGATGCAAGATTACAAATGTATTCAGAATCCAATCCAGAATAGGCCCAGATATTACCTCCATAATTGTACAAGTACAAACAGAGAGACCGGTTTAACTTGTAGTGACAAACATAACTGAATTACATTTTTACACCAATCACATGATCCTTTTGAAGGCCCTCGAGTAGCATCTGCCTTTCTCGAGCAATCCATCTTTAACACATAGCCTTTACACCAAGAAACATAGCAAGGAGTAAAAGACCACATTACCTCAAGAGGAGAACCGAGGAGGGCCGGTTAGCCAAGAACATGGGTAAATGCCTAAGCTACTAGCAGGTGTCATGGGGTCTTTTAAGTTTATCACCCTTCACCTTACTTGTAACTAACATACAAGAAACAATCATTAAAAATATTCCAACTCCCTAGAACTTAGGCCAGAGCACAACTGTTTTCTGCCCCTGATTATCATGTTCAAGGGAGCATTGCATTTCTGCACTTACTGCAGAGAATTCAAAATGCATAACCTTAATAGATCCCACAGCCATGTAAGGCAATGTGAGCCAAATGTTTAAATAAAACTCAATATACGATGCAAGAAATGTTAGAAAACAGTCCAATCCTAGATCTGATCGCAAGTTAATGATTCAACATCCAGCACTGTATACATCCTAATGCATACGCAAAGCCCGAATAGTTGCCATTAGAAAGGTTTGCAAGGTAACTCCCAATAGCACCAATCTATGTCAAATGTAAAAATATTTAAGCCCTCAGCCCCTTACAGCAGAGATATTCATCAGTGGACGATAAAAAAACTATTCTATTCTATTCTATTAAAAAAGATCTACGACATTAACTACATGCAATAACGAGTAAGAGGAGCAGATTTGTAACTGCGTGTCTGTGCATGTTCAGACTTATTCGTTAAGTCATCTATTCTTAAGTTTTATTCCAGATCTAGACATGTCTTCAAGATATATCCCACAAATGCATAAATTATAGATCACAAATGCATAGATCATAGTTAGCAGCCTGGACTTCATGCGACATATGCCAAGGTATCTTTTGATTGTCAGACATGAAAAGTCTTGCTAACAAGTCATACAATAGTCAATCACATATTTGCTTCAACGTGCGCTGAATCATGACAAAACTCTCACTCACTTGTCAGATAAATGGTGAGAATAATGTTGCCATATATTTAACTAAAGATTTCGCTTAATGCCAGTTATAGTACATTTAGAGATCAGTAGTAGCGATATACATGGGTAGAGATCAGTAGTAGCAGCATTATTTGGTAGGACCTTTAAAGCAATTCAAGTCAAGACTCAAGATACCTTAATAGCAAGCTGTTCACTCTAATTCTTGACAGGGTATATCTTCTTCATTCCTTTGAAACTAACAAGAGTACTATACTACAATAGCAATGGCAATCATCTTGGCAAGATCTAACAAGATCCATATTCAAATATACTCAAAATTTCATATAAGATTCTCAAACCTGAAAAGGACGTTGAAGATTGCATGATTCTCCATGTCATCATTTGAGGAGCTGCCTCCAGCTTGCTCCAAGTTTGAATCATGCTGCAGAGTTGCCTTCTTAATTGAAATTGTCCCAACAAAGTTTTGTCCACTGCTTCAATTTCTGAGCATTCCCTGGCAGATCCCGCTTTGGATTCATAGCTGCCATGGCCTCTTATTAATGCCTGCATGATTTCTCCTTTTCTTCCTACCAATAGCCGCAAGGGAGGGTTTCTTCTCTACAAACAGTGTAAGGCAGCATATCTTGGCTTCATTGCAATCCGGAATACCCAGCAGCATATATACCCGATGGGCAACAACAACCAATCCAGGCAACCCTAATCTTGGATCGTGATCAATAGATCCAACGACCATCCATTTTCAGAAGTTCGTCAAAAAGCAACGAGCAATAAAATTAGACATAGAAAATGTTCCCAAAGGAAATTTCGAATGCTAGTACAACAATTTTTTAAGCAGAACTTCGCCCAAGTCCCAAAAGCAATTTTAACAACATACTCTCATTGTCAAAGACCCTAGATCAAATTATTCTTTCAAGACACTTCTAGTTCTCATTGCAATTTTAAACACCCACATGAATCCCATCGGAGATCCTCATTTCCAATTTTCATCTTTCGCATACACACTTGTTAGAGCACCACATTGTACTGCATGTATAAAAAAAGTATAAATGCTTCCCATCATTACTTATAATAAAAAAACCTGCCTCCTACCATAGGTCAGGGTGGGCCAAAATCATAAACAAAGTTAGCAACAAGGAGAGTAGGACCTTGTTGCCAAAGCCCTACCCTACCTATATTGCATAACTCTTATTGCACCAAGTGCTATAAAAGACCAGCATGTATTTTTCCTTAGAAAGCCAAATGGCAAGTAAGTGGACCAAAAATGTGGTCACTTAGATTTTTCAGTCAATGATCTTTCTTATCGAAGGATAGTATACTCCTTCGTAAGAGCACTAGTATAGGCCAATGCCAAAAGACTAGTTTGAACAGCCAAAACTCAATCTATGATTCAACTTCAGTGTCAAATTCCATTGGAATAATTTCATAAAAAACAATGATCATATTACCTTTATTTCTGAATGGCTTTCCTTATTTCTGATACAAGCCAAGATAATCTGAACAACGAAATTCCGACAGTAATTTTTGCACCAGTTTATAATTGAACCACTGATTATGACATCATACTTGTCCTCAATGGCGGCCTATAAAAATCATTTCATCCATTAGTTTGAAGAGAATATGTCTTAAGACAGCACCCATAATGCAACCAATATCCTGGCTATTAGTATAACCAGTAGACTGAGTTAGAGATAAAAAAAACCTTTCAAGTCCATCAGATCCTAAGACCTGATGGATTTTTATAGTATACTTGTATGGTAGTCACACTATTCCCCCCATCTTTAACATAAGCTTTTTGCGTATGTGTGACGACCATCTTCGTAGTATATGTATATGGTCGTCACACTATTCCCCTCCAAATGATGATGGTCCCCCTCCTCACATTAATCCATAGCTAGATCAACCTTGTAAAAGAACCTCCAGGGTCAAACACCAATGCATTATTGTGGTAGCTGCAGCGCATTTTCATCCTACATAACCAAATAGCTTATAGAGTACCATCTGGCAAGGTCACTTTGAGCAATAAATTGCTATAATATGGCCCATAACTAACTGCTACTTTATCAAATAGAGCTTTAAAGTCTAGAATTAGCAGTAATGAGAGCCAAGTAGGAGCAAGGAGCGAACCAGGAACTTGATCGAAAGTAAGAACTGGGCGAGGAACAAGACCAAGTGTAGAAATAGTATGGATTGTTGCAAGAATATGAAAAAATCAGATGCCAACCTAGCATGGGTGAATATGCGACACTTGATGGCATGTAGGACGCCACTTAGCCTAGGTGCATGAATGGTATGTATGACATACATATTTATGATCATGGCAAAAGCGCACTTGGAAATAATGGATGTCTTATAACCAAAACGTTATTGGCTTGAAACTCATCTTCAACATAAGCTTTTGACATATGTGTGACGACCATCTTCATGTTATACCTGTATGGTCGTCACATAATCCCCCCTTCAAATGATGATGGTCCCCCTCCTCATATTAATCCATACCTAGATACCTTGTAAAAGAACCTCTAGGGTTAAGCAGCCGAAGGGTGCAACTAATGTAAAGTCTATATGGCATGTGCGTGCACAGAGTTAAAGAAAAAAGCCCTTATACGGTTTAAAAAAAAAAATAGAAAAAGCTCCCCTTATATGGAATTTCTTAGAAACTCTAGATGCACCCCCTATTATATATGTACACCTGAGTTCTATAAATTCCTCCAGACCCCGTACCATATTTGCACAATCAATTATCCAATAAGACCCCTTATCATGTGCTTATAATAAATTTCATAAATTCGGAAGGCTTTAGAGTGGACTCAATCTTCATGAACTTAGACATCTCGAACAACGAGACGAGATCAACCTACAGCTCTGGTACCATGTAGAGAATAGGTAGAGGAGAACAATAAACAAGCACCAAACCAAGACACTTTCTTCTTTATTCACATCCAATATATATACAATGAATAAATCTCAATGCATATGCATACTATACAAGTGTTGTGCATGCAATCACATGCGTGCAATGTGCATATACATGCGTGCAATCTAATGCATGTTTATCATATTTTACAAGTCCAATACTCAATATTCTAACAGATGTTCTTCCCCACTCTAGTTTACAGATGTTATTCCTGGCTAGGCGGATGTTCTTCCCCGTCCCTTGGCTTGTCCTCATTTTATATAGGCAGTTTGCTTATTTCTTACTCGATTTGTTTTTACATGCTTGTTTGTCAATTTTGACATGATTGACAGTTTCTTATCGTGTTTCGTTTTCAAGTTTTTCGTTCCTTTAAAGGTAATTCAAGCCACATTCGAATTGGAACGTGGCTTCATGACTATGGAAAATTTTTAACATTTTTCTTGCTTATGCACTCTATCAAACTATCATGGTCATTTGTTTCTTGGCTTGTACTCACTTTACATGGGTGGTGTACTTATTTCTTATTCATATTGAACTCAATATGCTCTTGTATATGCTTGTTTGTTGATTTTGACATGACTATTGATTTCTTAACGTGTTTCATTATAAAGTTTTTTGTTCCCTTAGATCTAACTCAAGCTGCATTCGAGCTGAGCTGTGGCTTCATGATTATGGATGAATTTTTCAACATTGCTTCTTGCTTCTTCATTTTATCAAGCTATCATGATCTCATTCAAACCGCATTCGAATTGGAACCTTGTCCTTACGATTATGGAAGAATTGTTTCAATATTATTCCTTACTTCTTCACTCGTGGTATCCTGGAATTGCCGTGGCTTCCCATGGCAGAAGGGGGACAGTCTCAATTCCGTCGCCATGGACATGGACCTTATGGGTGAAAGCATGCTAGGGTGTACCATCTAAAGTACTTTTTAGGGAGTGCGAAACTACCCAGAAAAGTACCCATCACTGGGTACTGGGAACTTGCATAAACGCCGCAATAAATAATAAGTTTGACAGTTAGTTCATTTATTTTAGTCTCTAATAGTATTATTATCCTTTAGTACTATAGATTGATATGTTAGTAACCTTGAATTCAAAAAATTTTGATTGATTTTAATGGAAAGAAAAAACAGAAAGTACCAGTTTTAAAAGTACCCAGTGTAGGTACTTTTGAGGGTTCCAAAAGTGGTACACTGTAGCATGCTTTTACCCTTATCTTCCTCATGGAAACATGGGAACATCTTTGGTCCGCGAGGCTACGATTTGCGGGATACCGGTACTACTCGTCTTCAATGAGTGCCTTGCTTAGGGAAGCGAGGACCACGGAGGAGGGCGATGTTACTACCCGGGGCGGCCTTGGCCCAATGGTCTCCATGTGCAAAGGCGGTGCCAGGCACTGCTGATATACACAATAGTGCAGTGCGAGCGGCGATGCGGCCCTCTCTTTGTGGCGGACTTGCTACTTCCCACATCTTTGAGAGCAACCTTTACCACGCGCGGATGTGGGCCGGAGGCAGGGAGCCCTATGTCGATCTATATGATGACATAAAGCGATCTGAACAATTGGGCAAGGTCATGTTGCTTGGAGATTTCAATCGCGCGAGGCCGAGGCGGATCCCAAAATTAGCACCTCTAGGCGAGATGTGTTGCAAATGGACCATGAGGATGGTTTGGCCAAAGGCGTCGGATGATAAGCGGTGACCACCGGTATGGCGGCTGGCTATTCTTTGTAGGCGGTATCTTTGACCTTGTCATTTGCAATGGACTAGCGATGGCGTCCTCGGCCACTTCACTTGTAAACGAGGAAGAACGGAGAGGCGGCACCGGTGTGTGGTGGATTACGTTACTGGCGGATTATCTTCACTCTGCCCGAACATTCATAGAGGATAGCAGATCAACGAACCTGTCTTGTTGCTTTGTGGATTCACTTAAAAGGCTTTACGTCGCTAGCGAATTATCTTCACTTTCTGCGAACATTCATGGAGATGCATGGAATCGCGCCCGAGAACATCTTGTTGCTTTGTGGATTCGCCAAAGGCTTTGTACGGTACATGGGATAGTTATTAAGGACAGTTAGAGCGGTAGGGACCCCGAGTCGACTTGAGAATGCTATATCTGAACTATACGAGGCTTGCTCGTTAGTCTCACACTATCGGGCAGCGTTGTTAGTAGCGTGGGGTCGCGCCCGGGAACTGCCCTATCCCGACGCTCTTAGGCTTGTACATTGACCGGCTAGAGGTTGATGCACCATATAATCAAACGCTCATATATATCTTGATGATGTTGACACCGCATATACCCACGAGAGGACATGCAGCGCCTCACAGATGCTTTTGGACACTACGCGGTCAGCGGCATGAGAGTTAACAGCCAGGCAGTCTTGCTGGTCCCATCATCCCGGCACCGCCTTCCCTCTCATTCACTTACCCGAGGGCAGGTAGTGGAGGTGGCTGGAGTCTTATAAGTATTTGGGCATTGAGTTTTCTACTACCACACCTTTGGGATGCATCCATCAGTTCACGGTCGCTGCTGTTTGGAAAAGCCAGTATGCGATACAAAACAACGATCCTAGTATTTGTATGCATGGGGTGCAGGCACACTTGTTCGGGGGCCTTGATTGAACCCGGTCCCTCCTACATGCGTGAGAAGTGTGGGGGGCCCGGTGATATCCCTCACCACTTGGAGCGATCTAGGCAGTGAAGAGCCTTGGCAGAACACTTGGGAGTAGAAATCCACAGTCCCACTCGAGATCTTGCTCGAGCGGGCTCCTTCCATTCTGAGAGAGCTGCCCGGTGAGCGTCATTATTTACTTCGAGGAAGGTGGTGGCTATGGATGGCTTGGTGCCCAACCTTATGGCGTGGCGATGGGCCGCTGGCGACTCAAAACTGTTGGAAAGACAAGCAAGCCCGGTTCTCATGATGGAGATAATGCGGGCACCGCGAGATGTGGACGGTGCATACCAGGAAGGAAGCAGCTGCCTTGAAGCGTTGCCCGGATGCTTGCTTCATGGCCAAGCTTTGGGATCGCGAGGCCTGTCACATGTCAGGTGGCAAATTATCGGCAATGAGGTTAATCCCATGCTCACGAGGGGCCCACACCACTACTGCGCATATGGCGTTCCAACATAATATGCGCCTCGAATGCGTATATTATGCTACCCACGTCGCGGTACATGTCACGGATGACATGTACTTACTTGAGCGATATGGTGCCTAGGGGCAAGGGTTGCCTAGGGGGCAACATTGAATGTTGTGCATGTTAAATAAACATACACAATTAATAACCCCATGGACCCCATTGCCAAATGGCTAAAATCATTTGGCCAATATCTAACCTAACCACAGGGTTTCTATAAAGGAGCTTTCCTTAAACCTAAACCTTTCTTCTCTTTGCATTTTAGGGTTTTCACTGGAAACCATTTTCCTCTCTCGAGTTCGAGGTTCTCTTGAGCCGGTGACCAGAATATGGACTTCAATCCGCATTCATGAGCTGCGGAAAGCGGTTGCACAGCAGTTGTCGATTAGCGGCCATCTTGACAAGATCGGGAGCATGGGCGCCTTAGGGGAGTCGGGGGCCCGGGTCAAGGGAAAGCTGGCGGGTATCTGAACATTACCGTTGTACAAAAGCGGAGTCTTTAGGCAAAAAGGCAATAAGAAATTTGGTTTAGTATGTTAGATCAACTCTAGAGGCCTTATAGATCGAGATCATAAGCCCTAACTAAGGAACCTAACTCTGTTGTTTGGGTAGATGGAATTAGATGATATTCTCTATTTCCAGGTTCTGTGATATTTGTATGTATTTCCTCTGTGATCTCCATGTATTGGGAAGGGGTAGAGACCTAAAAGTGTATGAGATGATCCTGGTAGCACCACTAGTTCCCCAATTATATCGACCCGTCTGCAGGGAACCCTTTGGTTGTGGGTGAAGGGCTAGGCAGGTTGATAGGAGGAACTTGTCTCATCTTGACCCCCTCTGACCAGTAAGGCCTATGTCGAGGGTCTCGTGGGCTAGGCTTGTGGCTTGTCCTTTGGCGTGTGGGCGGGCAAGAGGCTTCATTTCGTGGGAGTGAGTGAATATGACCTTCCGGTGAAGTTCAAGTGAATGAGGCGGTGGCCCTCTAGCTGTGATGAGCATGGATTGCCTGCGGAGGAGGCGACTCTCTTCCTGCCTCATCGGAATTTGGGAGATACCAACCCATTAGTAGTAGCCCCTCATTATTCACCCGTGACTCGGTCAAGTCCAACACTTTTGACCCTACTGCGCAAGGTATTGCGCGGGGAAGAGGCGGATGGAGTGGGATACCTAAGCCATGTTCTATGCCCGACCAATCCATTGCCATGAATTACATTAACGCGGCTTTCACGGAGACCCTAGCGTCAGTCATCCCCTTAGATGCGAGCCACGGGTAGGATCTCCCCTCTTGTTGTTACTGTTTATGTGATGATGTTTATTTCTATGGTATTGCTATCTCTGTGATGTTGTATTGCATTCACCTCTCGAGGTACTTGTATTTGTTTACTGTTAGTTGTGCTCACGTTTTGTTTCACGCTTCCCGCAGATAGGTCGACCCGATGGAAGACGGGTGAATCGACATCCATTCTTCCCTTGTAACCATCCCGATGGGGAGTGGAGTCAGGTGGATGACCCCTGTCGGGTGTAGCTGCCGGGGAATGCTCTCCCTTCGGATACGGTGTGGGCATCGTATAAGGAGTAGGGGCGATCCGCAGTGGTATCGAGCATGATCTTGTTGGAGCCGAGGGATCGAGCGACCATTTCCTTAGGACTAACGGTAGACTTCGATCTTGAGACAACCTCCCAAGCAAGCTCGAAAGTGGGGGTACTTTGGTGGCCAGTCTTTGACAATAGGTTAATGCTAAGAGTAGTGATAAGTTTGGCAAAGCCAACCTAAAATGGCCAAGAGGGTGACCCAGCCCCTCACAGTCTTGAGACCAATTTGGTTTGCAATGGTAGCGTGAATGGTGGACCAGCCGACCGGATTAGATGTATAATTTAACTAAGCTAATAGTGCGTTGGGCTTATCTCCTTGATTCTATTTGGTTTGCATGTGTAACACTAAGAAACCCTTGTAAATTGAAAGTGGACCCCAAAGAGGTGACCCCTCACGAGTGCTTGACCAATTTGGTTTGCAAACCAATTCGACCACAGCATGGCCAGTGGTCAAACTTTGAACTTGTAACTTGAGGTGACTCCAAATGCTTTGAAATTTGTTCGCGTTAGGACCATTAAAGAGTCTAGAATCCATTTATGACTTCAAATTAGGTAAAGTATTATAATCCTCCTCCAAAATGACCAAACAAGGTCAAACCCTAAGTGTCTCCAAACATTTGAAATAGCTTAATAGCTTTTAAAGGTGCAAGGCTAGAGCCACCAGGGAGGGCAAGGAGCCACGACTTGAGAGACATTAGAAGACCGGTGACCCGAGAGAGAGGAAACACTATGGCAAACACCTCTACAACGAAGCCCGGCGGTCTGAAGCAATACGTAACTTGCA